>JANFAM010000005.1:8350000-9550000 GCA_024362665.1 Prunus padus | reverse complement strand
AACATTTCTCCATTCTTATGCAGGGATGGTTAGAAAAATACCCAAAGAGAGCGTCCGTTCTAAGATCAGCTGGTGAAGGAAATTGGTTTCATCAGTTTCGAGCTGTAACATTAATCAGGATTTCTCCGTTCCCTTACATTATTTATAACTACTGTGCTGTGGCATCAAATGTAAAGTATGTTCCTTATCTCTTGGGGTCCTTGGCGGGAATGGTGCCTGAAACATTTGTTGCCATCTACACGTATGTAAAATCCACCGCCTTCTCTCTTACTTGTAGATTCATATGTGTTTTCATGTCTCTATTGTTAGAACTCGGCCATTGTTTTAAGACCATCTTATGATATATACATATATATATGTATTTGCTTGAATTCTTAAATTGGTTACAAAACAAATTCTTATGTGCATAAGAACATGGGTGGTATTTATTTAATCTTGTTTGTCTGAAATTCTTGTAAGGACTCCAAGATATTATATTTTTTGTAAAATGAGAACTTCTGGTATATTGGATTTTGCTTATCCTAAATTATTTAGTAGTGTTTGGAAAAATACGTATATTTTGTTCATGTTCGTCTATTAAAGGTGATCTTGGAAGTGTGTTGAATCTTTTTCCAGAACTCATTCACAATTGGTAATTTCCTTGTTTCAGAAGAATGTTAACTCTTTTCAATATGTTGCATTGATGAATCTCCATTTCTCGTGTTTCATGAAAATGTGGGGTTTCCAACAATTAAGCAATATAGGTGTCACATGGTTGGATGGTTGGTAGTCATAGCTATCCTGGCCTTCTTTAGTACTGCCCTGAATTGGCTTTTGTTTGGCACTGGCCCTGAATTGGTTTTCATTTGGCATGTTTTCACACCTTATCACTATATTGGTAATGGTTGCCAAGTTCTATAAATTCCTGGTAATTGTAGCCATGATAAGTGCAGTGTGGCTGGCTTTGAGTACACCGCAGACTTTTTGAACCACAAAGCTTATTTCTCTTTCCCCCCTACTATCCTTAACTGGTAGCTCTTCTTCCATTTAATTCTTTCAATCTGGTCTGTGCATTGAGCTGGTTGTGACTTGTTAGCAAAAGTTTGGACAGGAAAGGAGGGAACAATATAGGAAATGTTTTGTGGGCAATAACTTTGTGAAGTTCTCATTTTAAACTTTTTTCTTTTCCTCGAGTGCAAAACAGAATACATCTGTTTCGTTCTTACCGATATTCCCATATTGTTCTGATGGACATTGCTCTCTGTTTAGATTTTCAAACAATCGAATGTGCTGTAACTTATCAGCTAAGTTTTTCTTTTGCTTTTGTTGCAGTGGGATCCTAATACGGACGTTGGCAGATGCTTCACATGAGCACCATGGTCTTTCTGCCCCACAAATAATCTTCACTGTTGTTGGCTTCTCTTTGACTGTGGCCACCACAATTTTCTTCACGGTGTATGCTAAAAGGCAGCTCAAGGAGTTACAAAAGGATGATGAACCACTATTGCAATAAGCTTTTGGTTCTCGTTTTTGTTGCAGGAAAACCATCTGCGGCACAAGACAGGCCAAAGACACGGTTGCATGCGGATGAAGTTTCTTTTACCATATGACTTCATCTGTTATTGTTCAAAATGCTTGACACTGTTATACCACCATTTGTTCCTTAAAACAAGCGTAAATTTGTTTCCATTCTCTCCCTCTGTCAATTGTCTTTTGTATATGATTGAAATGATGCTTGAAGGATCTAAATGGACTCTTGCAAGATTCTTGACTGTATATAGAGAACCACTCATTAGTATATTAATTGTAGATGTTTTGTCATGTAGATTCATGTAAGCTGTATTGCAATATTACGCTCCCTCTCTGTTCTTAATGAGTTATTTTCGCACGAGTCAAATTGTTATTGGCAGGAAGGAAGAATGGTTCATTTCAATGAAGGAGCCATGTAGTTAACGAAGTTCGAATCCCCCTTCCCATATAGTGGATGAATAGTTTAGACTATCATTTGTATTATATAAAAAAAACAGAAAACGAAGCCAGTCTCGAAATTTACAACTTGCAAATTACGATACATATGGCAGATGACCTTGAGTAATTGATGCTCTAATCAATGGACATCTCTATGGTTGTGCTGTTGACCTCTCAAGATCTAAAGCTTCCTTGGTTTTCCACAATGTAGGACTTCAACGTTGTTTAACAGATTATTGCAAACTTTATTCTGGCAAGGTTTATCTTTTGCGGCTAATCATGCTTTGTTGACCAAAAATCGATAAACCATAACTTAATTTGTTACTATAATAATATTAAAATAAACATTGAGCATAAACTTGTTAGAGATTCTGATTCTTGGTCCCAAAAGAAAAGTATGCTTTTCATTTAATTATTTTCTCTACCAACAATCTATAAACCACTTTATATATTAATTGACGTACCAAAAGCATATGTGGGATTACTGAAATTCTAAAATTAACCCAAAAAATAAAAGGTAAGAGATTCTTGGTATTATATGAGTTGTGTGAATTGTTAATGATTGCAATGTACGATTTATTTAGTAATGTTCTCGAGTCTGTCAAGCATTACTCGTCATTAACTTACATTTTTCAGCACTTTCATGCTTTTTGACTTTATTATCATGGGATGCGCATCATCATGCACATTATTATTGTTTGGATACAATCTGATACACTCGAAATCCTTAGACCATCTCCAATCATGTTGGGGCTAAACTCAAATTTTCACACTCCAAAATATAACTATTCATGTATTTTCAGGACTTAAAATTTTTTTTGCTCCAACCTTACAGACTCATAATTTGAGTCCGCAATTTTTATTAAATTGTTTAAGAATGATTAACCTATATGTTTTTGTTGTTGTTAATTTTTCTTGACGTTATTTTTGTTTCAACATTCGTGATTTAATTTTCTGAACATTTTAACCTAAAAAAAATTAAAATTCCAAAGTATAATAGAATTTCACTTAAAAATAAAAGAATTTTGAAATAACCAAACCAAAGTAATAAACAATAAAAAACCAAACCATCTTTTGAAATGGATCCATTGGATTCCAAAGTCTCTTTCTCCAGTCGCTGCCAAGTGTCGCGCAAGGAACAAGCTGGCTAGATCATTGGCTGCCACGCGGGACCCAGCATCAAATCTCCTTCACATGGGCTGTTGCAACTTGGTATTGGGCTCCACAAAAATTATCAGTCTATACAAAATTTGGTCTGGTATTCCACCCCAAATTCCACCAATCTCAAATTTCCACCCCTCAAAATACATGGGTTGGAGATGAGTTTTGGGCTCAAAACTCAAAATTTGAGTTTTCTCCCCTTGGGTTGGAGATGGCCTTACAAAATTTATGAGACTCAACTCACCCGATAAATTATTGTTTTGACATTAAAATTGTCTTTTTGTATAGGGTTTAAATATGCTAAATGGTTTGAGTACCTTGCTTTTTTGGTTTGAGGAACTACCTGATTGTATTACCGATGATTTTTTGGAGGATTGTAACTTGTAGTTTTTATGGGTATGATTCTAGGGGGACCCGGGGGGTATGCTACTTTGTTAGTCCGATGATCATACACCCATACACAATAGTCTAAACTAAAAGGGGAAAGTGAGTTTCTCACACATACACTACCAAGGTGCCATTGGAGTTAGGCTTCTTTGGTAGTCCGATGATCATACACCCATACACAATAGTCTAAACTAAAAGGAGGAAAGTGAGTTTCTCACACACACACTTCCAAGGTGCCATTGGAGTTCGAACTGAGACCAAGTCAATGTTCTTTTCCACTATGTTAGACCCCGTTGGCCTTATGATAATTAAAATAAATGAGACTGATATATTAATTATAAATTGATTGATTTTGGTTCAAAAGTATTAAACTTAATTAATTCTATTTAATTAGGTTAACTAAAGGTCTAACCGAGGAACATTTGATGCACTGGACTAAACTAAGAAATACTAGATTAGAAACAAAGTCCATGAGCCCAAGAAATCCAAGATGAAGGAACACTCGTAGGCTTTTTGATTCACGCACTCAGTTTCACACCAAGGCAGGCATAGTGAAGGTGTTATGCTAAAGATTTAAATATTTCCCGCAAATGGAACAAGCCTCTTGTTTCATCTCATATTGTGTTTTGCTCAGAATAAAAAGAAGATTCGGATCCTATGCCACAACAAATGTATATGGGCAAACAATTTCTGCAGAGAGATAGAAGGTGATGAATGAATTCCACATTTTACATCTACCAAACCATCCTGTGCAGTGCAGTGCTTGCCTGACCAACCAACCAACCCAATATTCAATCATTTGTGGTGCAACCACACTTCTGTTTTTCTTTTCTTTTTTTTAAATATTTATTTTCCCTTGTCCATGTTCTTCTTTGTCAAGTATCCTTTGACGTAGATAGAGAGGAGGGAATTAAATTGGGGCAAAGAGAATAGATATTAAAAAATTTATAAAACTGTGATAGGTCTTTTTCTGTGAATTTGGACCACCAATGAAATTGCACCAATGAAGGTTGCAGTTCGGTGTATTAAATACTTTTTCTTTTTCTTCAATTTTCTTTTAAAAGCAAAATTTGGGTTGGGATCTGCTAAGTTCACTGAGAAGATTCTTCCTATCTTTTCTAGTCAAATGCAAAAAGACAATATTTGAATGGAAGAAGTGATGCAAAACTCAAATTGAGAAAAAAGAAGAAGAAAGAAAAGATAAAAATGAAAGAGACCCAGTTGGCCACGTGGCATGATCTAAGATGGGATCATAGTTAATGCAGATGATTTGTCATTTCCAGCTGGAAAATATAGTATACAAATGCAACGTTAAAGACGACTTTTTCTTCTTCTTCTTCTTCTTTTTGTTTTGTATTTTAATTATCTGATGTATTATTAGGGAGAACAATTACAATATGCTTAGATGATTAATTATTTAATGATATTAGTTAATAAAGGAACAAATGTCTTCGCAAAGTCTTCCAATTGAAACGGTTCGATACAAAAAAGCAGAGAGAGAGAGAGAGTTTGTTCACTTGTCAGCAAATAGTACAGACAAAAATTAGAAAGACCCTCTTCTTCTTCTTTCTTGTTCACTTTCTTTTTTTCTTCTTTTTCTTTAATTCTCTTGCATAGCAATTATGGTGGTGAAGGGAAGTGGTGGCATGGTTGGTGGGGAAGAATGAATGCTGTGAAAGAGAGAGAGGCCCAACTTGGTTCTGAGAGAGAACAAACAAAGACACATTAGTCTTTGTTTTTTTTTGGGTCTGAACTCTCTCTCTCTCTCTCTCTTTGTTAATTCAACATTATCATTGTGTTTAGATACCACATAGAACATATAGATTAGAGAGAGAGAGAGAGAGAGGGCATGCACGTGGTTCAGCTTCTGTTAAGTGGAGGCGAACTGCTGAATTTGCAGACTATTATAAGCAGTTACATTTATTTTGGCTCCCACTCTCTCACCTGCTTCCTTTCCAGCCAAGCGAAGGCAGAGGTCACTATTTTCCTCCATTTTTATTTTCCTTTTACAATTAAGCCCATAACTGCCTGCCTTCCATTACTTCTCTGTTCTCTCTTCCTTCCCTTCAAGCCAAGCTCAAATTTTGATGCTTTGCTTCAACCCAGAAGACAAAACAGTTCATAAATCTTGGATCTTTTATTGTTCCTGAATCCTGAACCTTGACTGAGACAAACCCAGAAGTGAAAAACCAGCAGAGATTCTAAAACTAGTATTTTCTTTGTTTTTGTACAAATGTGGTCTAATTCTCAGAGATTTCTGCAATTCCAGTGAGACCCAGAAGGTGAAAAATGTTGCTATTTGGTCATGATCGTGATGGGGCATTTCTCATACTCGAACATAAGTGCAACACTAAAAGCAAAGTAGCAGCAGAACTCGGATCTTATCTCCATCAGATCCAATTACCATAATGCCAAACGGGTAGACCCCTTTTACCTCACATTAACTTTGTTTAGCATGAGAAAGCTTCGTACTTTTCGTCTTTCTCATGCTCTTTTATGCTTTGTTCCTTTCTTTTTGGCAATCATTGTGGTTTCCTCAGTAACTGAGAAAGAGATTCTGCTTCAATTTAAAGGAAACGTAACAAATGATCCGCACAACAGTTTAACTTCATGGGGTCTTAGTGGGAATCCTTGTGAAGATTATGTTGGTGTGTTCTGTAACTCTGCTGGGTTTGTAGAGAAGATAGTTCTGTGGAACACTAGCTTAGGTGGAGTATTGTCTCCGGCTTTGTCCGGGTTGAAATATCTGAGGGTTTTGACATTGTTTGGGAACAGATTTATGGGAAATATACCGAATGAGTATGCTGATATTCAAACATTGTGGAAGATCAATTTTAGCTCAAATGCGCTATCTGGGTCGATTCCCGAGTTTATAGGTGACTTGCCTAACATTAGGCTTCTGGATTTGTCAAGGAATGGTTTTACCGGGGAGATTCCATCAGCTCTGTTTAAGCAATGTTACAAAACCAAGTTCGTTTCTTTGTCTCATAACATTCTTTCGGGTTCAATTCCGGAGTCATTGGCTAATTGCATTAATCTTGAGGGGTTTGATTTCTCCTTCAACAATCTCAGTGGTGGCATTCCTTTGCTAATTTGCGATATTCCTAGGTTAGATTATTTGTCACTGAGAAGCAATGCCTTATCGGGTGATGTTGTGCAGCAGCTTTCAACATGCCAGAGCTTGAAACTATTGGATCTTGGTAGCAATTTCTTTAAAGGTTCAGCACCATTTGGGGTTCTTGGATCAAGCAATCTTACTTATTTCAATGTATCACATAATGTATTCAATGGGAAGATTCCTGAGATTGCAACTTGTAGTGAGAGAATGGAGTATTTTGATGCTTCATGGAATGAGTTAGAGGGAGAGCTTCCTCTGAGCATTACAAATTGCAGAAGTCTCAAGGTTCTGGAGTTGGGGTACAATAGGCTGAGTGGGAGCATACCAGAGGTTCTTGGGAATCTGGATAGGCTTTTGGTGATTCAATTGTGCAATAATTCAATAAGTGGAACGATTCCAAAGAAGCTTGCAAGCATTCAGCTACTTCAGGTCTTGGATTTGCACAATCTCAGCCTTGTTGGTGACATACCCGATGATATAAGCAATTGCATGTTTCTTCGTGAGCTGTGAGTCCAAATACTATAACGACATTTGTTTAAATTTACATCAAGACTGCTTTCAATCTAACTTAGAAATATTTTATGTTATTGTTGCTGCAGGGATGTTTCTGGTAATGCTTTGGAGGGAGAAATACCTCAAAATCTTTACAACATGACTTACCTTGAAATCCTTGACCTACATAAAAACCAGCTCAACGGAAGCATCCCACCGGACTTAGGAAACCTGTCCAAATTACAATATCTGGATCTGTCACAAAATTCACTCTCTGGGCTAATTCCTTCTTCCCTTGGAAACCTAACAAAGTTGACCCATTTTAATCTCTCCTCCAATAAACTCTCAGGCACCATTCCTACAGCTATTCAAGGTTATGGCTCTTATGCATTTATTGACAACCCCTTCCTCTGTGGTGCCCCTTTGGTTAAGCCTTGCTCAGCAAATGGCAATGGTACTCTAACTCCCACTTCGAAAAAACCCAAGGCTCTTCGTGTGCCTGCCATAATCGCAATTGTTGCTGCTGCAGTGATTCTTATTGGAGTATGTCTGGTATCAATTATGAACATCAGAGCCCGCAGAAAGAAGAAAGCTGATGTGACAATGGTCGTTGAGAGCACGCCACTTGGTTCAACTGATTCAAATGTTATAATTGGGAAGCTGGTTCTCTTCAGCAAAAGTTTGCCCTCAAGGTATGAAGACTGGGAGTCTGGCACAAGAGCTTTGCTTGGCAAAGAATGTATTATAGGTGTTGGATCAATTGGTGTAGTGTACAAAACTACTTTTGAAGGTGGCATCTCAATTGCAGTTAAGAAGCTTGAGACTCTGGGAAGAATCAGAAACCAAGATGAATTCGAGCAAGAAATTGGACGACTGGGCAACATTCAGCATCCCAATTTAGTAGCATTTCAAGGTTACTACTGGTCCTCAACAATGAAGTTGATGCTATCTGAATTTGTCCCAAATGGGAATTTGTATGACAATCTACACGGTCTTCATTATCCAGGCCCAAGCACTAGCAGAGGCAATAGTGAACTGTATTGGTCTAGGAGATTTAAGATTGCTGTGGGAACGGCGAAAGCTCTTGCCTACCTTCACCATGACTGTAGACCTCCTATTCTCCATCTCAACATTAAATCCAGTAACATACTCTTGGATGAGAAATATGAGGCAAAGTTGTCTGATTATGGGTTGAATAAACTGCTTCCCATATTGGATAATCATGGTTTAACCAATTTCCACACTGCTGTAGGGTATGTTGCACCAGAGTTGGCTCAAAGTCTGAGACTAAGTGAGAAATGTGATGTGTATAGCTTTGGAGTAATTCTTTTGGAACTGGTCACAGGGAGGAAACCAGTAGAGAGACCAACCGCAAACGAGGTGGTGGTTTTGTGTGAATATGTTAAGGAGTTACTGGAGAGTGGCTTTGCTTCAGATTGCTTGGACAGAAGCTTAAGGGATTTGGTAGAGAATGAACTGATTCAGGTTATGAAATTGGGGTTGATTTGTACATCTGAGCTCCCTTCAAAAAGACCAAGCATGGCTGAGGTTATTCAGGTTCTTGAATCCATCAGAAATGGATTGGAGTCATAGTTATCAAAATGAAATTCATGAATTATGTGTTTACCTCAGCATCAGATCAATGCTGCATCTTCACCAGAGCAGAGGTCACAAAGATAGTAGTTTACCTGAGATGAAGCTTGGATTAGGTGGGGGAGACTAGAAGGTTTTACGTATAGGAAAAAAAAGATAAAATTCATTGTATTCATTTGGGGTTTTACCAAAATCAATTGTTTTTTTGCATTTTTCAATCTTGCAAATAAAAAACATTCATTTACTGTATGTCATCAATAAGACAATTGCTTATGAGAAGTGTAGTTATACTTTGTTCTGGCTTCATGTGCAAACATGGGGAAGACCTAGTCTGTTTTTTGTTTCTTCAAAGGTAGACCCAGTCTTCAGGACCCCCTTAATAATGAGAATTAACAACAGGAACAATAACCAAATGTCTTCTTTTTGGTTTGATTGCTTTTACTGCCACCCCTCATCTCATCCCCTTTAAATAAATGTTTTAATTACAAATATGCAGCCATGAGCTATGGGCAAATGTACAGGGAAAAATTGTGTAGGAAGCATGAGTTGTCTTAAACTGCAGGATCCAAAATCAAATGACTTCCAGATCTTGTCACGTGAACCCTGGCACAAGTAGCTTCAGAATTTTAAGATACATTATATTGGACTGGGTCAATTGGAAATTTGATTGCACTTTTAGTTCCTGGATTCAGGGGGGAAGTTCTGCTTTGACCAGATACAAAAGTGGCTTTGAAGCTACAGCAAGAGCTATTCCTTTAAAAATTTGTATGCAACCTGAACCTGGAGAACGAATGAACAATATTTCAACTTTGTAATTTACAGGTTTCGGAAATTTTCCGAATTCGATCCATAACAACAGGAATATCTTTTTCAGTCAATGTCGAAAGACAAAACCGGAACCATCCGGGTTCAATACAATGACATGAAGATCCGGGAGTTGCATTTACCTTAGCTACATTCAACAACCTATCCCAGAGTTCAAGCTCCCCTTTCTCATTGTAAGAGCGGATTAACCCACTCACGTCAGCCCAACAGTTGAAACCCCCATTGCTCTTTGTGCACTCAATGCCCAATTGCTTCAACCCTGTCAGAAATTTAAGGTGCATTCCTTGAAGTCTCTCTCTATTGGCATCAATAAACTTTTGGACAAATTTGGTGTCTGAAAGCATAGAGATGAGCAACCGTTGGGATGGAGCGGAAATGGACGAGAACCTTGTTAACCTTTTAGCAGCAGCCAGCACATTCTTGTTAAAGGAGTAGATAACTCCCGCCCTAAAACCTGGAAGAGAGAGGTCTTTAGATAGACCATATACTATATGTACTCTGTTCTGGTCGAGATCCTCCAATTCAACGATTTCTGCCATGCTTACAAACTCTTCACTTCCATGTGTGGATCCAGCAAACAGCTCATTTGAGATTATATGTATGTTCTTCTCTCGGGCAAAGTCTAGGAGGTTGTAAAGTAATTCACGACTAAACAAAGTGCCAACAGGATTTGAAGGATTTGAAATTATAATCCCTCGAACTTTTAAACCACGTTTCTTTGCCTGGTTGAATGCACGGTCAAGAGCAGTTACACTCAAATTGAATTTGTCAGCACTACGGCATGGAACAGGTATTATTTCGACTCCAGTTCGCCACTTTACATCTTTGTCCAAACTGCAAGTCATGTTCAGAAAGTCAGAAAATATTTAGCTTACCTACAGAAACTCTTCAGAAATGTTGAGATTAGATAATAGTTATTACCCAGGGTAATATGGTGCAGGAACAAGAAATGCATTTCCACTGTCTGCTAGGCAGAAGCTTAGTATCTCAATGGCAGTGGTCGCACCAGCTGTCAACACTATTTGTGAGGGGTTGAAGGAAACTGAATTTTTCACGACTTGAGACATGAATCCTGCGACAGCCTGTAGGACTAGAAATATTAGAGAGGGCATAAAATCTCAATGCAATACAAAGAGATTATCTTCAACAAAGAAGAAATCAGAAACACTGTTCATGGGAATAAATTCTATATTGGATCTCAATTGCAATATATTTTAAGTATAAAAGTAAATGCATATACATCACAAAAACAAACCTGCACATTGCATAACAGATTAATGTCTGACCGGCGACCTATAATTCCCCTAGAGAGGTAATAAAAAGAAAAAATACCAGTCCAAATTGATCTAGTTAAAGGTGCAAATAATCTACCATCAAGTTATAAATCATTTAGAGAAACATTGAACCACTCCAAAAAGCCCCTTAACAGCAGTTGTGTCAAGAGACTTTGCCACATTGATACAGCCAAAAATTGAATACCATCTAAAGTTGAACATAAATTTTGAAAGTTAGGTACATATTCCACCAACAACTCAACCATTGCCAGTCACCCAAAAGTCAAGTGTTATTCAGTCAAGAGACTTCCCAATTTCGATAAACCACAAAATTTGTGAATTGCAACTTGTGCTGGACGTAAATTTTGTAAGTTAGATACATATTCCACCAAAACCTCAACCATTTTCAGTCATCAAATCAAGAGTTATTCAAACAGAAAGCCAAAGACAAAAGTCGATTTCTTTTTAAGCACTCAGCAATATGCAAACTACAGAATATGCTCCAAAAGTACAAAGTTATGTAATATCCAATTAAAACATTTGCATGAAAAGGCATAACTTTTGATATGGATTCGCATTTGTATTCTTCTACACACACAAACATATAATGATGTCAGAGCAAATATGAAATATACCACTTTCAACTCCATCAAGCCATCAAAAGGCTGGTAACAAGCAATCCCACTTATGCCCAGCTCCCCGCCACCCAAAATTGCGTCCTCTGCATTCTCCACAAGCCAATCTCGAACCAAGTCCAACGATAGCTACACACACCAAAATTCAACAAAACCCATTACACCAATATTCGTTTTTTTTTTTTCAAATTTAAAATTTGAAAAGATGAATAAAGCAAAAGACTTGAAGCAACACAAGCCAAAGCAACCTCGGGTCTGGACCCACCTTATTTTCATCCAAACCCAACTGAATCACCCCATCCGGATTGCCCAACTCGTCATACGGATCCTCCGATACCTTCCTCAACCCAACCTCGTACGGCGACTGGCCACCTTTCAAAACCGAATTGGCCCGACCCGAAACGTAAACGGGTCCTCCGGGACATCTGGGGGAGAGGAGAGTCCGAGACAGGGACCGTGGCAGAACGGGTAGTTCCACCAACTGCCCAGCCGGCTCGGACTCGGAGTCGGGCGAAGGCGGAGGCGTGGGCGGGTTCGGGTTCGAGCGGTGTCGTTTCAAGTAGAGCTGGAGGAAATAGAAGAGAGCGCATGGGATGACGGAGCCCAAAACGAGGCCTCCTCTGCCTTGAACCACGCCCTGTAGAGGGACAATAACTCTCATGTCGGTGGTGACTCCCCCGCCGCCGGTGGGTTTGGAGCGGTTGGTGTCTGGGTCGGGTTCGGAGGAGATGAGCCGGGTTCGGGTCATTCTAAAGACATGTGGGCGGGGTTAGAATTGTGGGTTTTCGGGTCGTCGGAGAGTACAAAGCTTGGAGAAGAAGGAGAAGAAACGGAGGAAGAGAGCAAAGAGGGCAGCGAAGGCCAAAATGGGCGTGTGTGTGTGTGGGTGACAGTGTGGACGTTGAGTGACGAAATATTTGGGGTTTGGGAGATTTCCGAAAAATCATTTTGTTTGTTATGTTATGTTATATGCGCCGTTCCTTTGTTTGAGGCGAAGATTGGATCTAGTCGTTGGGATTTTTGGGTGGGATTTTGCCAAGGGAGTTCACTCATATGGCCTTTCAAAACTAGTTCCTTGCTCTTTTATTTTTCTTCTTTTTTCTATTTATTTCCTTCATTTTATTTTTTGAATGAAAAAAGAAAATCATGTTCGATCATCAGATACTATGTGTAACCACTCACAAACTACTTATATTTAGTGTATTTAATATCATATGTATCACATGTATTCGAGTGTTTTTGTACTTGTGAGAATTTAAGAATTTGAATTATGACGTTTATTGTTCAAACAACACTCACCATTTTAGTATTGTGTAAGTTATATTTACTTCGCTTGCTTCTTGAAACGTAACTAAATCCTTATTCTTGTTTAAGCCATATTTGAATAGGTTGAACAAAATTGTTTGAGTATGGGATCAAATCGGACAACATTAAATCACTTAATTACTATCATAATCATTTTATTTTATCAGATGAAATGTATTTGTTCGATGATCAAATAATTTGCAGGAATGACCATAGATAAAGTGAATCTGCATTCTAGATCCTACTTGGCAATTTGAGCATTATCAAATCTGATTGTAAAACCTCAAGTCTCAGGCACGTGATATATCATATGTCCATAGCAAAGAAAGAATATATCTGAATCTAAGATACTTTGGTCACGGACGGACTAATTGCCCATCTAGGCATCTCCTCACATGGAATTAATTCTTTTTTAAACAAGTGATCAAATGGACACACACCAATTAGGTTAAAGTTGAATTCCCCATTTCTTTCTTTGTGCTGACAAATTAGGTCAAATGGACACACACACACACCAATTAGGTCATCCCTAATATTATAATTGTCAATTTCATGCCAAATCTACCATATCATTTATTTCAAAATACAAAATTATCTTTGGGTTTTGTAGTAATTTCAGCCACACTAATTTAAATAATATATTCAAATATTATACAATATATATTTGGAGACAACAAAACATTGTTTATATCTGACTAACTTGTACGGTTCTCCCATGATTTGAAATCCCAAGGGGGGTAGGAATCTGCATTCAAGCAAAGGGTTGGAATCTATAGACTAAATAATTGATATATGCTACCAAAGTCCTTCCCTTCGTTGGCACTAGAAACAAGCTTTCGGTTTTGTCTTTGTCCCTTGCCATGGCCAACACAAACCACAAGTTAAGCAACCAAAATTGAAGTCTCCCAAGCCACCTAATATCACCACAAAATGAAAATCAACCTCTCCTTGTTTCCCATTCTCCTAGTACTTCTACATGCATGGCTACAAATCTCCTCTTATCCATGAATTGTCATTATTACAAGCTTTTAGTGATCTTGTTGTTTTTCTCGGACTTGTGAGCTTTTGGTTATGCCAATTGGTCAAGATAGTGTATCGGATCTATTACACCCGAGTTTAAGTCTCCCTTCTTATCATCTAAAGTGGTTTATGTATTTTCTTTAAAATAAAAAGAGAAGAAACAAGAGGAACAAATATTTAATTATATGAGCATCAAGGTTTGAGTGTAAAACTGGGAGTTTGGAGACAACGCAGGCAAGTATTGCAAGCAACCCAATTTGGTTGAACTACTAGATAGATGGTTATCTGCACAAGGTTGATTACATTATTCCAGGGTATATATTTATTTGGGAGCACGCAAGAGCTTACAGATAAATGAGTTAATGCTCATCCTTTTGGTTGTGGTTGCCCAAAAAAATTGCTTTTGAATGTGACTTATGGTTCGTGATCCAAAACTTCGTTGCATTTTTAAACTAAACGACAGATTTTCATGAAAGGAACTTTTAGGCTCAAATGAGTTAAGAAAAAAATTAGAACATATTTTCATAGATTTTAAAATTTTAAAATTAGTTCAGATTTGAATTCAAACATGCTTTTGGATAATAATAAGGATAAACATATAACCAAGATTTAAAATTGTTATAAGCCTATGAAAACTCGTTTTCCTTATCGCGAATCAAATGCAAAACAAGGCTTATCAAATGAATATGCTCTTCTACAAAGGCAATTTGCAGAAACGTGTATTTAGAAAAGAAAATGATAATTGTGTGCCTCAGTAATATTTGCCACATTATCTTTTACTAAAACGGGACAAATTAATTCTCATATATGGAAAAACTATTTTTCACTAATAAGAAATTATTGCATAGTACTAAAATAAGATCATGTGGTATAACTGTTTCACGCACATTATAATATGGGTGAAAGACAGAGTTCTTTCCCACTTATAGTATCAATATGGAATATATGGTATACTATATATATGGTATAGTATCAATAGAAATCCATTTATATTCCTCACTTACCATACAAAATTACCGCTATGTAAATATGTAAAATCGCTCAAAAATACGTGTCAAATCTTGAAGATTTATTTAATTCAATTATCAACCTTGGAGGTGTTAATAATTAAGCTTAAATGAGAAGAAAATCTTGACTAATGAATGCATAATTGGTATAGAATGGCCAGCAAAGTCCATACCCTTTTATGCTGATTGACGTGGATGTTTGAGGCTTAGGTGCAAAACCTAGCTGGTCACGTACGTATCTTCTAACAAAAAAACAAAGGCACATCTTGTTGTAGGGCTCAAGTGTGATTGGAGACTGATGGTAGTAATTTGGCCTACTGGGTTTGGCTTTTGTTCAAATAAGTCTAGCCATAATCTCTAATAGCTGTCGGCTTTCTATTCGCTTCAAATATTATGAATTCATGAGAGAATGTGTCCTGCATTTGTGTAACGCCACTGGTTGGTTTGCTTTGCACACCTTCATGCCTAACAACATGCATGGGTTGGTGAAGAGTGGAAATCGAAGACAAGGTTTTATAAAGAGTTGGTGTCCGCAAATATGCATGGCTGTTTTTCATCACATGTATATTTTGATTTTTACAATTTAGGTTTGGGTGCCACCTGTAAATTAAGTGCATATTTTGTCATGGACCGGAAAAACGAAAGTTTTATTGTCTCTCTAGCCTAATTTAAACTTGAAAGTTGTAACACATAAATCAGATTAAGATGAAGTAATGGGATATAGACATGATCTCGTTTATGGAATATTTGAGAGAGATAGCCCAAAAGGCCTATTTGCCAGACAATGGATCAGTCCACATATATGTGTTTTGCATTAGTGGCGGAGCCAGAATTTTACATTAGAGGAGACCCTTCACAAAGTTATAAGACACTAACTACTCGTTTTGGCCCACTTCATAATATCAATTTTTAATTAATTAATAATTTATACATTCATTACAAAACAGTCATGAATTTTTTTTCTTTGAGAAACATGAATTTCATATTTTAAATTGGTTGAATAGTAATCTCATCATCTACACACTATTAAAGGCTCAAATTAATAATTTAGGCCCTGTTTGGTATCCTACTCAAAAAAGTAAACTAAAAAATTATGATTATTTTTAAAAACATGAGTTTTCAAATAGTGATTTTAAGATCTAAAAACTTGTTTGGTATTGAACTCCAAACTACTTTGAAGATCTAAAAAAATTGAAATTAAAATTAAAAAAAATCAGAAACCCTAATCCCCAAATTGAAATTAACAAAACAAAAGTAAAAAGATGTGAGGCATAAAAACCCTATCAATTTTGGTGGGGTGCCATACAAGAGAGAGAGAGAGAGAGAGAGAGAGAGAGAGAGCGACGACATAGGAAGGAGAGAGAGAGCACGACGACAGATGAAGGAGAGAAAGTGAGATTTTGACGACAAAGGGAGGAGAGACAGAGACAAAGAGACGAGAGTGAGAAGAGAGAGAAAAAAACTGCAAAACCTCACTTTTTTTGTTTTTAATAATGGGGATGTTTTTTTTGGGTTTGGGTTTTAAAAAATGGGCCTATCAAATTGGTTTTTTGGGCTTTGAACTTAAAAACTGTTTTTGAGTTTATAAAATTGGATCAAAGTAGGATACCAAATGGACCCTTGTATTCCAACAAATAGAAGAAAAATAAAGGTTCATAAAACCTAACACTAAGGTACCCAACTCATACATGAAAAAAAGGACGGAAATAAAAATAATTCACAAAGTTTTTTTTTTTGAAAGAAAAATTCACAAAAACTTAAGTTAAAAAAAAGAGAAAAAGAAAGAAATGGTGTAAATTTAGGAGTTTTTAGTGCAAATAAGATAAACTAACCTAAAAAAACAATAATGTTAGGCACGCCACATTTGGTCTGAATAATATAGAAAATGACATGTCATTAATTTTAAATTAATTAAATTGCCACATGTGTTAGATAGAATTATTTTTTATATCATAATAATGAGAGAAAAAATACATTGGTAAAAGTAAAACCCATAAATTTGGTATGAAGAGGGCCCCGTTTGGGATTGCTTTTTTTGGTCAAAAACCTAGTTCACTTTAAAGTTAAGTAGTTTAAAGCATTTGGTAAATCTAAAATATCCCGATTATTTTAAAAGCATTGGCATTTTGACAACAGCTTTTAAAAACAGGTTATGAGTTGCTTTTCAAAGCTGCTTTCAAAAGAAGCAGAGATGAGCAGTTAATGAATTTTTTTTAAATCCCAAAATACCATCATTAAATTTTTTTAAAGACACCACCTCCACCTCCACATCCAACTCCACCATCTCCATCACCACCTTCACCACCACCGACCGCCACAGCCACCACCACAACCACCACCTCCTCCTCAACCTCCACCACCTCCACCACCAACACCACCACCACCACCACCATCTCATCCTCAACCTCCACCACCATGACCTCCACAACCACACCACCACCACCATCGACCACCACCGCCACCACCACCGCCACATTCCTTTCCTTCTTCTCCACCATCACCATCACCACCTCCACTACCAACACCACCACCACCACACCGCCATCACCACCACCACCTCCTCATTCTCAACCTCCACCACCACTGCCTCCACCTCTCCAACCGCCATCCCTACTACCACAACCACCATATCCGCCTTCCTCACCACCTCCACCACCACTCTTTCACCACCACCTTCACCTCCATCTCTTTCACCACCAACTCCACCACCGCTACTACCACCACATAATTAGCGCATAACACTTTCAACAGTCTATTTAGTCATTATTCACAGTTACAACATTTTTATATTAAAATGACCAAACGGTTTTGACACTACTTTTTGTACTAACAACACTTTAAAATTATTGTTTACCAAACATGTAGCTGCTTTACTTTACAACTAATTATTTTCAAAGCACAAAGAAAAGCAACTTTTTTTTAAAAGTGATAGCAATCCCAAACTGGCCCTAAAATATCAAGAACTTTAAAACCAACGAAAAGGATTCGATATGATTGTTTTGTTATAGATATAGTGTGGCAAGACGGTGAAGGATTTTCAAAACATTTTTGAGAAGTTCATTTGAATATTAAACTTGCATTTAATCAAATTAATCGCAGCGGAAGTTTATGGTGGATGTTTAAAATCAAAAACAAAACTTCTTCCAAGTATCTTAAGCCATGAACATTGATATGATTTCATAAATGGAAATTTCAAGAGAAAGGATAAGATCTAATTACCCTTGAAGCAATTATATGAACCAATTTGTGTTTGGTCTTCTCTTGATGATTTCCTCTTTGTTGATATCCTCTTTGATCTTTGATCTTTGCTCCTTGATCTTTCTCCTCCATGTGAGCCACAAAAGTATATGGCCTCTAAGTCTCCACACCAATGGAACCTTGAGATGAGAGGGAAGAATCTTGGGAATACAAGGATGCTAGTGCTAGATCCCCAAGACTTGGTTTCAATCTAAACCCCTTGAAAGATGAAAGTGTTTCACTCTTGAAAACTCTCTTTTATCTCTCTTTGATCTTCCAAACTTATTTGGTTGATGTTGGATTGTGTTTGTGTAATGAGCTTATGAAAGATAGCTTATGGAAACAATTCCCATACCCATTTACTTATGCATTTTCGGCCAAATCCCATTGGGCTTCCAAAATTGGACCTTGTGACACTTAAACCATAATGTTTAGGTGTCTTAAGCCCTGGGCTTAATACCCCAACCATTTGGGCTTCATTAACTATTACCGAGGCCCAAATACTCTTTACACATAGTAAATCATCCATATCAAATCGATCAAATTTATTTCCACAACATCATATGTATTTCTCAAAGTTAACCATTTAAGGTGTGCGATCCATTAGGTTCTAATTAGCATGGCGTGGGAAAATATTAGAACTCTTTCTAACCAACTGAATTAAAACCCCTTTTAATTTTTTCCTTTATATGGATTGATCACAATCAATCCTAGGACTTCCACGAACCAAGAGTGACATCTAGCAATATATCAAGGCTACCCAAGCTAACGAGGAATTGGTGAAGAACCTATTCGATTGGAATTACAATGCAATACGGTCCTTCTCTTATACAATGTTTCATATCATATTATTAGGGTACGGATTGATTATGTCAAACCCCTAATATGATTTATAACCTCATATGATTCAATAGAACATGATTAAGAACAACTTTCTAAATCAAGCTCAAAATACTTTGGCCAAAGATTTCTTGAATCACATCTCGAAACATTCTCCTTCTTTATCGAAAGTAGAGATTCCTTATTGTACATTCACATGCCCCTATGATGAATTAAGAGACCCCAACAACACTTTAGACAAATCTTTTACGGCTTGCCTTTAAGAGTTATCTAAGATCAATAACGCATCATAGGACAACCATGATGCCTCGGTCTAAGGACTAATTTGCATTATTGCAACTATGAGTTCTCGTTTGACATGTAGATAAATACTCCATACGAGAACTACGGTTGATCGCGTTCAGTGTACCCATTCACTAATGAGCACCCACATACTTGTATTAGTGTCATCTACACAAATGGTTTGAGACTAACCATCCTCCTAATTGAGCATACATAGTATGTGCTAATCTTGACGGTTTATCAATGCCCATTTGATAATCCTATGATTAGGAACATTTTGGGATACTATAGTAAGAGATTAAAGGTCTCCATAATCTAATCTTCTTTAGATTACTTTATCTCTTATTTAGCATTCCCTGGACATTTGTTTCTTTAATCAATGTAAAAGATAACAAAATAAATTTGCCCTTTATTATCATATACGAAATGTATTCTAAGGAGATTACATCAAATGTATTGGCTCTTAGGGCACATTTCTAACAGACGGCACTAGTGGCGGCTCTGAAATTTTAGGGTACCTGTGTCAAAACAAGGGATAGAGCCTCCTAAAATAAAGTCTTCAACGAAAAATTATAATAAAAAAATCAAATATATGATTAAAATCTTGTGATCATCAAATTACTAATTATTATTTACAAAAAAATGACAATAATACACAAAAAACCAACATTTATATTATCCTACTAATATAGGAAAGGCTTATTTATTCAAATGCCCCATGTGGTTTACAAATTGTCTCAGATTACCCCTAACTTTTATAATGGCTCAATTTCCCGAACTTCCATTCCGTTACTAAGTTGCCACATTCCGTTAGTTTTCATATTAAAACCGTTAAATTCATGGGTATTTTGGTAAATTTAACTATTAAAAATTAAAAAATTAAATAAATAAAAACACACACACACACAATCTCTCTCCCCAACCCCCCCTCATGCTCTCCCTCTCCCCCTCTCTCTTTCTCTTCATATGAACCTAGGCGCAGCAACGATTGGGTGGTCCAAAGACAAGCTACGAAATAGGAATGCCTCCACCCCTAGGAGCACCACTAGCTGGAATATGGTTAGGAGGAAGAGACAGAGATGAGAAAGGAGGAAGCTAGTGGGGGGGAGACAGAGGGTGGGGTTTGTTTCTTTGAAATGCTTTGAGTTCATCTCAAGAGAGAGAGAGAGAGAGAGAGAGAGAGAGAGAGAGAGAGAGAGAGATTTTTTGGGTTTTGGTTTTTAATATTTTAATTTGAATATTTTAATTTTTAATACTTAAATTTACCAAAATACCCATGAATTTAAAGGTTTTTATCTGAAAACTAACGGAATGAGGAAACCTTAGGCCCCGTTTGGGATTGCTTTTTTTTTCGCCAAAAACCCGCTTCACTTTAAAGTTAAGCGGTTTAAGGTGTTTGGTAAAAATAAAATATCCCGATTATTTTAAAAGATGGCGCTTTGACAAAGCTTTTTAAAAGCGGTATGGGTTGCTTTTAAAGGCTGCTTTCAAAAGAAGCAGAGATCATCTTTTAATGAATTTTTGTAATTCCCAAAATACCATCATTCATTTTAAAAATGACACTACCTCAACTTCCACATCCAACTCCACCACCACATTCACAACCTCCACCACCACCACCACCACATCCTCCTCCTCCTCATCCTCCGCCACCACCACCACCACAACCACCACCTCCTCCACCACCACCACAACCACCACCTCCACTACCACCACAACCACCACATCCTCCACCATCACCACCTCCTCCACCATCACCACCTCCACAACTAACACCATCACCACCTCCACAACTAACACCACCACCACCACGCCACCACCACCACCACCTTCACCACCACCACCACCACATCCTCCACCATCACCACCTCCACAACCAACACCAACACCACCACCTCTACATCCACCTCCACAACCACCATCCCCACCACCACCACTACCACAACCACCACCTCCACCTTCATCACAACCTCCACCACCATTTCTTTCACCACCACCTTCACCTACATATCTTTCACCACCACCTCCACTCCACTACCACCACTACCACCACATGATTAGTGCATAACACTTTCAACATCATGTCTATTTTAGTCATATTCACAGTTACAACAATTTTATATTAAAATTTACCAAACAGCTTTTGACATCGCTTTTTGTTCTAACAAAGATTTTAAAAATATTGTTTACCAAACAGAGAGTTGCTTTACTTTACCTAATTATTTTCAAAGACAAAGAAAAGCAACTTTTTGTAAAAGTGACAGCAATCCCAAACTAAGCCTTAGTAACATAATGGAAGTTCAGGAGGGAAATTGAGCCATTATAAAAGCCAGAGGACAATCTAAGACAATTTGTAAACCACAAAGAGCATTTGAACAAATAAACCTATAGGAAATCCAAAGCAATCAGGATATATTATTATAGCAATATATAATTCAATTAAATAACATTTAATATGGGCCCCTTAAATGTCAACTTTCCTTATTTTGTATTGAAAAAAAATAGAAAATCAATATTATTTCTATTAAATTAATACAATTAATATTACTTGTGGGACCCTCTTCAAAGTGGGCGCCAGAAGTAAAAAAATAAGCAGACTCTTCATCTGATGCTGCTGATGCGTAGTTTTTCTTTTCTTTTCTTTCTAGTTACTGTTTTTCAGTTATCAAAGCATATATTAGGGGTACTGTTTCATATATATGAGAACAAGTGATCCAATTGTGAATCACGATTTTTTGGGTGAGTATTATTTTCTTTCCTTTCTCTTGCATTTGCTCTTTTTATGTTCATTGCTGAGAAATCAACGTATGTGCAATTACCATGACAAGTTACAAGATGCAATTAGAAGAGGCCAGAATCCTTTTTCAATTCTTCCATCAAATTTGGTAGAGTCTAATACACGTATGATAGGTTTCCCTCATACATTAGGACAGAAGAGCAAGAAGAAAAGAGGAGGCAGATCCTTGCTGCAACAAGTGGATTATCCTCTAGGAATATATACATGACAATTTGTTGCAGATGAAAATGAAATCTTGTTCATGTGAGATGTAATCTTTGCAAAGTAATGTTTGTTTTCCGTTGACATCAGGTTGGCCAACTATGCTTCTCTGGTGACTACACAGCTAAAGTTTTACATTGTTTTCTTCTTTTATGTTTACACTTTTCCTGGCTCTTCTCAACTTTTACATTTGTTTTCATTAGTTTGATTATGAGTTTGTTTTTTGTCAACATGAAGGCTGGATTGGGCCTTCCTGATACTAAGCCTACTTTCTGCATGTTACCATTCTGCATGCATCTGCTTGTTAATGGCTATTTGTTTCCCCTGTTTTAGTCACTCACTCACTACCTTGTGATATCCATGGGGAGATGTATTGCTACGGACCTTGAGAGGAAAAGGATATGCAGCGGTGGTCGTAATGGACTTCTTAGGCTTTGAGACCTACCATAAACATTTAAGTTCCTGGTGCGTTTGTATATTTAAGATGAATATTGAATGTCACAAGTCATTTTTTTCTTTTAAAAATAATCAATTTTTGGCAATATATTTTACAAGTTGTAGCTACCTATGTAAAATCTGAGTGGTAAAAATGACGTGTTAAGCTAAATACAAAACGAAGAGAAGAGGGGGTGGTTCATTGTTGCCCCGTCTGTGTATTTTCGTGCTTGATGGTTTACTATCCCAATCTTAGAAACTTGTTCATGTTCCCCATTATCTTTTCGAAAAGATGGTCGATTGTCTAGCTAATTCTCGTCATGCGCTTGGTCAATCCCTATATGAATGGAAGATATATATGGTTCACATATATAATATAGCCTATAATATATTCCTTAGGATGAATTCTAGATAATGAATATGGACAAAGAGGAGGTTGCGAAACTAAAATAATGAATTGTTTCTTAAATATGAATACTATCTTTTACGTATTATAATATGAATACTACCTGATGGTAAATGGTTTTGTTGATGAACTGGTAGCCAATGCTTTTGTTGCAGCCTACCCAAAATGCGGGTCACTTACTTCGGCTGAGCAGGTCTTTCATGGCATAGGGACGAACTGGTTTAGCATTGGGAGCCTCCTTTTAGCTTGTGCCCACCTGAAACTTTTTCAATATGGCAAAGAGATTCAGGGATTTGTGCTGCGTGATGGGTTAGAACGGACTCATTCATTGGTATTTCATTACTATAATTTTACATCCAGTGTGGTAAATTATCATCCGCAAGAGTATTATCTGATAGGATGGAAGCTAAAAGTAGAGTGTCTTGGAATGCAATGATCACTGGTTACACTCTGAGTGGACTTCCTGATGAAGCCCTTGATCTCTTTCGCCAAATGCTGTCTGATGAAACCGTACCTTGTGAAATTGCCACAATGAGCGTGTTTGGGGCATGTTCTCAACTGTTTGTTTTGCGATTGGGAAAAGAATTACATTGTTTTGCTTTGGAGGCTCGCCCTCGCAGAAGACCTGTTTGTTGGTTGTTCTCTCATAGATACGTATGCAAAAAGCGGCTGCATAGAAGTATCTCATAGGGTTTTCGATTGGTTAGTTAAGAAATATGTGCTATCATCGAATGTTATAATTGCAGGATATGTACATAGACATGGAAGCAAGGCTTTAGAGTTATTTGGAGAAATGGTAAGTTAGGGGTGATGTGAGACAGGTGCGGCGAAGGATAAAGGAGAGTGGCCTTCAGAAAGAAGCCGGCGAGAGCAAGTTCATAGCTTTGTTGCTGGTGACACTTCCCTAGCCAGAGTCGGGAGATTAATAAGATGTGGAACAGTTTAGAGGAAAAGATGAGTAGATTTGGATATAGACCCAACACAGTGAACTGGGAGAGGAGAAGATTGAAAAACTGGGAGATGAGTAAATTTGGATATAGACCCAAAATCAAAATACTTAATTTATGATATCCTAATTACTAAAGTTTTTAATCACTATACACTATTTTTTCTATTATTGGTTGAATTCTCCGATAATCTTTTCTGGAAATAAACCCATTCTGTAATTTATATGTATTCTGAAAGAAAAGTACAATAAGATAAACAATATAACAATGAATAATTATGTTTATCTTCAGAGTGCTTCTCATATATATGATCATATCTCTACTATTATAGAGGGAGGCTCAAACATAGCTAGAAACCAAGTCCGCATTCATTGTCTTAATTAAATATTGTAATACTAATAACATATATTATTATTATTATTATTATTATTATTATTATTATTATATTATACTTACATACACATATACTATAATGTATATATATACACACGTATATACACACATATATATATAATATATGTATATACATATATACATACACATATACATATATAATATATATAATATACATATACATATATACACATATATATATATATGTGTATATATATTATACCCATGTATGTATTATAATATACATATACACACATATATACACATATACATTATATATGTATAATACATATACATTATAGGTATAATATATGTATATTATATATATATATATGTAATATATATATACATGTATATTATTATTATAACATACCCATATATATTATATATATTATAATATACATATATATATGTATTATACCCATGTATATATTATAATATACATATATATATATATGTATATGTATTATATCCATGTATATATTATAATATACATATATACACCTATATACACATATATTATATATGTATATATATATATATATATATATATATTATATTATAATATACATATATACATGTATATACATGTATATTGTTATTATAACATACCCATATATATATATATATATATTATATTATAATATATATACATAATATATATATATGTATGTATAATTATACCCATGTATATTATAATATACATATATATACCTATACACACACACATATATATATATACATATGTTTATATTATTTATAATATATAATATTATTATAATATACATATATACATGTATATACACATATATGTCATATATATTATATATGTATGTATGTATATATACATATATATATATATATATATATATATATATTATATTATAAAATACATATGTACACATACATAATATATGTATTTATACATATATACAATATATAGATAGTTTTGAAAAAAAAATCTAGTCCTAGTCCAAGCATACACCAAACGCAGGACAAGTGTTATCCAACTTAGACCAAACCAAGCCAAGCCCTAAGCATAGTCCATGCCAAGACAACATGTGTAACAAACGAGCCCTACATGTGCAACAACGAACGGACAAACCTAGGGCTAGGAGCATTGGATATTTTAAATCTGCAAAGGCAGCTGATAAGTGTTAACATCGGCGTCAATTAGATTTAGATTAGTATTAATAAGAGTAAAAACTTACTGCCATATTTAATGGACCGCATCAGTGAGTTGCCACATGAAATTGTTGGTAGTATATTGTCTCTCTTGCCTCTAAAAGGAAGCAGTGGCTACTAGTGTTCTCTCAAGGCACTGGAGGTATGCGTGGGCATCGGCTACTTTGACACTTGATTTTGATCTCGAGGAAACTTTGATCGGCTTCAAATACCACAGTCGAACATTGCAAAACAAGAAAAGCCATAGGTATGTCAATTGGGTCAATCGTGTAGTGGAACAACATTCTGGCCCTAACATCAAACTATTTAGGGCTTGCTTCGATCTAGATCGCCGCTTTACAAGTTCCATCGATAAATGGATTCAATTTGCATTGAAAAAGAGAGTTCAAGTGTTAGTCTTGGATTTTGTTAAGGAATATGGAGTCAACAAAGATTCGTATATGTTTCCCTGCAAACTGTTAGGTCTCCAAGAAGGGTTTGCTTCAAGGCATTGTGTTGGACTTAAATCCCTTAAAGTTCTTTCTTTTAACTTTGTTGATGTGACTGGAAAAATTCTAGAGCAATTCTTGTCAGTCTGCCAATTTCTTGAGCGATTATCAGTGTTTTTTTTCGAAAAGTTAGTTAACTTAAGAGTTGTCGGTTCATCAATTGCATTGAAGTACTTAAAACTAAACGAATGTGATGACCTCAAAAGAGTTGAAATTTCTGACACAAACCTTGTTTCGTTTATTCACACCGAGACTGCAATAGACTTGCGTCTCAGTAATGTACCCTCTCTAGTTGAGGTAGCCATTATTAGTCAGCGTAATGACATTGCTCGTTTATGTGCCTCCACTGCTTTCATGAGACTTGCCTTTACCCAACTTGCATGTTGTCTTTATCAGCTAGAGACTCTCATGGTCAATACTCAAGTAGCGGTTAGTATTTGTACTTAGCATTTATGCTTTATTTTCTTATGATGATATGTTGTCATCAACATATACCTCCATTGTCTTGCCGATCATTGGAGCAAATAGTTGGTTGATAAGGCATTGATAAGTGGCGCCAGCATTCTTGAGGTTGAATGACATCACCCCTATCAGTGATGAAAGATGTGTGGGCTTGGTCATCTGGATGCATGAAGATTTGGTTTTACCCAGAGTAAGCATCCATGAAACCGTGGAGCTCATGACCTGCCGTTGTGTCAACAAGCTGGTCATTACGTGGGAGTGGGAAACTGTCCTTGGGGCATGCGCGGTTGAGGTTGGTGTAGTCTACACACATACGCCATCCTTTCTTAACCTTCCGAACCATAACCACATTCGCCAGCCATGATGGATAGTCCACTTCCCTGATGAAGCCAATGCTTTGTAGCTTGTCAACCTCAACATTCATGGCTTCGTATCTCTCTTGGTTATAAGCACGACACTTCTGCATAACTGGCCTAACATTCAGGCCAATGCATAACTTGTGGGAGATGATAGCTGGAGAGATGCCAGGCATATTGCTGTAAGACTAGGCGAAGACCTCAGAGTTTTGACAGAGGAAGGCGATAAGGTCTGTCCGGACAGAAGGCTAAAGGGAAGCGCCGACCCTCACTTGTCAATCAGGAAAGTTTTCGTGCAGATAGATTAGTTCAAGATACTCTGCTGGTTGGGCCAGAGGTGTGGTTGATTCCTCGCGAGGATCCTCAGGTGGTTCAGCACTGGCAGAATGAAGAGGTAAGGATGTGGCCACGAAGGGAGCCCCACGTCTCTGGGATCGATTGACTGACTTTACTACTGAAGTATAGCAGCTCCGGGCACCAAGCTGGTCTCCATGCACGGTACCTGTCCCGTACATGGTTGGAAATTTTAGCTTCAGCATATGCGTGGAGATAAACACTCGCATTTGCGCCAAGCTTGGACGTCCCAGAATTGTGTTATATGTCGTTGGGTTGTCAATGACCAGAAAAGGTGTAGTGGTCATGGCCCGTTGCGGTGCCGAACCGATAGCAATCAGTAAGTTGATACTGCCAATGGGCTGAACTACATCACCAAAGAAGCTCACAAGGGGTGTCAAGGTTTTGTGCAGTAGATGTTCAGGGATTTGAAGAGCATTGAAGGCTTCGACAAACATGACATTGACGGAGCTTCTAGTGTCAACCAAAGCACGCCTCACGTCGAAGTTAGAGATGTCGGCAGGGATGATCAGCGAGTCGTCATGGGGGAAGATAACACCCCGTTTTTCCTCCTCGCTGAAAGTGATAGGTTCCCAACCAACGCGGGACACCTTCAGCAGACGCCCATGGTCAGTGGTAAAGACCTAATGGGCGTAAGAAGGCCTGACGTAATGCTTCATAGAATTGTTGGATGTACTAGCCAGGGTAGGATCGTCACTGATGGTTGAGATCATGTTAATCTGCCTGGAGTGATGGTTTGGCTGAGGTGGTGCACCAGTTAGGTACCTATTCAATTTACTCTCATGGATGGGAGACTTGATGATGTTTCGCAGGGCAATGCAGAACTCAGTGTCATGTTCATTGAATTGATGAAAGCGGCAGAAGACACGAGTGTCAAGTGTGGGCTTGTTGCTTGGTCTCCTGGATCGAGGTTTAGGAATGATAGGTGCCTCATTAACCAAGACTTGCTCATAGGAGATGTTCAACATGGTGAATACCTCAAACTTAGGTTTATGGTCGAATGGGAGAGAGGCACCACCTTTGGCCTTCTGAGGGTTATCTCCGGATCGGTAGTTCTGGAAGTTCTTGCCATGGTTAAAAGATCTATGGTATCATTGCTTTCGCTTGGACCAGTGGCTACTCTTGGGAGTATTCTGAAAGGGATAAGAGCTAGGCCTCGGGTTGGCGCATGAAGCCAAATGAGGGGGATATAGAGGATCAATAGGTATTGGTCCCTATGTAGGCTTGCTGAAGGTAGGACGTGAATGTTCAGTAGAGCCATGCTTAGTGTTGAGGTATTCAGCCTTAGCATGTATATATGCCTACTTCATTAGCTCACCGTAGGTGTTCCATGGGCTATTGTGAACCAAGTAGCTGGTTGGACTTACGAAGGCCACTTTTGAAGGCGCTAAAGGCTGCCCGATCGTCAGTCTCTAGGCAACGTGAGTACTCATGGCTGAAGCGGGCGGCATACTTTCGTAGTGGCTCATCCTCACCCTGCCGAATCATGTACAGATTATCCGTCGAGTACAAGCGATCAGTCTGAATCATGAAATGGTCCAAGAAGATCTGCTTCAGCAAGTCGAAGGAGTCGAAGATCCCTGGGTCTAGGCGATATAACCAATTTAGGGTAACCCCAGTGAAGGTAGATGGGAAAATGAGGCACATGCCTTCATCAGTGAGGCCCTTGCAACCTAGGGTAGACTGAAAAGCATGAACGTTGGTGAGGGGTTCCTCAGTGCCCGTGTAGAAGGCACTATGAATGGGCTGAATGTCTTACTCCTGCCTGTAGGTGCAGATTCGTGCAGTGAAGGGTATGGGCCTAGGCTTTGTACAGATCGACTGGTGGGTACACTACTTCTCATCCTACAGGCGGCGGACATTCTCAAACAAGAGTTTCATAGCCGGGTCGGCATGAGGTAGGGCTCCAGAAGCTGAAGGTTGGGGGTGGGGTGGGGTTGTGGTGGCTAAGTCTCCCATTCTTCAGGGGCCTTAGAATGGTAGGGTTTCCAGTGCGCTGGTTGATAGGGCTCCCAGTGCTCCTGATGGTAGGGTTCCCAATCTCTAGATTCGCCGACTTTCTCGAGCTGAAGGAAGTGCATTGGTTTTGGTAGAGGGCCCAGGTGTGCAACTCGTGGGTCGTCGAGTTCAACGGGGATGCGGATGGGCTTTTGTGGGAGGTGAGAGAGACGATGTTGATAATCCTGATACACCTTAGTTGGGCCATGAGGCTGATCCTTAGGGGGTGAGATCTGGAAAGGGTGCAACTTGGTTGCCTCAGGGTACATGTGACCATTGCCTTTGTCAGGCTAAGGCAGAGTTCGAGCATTGTGACGAGAGGTGGTTGATAGGTTCTGCAATGTGTGTTCTGGACCTAGGATGAAGTCATTCTGAGCTAGTTGATAACGGGTGCTTTCCCAGTTGCGCCTCATGCTCCTATAATCATGTTCCAGCTTAGTATTTTTGGTGTGGAGATGGTCGTACTTCTCCGTCATCTTCGTCATTTCGGCCTGAAGTCGCTCCATTTCAGCCTGAAGATTGGCTTCAGCAAGATGCTTCTTCCAGTGTGCTGCTTCGGCATATGTGTTGTGCTGAGTGCCATATCTGGCTTAGCTCGGCATGGTTGGATGTGAGAGGCTGAAGAGGCGTTGGGGTCTGAGAGGTGAAGGAACCAGCTAGGCTGGTAGGGATGTGGGATTCAGAAGTCGTTTCACACAGATGGCGCCAATTTGTTGATTTTCAAAACTGGATTCAACTTAAATGAGTGAAGTGTCTGGTCTTTAGTGGTGGTTTGGAAGGAATGAACCTTCGGTAAAGGGGATCTTCGGTAGGGAGCCGGACTTGCAGAAAAAGGGACAGAAAGAACAATTGTGAAGCTTCAGGCACCGGTGTGGTACCAGCCGAAGGCTCTCTAATGCTTAAGTCAGCAAGTAGTAAATAGTAATTTTGACAGAGTAACGGTATGGTAAATTGGAGTTACCTTTTTACCTTGGGCACTGTTCCCTTTTATAGAAGAGTCAAAGTGAGAACTTTGCAAAAGGTTTCGATGTGGGACTTTGTGCAAATTACTGTGGTAGTGACACGTGTCCAAGACTTAGGTTCTGTCTAGAACTTCGGTAATCACCTTCGGCAGGCGCTCACCTCATTGGAGGAAGGTGTCTTCGATAGGCTGAGATCATGATGACGTCATCATCAGTTTAAGGGTTTTCCTGAAGCGCGTTACCTTTGGCAGGTCATGGATTTGACATTTTGTTAATGCCTTAGCACCGAATATACTTGGTTGATTATGGTATAAACAACTTACAACTTGCATGGAATGAATGCTGCAGAATACTTGAGAGTGAATGTGACTCTCAAGCTCATATGATCAAACATGACGTAGCGGACTCACATCCCTTGTTCAGTTTAATTAATGGTTGTAAAGAGCTTCTCGGAAAGGATTGGCTAGATCGCTTGTCGCACGTGTACAGAGAACAGAATCGTGCTGCTGATCATCTTGCTGTTATGGGCCACAATTCCTAGCACGATATTGTCCACTTTGGTCCATGTCCTCACGGTTTTGTTTCTGGGAACTCACGAACAACTTCCTAGTGGGTCACCCATCTTGGGATTGTTCTAGCCCCAACTCCTTTAACTTCGGAGTTCCATGGAATCCGAAGCCAGTGAGCTCCCAAAAGGCCTCGGGCTCGGAAGAGAACTACCCACACATATAAGACACTCCACCTTTCTTTCCCCGAGCGATGTGAGATTGCCCACCGTCTTGCTTCCCCAAGCTCATGAGTTTTACAATCCACCCCTTTTGGGGCCCAGCTTCTTCGTCGGCACACTCGCACCACACAGCAGAGTGGCTCTGATATCATTCTGTCACATCCCGGATTGGCTCCGCCATAGCACGATATTGTCCGCTTTGGGCCCCACCCTCACGATTTTGTTTCTAGGAACTCATGAGCAATCCCAAGATGGGATTTCTGTCACATCCCGGATCGACTCGGCCGTAGCATGAAGGCACATCACCCCCTCTCCGTTGGTCGATGTGGGATGTTTCAATTGATGATGTGCCTTCTTCTCTAGAGCATATTTTGCATGATGATTGCTTTAGTCGAAATATTCTTTGTTAGTTTTTTTCCTCCTGGGCTTGCCCCGCCATGTAACAAAAAAAAAAAAAGAAATCAAAGTTACATGTGCACAAAGATTGATGGACCAAAGAGAAGACGGAATAAAACTACGAAAGTGAAGCTGACAAAATAATAAGCCCAGAGAGAGGGGAAAAAAGTCTGAGAACCGGAAACTACACTGATCAATCAGATAAAGTTAGAGAAAACATTCAAACTGTCCCAGGGGTCAAAGTTCAAAAGGTAATAAAAATAAAATTGACTCGAAAGTGTAAATAGCAAGAAGGGTATATATAATGGTAATTGCAAATTACATGATCATTTTCCTCCACACCTCATAATGCCTCTTGAGAGTATAATATGTAGTGCTTCTTGAGACTGAGAGAAGCTGATTGTCGTCATGGTCATTGTTCATGGATTTTATTTTATAATAGGCAGTAATTTTTTGGTATGGTTATGTAAGGACGGGCAAACGAAACGAGCCGCATTAGGAGGTCGGAATCGAGCCTGTCCATTCGGTTTATAACTGGAATTAAAAACAAAAAACTAACTAAGCCAATCGGTTTGGTTCAACCAGTTTGATTAGTTTCCGGTCCGAATGTCCAGCCTCTACAATTATATATATGCTTTCAATTTTAGGTTTCGAAAAAAAAATATAATTATTCAATAACGAAGAAACAACGAGAAAAACTTGTGTATATAAGTGGTTTATGCAAGTTTTTCTTGGAATCCACACTCTCGTAAACAATTTCAGAATTCTTGTTTTGGGTGGTGAATTAATCATTTAACCCTGCGTTAACGAGTGACCATATATTATTGCATTAGGGACCTTAGCAACATCAATATATGATGGATGCTACTGTAGGCTACTTACACAGCCTAAGCTGCATCTTGTCAAATGTCGGGCACGTTTGAAAAGCTGTTTGCTCCCCAGAGCCCCAGCCCCATACCCTAATTTAGGTCATTATGTCCACAAAGAAAGACGCTCGTGCACTTGAGGCCATCTTCCACCATTTACTTCAGAACCAAGTTGTATGTTCTTAGTTGATGCAAAGTAAAAGTTAGGTGAAGAAAAGGCATCCAATGTGGAAAAAAAATCCTATAGTGAATTGATGAACTAGAAAAAAAAAAAAAAAAAAAACTTAAATGGTTATCATTTATATTTTCTGCCACATCTCTGAAACTTTGAGCTACCAAGTAATCTTCCCATTCAATTAGAAAAGCCTCGGATGCTATAGACCAAGTACAAGCACCTCAAATGCTCCTTCAATTATTTTCCTCAATGATCGATGGACCCATATTTCAAATTTGTTCAGATCAAGGACAGTAATCTTTACACAATTTTGTGTACAGGAACTATATAAGCATAAACATAAATATAAAAAAAAGTTCAATTTTGCCTGGTTGGTGTTGCATTTTAAGTCTTTTACACAACAATAATCTACTCAATTTGTGTCTTTATTCAAAATCCCATATTTATAACATCCTCTTTTTGGTGTGACATTGTATTGTGCTATGTGTGTTGAATTTTCCTCATTAGGAATATAGTGGTCTAAGATTGCATATACGCTTCAGAATGGCAAAAAAGTCTACATTTATGATTTCCTCTTTGACAAAGAGAGCCTATAATATTTTTTGTGAAAGACAACTATCAAATCACATAATTGAAGAGATATAGTGACCAACCGGCCTTTGATTTAGCGGTATCTTTTGTCATTTTATTAGAAAAAATCTCAGATGATTTAGTGCTTTTTTATTTTTGATTTTTTTAGAATCATTTTTATTAAGAGGGTGATAATATATTATACTTACACACATTACATGAAGATAAGACTCGAACTCAGGACCTTTTTGAAAGAGCAAGTGTTCTAAATTACTACACTAGTGGATCATTTGCATAAAATTCACATAAACGACGATGACAATATATATTTGTAATGAGTTAGATCGAGTTTTAGTTAACTTCTCAATCCACATGGGTCGAACCGAGTTTCAAATATGGGTTTATTAACATGTTTGAACCTTAATTAAGTTTGAGTTTAGTCCTGAATCTGGAGGTATTGCACCTCTAGATGAAAAGAACTTCACAGTATAATTTGCAGCACCAAATTCTGATATTGCCTATCTTGCCCTTTGACCACAGTCTCATTTTTGAACCTGTGAAGGAGGGGCCCCATTTTTTCCTCTTTATTACCCCACAAACAAACACTACCGTTAGGGACAATCTTGCAATTCCACGAAACCCGAAGGGCATACTGAAGACGCGCCGAAATTTCAGAGTCGTAGACAGGATTCCGCCAACCGAAACAGAGCGCAAAAGCCGATGACACTGCCCCTCAGTCGAAGGACACAATCGAAATGACGCTCTTATCCACCACCCTATTCAAATTTCAAACCCAAACAGCTCGCAATTCCCCAAAAACCCCAGGGGCACATTCGCCAATCCAAATCCCAATAAAAAATAATAATATATAAATTCTCCAGGGGCCATAAATTCAAATTTTGCGGATCGTTACAAATTACCTCGACGCTACAAAACAAAAAGAGAAGCCTGGCATATGTCCAAAGGCCTAACGCTCCTGCAAAACGCACTCTGCCGGCTTTAAAGCGCTTGTACCCTACGGCCTTGCGCTTTTGACCCCTTGTACCTTGCGCTTAAATTTCGGTTACAAAAATTTTACACGGGTGGTGCGCTACAGTGCGGCGAGGGGACCTTGCTCTCTCTCTGGCTGCTGCTACAAAACGGAGCCGAAAACTCCAGATTTAGGGCTTTAGCGGGTCGGGTTATGAGCTCTGAGTCCCGAATTAGAGCTTTTCGGTGATTGGATCCATGGTGTTTGGCCCTGGTTGTGGTGCATTGTAGAGAGTGAAAGTGGAAGAGAGAGAAAGAGAGAGGGAATGGAAATGGAGGAAGATATGGAGGTTGAGCAAGTGTTTATGGCTCAAGAAGTTGACATTGACTACGAGTTCGACGCCGCTCGGTGCTTTAACTTCACCAGAGAGGAAACTCCAGCGGAGGCTCGCCGAGCCGAGCTCTGGTTCGAGTCCGCCAAGAGCTACCCGCCGTCTCGTGAGCTTCTCTACCTTAGACGACACGTTTTCTTGAAATTTATATTTTTGGAACTATTTCTTCTTTAACATTTTTGTGTGTTTGATTAAGTTGAGCTATATAGTGAGCTTGGCTTTATCGATTTTTTAAAGCATTTACAAACCCTAGCATTCTTCTTTGCTAAAATTAAAAAAATGATTCTTTTCAATGTTGTATCTATATTCCGATAATTCCAGTTGAAAGTGATTATTTTGGTGATATATTTACTCTACATTTTTTTCTTTTCAAAAATTGATTTTACTCTGTGATACATTTCCTTATTCAAAACAGATATCTGTGGTTTAAGGAATTTTAGCAATGCATGAAGTTATATATATTGGATAGAAGGGAAAATTACCAAGGCTTATGCCATTTTTGTCTGTTTCAGCTTTTGTGACAAGGTTAGCACTAGGAGCGGACATCCTCCGGGAAAATGTAAACATCTCCCCAAAATCCACAGCTGTGGAGAATACGAATGACGGCGAGTGTGATATGGGTGGGGGCGAAGAAGTATGTGCAATGGATGTAAATAACAGAGGTATGGATCAAACTCGTTGGTTTGTGCCTGGTGGAGAGGCAGGATTTAGAAAAGCAAAGTCTTTTGAGCATCTTTATCTTGGTTTGAAGTCTAAATTTTAAAGTGTTAATGTGTCTATTTTCTAGATTGCGGAGGAACGAATAGAGGGATATTTGGAAATTTACAAAAAGTTCTAAATCAACCACATGGAACGGGTACAGGTGATCATTTTGATACCTTTATGACAACTGTGTTCGCTAATGGATTTCCCAAATGGTTTCCGAATAAATCAAGAGCATGATATAATGATTTAGTGAATAATTATATTTTGCAACTTACGTTCTTCATGATTAATTTTACTGTACCTATTTTTAAATCTGAAGACTTTCAGCTGAAATTAAGCTTTACACAAGTATTGAGTACGATGTTATCATGAACTATGATTAAGTTATTCCGTCGGTCCAACATAATGTATCTATTGTTTTTAGTTTTTTTTCTCCCTCTTTAATTTATGTATTTGTTTTCCAGGAATGACATTTTACAATCACTTAGCCAGTGATAAGCTAAAAGGTAAAAGTAAATCTTCTGTAAAGCCATTTTTCCCCAGGAGCTCAACTTTGATGAAACCTACAGCAAGTCAGCTCGCTAAGCAAAATCTGAAGCCTCAAATTGGCGGTTCCAGGTAATTCAGAATGTTCTGCATCTATGCATACCACCATAGTATTCATTAAGTTACTTTCTCACCCCAGATATTCTAGGTGGGGCTCTTATTTGTGAAAATGCTACTGGGGTCGTTAAGTTGGACATTACTCTGTCCAATAAAGTATTTAATTCAATATGATAATTACCTGCATTCTATGTCCTGTATACCCAAATGAGCCTTACGTCCCATACTGACCGCATTCTGATGTTTTATGATGTCATTGTTAGATTTCAGATGCTGCATTTTGAAAACAACGAGAAGAGCTTATGTTGTTCTTCTGGGGTTGAAAGTCAAGCTGCCAAGAGGCAAAAGCTAGATGGAGGTCACTTGCGTAAGGTACGTATGTTTTACTAGTCTATCAGTAATTTGTACTAAGGATATTCCAAAAATTTATCAATTGTCTTTCTATAGAACTTGGATCAGTATTCTTCCGTTACACACACTTGGACCAGTATTTACTGCATGATGATTATGATCTTTTGAATGTGTATTATTCTCATTTAAAATCTAAATAGTTATTTAAGTCAGGTGTGCTTTTGACTTACTGTAAATTCATATGTATCTAAAATTTGGTAGAAAAATTACACTTGGTTTTTGAACTAGTGGTTCCTCTGAATTTAGCATCCTTCATTTTTCTGCATTTCAGGTTACTGACGCAAAGCAGCAAACTAATTTGGTTCACAAGGTGCCTAAAAAGGTATTCTACCTACTGCTTGGTGTTTGATTTTCCACAAAAAAACAGACAGTTGTTTTAGATTTGTCCAGTATTTGTTTGATAAGTAATGCCTAAAACTTCGCAAATTCTGAAATATGTGATTTTCTTTTCGAAATCATGCTTTCCGATAAACCACAGCTTTTGTTTGTGTGGCTAACTGTGACCCAAGCCTTGCCAAAATTGCATCCAATAACACTAGAGGTTCTGCCAAAAACTGTCCTCCCAAATTGAAACTTTCAACCAATTTACCTTTGTCAAAATGCAACTGCTACCTGTATTTCAGAACATTTTACATTGTTAGCGAAGTCTTTAATGTAATTCTGGGTGTCATAAGTCTTCCCATATTTCTTACTTGTGATTTTGTTCTTAGATGGCTGAAGTGATACATAAAAGGGAACTGAAGATGGCCTATAGTGTTGTATAAAGATAATGTATTAAATAAGAGATCCGCCCAAGTTATCAGTAAAGTTTATAAAATTATAATATTTATGCGTTGGTATTTCAGGATGAAACTTTTGATAAAACCACTGCACATGCCAAGTTGAGACTTACTATTCCAAGAGAGCCTGACCTTGAAACAGCATCTAGGGCACATAGGATAAGGTGAGTTCTTTCTATCAGGGCACAAAGCACATAGCTTTATTTACCAGTCTGCAGGGTAGTTATTATATGTTTATATTTCAGGCCTAAGAATGCATCAGTGCTAGAACAAGTGACATCAGCTCATCGAAAATTCAAAGCTCGTCCATTGAACCGAAAAGTTGGTACTTAAAGTTATTAAATCGGGATTTGAATAGTGTTTTCACTGTCATTCTTCCCTCAAGTTTCTGTTTCTAAACTGCAGATTTTCGAGGCTCCTTCATTGCCACTCCCAACAAGGAGCGCTCCAAAGTTGCCAGAATTTCAAGTGAGTGTTTGATATTTATAATTTGCTTGTTCTTAACATATTATTACTCTGCACCAGTGGCTTGAAAGATAATGACTTCTGTAGCTCAAACTGAAACGAAATAAAGAAAAAGGTTCTATATAAATAATTATGTTTTGGAGTTTCGTGGCTCAGAATCCCTTTGTTATGTTTCTTCTTAGGAATTTCACCTGAAGACAATGGAAAGGGCCATGCAAAATACACATGCTGTTTCATCATCCTCACATAATTTCAATGATCCTGAGAAGGTTAGCTGTTATTTTTATTAAGTAGTTTTCACTGTTATCTGAAGTCAAATTGATCCCTACTGTCAAATGTGAAACCTTGTGCCCAAATTTTTTTAATGGAATCATGACTATTATTGTGCATTTTGCAGGGTTTGGACAAACCTAGTATTTCTACTGTTGCAGAAAATGGAAACAGAGAATCCAGAAGGTAATAACAGAAAGAATCTTTTTAACCAAAGTCAACATGAGAAAAAAGGAATGCCCAGTTTACATTTAGTCCACATGAGAAAAAGGAATGCTCAGTTTACATTTTCCAATGTTTTAGTATAACTGAAAAATAGTTCTTACTCTGGGTTTGATCTACTTTGATTAGACCAAGTAAAGTGGATGGTCCCAAGCAGGATGGAAATGAAGTAATGCAAAATTTCAAAGCTCGTCCTCTTAATAAAAAGGTAATGTTTTACTGCTAATTTACTAGAAATTCATTCTAGTAATTTCTAGCAGATACCAACTATGGGATTATTTCCTATCTTAATGCAGATTTTATCTAGCAAAGGGGATATTGGTGTTTTCTGGAATAACAAGCGGGAAACCACTGTACCAATGGTAGCTCAAAGACGTTATCCTATTGCTTAGTGACTACATATTGTTTATATTTCCCAGTTGTCAACATCATCTAAGCTAACAGCATGTTTTTGTTTCATATAAAGGAATTTAATTTTCAGACAGAGAGGAAAACTCAGCAGTTTCCACCAACGGATCTTTTCAGTAAGGTAGATGCTGACAAGTTTTTGTAGTTCTTCTTTGTATCCCTTTTGTAGTACTTCTCTCTTATTTCCTATATTGTAACCATATTAACGTTTGCATAACTTTACATACCTGTAATTCTCATTTGTTCTGCGGTTGAATCCTAGCTGTCTTTGACATCTGAGCTCCAGCCAAAGAATGGATCACGGTTGAAAGTGTCTCAGCCTACATCTTTATCCATGAAGGTTATCCTTGTTCCGCTTACTATCATTAAACATCAAACATATACTATTGATTAGACTTCACGTTCCTTAGTAACTATTGAGTTATTTGTTTTTTTTTTTTGGCATAAGGACTCAAAAGAAAATAGATCAATTTTTTTCCAACCAGAACACAAGGTAAAGTACCTTATAGAACTGATTGTTAATTCAATCTTCATTACTTATTTATTTTTGGTCCTTATGAGTGCTTGAGATTCGTTTAATTCCTTCTCTCATATGCTATGCATGTGGTCTCACATCCTCTTGTAGATAATGGTCAAAGAAAAACCTTCTCTGTTTGGTGCAAAGCAGGCTCAATTTGGGGGTGACAGGTGCACCACTGATGTTGATAACAAATCGGGGATGAGGTGTGCCAGCTGAATGATGGATAATTGATGCTATTCTCATTTCTATATTTTTCTTATTCAATTATTTTGTCCCTGAAATTGCTGCAGGAGTTTTGGCGTCCGTTGAAAGTGAAAGAGCACAAAATTCTGAAATAGCTTCTACAGGGGCAGCAGATTTGGTTATCTGCTGTCAAAATGAAAGACGGGTAAAAATATGTTTTCGACCGATGATTGCACAACTCTTCAGAAAGATTATGAAGCCCTTCCTTCTGTTGTAAATGGAAAATCCACAATGGCTGGTGTTCTTTCAGATATATGTAAAACCAGCATCTTTTTTTGCATTTCTCCAATTTGTAGATTTCAGTTGAAATCGAATAAATATGTCGAAAGGCCGGTGTTGTATAGCTGTTAAGGCCACCTCTTACTTACAACATTTTCTTTTAGTGGCACCAGACACATGTAATTGTGATTAGTCAAAGAATTTACACAATTTGCAGTTATGTGCTCAATAGAATGATATGTTGAAAAACAATTACAGAACTTTATATGTAATTTCCATTTAACTGGCTGATCTCTCTCTCTCTCTCTCTCTCTCTCTCTCTCTCTCTCTAGCCCTCTTCATTCCCTCCATCAAAATCCTTGGTTATCAAATTGTGCTTGGTTAGAGCCTGCTTTGTCCAGCGCGTTATATCATAGGCTCTTTTGAAGGGTTTCTTCTCCTTGCCAAGTCTTCTCTTTGTTATGGCAATGGCAAGATCGTTTGGAAACAATGTGTGCCAAACAAAGGCATGAAGAAGCGTGCACACGAACATTACCGACACCATTGCAGATGACATGAGAGAAAGAGTAACTGCGAGGCCCTTGCTTCCAACTGAGGGTACTTGTTCTGCGTACTTGATGGTGGCTACTGAGAAAGTTGTCATTGGAAAGGTGTAAGACCACCAAGCCACTGAAAATCTACAAAAGGATGAGCCATTAGTTAGATGAAATTATGTTTCAACGTCCGGTCATGATTAATAGTTTGATAACATAACATGTCAAACAAAGGAGTAGCTTACCTAAACCCTGTGAAGAAATTGATCCTTACGACCAGTGAAACATACAGAAACAATGCAATGAAGTAGCAGGTCCGCGACACCCCGTCAAACTCCCCGTAAATAGTTTCCCAAGCAATGCTTGCAGCTGACGGGGCTGCGATGAACATGGAATACACAGGGTGTAGCTCCTTAGGCAATGCTTCACTAGTAGGCAATCTCTGATACAAAGTCACAAAAACCACAAGATAGTGTGCAAAGCCAACTGCCCACAAAAACTTGGCAGCCTCATCCCACTCAGCCTTGGCAGCCAAAATTGCCCCCACAAAATTCCCAACTACTGAGAGATGAGAAGATGGATTGGCAACCTTACAAAGCCTTCTCTTCCCACCTGAAAGCCACTGTCCATAGATCTTTAGCTCAAGAAGGAAATAGGGTGCCATGAAAGTGCACCAAATGAAAGGTTGAAGTTTTTCTGGGGCTATTGCAGGTGGTACACCAAGGGTTAAGAACATGCAGACAACCCAAGGAGCAAAGAAGAAGTTGACCCGAACCGGGTGGAAGTACTCTCTTTTCACTGCTTCAAAGTAGAAGATGCATTTGAGGATGTAGGTGAAGGAGACACAGAGCAGGACTGGCACTGCTAATAGCCAGAGGGCAAGGTTTATGAAGGGTGAGATATTGAGAAACTTGGTGGCTGGGCTGGTGGCCAGGGTATGCCATAACACAGCTTGGCTGCTAAGGCCAAGACAAATACCAAAGCATCCAATTGGAAATCTGAGGAGAAAGGGCCATTTCTCATCTTTTGGGAGGAGAATATCCTCATCATCCTGCAAACCATATAGTACGTAACTCATAAATTAATTAGTTCAGATAAATCTAGTAAATAATAGTTATTAATATACGTATACAGATATTGTTCTCTTGCTGGATAATTTGATGTGATATTTTGTCACAGTGTTAATTTGAGTCATTGAAGAGGCTAATTCTTATTTCAATGTATGGCGTTAGATTGACAATTTGGCAACATAACGAGTCGGATATCTAAAAAATCACTGAAAGCGATTTCGAATCATTTCTATCGAATGAGTAACGTTATATTAACATATGAAAATTTTGGAACAATTAGTTCAACACTAGACATTGGAACCTGCTTTGATCAGTGTGTTACCTTGACTTGGTCAAGTTCAGGTCCTCTAAGCGCAGCAAAGTATCTCCCAGCAGGAACACTGTGATTAACAGATTCATCAAGTCCTCCTCCATTGCCATCAGTGGTCCTCTGAGACTCCATCTGATCTCTTTCCTTCTTTGATGGCAACAGAGAGTTCTGCTTACTCAGAGTTGATGATTTGGTCTTGAAAATACTGAAGTCTCTTTTCCTTCCTTCCATGCCAAGCCTGCTACTCGAATCGAAGCCTCCGAAGCTTCTTCCACTCCTGGGCAGATTAACCCTCTTCTCATCTTTAGCCTTGGACTCTTTTTTAAGCACTGAAAATCCAGTCTCCAGTGAAACTTGCCTATTGAAACTCCCATCACTTCTCTTCATCTCTCGATTGATTTTAATTGTTCTGCTAAATGGGTTCTCTGCCTTGTCGCACCCTCTGCTAATACTTTCTTCTTCTGCTTCTTCTTCTTCTTCTTCTGGCAAGACTTCATGGATATCAATAAAATGAGAGTTGAGGAAACTTGGAGAAGGTGGTCTTTGATCCATTTTGCTTCTGCTGATGCTAGAGTGAAACTAAGACTTAGTTCTTGGACTAGTTTTCATGTTAAGTCTCATATGTTCTTTATATTTGATATTTGGGAAAATTAGAAGGTACGTGGGTTCTGCTTGTGGTGGGTTTGGACGATGAAATGGGAGCCAATACTTTTCTTGTGAAAAAGTGGGTTTTTGGAGGGACATCCCGTGAGGGAAAATCAAATGATTTTGGTGGTTTAAGATTTTTACTTGATTATGACATTGAGAGCAATAACTATGACATGCAATGCAAGGAAGGATAAAAGCTTTGAATATTTTGTGGCTTAAGATCTCAATAAAATTGTTTGGTCTTTTCAGGCCCAAACAATTCCATTTCAGGCCCAATTTCAAAGTGGGCAAAATGTGAAAACTTTTTTTTGTTTAATTTTTATTTTTAAGTATATGAAATAGTCTAAACTACAAGAAGAGGGATTAATGTGAAAACTTTTTAAAACTCAAATGATGGGTGCATTGATCAAATTTTTGGATGAATTTTAGAAGCACTAATATCAGACCAAGCAATAACAAAATGGTGCCAATCGTTTTACGCCTCTAATAGAATAATGAAAAATTGCCATGAAAATTGATTGATGGAAGAAGGTCCTCATACGCGGCAGAGGCAGGCCTCTGAGAAATTTTTTATTTTTTATTAGTAAAAAAAACCCAATTGAATACATAGCTCAAACAAAATTAATCTTCTATAGTAGTCATAATTTGCTTACCAATTAATATTATAATCACATTGTAATTTTAACCATACAATCTTTAAATGCCATTCGGCAGTGGCAGTGCCGTCCCAAGCCAGACCAAATCTTATATAAATTGGCAGCATTTGAACTCATTTTGACAACCAAATCATCTGAGCTCATCTTCTCAAAACAACCAAGGTTCATAGAAATTCCAAAGCCAACACTCAAAACCAGTTGAAATGGCCTATAATTCCCAGCTCTTCATTATCCTTGCCACTCTAGCACTACTTGCCCCTTCTATTTTGGCTACTGAATTCATTGTTGGTGATGACAAGGGCTGGACCATCAACTTTGACTACCAAGCTTGGGCTCAGGGAAAGCAGTTCTATGTTGGTGACAAACTTGGTAATTAAATTATGAGGCACTTCACAAACTTGCAATTTATGTATTTTCCCTTTTTTATTTTTTAATATTTTACTTTAAATTAATCTAAACTACGGGAGGGGATTCAAATTTGAATGCAATGAGAGTGGGGAGCACATTCGCTCTAGCCAACTTGGCTAAGCCCATTTCCGCTTTTTATTTATTTAATCTTTGGTCAAAGAACTAATTCAAGACATTGTGATTTGGTTTTGGTGCAGTTTTTAACTATCCAAAAGGAGCTCACAATGTGTTCAAAGTGAATGGGACTGGTTTCCAACAATGTGCAGCTCCATTAGACTCTGTGCCATTAACAAGTGGAAATGACGTGATCAGCCTTGCAACCCCAGGGAGAAAATGGTACATTTGTGGTGTTGCCAAGCATTGTGCACTGGGGAACCAGAAGCTTCTGATAACTGTGCAGCCATCTTCTTTTGCCCCTAGCCCAAGTCTCACTGCATCAAGCCCTAGCACCTCAATCCCCTACACCTCTGCAGCAAGTGCAAGTCTTGGAACAAGATATGGGTGGATGATGGCTGTTGTTGGCATTCTTGGGATGCTGATGGCTTAATATTTGGAGGTCTCATCATTGTTTCTGTGTATTTGATTAATTCTTTACTGATATAATAAGTGTAAGTTCTGAAATGGATTTGTGACACTACCACTATTTATATGAATGATTTATCACATTTGGATCTTAAAGAAATATTCAAGGCAGTTTTCTTATTAATTTTGGCCAACACATAGTTTTATACCGTGAGATATACATTGCATGATTTCATTGAACATGGATGTTATGAACTTGACTTTGCTTGCACTTGACTCCATGATTTTCATGATGCAGTGCTTGGCATCCTACACAATTCTCTTTAGTGACATAAATTACATCAAGGCTAATTATATTGCTGTCCCTAAAGTCAAATCGCACATTACCTTTAGAAAGTGACAATAATCCACCTTACCGGCTTGACCAATGTGTTAGCATGAGTTGCAAATATCAATTAGAAAATCTGTTACTTATGTTTAATATTAATCGAGTTACTAGAGAGGGGGATTACTTGAATGAGGAGAAATTATTGTTTGATATTAGAATATGACCACATGATATAACGATGTAGGCGAGAGGCTTACCATGTGAGAGGATCCATGACAAAGAAGAAGAATCAAGTATGGTTGTGGTACTTTTACAACAACAAAAAGTATGGTTGTGGTACCCTTCATTCATAATTTTTTTTTTTGAATTTTAGTGATTCACAATTTTTTACATAAGCGATATTGGAGAGGGGGAATTTGAATACAAAACCTCGGGTGCAAGGATACTGCTATAAATCACTTAAGTGTCACACTTATGTCATGACAAAGAGCCAACATGTACCAACTAATAAAGGACATAGTGTACCCGTGAGCACAATGAGTTGGTTACAGATAACCCACATATCACATCACTTTTTTACTATTTATGTCTTATTTTAGTAGTGTTTTAAATTTCGGCCGAACTAACTAACCTAATAATTTTGGCTACACTCCTGCACAAAAAGCAACAAAATCAAAACCAAATCCAAAAGACACTACAACCAACCCGAACATCGAGTTTGGCGCTCTTATATTGCTGTCTTGTTGTAAGGGATGTTCTCTATTGATTCCATCAAATTGAGGTGTTAATTACAATTCAAGTTAATTTTCTTCCAACAAATTGAAGTGTGCAAGGGGTGAAATCACAAGAGAGAATGAGGGACAAAATAAGGGGATTGATCTGATAAAATTCAAGTGAATTTATACAACCTATAGCAATAGACGTTATCACAAGCTAGACTATAGAAGATAAGCTAGTTGGCTTAATGGTTACATTAAAAGAAAGCAAAGGTAGTTAGCTATGAACTATTGTTTTTCGAAAAAGGAAAAAATAAAATCTTTAGGCACTCTGTCCTCCCTTGTCCTTGTCCATGGCAATGCCTTCCTCTTTAATAACATACTTACGCCAATATGGATGATTCTCCCACACAGTGTGCATTTCTTCAATCGGAACTCCTTTCGTTTCGGGCAACAATTTATAGATGAAAATGCTCATCACCACTACACAGACAGAGAAGAAGAAGAACAAGCCAAACTTCATGTGGCAGAGCATGGCTGTGAAGACTTGGGCTATGGCAAAGGTGAAAATCATGTTGACGGAGACATTGATAGCCTGAGCAGCAGACCTTACTTCAAGTGGGAAAATTTCACTGGGCACCAACCATCCTAGAGGGCCCCAAGACCAAGCAAATCCAGCCACGTAAACACAGATTAAGACCACCAAGGGAACTGCAAACCCTAGTGTCAACTTTCCAGGGTTGCCGCTGACCCCAAATTTAACAGCCATAGCAATTCCAACACCCACCTAAAAATGCCAACAAAAGAAGAAAAAAAACATTAAATTCAGGTTTTTTTATTTTTTTTTATTTTTAAATTTATGAAATCTAAGGAAGTAAAACATATAAATAGAAGAAAAAAAAAACAGGGAAAGAAAAAAGGAACTTGAATTATACCTGCATGAGGAGCATTTGGCAACCACCCTGTAAGAAAAGCTTCCTCCTTCCAACCTTATCAACAGTGAGAATTGAGACAAATGTAGCTAAAGCATTAACGAGATTGGTGATGACAGCTGACATGAGAGAAGCACTGCTTCCAAACCCCATTGTTTTGAACAAGACAGGAGCATAAAACGTGATCACGTTCATGCCGGTGAGTTGCTGGAAGGCGGGGATGCCGATTGCAAACACAAGCTGGGGTCTATATTTCCTGCTCAACAAGCTAACCCATGGGTGTTTTACCAACTTGGATGCTTCACTGGCCGCAACTAGATCATTAAACTCCTCATCAACATTAGGAACTCCTCTAAGCTTAAGAAGCTGAGCTTTGGCTTCCTCATGCTTGCCACGCTCGACCAAGGAGTTTGGTGTATCAGGTAAAAACAATGCTCCAACTATGATTATAATGGCAGGGATTGCAGCACCTCCCAAACTCAAACGCCATCCCCCACCGCCCTTGATCTCGGCAAAGAAATAGTTAAGCACACCAGCAGCAAGGATTCCAATTGTGATCGACAATTGGAACATCATGTTGAGAGCACCACGGTATTTAGATGGGGCTGTTTCAGAGACATAGATCGGCACAGACTGCGCAAAAAAGAATATAAAAAAATGAATTAGAATTTGTAAAAAGTACGCAAAATAACAAACTGGGAGTGCAAATAACCTAAAATTCATTAAGTATAATCTATGTTTCAAAAAATAAAATCATAATCATGGGTACCTGATTGGCACATCCAATACCAAAACCAAGAAGTAGACGACCAACATAAAGCATCCAAACAGCATTAGCAAAGGCATTGACCAAGGCACCAGCCAAGAAAAGAACTCCACCCAAGATCATTGTGAGCCTGCGACCACACACTCTGGTTATAGTTGATGCAAAAACGCATGCAACCAGAGCAGCCAAATATAGCGAAGATGTGAAAAGTGTAAGTGTCTGGCTATCAAATTTGCAGTACTGATCGTCGGAAGGCTTGATCGAAGACTCTTTCTGGTAAACCGCTGGAAAGAACTGTTTCAAGAAAGAGTCCATGGATGTCACACCGCCTGCATAGCCACCAAATCAAATTCAATGTCATGTATATTCTTATAAGTACATGGTAAGTCTAGAAATTAAAGGATGCATATATACATAAAATAAAACTGGGTTGTGAAAAAACAAAATGTTACATACCTGAAACTCCAAGGTCGTACCCAAAAATCAGACCACCAGTAGCCGCAACAATACATGTTATAAGAACCCTAGCTGTAAGTTTACCAGGGTATTGTTTTCCACCACTCGATGGAGCTATACCGCCCCCAGCCATTGTTACCTTCTTCTAACTCTTTCTCTCTCTTTCACTCAAAAATCAATCTAAGAAAGCTAAGAAAATTACTTGAAGCAACAAAAATTGAACTAGAGAAAACAACTTGGAAGGATAGATGGAATTAAGCGTACAAAATTAGGTGGGTTTGATGAAGTATTTATAGTTCAAAACCCCCTGTGTCTAGCAGGATTACTAGTACTAGTTAGATAATGAGAGTCTATCAACATAATCTTATCCGCATTTGTAAACCTAATTAAAATCCTAACTGATTTTGATATCCGGATCAAGTTTAACTTGAATTAGATTTTGGGTTTTTATTTAAGCATAATAAGATTATATATGTTGTTATTGAGCTTTATACAAAAAATAAAATGAAAAAGGTCAAATTTTAATCTCAGACCAAAAATAAAAAAAAGGGTCAAATTTTAATCTTATCCGCATTATACAAAAACAAAGTTAAGTTTTTTAAAAATTTATTTACACCATTGGATAGTTTTTTTTATTTACATTTTGCTGGAAGTTTAAATGTGGACCCTTCCCAATCCAAACAGTAAAATCATGAAAGGAGTTGGACACTCATCCTCAATTTCCTTAACTTAGGTATTTTTATTTTCATTTATTTTCTTTTGTGAAGACAACGACATAACATTTTCAACTCAAAGAAGAACAATCTTAAAAATGGGGTTGTTGTTAATTAACTAGGGTTAATTATCAAACTGTCATTAAAATATTTAATTATACACGGATTCAGTTATTATTAAAATTTTAAATTATGTATCCTTAAATTCCTTCACGCGTCGTATTTTAGTCATTTTATTGTTAAATTATTTATTTTTGCCTAATATATGGTTTATCTTTTAGGGGTAATATAGACTTTTCGCCGGGAAATGGGTTGAAAGCCGTGGTCAAAGTGGAAACCCAGTTCAAATTAGCTGAGGATCACCTTAAGCAATCCGCGGAAACTCAAATTAGAACTAAAATTCCTATTTGCAATACTTGATTCATCTTGTTCATTTCCTATTTGTAAAGTAACGATAAACAATATAAAAAATGTTCATGAAAAATAATCGATGGAAATTCTTTTGACGCGTCAAGAAATTTCTAAACCTTTTAATAATGGCGAGTCATATACTTTCTTTACTACGTGGTATCTAAAACTGAAATCTGACATTCGGCAGCAGGGCATTGCCGTCCCTAGCCGGACCCAGTCATAGAGTCACATTGTGGTTGGTTAAAAAATCCCTCCCCTCTATAAATGGCCAATCATTTGAACCCTCATCATCTCAAAACAACATACCTCATTCAATCACAGAACAGAACTAAGAAGCTATGGCCTCTAAATCCCAGCTCTTCATCATCCTTGTCCTTCTAGCAATTGTTGCCCCTTCAGTTCTGGCCACAGATTTTGTTGTTGGTGATGATAAAGGCTGGACCATCAACTTTGACTACCAAACTTGGGCTCAGGGAAAACAATTCTATGTTGGTGACAATCTTGGTAAGATTTTTTTTTTATAAAAAAAAGCACTCCACAAACTTGCAATTGTTTGTACTTTTTCTTTTAATAATCTTTGGTGAAGGAAGGAACTGATTCTAAGATTTTGTGATTTGGTTTTGTTGCAGTTTTTAACTATCCGAAAGGAGCCCACAATGTGTTCAAAGTGAATGGCACTGGCTTCCAGCAATGTGCAGCTCCATTAGACTCTGTGCCATTAACAAGTGGAAAGGATGTGATCAGCCTTGCAACCCCAGGAAGAAAATGGTACATTTGTGGTGTTGCCAAGCATTGTGAATTGGGTGGCCAGAAGCTTCTTGTAACTGTGCTGCCATCTTCGTTTGCCCCAAGCCCAAGTCTCACTGCCTCAAACCCTAGTACCTCCATCCCCTATACCTCTGCGGCAACTACAAGTGCTGGAACAAAATATGGGTGGGTGATGGCTGTTGTTGGCTTTCTTGGGATGCTCATGGCTTAGGGTTTCATAATTATTGTATTCCAAATATACCTTGTTGTTTATTTATTATTTCATTAATTTTTTCCTGTTATTTCATAAGACTAATTCATACACATTCTCTGTATTTCCAATCTTAACGAAATTAAGGCACTTTTGTTATTCGGCATTAAAAAAAAAAGATCAAAGACATACATGCATGGATGTTGCTCACTCACTTGACTTACCACACTCCACGCTTTTCATGGTTGAATAAATGTTATGCTATACAACTATTCTTTAATGGCATATATTTATCAGTTTTGACAAATCATGCATCAACGATGTATCAATAAGCTAGTGGTACTTCTATTCTCAATATTGTAAGAGATTCTAAGTTTGAATCTCCTTTCTCTCATTAATAAAAAAGAATTCAATTTAAGCTAAATTCAAAAACCACCTTATACGAGGACTAAGTCTCGATCATTGATTATTCATATATTAAACCATTACCAAGTAACCTCATGAACACTCAACCAATGAAAATTTATTAGTTTTATTAATTCACGCATGCCAATTGCCTTTTTCATAGTCTCCAAGATGGAGTGTGATTGATTTTTATTTAGACCTTTTTTTCTTATTGAAAGCAAATGAACTTCGAGATAAAAGGGGTCATGAGAGGAATTACTGGAAATTTGCAGTGCAATTGTGTGGTATCGTTAAAACCTTGTCTTAAAAAACCCCCAAATGAGGAAAATCCAGTCAAGGAAAAGAATACCATTGCATGCAACAAAACTAAAACACCATCTAAGAGCATCTCCAACAGTAGTAGTAAATAAAACTCTTCAAATTGAAGTTTGCTGACCTACGTGACAATTTCCAACAGTAGAAAGACAGTAATGACAAGGATACCACCATTAATTAACGAGTTAACAAATTTGCATTTGCTAATGTTGCAGAGGCAAATTCACGTTTGTTAGTGTTTTTAAATAGCTCCAAAAATAATAATAATATTTTTGTTGTATTTAACTGTAGCTGAAACCATTTCTTGCCATTCGGCAGGCTCAGTAACTCAGTGCCGACCCATGGCCGGACTTGGAACTATTCTCCAAACAGACTCTTGTTTTTTTTTGGTCAAGTGAAACCCCCTATAAATTGGAAGCATTTCAACTTAATTTTACAAGCAAATCCATTGATCTCATCATCTGAAAAAGAAAAAAAATACACAGAAACTAAAAACCTACTCAATCCAATTCTAATGGCCTCTTCCCAGCTCTTCATTATCCTTTCCATCCTAGCAATTTTTGCCCCTTCAACTTTGGCAACAGATTATGTTGTTGGTGACGACAAAGGTTGGACGATTAATTTCGATTACCAAGCTTGGGCTCAGGAAAAGTTGTTCTATGTTGGTGACAATCTTGGTAATTTAAATTCTCATTCCCAAACCGAACATTTTCTTTTCCCTTTTTTTTATTATTATTATTGGTATGATAACGAAACTCAAGATTTTATTTTTGTGATTTGGTGTTGATGCAGTTTTTAACTATCCAAAAGGAGCCCACACTGTGCTCAAAGTGAACGGCACTGGATTTCAACAATGTGCAGCTCCATTAGACAGTGTGCCATTAACAACTGGAAAAGATGTGATCAACCTTGCAACCCCAGGGAGAAAATGGTACATTTGTGGTGTTGGCCAGCACTGTGAAGTGGGGAACCAAAAGCTTGTTATAACTGTCCTGCCATCTTCATCTTCATCTGCTCCAAGCTCAAGCCCTAGCTCATGGCCTAGTGCCACAGCTGGGCCAGGCCCCAGTACATCTTCAGCAACTACAAGTGTTGGAACAAGATTTGCTTTGATGATGGTTACTATTGCCTTTGGGATGCTCATGGCTTAGTATTCTTTTGTTGAGTAATTTGATTGATTCTTGTGCGTTATTAACTGTGAAGTCTCAAATCCGTATGTAATACCAGAAACATTTATATGAATTATTAATTCATCCACATGATTTGTAATTTGATTGATTCTTGCATGATCATTTTGTTTATTTTGCCTCGATTGACAATTTTTAAATTATAACACCATTTGCAAAGTTGAAATCATATAAGATATCAAAGTGCATGAAAAGATTGTCCAAACTATGATGACCAAAATCATCAATTCGACCTTATGCTTTTTAGCTTTCAATACTCTATTTCCTTTAATCATTTGAGCTTGTAGGATTTGTAGAAGTATTTGGTGCAGCTCGCCGCGGTATACGAGCTTGTAGTTGTTACTTTTTCTTTCGCTTACCCCTTTGAGTTGGTAGTATCTATGCCTTATTTATGTTAGCATATACCTAGTTAATTAAGTTGTCTATTAGTCAATTAATGTGGCTAGTAGAAGTCAATTAGTATAAGTCAATTAGTGTGGCTAGTGGCTAGTTTGGCACCTACAATGTTTGGCTAGTTTGGCACCTACAATGTTTGGCTAGTTTGGCACCTACATTGTTTGGCACCTACAATGATTGGCTAGTTTGGCACCTACAATGTTTGGAGGGCTTGACTAGGTTGGTAGCCTACCATATGCCTTATATATATATACCTCCTTGTATGTAATCAAATTAAGATGAATGAAGAAATCAGAAAATATTGTGTAGCTCTCATTCTCTCTACATTCTCTACTCTCTCCCCTTATTCTTCTCTATATTTTCCTTATTTTGACATGGTATCAGAGCAGCGATCTTGAAATTGCTGACTCTTGCTTCGGATCTTTGCTACCACCATGGGGGAAGATGTTTTTTCCCCTGCTGGAAGTAGCACCACCAACCATCCTCGACGTACCTACCTAGAAGCATTGACGACCCCGACCCCGACCCCGACCCAAACACTTACCCAACCGACCGGCCTCACCTGGACTAGGTGTTGCCACCAATCCGATCGATTGGCAACATCTGGGCTAAGTGCTGCCACCGACCCGACCGACCGACCGACCCCGATGATCAAGACCTCGGCCCCGACTAAAACTACACCCTATGAATCTTCCGCTGCAATGATTACGAGAAGTGGTTGCACACACTGTGGTGATCCGAGACACCCTCGTGAGACTTGTTTCAAATTAAAAGGCTATCCCGAATGGTGGGATGAACTCAAAGATCAAAGACGACGTGAAGCTGCAAGTAGTGGCTCGGTTGTGCTCTTCATACTTGAGATAACAGTAATTCGACGGGTTGGATAATTGATTCGGCGCATGGCCCGATCATATGACGTTTGACCCCAACGATTTTACGAGTACCGGCCAACCTGCAGACGAACTAGTATTGCTAATGCCAATGGAGTTACTTCTCATGTGACAGGGCCGGCACCGTGGCTCTCTCATCTTCTCTTTTATTGTCTAATACTTTACTTGTTCCATCTCTATCGAATAAGTTGATGTACATTAGTCGATTCTTGAACAATTGAATTGTTGTGCACTAATCTACCCGAGTTTCTGTTTACTTCAGGATATTCACACAAAGGAGATTATTGGTCGTGGTACTATGAGAGGGGGCTATATTATGTGGATGATGTCGGTCGAGGCATGGCTAACGATTGCTACGCATTCCTCGATAGCAAACAAAGGCAAATTTGGTTGTGGCACCATCGATTGGGGCACCCATCCTTTGTCTATATGAAGCACATTCTACCAGATTTATTATCAGATTTCAAGGCTTCTGACTTCCAATGTGACACTTGCATTTTGGCCAAGAGTCACCGTGTGCCTTATCCATTGAGTACAAGTAAGAGAACTACCCCATTTGTGTTAATTCATTCTGATGTATGGGGGCCATCACCAATAACTGCTCATTCTGGCGTTCGATGGTTTGTGACGTTTGTGGACGATTGTACCCGCATGACGTGGCTTTACGTGATGAAGAATAAAAATGATGTGTTTTCGATATTCCAGTCTTTCCACAAGCAGATTGAAACTCAGTTCTCTACGAAGATTCAAATCATTCGCTCCGACAATGGGGGTGAATACGTCAACCATGACTTTCAGACTTACTTCCAAATACACGGCATTATCCATGAAACCACTTGTCCACAGACTCCACAACAGAATGGTGTTGCAGAACGAAAAAATCGACATCTTCTTGAAACAGCACGTGCCCTTCTGATTGGAGCTCATGTTCCTCACCACCATTGGGATGATGCTATAGTCACAGCAGTCTACCTCATCAACCGAATGCCTTCCAAAGTCTTGGACTTCCAGACTCCATTAAAGGCACTTGCCCACCATGGGCCCTTGCCCTCCATTCAGATGCTCCCACCACGAGTCTTTGGCTGTGTAGCATTTGTGCACCTCCATAAAAATCAACGGAGCAAACTTGATCCATGTGCGCTTCGATGTGTTTTTATAGGATATGCTGCTCATCAAAAGGGGTATCGGTGTTATCATCCACCTACTCGTCGTACCTATGTCACTTTGGATGTCACTTTTATGGAGTCTGAGTTGTTCTTCCATGCTCCGATGTCCAATTCACCGCTTCAGGGGGAGACACAGATAGAAGCTCAGACTTGGAGCACCGTTGAAACTCCGGATTTTCAAACTTGCTTCAAAACGACCGGTCGCAAAGAGTCCAGCGACCGGTCGCCTCGAGATGTTGAGACAGACGGTAGAACCTGCTTCAAAACGACCGGTCGCGAAGAGTCCAGTGACCGGTCGCCTCAAAGCAGAAAGCAACTTGATAGAACCTGCACGGAAACGACCGGTCGCGAAGAGTCCAGTGACCGGTCGCCTCAAAGCAGAGCACGACTTGTTTTCTGAATATTTTGACAATGATGATGAAGACCCCCTCACATCTCGGTACTCCACCGATCAAACTCCCGAGAATAATCCTGAGGTAAGTGTTTCTACTACATCTACTGATTTAGTTGATAAACCTGTTAAATATCAATTACTGTTAGACGTAACCGTGGAAAACCACCGATTCGGTATTCACCGGATAATGGCAAGACATCCAAGTATCCAATTGCAAACTATGTTTCCTTTGGAAAATTATCCGAACCTCTCAAAGGCTTTGTACATCAATTATCCGCAATTCACATTCCAACCAAAGTGAGTGAAGCATTGAAGGATCCAAAATGGGTTCAAGCAATGAAGGAGGAGATGCAAGCCCTAGAGAAAAACCAGACGTGGACACTAGAAAACTTACCTCAATGGAAGAGGACTGTCGGATGCAGATGGGTATACACTCTAAAATACAAGGCAGATGGGTCGATTGAACGTTACAAGGCAAGGCTTGTGGCAAAGGGATACACACAGACTTATGGTATCGACTATGAAGAAACATTTGCTCCTGTTGCAAAACTTAACACTGTTCGAGTGTTATTATCCATTGCAGCAAACCTTGATTGGCCTCTCCACCAATTTGATGTGAAGAATGCCTTTTTGCATGGAGAGCTCACGGAAGAAGTATACATGGATATCCCACCAGGGTATGTTACATCTACTCATGCTAATATGGTATGCAGATTGCGAAAGGCATTGTACGGATTGAAGCGGTGTCCGGGCATGGTTCGGACGTTTTACCTTGGCAATGAAGAAGTATGGTTTTAAGCGAGCAACTCGGACCATACTCTGTTCTTAAAACACCGGGGAAAGGTAACAGCTCTAATAATCTATGTTGATGATATGATTATTACCGGGAATGATACGCAGGAAATCTCTCAATTACAAGACTGCTTGGCAAAAGAGTTTGAAATGAAGAACCTTGGTGGACTCAAGTACTTCTTGGGCATTGAAGTTGCTCGATCAAAGCAAGGCATATTTCTCTCCCAAAGAAAGTATGTTTTGGATTTATTGGCAGAAACAGGAATGCTAGATTGCAAACCCGTGGACACTCCAATCGCTCGTAATCACCATCTTGGAGAGTATCCTAATCAAGTACCCACCAACAAAGAAAGATATCAAAGATTAGTGGGGCGATTGATCTACTTGTCACATACCCGACCCGACATCGCGTATCTTGTAAGTGTTGCTAGTCAATTTATGCATTGCCCAAGTGAAGATCATATGGATGCGGCTCTTGAATCCTTAAATATTTAAAGTCGGCACCAGGAAAAGGACTTATGTTCTCAAAAATGGTCATCTAAATATTAGTGGCTATACAGATGCAGATTGGGCGGGAGTGTCACCGATAGACGATCAACATCAGGTTACTTCACATTTGTGGGAGGTAACTTGGTTACTTGGAGAAGCAAGAAACAAAATGTCGTTGCCTTGTCTAGTGCGGAAGCTGAATTCAGAGGCATAACTAAAGGAATTTGCGAACTCCTTTGGTTAAAGAAATTGCTTACGTAAATAGGATATGCACCTACATCCGGAATGCATCTACAATGTGATAATAAGGCTGCAATATCCATTGCACACAACCCAGTTCAACATGATCGCACTAAACATGTTGAAGTGGATCGGCATTTCATTAAACAGAAACTTGAGGACAAAGAAATTCAGCTTCCGTTTGTCAAGTCAAGACCATTAGGTGACATATTGACAAAAGCGAGTTTCTAGCAAAGTATTCCATAACTCACCGGTCAAGTTGGGCATTGGCGACATCTATGCACCAACTTGAGGGGGAGTGTTAGCATATACCTAGTTAATTAAGTTGTCTATTAGTCAATTAATGTGGCTAGTAGAAGTCAATTAGTATAAGTCAATTAGTGTGGCTAGTGGCTAGTTTGGCACCTACAATGTTTGGCTAGTTTGGCACCTACAATGATTGGCTAGTTTGGCACCTACAATGTTTGGAGGGCTTGACTAGGTTGATAGCCTACCATATGCCTTATATATATATACCTCCTTGTATGTAATCAAATTAAGATGAATGAAGAAATCAGAAAATATTGTGTAGCTCTCATTCTCTCTACATTCTCTACTCTCTCCCCTTATTCTTCTCTATATTTTCCTTATTTTGACAATTTATACCTATAGGGATCAACACAATCATTAGAAGTTAATAAAAAGTTTTTGAGGTTAAAAGATATTCAAAGTCGTTAAATTTTTCACTTTAGGGGAACGAACTAGGTAGACATGAATTAATGTTATTTGCATACAAATCATTATAAAACCCTAGTTACTTGTGGTTCTTTCTCAATCTAAGCCTTTTATTATAAATTCAATATTATTTTGTATTTTTGAGTTTTACTATTAAACCCTGAACGCAGTGGAACTTCAAGTAAAAAGGGTGCAAATTTAAGATAGCTAAGAGACCGGTAAACGAGTACGAAAGATGGAGTAATGAAAGATATAATATTGTGCATTTTTTTTTTGCTGGCATTTTATTATTTTAATGCTAACACTTTTTCTGAAAGAAAGATGATAGGATTTTATTGAAGGATTATGACGATTTACAATCGACTAAAAGAGCATCCGAGATTAAATCTAGAGTCTCCTCAAACCAGAATATGCATGAAATAAAGCCAACTTAACGAAAGGATAAGCCACAACATTAATTGTGCCACAAATATCTTTGCAAGAAAAACTTGTATGAAACTGGGATAACACTGTTTTGCTATTCCCTGCCAATCACATAATATCACGTACGTGTGCTATACCGTGAGTGGCCGGAGATAACAAAATAATGTTATCCCCGTTTCATATAAATGTTTCTCAGTAGTACTCAAACCAAGTCACAACAATGAAGAAAGTTAATTAGAAACAGCCATAATAGGGCAAATAAATGATACTGGGGAAAAATACCACCTTATACGCGTTTACAAATTTTCTTATGGAGTGGAGAAGGCAGGCAGGCAGGCAGGCCACCAGTAACTTCATAGAACTTGGTCATACAAAAGAAAAGAGCCTGTGCTGTTAAGTGTTTTTGAATAGCTCCAACAAAACATTAATATTATAGTTGTATTAAATCAATCTAGCTATTTTCGTGCCATTCGGCAGAGTCAATGCCGACCCTGGCCAGATTCTATACTTCTGTGGCTTATACTTGACAAAACACCAGACTCTATAAATGGGCAGCATTTCAACTTCTTTTGGCAAACAAATCAAGTGAGCTCCTCATCTCAAAAACAACCAAATTCCTTCCCCACACAAGAAAAAGAAAAAAAAACCAAATTCTTAGAAGAAACTACCTAGTTATAATGGCCTCTTCCAATCTCTACAGTATCCTAGTCATTCTAGCAATATTTGCCCCTTCAATTTTGGCAACAGATTATGTCGTTGGCGACGATAAAGGTTGGACGATTAATTTCGATTACCAAGCTTGGGCTCAAGGAAAGTTGTTCTATGTTGGCGACAATCTTGGTAATTAAATTATGCAACTCTTCATTCTCTAACTTGTAATTTCTTTTTTCTTCTTTTAATTGTTGGTTTGGGAACTAATTCAAAGATTCTTGTGATTTGGTTTTGTGCAGTTTTTAATTATCCAAAAGGAGCCCACACTGTGCTCAAAGTGAATGGGACTGGCTTTCAGCAATGTGCAGCTCCATTAGACAGTGTGCCATTAACAAGTGGAAAAGATGTGATCAACCTCGCAACCCCAGGGAGAAAATGGTACATTTGTGGTGTCGGCCAGCATTGTGAATTGGGGAACCAAAAGCTTGTTATAACTGTGCTGCCATCTTCATCTTCATCTGCTCCAAGCTCAAGCCCAAGCTCAAGCCCAAGCTCATGGCCTAGCGCCACGGCTGGGCCAGGTCCCAGTACATCTGCAGCAACAACTGTTGGAACAAGTTTTGCTTTGATAATGCTTCTTACTATTGGCTTTCTTTGGATGCTCATGACTTGATATTTGATTGTACATTCTTTTGTTGTTGAGTATTTGATTCATTCTTTCTTGTTATTGAGCGTGAGGTTTCAAATCAGTTTGTGATGCCACAAACATTTTTATTATTCATCCACATCGATCGTAATTTGAATCTTAATGAAATCATAGCACATATTTCGTGTGAAATCAAACAACATCAACCAAAGTGAATGAATAGATAGTCCAAAATTCCTTCAATCCTTTGAGCTGATAAGATTTGTAAAAGGGCGACATCAAATATGGAGTCCTTCTAAACCGGACTACATCATAAACCAAATAAAGCCAATTTGACCATAAGATCGATAAGACACAACATCTACTTTACATTACTCAAACCAAGCCTCTCCTTACTTTCCCACATATCACATGAGCTACTTGACACCTTTTCTGGGGTCCAATCTGCATTGTATTTCAACAATTAGAACTGTTTATGTATTTCAACAATATGAATTGTCCATTTTTTAGTTATTCACTCAAAGATACAACTATAAGAATCCAAAATCATTCAACCATGCACTTAATGGTTATTATTTTAGTGTTCTAAGGGCCCGTTTGGTTCAAGGTTTAGGAACTTGAAAATGGGTTTCAAATTGCATTCCCATCTTATTATTTTAAAACACCACTTTTGACCCTTAAAAAAACTCTTCAAATTAATAACTTTTAATAATAAAAAATCAAGGGTATTGTTGGAAAATCGAACAACATTTCATTCATAATATTGCACAAACTAAACATGGGAATGAGAGAAAATGACAGTTCCTATAGTCCTCATTTCCTAGCGTTCCTAAACATGGGAATGAGCATCCTTCATTCCCATCTCATGGGATTAGACATAGGAAGTTTATCCCCAAGAAGTTCAATCCACGGACCAAAGAAAATAGATGGTTCATAGGCATTAGCATTTGATATAATTATCCAATTAAGAAAGTTTTTGTTTTTGTTTTTGTTTTTGTTTTTTTGTGCAAAAGATATGTAGGTGGGAAGATTCGATGACAGGACCTCAAGTGCAGTGATAGCTACTTGTACTTGAGGTACAAACTCCTTGCATCCAATTAAGACAGTCAATTTGGCATTGTTGTGCTGTAAAAATAATCATTGTCAGATTTACTGTGAGAGAAATCAGCTGTGAAAGAAAGTTGTTTGGCGTTTGGTAAACTTTTTGTTAGAAGTGCGGTTGGTACCAAAAAAGACGGGTTATTATTGAAATTTTGAAAGTTTCATTAAACCCAGCACCTCTTCAAAACTGATTTCCGCATAATCAAAAAATGAAAGCAGCTCATCACCTGCTTTCCCTAATTGCTTTCTCTCAAAGCAATTATTCAAAATAAGTGATTTTATTATCTTTTACCAAACAGGTTGAGCTTTCAAAATTTTCAAAATAATCACTTATAGCCTCAAATAAGCAATGCCAAACAGGCACTTAGAGACAAGACCATATATGACAAGACAAATAATTGATGCTGGGGAAAAATACCACCTTATACGCGTTAAGAAGTTTTCTTATGGAGTGGGGAGGCAGGCAGGCCACCGGTAACTTCATAGAACTTGGTCATACAAAATAAAAGAGCCCGACTGTAAAGTGTTTTTGACTAGCTCCAACAAAATATAACTATTCTAATAAAATCTAAGCTCAACCCAAATACTTTCGTGCCATTAGGCAGAGTTAGTGCCGACCTTGGCCAGTGGCCAGGCCAGACCTTATAAATTGGCAGCATTTCATCTTATTTTGGCAAGCAAATCAATTGAGCTCCTCCTCATCTCAAAACAACCACATTCATTCCGACCCTAAAAAAGAAAAGAAAAAACAACCAAATTCATATAAGAAATAGAAAAGAAACTACCTACTCCCTTACTAGCTAGTAGCTGCAATCAATGGCCTCTTCCAATCTGTACATCATCCTTGTCACTCTAGCAATTTTTGCCCCTTCAGTTTTGGCAACAGATTATGTCGTTGGCGATGATAAAGGTTGGACGATTAATTTCGATTACCAAGCTTGGGCTCAGGGAAAGTCGTTCTATGTTGGTGACAATCTTGGTAATTTAATTTTCCGTTGCCAAACTTCGCCTTTTTTAATAAAATTATTTGTATGAGAACGAACTCAATATTTTCTTATGTGATTTGGTTTTATGCAGTTTTTAAGTATCCAAAAGGAGCCCACACTGTTCTCAAAGTGAACGGCACTGGATTTCAACAATGTGCAGCTCCATTAGACAGTGTGCCATTAACAAGTGGAAAAGATGTGATCAACCTTGCAACCCCAGGGAGAAAATGGTACATTTGTGGTGTTGGCCAGCACTGTGAATTGGGGAACCAAAAGCTTCTTATAACTGTGCTGCCATCTTCATCTTCATCTGCTCCAACTCCAAGCCTTAGCTCATGGCCTAGTGCCACAGCTGGGCCAGGCCCTAGTGCATCTGCAGCAACTACAACTGTTGGAACAAGATTTGTTTTGATGATGCTTCTTCCTATTGGCTTTCTTGGGATGCTCATGGCTTGATGTTTTGGATCAGTATTTAATTAATTATTTACTTATTTTCCTGTTATTACGTGTGAGTTTTAAGTTTTTACAGGTTATGTGATACTATTGTAAACATTATTATATATATGGTATGGATTATTCTTCCATAATATTTATAATTTTGAATCTTGACCAAATGAATACATTTATACGCACTACTAGCACATATCAAAATTCACTCTTTGATCAAATCAGATAACTAGTCAATGTCATATGATAACTTAGTATTACTTAATGAGTAAAGTCACAACTGTTAGAGTTTGTAAAGGAAAAATACACTTTCATTTAGTCCCACATTGGAAGGGAGTTGTTTCCTTTCATGGTTTATAAGCACCAACACTTTAGAAATACTAAATAGGATATGGGCCTAGTGGAGACAAATTTGGGCCTCATCTTGGTTACGGAAATAAATAAATATATTTAATTGTCAAAAGATGGGCCTTGGGAAATTCGTTTTCAGAAAAAATCATTTCATATATTTCATCTTGTTTTATTATGCTATTTGGACATATTCAGATTGTTTGTCATCAACAACAATCCTTTGGACTAGTCTATTATTTTTGTTAAACAATCTTATTTTTCCACATATCGAACCAACGTCATCTCATGAAGGGCCAAATGATGTAATAATCGGGTTACCATTGAAGTCAGGAATTTTTTATTTTTTATTTTAAAAAATATAGTATAGCCGCGCGGCTATACTATTTTTATTTTTATTTTTCACGCAAAACAGTATAGCCGCAAGGATATACTCGGTTTTTCTAAAATTTGTTTAAAAAGTAGTATAGCCGGACGGCTATACTCGGTTTTTTAATTTCTTTTTCTATTTATAGGGTATAGCCTTTAAAATTTCTATTTATAGGGTATAGCCGTGCGGCTATATTTTAATTTTTCACGCAAACCAGTGTAGCCGCAAGGCTATACTCGGTTTTTCTAAAATTTGTTTCAAAAGTAGTATAGCCGTGCTATACTCGGTTTTTTAATTTATTTTTCTATTTAAAGAGTATAGCCTTAAAAATTTATATTTATAGGGTATAGCCTTTAAAATTTATATTTATAGGGTATAGCCGTGCGGCTATACTACTTTTATTTTTATTTTTCACGCAAAACAGTATAGCCGCAAGGCTATAATCGGAGTTTTCTAAAATTTGTTTAACAAGTAGTATAGCCGGACGGCTATACTCGGTTTTTTAATTTCTTTTTCTATTTAAAGAGTATAGCCTTTAAAATTTCTATTTATAGGATATAGCCGTGCGGCTATACTATTTTTATTTTTCACGCAAAACAGTATAGCCGGACGGCTATACTCGGTTTTTCTATAATTTGTTTAAAAATAGTATAGCCGGCCGATACTCGGTTTTTTTTCTTTTTCTATTTAAAGAGTATAGCCGCCCGGCTATACTTTTGAAATTTCTATTTATAGGGTATAGCCGTGCAGCTATACTTTCCAAATATTCAACACTACAAAGAAACAAATCATATATTTTTTAAATATTTAAAAATATGCAAGCAAATCTATGCCGGCAAATATTTGTCGAATTAGATCTGTCCTGACGCATTTTAACTCTGCCGACGAGCTGTCAAAGTTTCGCCGGGATAGAGTTCTGCCGACGGCATTTTGTCGGGAGAGATTAAAAAAATTTAAACTTAGTTTCTTTAAGTCAATAAAATTTTATTTTTTAGTAATTAAATAATATCTTAGCCTTATTTAATTACTTTCATTAGTAATTACGTTTATTTATTATTTATTTAGTGAATAATTAGTATTCAATATTTCAATTGACTTCATAAATAATATTACTTGATAAATAGTATTTTATTTTAATAAAATATTTGGGGTTAATTTAAGTTCGATACCTTGAAATTGTGCTCTTAAGGCATGTTGGTCCCCATGTTTTGGATTTAACGATGAGGTACCTCCTCATTTAAAATTTGTTGCAATGTGGTTCTACCGTTTGAAGATCCGTTAAGTAATGACGTGTCATTTATGGGGTCCATTTTTTTGCTTACGTGTAATAAAATATTGAAAAATTAAAAATAAAATCTCCCTCTCCTCTCTCGCAAGCAGCCCAGATTCATCCCAAGTCGGAATCTAGGCAATCACTTCGTCAGCAAAATATATTTGGGTAATAAATAAATATAAATATAAATATATATATATATATATTTAATTGTCAAAAGATGGGCCTTGGGCCTTGGAGTTCTTGGGCTCTGTTGAATTAATTAATATTTCTTTTTATTAATGAGAAATTCATTTTCAGAAAAAATCATTTCATATATTTTATCTTGTTTTATTATGTTATTTGGATATATTATGATTGTTTGTCATCAACAACAATCTTTTGAACTAGTTTATTATTTGTGAAACAATCTTATTTTTCCACATATCGAACCAACTTCATCTCATGAAGGGCCAAATGATGTAAGAATCGGGTTACCATTGAAGTCATGAAGGGCCACTATTTTTCTTTTTCTTTTTCTTTTTCACGCAAAGGCTATACTCGGTTTTTCTAAAATTTGTTTAAAAAGTAGTATAGCCGGACGGCTATACTCGGTTTTTTAATTTCTTTTTCTATTTAAAGAGTATAGCTTTTAAAATTTCTATTTATAGGGTATAGCCGTGCGGCTAGACTTTTTTTTTAAAAATTTTTCACCCAAAACTGTATAGCCGGACGGCTATACTCGGTTTTCTAAAAATTGTTTAAAAATAGTATAGCCGCCCGGCTATACTCGGTTTTTTAATTTCTTTTTATATTTAAAGAGTATAGCCGCCGGGCTATACCTTTGAAATTTCTATTTATAGGGTATAGCCGTGCGGCTATACTTTTAGAACATTCTACAGTACAAAGAAACAAATCATATATTTTTTAAACATTTAAAAATATGCAAGAAAACCTATCCCGACGAAATTTCGTCGGCAAATATTTGCTGGATTAGATCTGTCCCGACGCATTTTACCTCTGCCGACGAGCTGTCAAAGTTTCGCCGGGATGGAGTTTTGCCGACGGCATTTGTCGGGAGAGATTAAAAAAAATTTAAACTTAGTTTCTTTAAGTCAATAAAATTTTATTTTTTAGTAATTAAATAATATCTTAGCCTTATTTAATTACTTTCATTAGTAATTACGTTTATTTATTATTTATTTCGTGAATAATTAGTATTTAATATTTCAATTGACTTCATAAATTATATTACTTGATAAATAGTATTTTATTTTAATAAAATATTTGGGGTTAATTTAAGTTCGGTACCTTGAAATTGTGCTCTTAAGGCATGTTTGTCCCCATGTTTTGGATTTTAACGATGAGGTACCTCCACATTTAAAATTTGTTGCAATGTTCTATCGTTTCAAGATCCGTTACGTGATGACGTGTCATTTATGGGGTCCATTTTTTTCCTTACATGTAATAAAATATAAATAAAAAATTGAAAAATAAATTCTCTCTCTCCTCTCTCTCAAGCAGCCCAAATTCATCCCAAGTCGGAATGTGGGCATGCACTTCGTCAGCAAAATGTATTTGGGTTATAAAGATATATATTTAATTGTCAAAAGATGGGCCTTGGGCCTTAGGGTTCTTGAGCTCTGTTGAATTAATTAATATTTCTTTTTATTAATGAGAAATTCGTTTTCAGAAAAAAAAAAAAAATCATTTCATATATTTTGTCTTGTTTTATTATGTTATTTGGATATATTTTGATTGTTTGTTATCAACAACAATCCTTTAAACTAGTCTATTATTTTTATGAAACAATCTTATTTTTCCACATATTGAACCAACTTCATCTCATGAAAGGCCAAATGATGTAAGAATCGGGTTACCATTGAAGTCAGGAATTTTGCCCCTTCGATCTTGGCAAGCGATTGTATCGTTGGTCAGGACAAATGTTGGACTTTTAACTTTGATTACTAAGCTTGGGCTCGAAGCAAGCTGTTTCATGTTGGTGACAAACTTGGTAAATCAAGTATATACTCGTAATTGTTTCCTTAAGTCTTTCAAATCATGACCAAAGCATGAAGCCAGCAAAGTTGAAAATTTGAGACAAGAAATTTTGGGTGTTGATGTCTAGAAATAACTTACTAGTTTACATAAAATCACCCAATACGACTTCCGAGTCCTAAGTCTCAAATTTAAACCTATTTTGTTTTTTGTTTTTAAAGCAAACTGCGGGGTATTGGGGGGTCAATAAATTTGCTAATTTTCATATGGCAGGCCACAGGAGAAAATGCCTCCAACTTTGTCACACAATTGGATTGCATTTCAACTCATTTTGGCAAGCAATTGGATTGAGCTCATCACCATCTCAAATTCATAGAAATCAAGAGGCTAACCAACTCAAAACTAGTTACAATGGCTTATTCCCAGCTCTTCACTATCCTTGCCCCTTCAACTTTGGCAACAGATTATGTTGTTGGTGACAACAAAGGTTGGACTATTAACTTTGATTATCAAGCTTGGGCTCGGGGAAAGCTGTTCTATGTTGGTCACGGTCTTGGTAAATCAAGCTCTTCACATACATATATACTTGTTTTAATTCGTTCAACGAGAACTATCATGATATTTGAAGTCAGGATACTTTCAACAAAATGAAAACTGAATGTCACTAAATCAAATTATCATAATTAAAAATTCTCGTAATAACATATACATATACATCGTGAGCATGGGCGGATCTAGCCATCTTTTGGGTAGGCAGCTACCTAACCAAAATTTGTCAAGAAATAAAAATAGGTACATATGAAGAAGGAATCCACAAAAGCTCAGGGAAAGGAGAAAAAAAAAAGGAGGGGGGAGAGAGAGGAGAGACATAAAAGTTGTAGGAAGTCACGTAATTAGATATGTGTGGTATTGGATTCTATCATTATTTTGGATTGGGTAAAATTATTTGGACACCTAATTTTTTTGTACACCCGAGCCTAGCTTTTTTAGCAATAGATTGTAATTGTTTTTACATGTATTAATTTTTGTTTTTATATCAAAATGCATTTGATTCATATTTTTTTTTTTCTTAGGATGATTATAACATGATGGATGTAATATCAATTTTGCTATTTATATTATTTTAATCCTTGTATTGGTGCCATACACATATCCTAGTTTTTGGAAATTTTCTGTATCGGCGTGTCGGTATCCATATTCATGCAACACGTAAGTTCTACCTAGTCGACTTCCAAATCCTAGATCCGCCACTGATCGTGAGTGTTTGGAAACTAATTCATGATTTGTCCTGTGCAAAAACTGAAAATAGGGATATATGGTATGTACACGAAAAGGTAGATGTCTTTGTCCATCATCAATCAACAATTGGTATAAAAGTATTACAAATTAGTGTATACATCTCCGAGTTAAGTCACAATATAATTCAAAAACTAAACGTCTACAATAAAAACCGATCTAATAAAACTCACATTATAGAGGGCAAAATTTTATAATTATGTCACTTTAATAGAAATTGTGAAGACAACTAAACCAAAGAAAGATTTCATATTGTACTTTACATGAATAGACGCGTGCCATAGCCACTATAACAAGGATTTCATAATGTTATTATTTTGGACCTTGGGCACCACTGTACTAAGAGAACAAAATTTCACGTGATGCTCTTTGGTATGCAACCAACTCCAATTGATTATGGAGACATCTTGGTTTTTACGGTGGGACTTCACATATTCTACCAGCCGCCTAATTGGCTCTGGACTTTGGAACTCTGAGAGGATCTACCGCCCTTGTCTTTGTAGGTATTTCTGGAGGCAAGATTCTTCCGTCTTCCACGAGCTGCTGTTACGGCACGTCGTCTCACCTTGCTCAAGCGCTTTTCCAGCTCAGCATCATTGTCATTTGCAGCCTCATCATCTCCCTCCTGTGGAAACAAAACTACTATGAGGGCTTCCATTTTGTTATAGTGCTCATGTCGAATGACAGCACAAGGGAGGGGAGTCAAGCAAAGGATAAAGTATCTTTGCTACAGACCACTCCACATCTAACCCCAGACCAAAAGGGAAGACAACTGCTATTAGAGCTGCATCATGGATCCACAAGCTCTTTACCCTCAAGGTTCTAAACAATTGACAGCAACTCCAAGGCCTAGATAAATCCTAAATTCAAGTCCGTGTTGGAAGCACAATATAAACACAATTTCAAGACCTACCTTGTCACTCACATCTTGAGATTCAGGTTTACTGCTTGGACCTACTTCACAGTTTCTTAGATTGTTCTCTACTCCTTCCTCTTCATGCTTTAAATTTAAAGTCTGACCCTGATGAATTACAACAAAATGTAAGTACCAAGTTACAATGTATGATGCAAGAATGCATATGCTATCGACACACACAATATGATTAAGCCGGATTAAGAACATAATCACCCAAATAAAGACCCCTAGTTTTTTTTCTGAATAGCCTATCTGATGTCTCTCCAAGTAAGAGAAAATTGTACAAGTCAAAGACATTTTTTTATTACAGCCCAATTTGTTCTTATTATACAAACACAACATGCTTCCTTTTTACTCGGCAAATATATCATCAGTTATGATTTCACTAATCTTCATTTTGTACACAGATTGTGACTCAGATCAGTACCATTTCTTGATGACGTCAATAGCAAGTGAAAAATGTACCTGATCTAGCAAATGCAATGAATCAACATCCTTTATGTTCGCTTCATTTAACACAGAGATGTGTGTGGCATCTTCGGAATCTTCATCATCAGAACTAGCATCCTCCTCAGAGATGTGTGTGCCATCTCCAGTACCTTCATCATCAGAACTAGCATCCTTCTCCAGACCTCCTTCAATGAACTGCATGCAACAATGAGATATTGAAGAACATTATTATAGTCATAGATGTCTAGTATATGACAAGCAAACAAAAAAAACATTTTTCGTTAAATGAAATTGATCACAAACAGTGGAGTATACTCTCGATATCCAAATGAAATATTTTTCCAAAAGGAGGGAACATATTCCATGCAAAAGTTTAAAAAAAAAATCTAATATGGTGTGTGTTTTAAGCAGCAGGAGACTATAAAGGATACCCAACAGGCTATGCTATTCAATGATAGAACTACATGGATATGGCTCCACAAACACATGGAGGATGTGGCAATTGAATCTACCATGCTTCACGACAATACAATACCTTCTCAACGACTTCCTGATCCTTCTTAGTAAACCCACTAGCAGCAAGTTCCTTGTCCAGAAAAACAGCATCCTTGGCTATTGAAGAAAAACAAGGCCTACCACTTGCATCTGTGTCTACCTCTGTTCCATCAATATCATCTGTGCATTCTCGAAAAGACATGTTGAACCTGAGAGAAAGAGAGAGTCATTCCCAGGCACAATACCCAAACTCAGGGGTTATAGAGGATAAACGAAAAAGTAAGAAGCCAATGCCATATACTAATTATCTTTAAAAAAATGATGAAATACGAGATAATAAATAAAGGCTTAATTAGTTTTTCAACATTTACTAAATATTTTACAATTCAGTGCATAGTATTCTTCAATGTATTGTTTTATATTCGCTGTATATTATTAAGAAGATGGTGACAAATATCATACTGTATATTATTAATAAGATGGTGACAAATATCGTATGGCATTACATCAACCAAGGTTTGTGAGCCTTGAATGTTATAAGCATTCAGAAAGTGAAAAGCGATTGCAGATGACTTAAAGATTAATACTAGTTGATACGAAAAAAGAACACTAACCTCTTTCTGAAAAACTTAAATACACATTCAACGTCACGGTCAAAGTACCTGAAACATGGAAACGTCATAAAAATGAGTATGATATTTGATTAACAAAACTTTCAGGAAAGAAAACAAATCAAATCACTTCGGCAATCAGACGTTACAATAAACAGAACGGAAAAATGGCTGACATTTTTAAGAAGCAGTTCTTACATCTGTGCATTATGATGCGATACAGATACCATTTGTGGAAAATCAATCATGGTGACCTTCTCGTCGTCATCAATCTAAAAGTACCGAAATTGAAAAATAAATACAAGTTTACCAATGAGTTGAAAGAGCAAGCTAATAAGGCATTTGAAGCGCATATGTTAACTGAAATATTAATACAATCATATAGAAAAGCTGTACCAAGTGAGAGCAGTGGAAAACACAATGACAAGATTATGAAACATAATGCAATGATGTAATATCAGACTGCCTGAAATGCTTACCATGATGTTAAATTCATTGAAGTCACAGTGAATTAAACCATGTTCGGCGAGGCGAACAACAAGTCCAATGATTGTTTCAAAAACCACCTCTGGATTTTGCAATTGCTTCACCTGCACGCTGCATTGGACAGAAGTGAATTCCATCGCTCCATGAAGCAGCATGATCATCTATTTATTTCTAATCTTCTTTTTCTTACGCAAGTCAGCTCCAAAAGAAATGCACAAGGAAGGCATTATGGCTGCTAATATCATTCCGTAACATGCCATTTCCAGTTCAATTATTTCAAACAGTAATTTTGAGAAGAAGAAGCTTACAATGGGTAGCCTTGTACTAGTGACATAATGACACAATGCCTGTTACAATCCACAGCATTAGGAACAGGAAAACCTTGCTCTTCTAAGGCCTGCCCAAGGAGAAGGAAAGGGTAAAGACAAAACCAACATGATAAACACCATACGGCAACACACAAAGATAAAAATGCCGAAAGCTAGAGGCAAACCTTCATAAAAGCAAATTCTTTGAGTGCAGCAAGGCGGGACAAGTAGAGCCAACTAAAACTGCTACGATGTTTTAAGTAATCACGCTTCGATTTAACAGCTCTGAAAGAAACTCTACCAAGCCTGTGTAACTTCATTGCCATCACGGTACCATCTTCCGTGGCCACCTCAAAGATATCTTTATAAAAACAAAAAAAGAACTTCTATGAAGAATAATGACAATGGATAACAGTAGGATTGGTAGGCACAAGCATGTGTTATATAAAACAAAAAGGAAAAGAACATACCAGACTCTTTCCCTACACCAATTTGTCGACCAACGGACACAAAGACTCCACGGTTGACCAAGGTTTTGATTGCAAGAAAATCATAACCAAGGTAGGTGAGCCGAAACCCATCATCTATATTCACATAACAGCAAAGAACATAAGAGAAAATTCAAAACAAATATTATTGATTGTTAGAATCACAACAGCTGTATTACATTTAGAAGAGTCATGATGCAAGAGCTTATGCTTGAGCAGATTCTTCAGAACTTTATAAGTTCCTCCATGCCTGTAAATTGGAGGATCATATCAGAGTTACAGAAAAAGATGGGCAATTTAAAATTCAGCAACCAAAAAAATTCAAAACTAAATACATACTTGAGCGAAGCTATGCGCTCCACCAGCTCACAGGGTACAATTTCATGCTGCAATAAAATAAAAGGGAAAAGCTTTAAATTTAAGTAGATGCATACTAAAGCTAAGCTATGCTGAGAAATTTATTGCATTTCGAAAACAAAAAAGCAGCAGAGGCTTTTACATTTCTCATTCCCATTTCCACAGCAGTTAGAACCCTAAAATCCTCTTTTGAGAGGTATCTCAACATGTTCACGTCCAGCTTCATTGTCTCTTGCCCCCTTTCACTATGAAAACCTCGTGGAGCTGCAGGCGCAGTCGAGGACCGCCGTATTTGTTACAGTGTACCAGGTGCAGTATTTAGAGTTATGGTGGCTTTGAGTAACGAGTCGTTGGCTTTCTACTTCTTCCTCCTTCTGGTGCCTTTGCAGCCGTTTCTTTTACAGTGAAAAACCTAGGCTCTGTCGAGAAGAAGAGGCTGGGCATGATTAAATCAAGTTTTGAAATACAAACTTTGACCCTCCAGTGTTCTGTAATTTTCAAAACGACAACAGAATATTTCAAATTATTTCAAAATAGCCCCTATCCGTATCTTGACCGTATCAGAACCATATCCTTCGCGTATCGGTCATGTATCGATACCGTATTGGATACGTATGGACCTGGGTGGTGGTAAACGGGCTGATAGGCGTGTGGGTTGGACCTGCTTTTTCATGAGCTTCACCGTGAAATCCAAGGATTTCAAATCAGAAAATTGAGTGTAAAGAAGAAACTGACCTTGTTGAAGTGTGAGGGAATGGGTGGCTCCGGATTTTCACTAGCGACGCCGGAGTCGGAGGTACTGTGGCGGCAGCGACAGGAGGAAGCAGAACACGTTGAGAGATTTTGGTGCTTCGAATGTGTTTTACTGTGGCTGCCTTTTTGTTTTTTGTTTTTAACATTTTTTTTTTGTTAAGTTAAATTTAAAAAGAAAAAGAAAATAGATATTTTAAAGTAAATTTTTTTGAACCCTAAACCCTCAACTTCCAACAACCTGAGTGACCCCACTATTTATAATTTATAATTTGGTTTTGATTTCTTGGATGGTTTTCGGTATTATCCCTCTTAGAAAAAGGATTTTTTTTTTGTCGGGCAGTTTTCTTGAGAAATTGATTGGTGGGAACCTGTAAATTCGTGGAAGTTTTACTGGTCACACAAAGAATCCAATTTTTTTGAATAGCTCCAACAAAATTGATGTTCTAATTCTAAAGGGTATGCATCGTTTGTTTATTATCTTGTAACTTAACTCTCAAATCCATTCGCATCATTCGGCTGCAGGCAATGCCGTCCGTTGGCAGTGGCACACCCAATGCTACACTAAGACTACCGAAACCCTATAAATTTGTCACCTTTTTCAACTTATTTTACCAACCAAATCAAAACAACCACCTTCATAGACAGCAAAAAAAAACATAACTAGGTCTAGTTGTGATGGCCTCTTCCCAGCTCTTCATCATCTTTGCCATTCTAGCAATTTCTGCCCCTTCAATTTTGGCAACAGATTTTGTTGTCGGCGACGGCAAAGGTTGGACCATTAAGTTCGACTACCAAGCTTGGGCTCGGGGGAAGATGTTCTATGTTGGCGACAACCTTGGTAAATTTTATAAATAAATAAAAAAAACATTAAGCTCATTCGATTTCGTTTTCTTTTTTTAAAATTATGTTCTGGGAACTCATCCAATATTCTGTGGTCTTTGTTCTTGTGCAGTTTTTAACTATCCAAAAGGAGTCCACAATGTGTTCAAAGTGAATGGGACTGGATTCCAGCAGTGTGCAGCTCCATTAGACAGTGTGCCATTAACCAGTGGACATGATGTGATCAGCCTTGCAACCCCTGGAAGAAAATGGTACATTTGTGGTGTTGCCCAGCACTGTGCAATGGGTGGCCAGAAGCTTCTTATAACCGTGTTTCCATCCTCGTTTGCTCCGAGCCCCAGCCCCACCTGGGGAAAGGAGGCAAAGGGCAGGCCATCCTCGCTTGCTCTGCCCCCAGCCTCACCTGGGGCTACACCAACTAGAAGTGTCAACTTTGAGCAAGATATGGGTGATCGGCGTTAAGCTTGGGGCCGGATTAGTGTCGTAATTGTTTTTCAATAACACTGTTTGGGTAATTCATATTCCAGTTATTAATAAGTGTGAGTTTTGCAATCTCTTTGTGATGAACGTTGGATGAATTGTTCTCCACATCATGTAATATTCGAAGCACCTTTCTTTTGAAAATACTCCTATTAAAATGTCCTATCTATTTACATGTAATTCCTTATATGAATAATAATATAGCACATTTCAGTCAAAAGAACTAAAACCCATCATCATCTTTCACAAGAAGAATAAGTTGAATATAGCTGCACCAAACAAGAAAGTTTCAACCACCAGGTGCACCTAGAGAGACTAGTGCAGTGCAATTAGATTGCATGTCTTCATGTCTTACCTCTCCTTGATGCTGATAGGCTGCTTCCCAGTAAATGCCAAACCATGCGATAAAACATAACCACATCCTCATTGACACTGACAACATGACACTTCAAACCAAAGTTTTGCCATCCTCATCCAGAACAACCAACTAGACCATATGGAGCATATGGATTGTTGCCACGTGGCAAATCAAATAGGCAAGCATATTCCCAACTTGATGGAGTTTCTAGGAGTTGAATGATGGGCCAGGTTAAGGTGTGGCTGCTAATAGAACAGACAGGATAGATATATCCATCAACAACAACCTAGCAGGGTATCTAATTTCCACATCTCAAAGAGGAAAACTTGTAGGAAACTACATGAAATCTCTATCTTCCTGACTTTCCATGACAGAAAGTCAGGATTTTACCTCCTAAGTTGCTGAGTTCAACCAAAAAGAACCTTTGAACTACATTAAAATAGAGTCAGACTAAGTTTAATGTAAACTCAATCACTTAACTGACACATCTTCTTAAGTGACAGAAATATGATCTCCAAGTCAAACTCAAAATCCTTTGCCTGCGTAGCAATAAGTCAAACAAGGAAACTAAATCTAGACACAAAACCAATTGGGTGTTTTTGTGATCTAACTAACCGTCTTCCTGTTCTCATTGGTTTTCCTAATAAGCCAATACACACGAGAAGAAACGAAAGAGAAATATATTCTGATAGGTCGATGCTAACTGTGATATCATCAGCAAAGAAATATTGTTGCAATAATTTAAAGAAAATTAAACCTAAATTCTAAATAATTGTCATCATCAGATGAAAAAGAAAATTTGGGTGAACAACGTGCAACGGCTACGAGATTCTAACATATCATGCCTATATATGTCATGTTATGTTATCAGATTGTCAAAAAGCTATTTCTTGAAGTTCGATTCCACATAATTACGATCCTAATACGTAATTAACCATCTTACAAACACCCAAATAAACTCTATTCTTATTCTTTGTCTAGAATTGTTCCTTCTAAACCTAGAGTCCGAATAGTTACATAACCATAACGAAACACTGAATGCAAAACAAACAAGCTAAACAATGCCGGAAACACGAAAACATACTTGCAAAGTACAAAAGAAATTAGCAAAACTTGCACAATGAAAGAGGGCCAAAGGAAAAGAGAACATGTTTTTAACAAATTGAATCTGGAAGAGGAATTTTTCCTCCCCATAAAATACTTGTATGTGTTCAATTCAAAATGCAGAGCATATCATATAAAAGTTACACACAGGGTCAAGCGAAGGAGAAAAACTTACATATTCTCTTCTACCACCCACCCCCTTCTATCAACAACAATTAAACCTCAAAAGAGCAGATAAAAAGAGCTCAACCCTTTTCCAATTTCCCTCTTTCCCCACCATCCTATACACTCCAGTTCCAATTCCACTTCACCCTCTCCCTTTCCATGCCATAAAAATCAAAACAATTAAGTAACAAAAAACAAAAACAAATTCGTACCCGAATCTTGAGGCAGTCAAAATGAATGATCTGTTTTTTTTCTTTTTTGTGGTTTCAATTTCAATCTTTATTCTTTGTCTCTGTCAATGAGTTGTAACTTTGGACCTTTTCTTGGCCTCGCTGTAAAGCACCACCCCCATGATGGTCACCGCGAACCCGGTCATGCCCATGACCGTGACTGGGTTCCGGAATATCAACACCGAAACGACGGCCGCCACCGCCGCTTTGGCGTTGCCAAGCACCTGCAGAGTCAATGCGCTGGTGTGCTTGGTCACCAAGAAGTTGGTCAAGTTAACCAAGTAAGCCACCGTGGCATTCCCGACCAGCAAGAAAACAATGAAAGGGTCGCTCCGGGCCTTCTCCACTGTCGCCGCCGCCACGTTGCCCTCGATGTAGAGAGTGAAGGGCAGCAGAATGCAGGCCGCCATTGGAGCCATGTACAGAAGCAAGTTCATCGAGTGGAGCTTCTCAGCTTCGGAGGTGAGCAGGATCCCCTGAACGACGGATTTCAAAGCTCGTCCGGCGGTGGACCCCACACAGACTAAAAAGCCGAAGAGGTGGAAGAGCGGTTCGCTGTTGCTGGCGACAACGATTCCGAAGACGACGGGGAGGAGGGCGCCGTAGACCTCGGCGGACTCTTTCTTGCAGGTGATGATGAAGGCGAAGATGGCGGTGAAGAACGGCGTCGTTGCGCCGATGGCCTGGTTGAAGGAGACGGGGAGGTAGCGGAGGGAGGTGTTGCCGCAGACGACGGAGAAGCAGAAGATGGCGCTGAGGGCGAGGATCTTGAAGAACTGGCGGCGGGAGAGGATGTGCTGACGTGGCACGAGCTCCAGGAGGTGGATGGCGATGTAGCTGTAGGCGGCGCAGGAGATCATGTGGAGCATGGTGAGGAAGATGGGGTAGCGGAAGCCGTAGAAGCTGAGGAGGTACTTGTTCAGGAGGAGGACGCCGATGTTGGAGAGGTACCAGGAGGCGATGATCGCCGCCGTCGACAGCGTTGGGGAGAGCAGCGATCCGACGGCGGAGGAGAACCCGTAGCTTGTGCCGTTGCGGACGTCGCCAGTGGGCGTGGCTGGGATGTCCACGACCTGGTCCGGCGACGACGTCGTGTCCTGCAGCCGGGGGTTGCTCATCCGACGCGTCGTCCATGACTGTGCCTCCACCATCGAGAGCAAAATGGGAGTTAAAAATTTTGAAGAGCCCAACAGTCGGAGACAGACTCTCACAGTCTCTCTCAGGCTTAGATCTGAGAGGGTGGGGTTTTGGTTACTTTTGTTTTTGTGTGTGTGGGGATGGGATCCGACGGTGAGGATTTAGATTTGGGAGGAAGAGGTGGGGCTGGGGCCGTCGGATTAGGATGAGGGGTTCGTTGGGTATTAGATTTATAGGAAGATTCCTTGTGTTTGGAGTGTCGGTGTTGTGGATGGTGTAGCGTGATTTTCTGGTCGCGGGTGACTTGGCTCTGACCGCTGTTTTACTTTCTCTTTTTTTATAACTATATATATATGTATAAATAAAATAAAAGGAAAGGAGAAGTAAAGACGCTGTTTGTTGGCGGTAAATCTTAGACGCTCCGCAGTCAACAACAGTTACTGCGTGGGAGAACACGTGCGTCGGAGCAGACTGGTGTTTGAATATTACCAGCCAATCACAATGCATTTATTGATTCCTCCATGATATTGGTTATTCCGAGCAGATAATATCTTTCAAAATATTTAACTTTTTTTAAAACTTATTATTTTGCACTTCAGAAAAATCATAATCCATTATCCCATCAATAAACATATGAGATCTTTGGTACATCACTACCATGATGAAATATTTGATTAGGGGCAATTGTGTCCATATGGGCGTCTTTACTTTCACATGGCGACCTGTCATTGGTGTGTGAGTATTTTCTCCCTCTGTATTTTATATAATATAATTACCTCGATACGTTTCCTATAATAGAACTATTTACCAAGGTTACTTATCTTGAAATTATGTCTAGATAGAAAAAAATTAACCAAAAAATATGAAATAATATATCTTACTTTGAATTCAGATAAGTCAATATTACCCTTCTTTTCCCATTACTAAATTATATATTTATCTTATCTTGTTATCTTAATAACTTATCGGAATTGTCCATATTATAACAACCAATTAAAAAATAATAAGTGGTTAGTTTTGAGTTTTGAGTTTTTTTCTCCAAATAGGCTTTATGGGTTTTTGTATAATATATCATGTTAGAATGAGTATATTTGTGGAAAGCCTTAAAATAAGGAGTTATTTACACTAATATCCCTTGAGGTTTTCTGTATTTTAACAAATCCCCTGAGGTTATAGACAAAGTTAGCCATGAAGATTGTTTTCACAAAACCCTGCGGTTTCAAATTGTTTTCACAAAACTCATTTCCATTGATTTTCCGTCCAAAGATTGATGACATTTCTCCAAATGACAAAGTTAGCCTTTGAAATTAGCTTGCACACACATTCATTGAGGTTAATTTTGTCAATTGTATAAGTTTTTTATTTGTAAAATCATCAAGTTTTGGATGAACAATTAATGAAAATTAGTTTTGTGAAAACAATTTGAAATCTCATAAGGTGTTCGTGTAATTTCTAAAACTTAAGAGAGTTTTGTGAAAGCATAAAACACTCAATAGGTATTAGTGTAAATAACTCTAAAATAAAATAGAGAAACTAAATACTGCATGTGTACAGAGGCGGAGCCAGCATGGGACCAGTGTGGTCCCAGGCCCCCACTCCATTTTCACCTCTTATATATTATATAATAATATATTATATTAGTTTTATGATATTTATTTTAACATGAAATAATATATTAGGTTCTTTTTGTCTATAAATTAACAAAAAAATTCTTAATCTCCCTTCTACTCATCTCCCTTAAATCTTTTAGGTTAGTTTATGATATATATATATATATATATATATATATATATATATATATATATATTTGCACTAAAAACTCTTAAAATTTTAACCCTTCTTTCTCTTCCTCTTTTGTTTAAAGCTTTGTGAATTTTTTATTTTCCTCATTTTTTATGTATGAGTTGGGTACCTTAATATTGCATTTTATGAACTCTTTTTCTTTTTTTTTTTTTTTCCTATGTTGGAATATAAATTATTAATTTTTAAGTCTTTAATAATGTCGATGATGAAATTGGTATTTAACCAATTTAAAATATGAAATTCATTATAATTATGAAGAGAATACAAGTTTTATGAAGGTCCCTCTAATGCCAAATCCTACCGCCACTGCATGTGTAGTTTTAAATAAGCAAGCAACATGTTTAGTTTTAAAGCAAAGAGTAAAATCTATGATGGAGGCACATGCATTCCTTCACCAAACATTTTTACATTACCGTTTAGAACAATACCGCTACCAAGCAACCTCAATATCCTTGCTCTAAAATATGCAATGGTAAGACCATTTTGGCCTCCATAAAATAAAATAAAAAACCATGTTTATTGGGATGATTCAACAAGAGCTTCTTTTGCTATACCCTTCATTTATGTCCTGCCCCTACCCATGGCTCTGGATCCATGCTTTTCCTAGAATCCAAACTAAATAAATTTGTTTGGACCAAAATTGACTTAGGCCAATTCAATGGCTTTAAAAAGGAACAAAATCATTTGGACCATAACTTTTTCAATCCAAAAAGAAGGAATTGGACTGCAACATCTCCATGAGAGTCTCCAAATTTTAGTCAAATTATAGTTAAAATAACTAGAAAGTCATTATAGCAAACCACTTAAAATGTGTTTCCTCCAACAATGTTCTCTATTTTGGCTAATCTAAAATATTTTATTCTTTTTCTATTTTTCTCTCTTGCAAATAAAATATATTAAAAGGAAAAGTAGAAAACCAACCTCTCTCTCTCTCTCTCTCTCTCTTGCACAACTACCAGTTTGGCGTGGTTCAATTTCTCTCTCCTCATTGCTAAATGTAGCGAGCCAAAATTGTGTTTTCCAAAATGGTGAGCAAGGTAGCGACCTTGAAGGAGTTGCTCTCTTCCTTATATTTTGCCAAAATAACTAGGGATGATAGGATAGAAAACTCTATTGAAGATGCTCTAATAACCAAAACATGGCCGCATGGGTACAAGTCCATATTAGAAAGAGCCTTTGCATCCATTTCTCACGTGGGTTAAGTTGCTAAGTAGGATTAGGTGAGGTGCATTAAATGCTACTCAAAATTTATGTCCAAAGCAAGATCAAATCCTGCTTAAAATTGTTGGGTATTTAGCTTATTTTCATCTTTTCAAAGCCAATATGTGGCTGCTTAATTTCAGCAAGAAAAGATGGAAGGTTGTTCCCTAGCACCTAAGCTATTTCTCTTGATGTCATTTGGCTAGTAAAGGGCACTATATCATCAAAAAATGAAGACGTAAGCATGGACAATCTCTCTCTCAAACAGATTTCAGACTTGATCAACTTGGTCTCAAGTTTCTCAAACAATCTTTTTGCTTTTCACTCTTTGGTTTCCAGTCGAAAACTCTTGTGAAATCCTTTGTTTATTTGCTCTGCTTTCTTCTTTAGTTGGTATGATTTTCAGTTGACGATCGTTTCCAACTGTGATTGTTTAAGATTAATTGTGTTTTCATTCCAGTTAGTCCAAATTGAAGTTATTTCAATCCAATTACCTTTCTTTTACTTGTATTTCAGTCCGATCGGACTTGTTTTCACTTTCTTTAGCTTGTAATGCCCATTCGGCCTCATTTCTATCATCACTAATTTATTTAGTCCAATTACGATTTTAGCACTATGTTCTTTGAGTTCCTACATCACATGAGTAGAATATTGGAGTCCTTAATTAACCAGGCATAGAAAAGAATCATTGCAAACCAGTTTCCTACTTGGAAGATAATGACTTGAGAGAAATTAAGATTCCTTAGGGCGCAAGATATTCACTTTGTTTATGTTTGAGGCATAGAAAAGAATCACATCTCATGCAAAAATTACGGAAATTGTTTTCCCAATTTAGGTGGCACTTGGTTTCCCAAAAGTTGAACAAATTTTAGATTTCCCAAAAGTTTCTCGTAATTATTTTCCCAATTTAAGTGACACTTGGCATGTGATATGCATCTCACATTATTGCATTCAAAAATAAAAATAAAAATAAAAATTCTAGACTCCAACGTGAGAATGCCACTTTAATTGCAAAATGGACAAAAAATAAAAAAATAAATTGTACAATGGCTTCGCCCGGGTTCGAACCGGAGACCTTCAGTGTGTTAGACTGACGTGATAACCAACTACACCACGAAACCTTGTTGTCAATGTCGTCACAATTATTTTAATAATACTAAATAATTTACCGCAAGTGCCTGAATCATTTCCAGGCCATTTTTACCTTCATTGTTTGACCGCCTGAAGAGAAAACTTTTTCTGGGTTTCATCTTTTGTTAAATACTACTCTGAGTGAGTGGTAATTCCAGCATTTTCCTCTCATGGATAACTATTTTCCCATGATTATTATTTGCTTGAAGCATCTAGGGCAAAGGCACAAGATTGCTGCAGTGGGGGGAAACACTGTTTTCAAAAATTTTAAGGTGCAATGTTCTTTTTTAATAATTTTTTTATACTGCCTTCATGTTGATTCAGATTTTTATTTTGATGGGGTTTCTTGCTTTTCCAAATTTATATGTTTGAGCTTCTTTCTTTTGGGGTGCTTATTAATGGGGAGCATGATGCACAAGTGGTTCAAGTTAGTGATCAAACCCTTCAAGCAAAAAATTCCTTTTACAAGTTTGTTCCTCTCAGAGTGAAGATTTGGCCAAAACAATTTTATTTATTTATTTATTTTTGCTTTTTCTGAGGATTAGTTTATTAAAAACCACCAATTCTGCTATTCTACCATGATTTTTCATTGCTAGCCTATATGATTGTTCTCAAGTCCCCTTCTAGGGCCGGACCCCTCATCTTCCTCCACCTCCAAAACCCCTCTAGTAATTCCCCGAATGGTTAATTTAAAAGTACTGAGTAGTGGATTGTTCATCACTTGGAATGTAGAACAGTAGCTTTTGGCTGAAGTCAAAACTTTGAGCTAATTACTATAAGTTTGCATAGCGCATTTGGCAAAAACCATCACTCTCATAAGAACTTCCTTCAATGAATTGGCAAGGATTTGACCTTAAACCTTGGGAGAAATGAAAAGGTATTGTTCCTTGGAAAAGCAGAAGGTATGGTCCAATAGAAACCACTGTAATACATTTGAGCATTTGAAGGGGTACGTGAAGAGAATGCAGTATTTTTAAGAAATAGAAAGCTAATGAATAAACTAAAACTGTGATTAAGCAGGCCATATTAATCCATGAACCGAAATCTATAAATAAACTACAGGCTGAAATAAATCGACAAATAAACCATTCATCTACAATTAATAATCCCAAAGCCTTGTTGAAATGTAAATTGCCTAGCTAATTTCTGGTTAGTTAGTCATTTACTTTAGCTGTTTTGTTTCTTTACATTAAGCCGTGTGTTAGTTGGTTCTCTTGTGCTCATATGCCAAGTGTATGAAGTATATTAGTCTGTTAGATTCCAACGGCTCTTAGGCTTTGGACTGCCATGTGTCACATTCACACTGGCCCTTGTAATTGAATTGTAATGATTGCTGATGTATTGAAAGAAGGAGGATGAATGAAAAAGGTGTGATCGCTGCAACGTTCAGTAGATTGCATCTGAGAATATTTCCAACTTTTCTCTAAGCCTCTCTCTAAAAATCTTCTCCTTAGCTCCCTTGATAATCCAAATCTCAACATGGTATCAGGCGCAGGTTGGATCTCGGATAGTGGGGCGTTGAGTACATGTGAGTGAGCTTGGAAACCCAACGAGAAATTTCCGACTCAGTTCATCGATTCCGGTCTCAAATGGCTGGGTCGGTGGTGGTGATCTTAGGGCTCCAATATTCAATGGTGATAACTATGAATTTTGGAAGATCCGAATGAGAACCATATTTAAGTCGCATGGAATACGGGATCTAGTTGAAAAGGGTCTTGGGATTTCAGAATCGAAAGGGAAGAAGATTGTTGAAGAAGAGTCATCGAGGCGAGAGAAGGTGTCTCTGTTAATGAAGGATGCTAAGGCACTTGGTATTATCCAAGGAGCTGTCTCGCACGACATTTTTCCAGAATCTCAAACGAAGAGACCTCGAAGGGTGCTTGGGATATCCTTCACCAGGAGTTTCATGGCGATAAGCGGTGAGATCCATCAAGGCTGCGAGTCTGCGTCGTGATTTTGAGTACACAAGGATGAGGGATGATGAGACCTTGTGCGTGTATCTCACTCGTTTACTCGAGCTGGTGAATCAGATGAAAGGATATGGGGAAGATCTATCCAGAGGAAGATTGGTGCAGAAATTACTTATAAGTTTGACCAAAGAGTTTGATCCAGTGTGCTATGTAATTGAGCAAACTAAAGATATTGAGACTATTGAGGTGCAAGAAGTCATTGCTGCACTAAGAGGTTTTGCTCAAAGACTTGATAGGCATGCTGAGAGTACTACTGAAAAAGCCTTCAGTAGTATGAGTGTGAATCAAAAGGGATCTCAGTCTAATTCTGGTTTCAGCAACAACAAATTCAAGAAGAACTGGAAATCACAGGGTAAGAAATGGGATTCGAAATCTCCAAATAATGCCAATCAAGGAGAAAAGTCAGATCAAACAAAAGGGAAATGCAAGCATTGTGATAAGCTTCACCATGGTGAATGCTGGTTCAAAGGGAAGCCAAAGTGCTATGGGTGCAATCGTTTTGGGCATCTCATTAAAGGCTGTGAAAAATCAAATAAGACTGAGAGAATTGCAAATTTAGCTAGTCGTGTATGAGAACCTGCTACTATGTTTTATGCTGTCATTACGCAACTATTAGGAGAAATGTGAATGTTTGGTATGTTGATAGTGCATGTAGTAACCACATGACTGCTCATGAGTCCTTACTTATCAATATAGATAGAAATGTGAATTGCAAAGTGAAGATGGGTGCTGGTGATTTAGTACGATCAATAGGCAAAGGTACACGGCTATTGATGTGCGAGTGTTATTAGGTACATTAAAGAGGTTATGATTGTACCTGGTTTGGATGAGAATCTGTTGAGTGTAGGACAGATGATAGATCATGGGCATTGGTTAGTGTTTGGTGATAATGTGGTTGATATTTATGAAGATAAGCGGATGAAAGAGCTGATTGCAAGAGTTCAAATGAAAGGAACAGATGTTTTCCCTTAGATCTCAAATATGTCAACTCTCCAATGGCAAATAAAGCAACTCTAGAGGAATCATCCTGGCTGTGGCACGAAGATATGGACATCTAAACTACACTAGTTTGATGCTCCTGCAAGAGAAAGATTTGGTGCGGGGGCTTACCTAAACCGCAAGAATTTGAGAAGGTTTGTTACGGTTGTGCTAAAGGCAAATGTCACGAAGTTCTTTTGACAAGGAAAAGACCTGGAGAGCTTCTCAACCACTTGAATTGATCCACTCGGATATCTGTGGTCCAATGCGGACCATCACTCTTGGAGGGAGCAGATACTTTCTCACCTTCATTGATGATCACACTAGAATGTGTTGGGTGTTTTTCTTGCATCATAAGTCTCAAGCATTCAACATATTCAAAAGGTTCAAAAACATGGTTGAGCTGCAAAGTGGTTATCAAATTAAGAAGCTAAGAAGTGATAGGGGTGGAGAATATACATCATTGGAATTTTCAAAGTTTTGTGAAGAAATGGGATTAGAAAGGCAATTGTGAGTTTCCTACTCTCCACAACAGAATGGAGTTGCGAGAGAGAAAGAATCGTCTTGTGATGGAAATGGCAAGAACAATGATGCATGAGAAGAAAATTCCCTTGAAGTTTTGGGCGGAAGCTGTCCAATACAGCTGTCTATCTGCAAAATAGAAGTCCAACAAGTGCTCTGGAAAATACAACTCCATTTGAGAAGTTTAATGGAAGAAAACCAGGTGTCAAACACTTGAGAATCTTTGGTTCTCTATGCTACATCCACATTCCTTCACGAGAAAAGGCACAAACTAGAGGAAACGGTGAGAAGGGAGTATTTGTAGGATATGGAGTATGTGAAAAAGGGTATAGAGTACTCAACTTGAGAACTCAAAAGATTGAGTTGTCTAGAAGTGTTATTTTTGATAAAGAAGCAATGTGGAATTGGGAAACAAATGAGGCAGTGCAAATTTCAGTGTCATGGAGTGATGAAGCAGGTTCTCAAGTATCTGATTCAGACTTAGAACCTAATCAGCTACAACAACGATCTATGCAGTCTCCTTTGAGAACACAAGCTTGCCTTGATCTTCATGCTACTCAGGAATCGGTTTTACTTGACTCACCAGTTTCAAACTTTGAAACTTATGATAACACTCCAAAGAAATGGAAAAGTTTGAGTGAGGTGTATGCTCAATGCAAGATGAGCATCATTGAACCTGAAGATTTCAGTGAAGTGTCAAAGATGAAGCTTGGAGGAAGGCTATGGCGAGGAGATGCGATGATAGAAAAAAATTCCACTTGGGAATTGGTTGATAGACCAAGCGATAAGCCAATTGTGGGAGTGAAGTGGATATTCAAAACTAAGCTCAATCTTGATGGCTCCATTCAAAAACACAAAGCAAGGCTTGTTGCCAAGGGTTACACACAAAAACCAGGGATTGATTTCAATGAAACCTTTGCTCCAGTAGCAAGGTTAGACACTATAAGGACTCTCATTGCACTAGCTGCACAGAAAGGCTGGAAACTGTGGCAATTAGATGTCAAATCCGCTTTCTTAAATGGTGTTCTTGAAGAGGAAGTCTATGTAGATCAACCTGAAGGTTTTGAGATTAAAGGAGCTGAGGATAAGGTGTATAGATTAAGAAAAGCTCTCTATGGACTTAAGCGAGGCTCCAAGGGCCTGAGTGCAGTGAAATCGACACCTACTTATATCGGTGTGGTTTTCACGAAGTCCAAGTGAAGCAACTCTCTATGTGAGAACCAAGGAAGGTGTGGGAACATTAATTGTGTCAATCTATGTAGATGATATAGTCTACACGGGTAGGAGTGCAGATATGATGAAAGAGTTCAAGTACGAAATGATGTGCAAGTATGAAATGTACGATTTGGGTTTACTCCATCATTTTCTTGGTATGGGAGTAACACAAACTGAAGGGAGCATCTTTATCCATCAAAAGAAGTATGCTCTCACACTCTTGGATAAATTTGGACTGAAAGACTGCAAATCTGTGAGTACCCCTCTTGTTGCTGCGATAAGTTGCAAAGAAAAGATGGAAGTGAGGCTGCAGATGAAGGATTATACGGGAAGATAGTTGGAAGTCTTCTATATCTAATCGCAACCAGACCGGACATCATGTTTCCTGCTAGCCTGCTTGCAAGGTTCATGCATAACCCTTCTAAGACTCATTATGGAGCTGCTAAAAGAGTTCTAAGATACATTCAAGGAACCATTGATTTTGGAATTGAGTATGTATTTGGAAAATCTGCATTTTTAGTAGGATATTGTGATGATGTGGAGTGGATGCGAGGAAGATATGAAAAGCACTTACGGATATGCTTTTTCATTTGGAAGTGGTGCATTTTCATGGGCCTCGAGTCAAAGCGGCACAGTGTAGCACTTTCAAGCTGTAGAGGCAGAGTATGTGAGTGCGTGAAGCTACATCTCAAGCCATTTGGCTCGGGTTTGTTCTTGAAGATTTTGGGGAAGAACAAACTACGCAACAAGCGTGTTTTGTGATAACACTTCAGCCATTGCAATGGCTAAAAATCGATATTTCATCAAAGAAGCAAGCACATTAAAAGGAAGTTCCATTTTATCGGAGAAGCAATCCAAGAAGGTGTGATTGAACTTCTCTCGCAAGGGTGAAGAACAGATAATGACATCTTCACTAAAGCTCTTCCTAAGGACAGATTCAGTTATTTGAGAAGTATGCTTGGAGTGAAATCAGCTAGCACTTTAGAAGGGAGTGTTGAAATGTAAATTGCCTAGCTAATTTCTGGTTAGTTAGTCATTTACTTTAGCTGTTTTGTTTCTTTACATTAAGCCGTGTGTTAGTTGGTTCTCTTGTGCTCATATGTCAAGTGTATGAAGTATATTAGTCTGTTAGATTCCAACGGCTCTTAGGCTTTGGACTGCCATGTGTCACATTCACACTGGCCCTTGTAATTGAATTGTAATGATTGCGATGTATTGAAAGAAGGAGGATGAATGAAAAAGGTGTGATCGCTGCAACGTTCGATGAGATTGCATCTCGAGAATATTTCCAACTTTTCTCTAAGCCTCTCTCTAAAAATCTTCTCCTTAGCTCCCTTGATAATCCAAATCTCAACAAGCCTGTCTCTTGAAGCATCAAAACTTTATTCATTCAACCTTGCCAGCCTGTTTTACAAGTCCAAACTGCAGACAATGAAAGCCCTTTCTACTATATACAGGCATGAGGTTTGCAATGGTAATTCTTCAAACCTTCAAGCAACACCGAGTGAAAAGAAGAACAATATGTGTGGAGTGTTGCCAATTATGAAGTTCATGTTGCCTTTTACCATAGCTGTCATGTTTCATGTCTCTTTAGCTCAAGAAGGAGAAGTTGCTTCACTGAGCCAAAACAACCTCCAGACATACATTGTCTACGTCCACAAGCCAGAGGGTCTGCATTCTATGCAATCAGAAAGTTTGCACAGGTGGTATCAATCACTTTTTCCTGTCACCACTGCAAGCACCAAGCACCAGCAGCAACGGTTGCTTACTCATACTGGCATGTGGTTACTGGGTTTGCAGCAAGACTGACAGCAGAGGAAGTGAAAGCCATGGAGAAGAAAGAAGAGTTTCTTTCTATTCATAACGAGACAAAATTTTTTTGCAAACAACTCATAGTCCTGGATTTCTGGGCTTGCACCCGGAGAAGGGGTTTTGGAAAGAATCAAGTTTCGGCAAGGGTGTAATTATTGGTGTTATGGACACCGGCGTGTTACCAGATCATCCTTTGTTTCGGGACGAAGGAATGCCTCCTCCACCAGATAGATGGAAAGGCAGGTGTGACTTCAACCAAGACAGCTAATCGCACATTCGTCCGCAACAACAAGATCATTGGTGCAAGAAGTTTCCAAGTCTATGACAACCTTTTACAGACTTCTAGTGCTCAACCAGTTGATGAGATAGGCCATGGCACTCATACTGCTAGCACGGCTGCTGGGAATTTTGTGAGAGGTGCCAGTCTATATAACAATGCCAATGGCACGGCTTCTGGCGTAGCGCCTCATGCTCACTTGGCAATTTACCAGGTCTGCTCTCTTGATGAATGTTCGAGTACTGATGTCCTTGCAGGGTTTGATGCTGCAGTCGAGGATGGTGTCGATGTGATTTCCATCTCCATGACCTCTCTAAATGTCGGTCAACTGTTTGAAGACAGTATTGCATTGGCTGCTTTCAGTGCAATGCAAAGAGGAATTTTTGTGGTTTGTTCGGCTTGGAATTCTGGCTCATCCTCCAATAGTGTATATAATGCTGCTCCTTGGATTCTCACTGTAGGAGCAAGCATCATTGATAGAAGCATAATAGCAACAGCTAGACTTGTAAATGGGGATGAATTTGATAGGGAGTCAATTTTTCAGCCTAATTCTACTAAAGGGTTAAACTCCAAATTGTTGCCTTTGGTTTACCCAGGCATTAATGGTGAAATAATGTCTCAAAACTGTAACAATGGGTCACTGAAAGATATTAATGTGAAGGGAAAAGTAGTTTTCTGTGAGAGAGGTATGGAAATAAGTAGACTGGATCAAGGAAAAGTAGTGAAAGCTGCAGGTGGAGCCGCCATGCTTCTTGTGAACCAGGAACAGGAAGGCTTTACTACCTACACTGACCCCCATGTACTTCTGTTAGCGAGTAGTCCCACCCAAATTGGGATTTACTTCCTAGTATATTCTGATTTTATTTATTTCCTTTTGTATAGATATTATGTAATTAGGATTTATCTTGTTTCCAAGTATAACCCTACTAGGGTTTGTAACCTTGTATTATAAATACCTCCTTTTGGAGAATGAAATACAATCTGAAAATTATTCTACCCATATTGTTTGACTTGGTATCGAGCCGGGTTTACGGTGACTGTGGATTGTGCCCACTTGTGTTCTACTGTGTGCCCTAATTTCTTTTAGGGTTCTCTTGTGCCGTGCTGTGCCGTGTGTGCCCTCCTGGGTTTGTGTGTAGTTTTTGTGCCCCTACCGTGTTCATTGTGTACTCTGCCGTATTCGTATCTCTACCGTGCTCGTGCTTGTGTTCGTGCATCCGCCATATTTGTGCCTCTGTTGTGTTCCGTTGCACTTTGCCGTGATCTGTTGAGTTTCTGCTGCAATTATGGGTGATAACTCCTTTGTTGGTCTTTGTTACTCATACGCAAAATTGTGTGGTTCGACTCTATTCAGTAATCGCTTCAATACTTGGATAATTGACATTGGTGCTTGATCATATGACTTATGATGCTAAATTTTTGATGAGTTGTCTAGTAACACCCGTGACCCATACATAACTAGTGCTAATGGCTTGCCCTCTCCGATTCTTGGCGAGGGCACAATCTCTCTCACTCCTACTGTCATTATCTCGTGCATTGCTAGTTCCCAATATCCATTGTAACTTGTTATTTGTTGGTCGCTTACTTGATACACTTAATGCTTCTGCTACTTTCTATCCTACACATTGCTCTTTTCAGGATCTCAAAACCCACGAGACGATTGGGCATGGTAAGCGGATAGGGGTTATATTATTTGACATTGCCTTCTCGCACGATTCGTGATCGTGTCGTTCATCTTGTTCAAAGTTGCAGTGTCAAAGACAAACATCAAATTTGGTTATGGCATCGTCGCTTGGGACACCCATCGTTTGGCTACCTTAAACGTTTGTTTCCATCTTTATTATGCTCTTGTGATGAATCGATTTTAAGTGTGAGGCGTGCATTTTGGCCAAGAGTCATCGGTGTGTTTCCTTTGAGTGATAGTAAAGCTGCAAAGCCATTTGATTTAGTGCATTCGGATGTCCGGGGCCTGCTTTCGTGTGACTTCTAATGGTTTTCGTTGGTTTGTTACATTTATTGACGATCGCACTCGCTTAACACAGGTGTTTTTGATGAAGAATAAATCTGATGTTGCTTCTATTCTTCCCGAATTTTGTGCAATGGTGTCTACTCGGTTTCATATTCGAGTCAAAGTATTTGGACTGATAACGGAGGTGAATATGTGAATAATACCTTGACTCGTTTCTTGAGTGCTCAAGGCATTATTCACCAAACTACCACCCCATTCACTCCTCGGCAAAATGGTGTGTCCGAACGCAAGAATCGTCGATTACTTGAAGTTGCCCGCTCACTCATATTGGATATGTACATTCCCCATCATCTTTGGGGGCATGCTGTTCTGTCTGCTACCTATTTGATTAATCGTACTCCTAGCCGAGTTCTTGATTTCAAGACTCCGCATGATGTGTTTGGTGCTCTTATTTCCCCGTCTCCGTCTCCAAGTTGCCCCTAAAATTTTTGGGTGTGTTGCCTATGTTCATGTCTACTCTCATCAACGAAGTAAACTTGATCCTTGTGCTCTGTATTTGTGTCTTCATTGGTTACTCTTCTACACGAAGGGTTACAAGTGCTATCATCCACCTACCCGGAAGGTGCATGTTACTTTGGACGTGACTTTTCATGAAGAAGTGCCCTATTATGTCTCTCCCTCCTCTCCAATTCGGGGGAGAGGGAGTGAATTGGAGAGTCTTGGATTGGAGGATCTTGGACTTAATGATGGATGTGAAGATCTGGAAATTTTGCTCTCGGAGAAAACGACCGGTCGCCCATCTTATAGCGGCCGGTCGCTGGCTCGACCACGATGATGATGCTCTCGGCCGATACGACCGGTCGCCAGGATGGTCACGACCGTCGCCTGGCTCGACCCTGGCGAAGATGCTCTCTGTGACAAAGCGGCCGGTCGCCTTGAGCGGTCGACCGTCGCTTGGGTTAATTGATGTTGTTCCGTGTAACTCATGTGAAGACGAGAAGCGATACAAGACCTGATGATGTTCCTTGTGATTTATGCGAAGAAGAAGTTGATACAAGACCCCTCCGCCTTTGCCATTGCCCAGTCAAATCGTGATAATGAGTCAAGTGAGGTAATTTCGATGATCTGGTGTGTCTACTTATCAATTACCCCCACGAACTACTCGTGGGAAACCCAAAGTACAATATTCTCCTGATATCCATGCTAAATCTAAATATCCCATTAGCCATTATGTGACAACTCATCGCTTATCTAAGTCATATGCATCATATTTGTGTCAATTATCTAGTGTATGTGTGCCAACTAAGGCTGCAGGATGCTCTATCTAATCCCAAATGGATGGATGCCATGAATGTGGAAATGGATGCCTTGAACAAGAATCGGACATGGGATTTAGTTCCTTTGCCACGAGGAAGAAAGCGATTGGATGCGAGATGGGTGTTTACTTTGAAGCATAAGGTCGATGGCTCCATTGACCGTTACAAGGCTAGATTGGTAGCAAAGGGTATACTCGAGACCTATGGAGTGGATTATTTGGAGACCTTTGCTCCGGTGGCAAAGCTCAACACTGTGCGTGTGCTTTTATCCCTTGCGGCTAATCACGATTGGCCCTTATTGCAGTTTGATGTCAAAAATGCGTTTCTACATGGTGACCTCAAGGAGGAGATTTACATGGATCTCCCTCCTGGTATTCCTATAACCTCTAAGGAGGGTGTTGTGTGTAAGCTGCGGAAGTCCTTGTATGGGTTGAAGCAGTCTCCAAGAGCGTGGTTTGGAAGATTTGCTACATCTATGAAGAAATTTGGGTATGTGCAAAGTAACTTGGACCATACGTTGTTTCTAAAGCGTCACAAAGGTAAATTGACGGCTTTAATTATTTATGTTGATGATATGATTGTGACTGGAGATGATCCGCAGAAATGCAAAGTCTTGAAGTATCTGGCTTCCGAGTTTGAGATGAAATCATTGGGTGATTTGAAGTATTTTCTTGGGATTGAAGTTGCCAGGTCTAAACATGGTATCTTTCTGTCCCAAAGAAAGTATATTTTGGATCTACTTGCAGAGACTGGAATGTTGGATTGTAAACCTATTGATACCCCTAGTGAACAAAATCATAAGTTGGGGTTGTATCTGATCAAGTTCCTACAGATAAAGAGCGTTATCAACGACTTGTAGGTAAATTGATTTATTTGGCTCATACACGTCCTGATATTGCAAATGCAGTGAGTGTAGTGAGTCAGTTTATGCATTCTCCGAGTGAAGATCATATGGGTGCTGTGGTGCGCATTTTGAGGTATCTGAAAGTAACTCCTGGCAAGGGATTAATATTTTGCAAATATGGTCATACAGATGTGGAAGGTTATACAGATCTTGATTGGGCTGGTTCGATTCACGGATAGACGTTCTACGTCTGGGTATTTCACATTTGTTGGTGGTAATCTTGTTACTTGGAGGAGTAAGAAACAAAAAGTGGTGTCTAGGTCTAGTCTTTGAGGTCGAAAATGCAGTGGGATGGCTCAAGGGGTGTGTGAGTTACTATGGTTGAGAAGATTGTTAAGAGATCTTGGTTTTGGACCCCGAGAGACCCATGGATTTGTATTGTGATAACAAAGCTGCAATTGCGATTGCGCATAACCCTGTGCAACATGATCGTACAAAGCACGTGGAGGTTGATCGACATTTTGTTAAGGAGAAGTTGGATGCTGGAATTATTTCTTTTCCATTTATATCATCCGAGAATCAATTGGCAGATGTTCTTACGAAAGCTGTATCTAGTACGGTCTTCCTCAACTCGCTTGACAAGTTGGGCATGCGCGACATCTTTGCTCCAACTTGAGGGGAGTGTTAGCGAGTAGTCCCACCCAAATTGGGATTTACTTCCTAGTATATTCTGATTTTATTTATTTCCTTTTGTATAGATATTATGTAATTAGGATTTATCTTGTTTCCAAGTATAACCCTACTAGGGTTTGTAACCTTGTATTATAAATACCTCCTTTTGGAGAATGAAATACAATCTGAAAATTATTCTACCCATATTGTTTGACTCTTCCTGCATCCCATTTGAGTTATGCTGCAGGCCTGAACATCAAGCATTATATAAACACAACCTCTAAACCGATAGCCACAGTCAAATTCAAAGGAACTGTAATTGGGAACTCATCTGCTCCCATGGCGGCTTCCTTCTCCTCTAGGGGACCAATCTCCATATGTTCCGGGATTTTGAAGCCTGACATTATTGGACCGGGAGTGAGCATTCTAGCAGCCTCACCTTTCCCTATTGACAAGAGGAAGTCGAATTCGAAATCAAACTTCAAGGTGATGTCAGGTACCTCAATGTCAAGTCCTCACCTGAGTGGCACTGCAGCTTTGCTAAAGAGTTCTCACCCTGATTGGTCACCTGCTGCTATTAAGTCGTTGTAGTATAGTGGTAAGTATTCCCGCGTGACAGGCGGGTGACCCAGGTTCGATCCCGGGCAACGGCGCCAAAAACTTAATTTATAATTTTACTACCTGAAAATTAGATAGTTAAATTCAAGAAATAAACTTGCAAGCGCACAATATTAATGCAATATAGCCAAGGCAAGTAAAAGGTCGTTCCCACAGAGACTGAATTAATTCTCAAGTCGTTGTGAATTATAAACTAATTTAAATCCTAAATTACTCTAGACACCCTAACTAATAAACTTAAAACTAATGACTCAACTAAAACTTAATAAAGGAGTTTTGAAAGTTGGTTTTGAAAGATTTTCTTTAAAAGAGCGTTGAATACAAGAAATTAAAAGACAAGATAATGAAGAAAAATGTGAACTAAATAAGTTTGTGAAAGATTTTAAAGAAGCTTACCAAGACAACAATTTCACCACAATTCCTCTTATCCAAACCTTAGCATGCATGCCATCAAAATTCCCAAGTTATGTTAATGATTAGTTCTCCAAAATTATGATTAACTCTTTTCACAACAATTAACCATTTCTTCTTATACGCAATTTATCCTTGGCGTGAGGCATAAATAGAAACATATAAAAAGACCTTAGGTTCAATGAGAACTTCGCACAATCACACAAACCCCTAAGAGTATGGCGTTTACCTTAGGCGCATTCATGAATTTAATCACAAGAAGAAAAACTCATATTAGGCATGGTGTATACCCTAACACAGGGGCGGAGGGAGCTAAGGCCCAGGGGGTCCTATGCCCCCTCTCAATTTTGTTGAGGCCTTTGTTTTCTTAACACAATTACCAATCTTTTATCAAATTTTATTGAGGCCCTTTTTATGTTTTGCTTGTCTCTCTTTTCACTATTATTACTACCCCTACATCTCTTTTTGTCTTATTTTGACTCTAAATTGTGTAGTAATAAACTATAATTGGAATTGCTTAGTGTGTATTTAACAAAGTACATGTAATTTGAATCAATATCTTTTGCTAGTATCAAAGATGAGTAGATAGTTAATGTAATATGAAAAAATTCAAATGTCATTTCAATATTTGAGGTGCCCCCTCTGTACAAAGTTTCTGGCTCCGCCACTGCCCTAACATGCATCAAATTACTTAACCAAAAACCTAGATGGTAGCTAAGCATCAAGATCATTAGATAAGACAATAAGCATAGTGATTAAATTTTAACAACATGAAAATTCTAATAGCATGACATAACTAAGCTCTGAATAATTAGAAAATGGTTACATTGTGTCTTAGTAAAAGAAAATTAGTTACTCATAATCATGGTGACAAAGCAAAAATAAAACATGGAGAAAGAGATAAAGAAAACCCTTGAGTTTGGAGGTACGGTCTCTCTTCCTTGCTCCTTGCTCCACGGTTGAATCCCGAAATTTCTGGTATCTCCCCCCTCTAAAAAAAGAGCTTAAAACCTAGTTAGACTGGGCCTAAACAAGTGGCCTTTCACGAATACTTGATTTCCAAGTCAGTTCCTAACTAGAAAAGGTAATTAAAACTAAGTTTCCTATAACTTCCAGGAAACTGCATGTGGTCCTCTTTGTGAATGCCATTTGAACACCTTACTGACCTCCGAAAATTGCGTACGACCACTCTTTGGAAAGCTCTGGATGTCTTCTTTGCAGCCATATGTCGTGTGCCTCAATCCGATGTCGTATGAGTAAGTTATGACCAAAATACTTCTGCTCAGTATTCTCCAAGAATTAGTTTAGGCTGAGTTGTCTAATTAAAAGGGGCACCTTAGCAGTATTCAAAAATTATGAAAATATTCATGGACAACCTTCAAGATGCTATCTTCCATCTCTAATTGGAATCATGTCAAACTCTATTATGAGAAATATTTGGCGAATTTATACATTTCGTGACTCATAAGCTGAAAAACCAGAAAATAACTAAAATCAGCATCTTTAGTCCAAATTAATTCACAAAACTAAGTAAAAAGGATATAAAATTATGTGAAATTATGAACATATCAGTTGTAAACCAGAAAGGCCAGACAATCACTGATGAAACACTCCAGCCTGTTGGAATTTAGAAGGTGATTGTGAGTTGCCCTGATACCGTTGTTGGTTTATGTGGTGAAGGGGGTTTAGGACAATAGGACAATAGTTGAAACAAAATGATTTAATACATTGGAGGAGAATAGTACATAGCTTGGTGTAGGCTAATTGGCCTCCTTCTTAGCTTATTGGCTTATTGGCCACCACACTTGATTTAGATTAGTTTGGGCTATTTGGCCCTCAACATACTTTTAATTTGGGTAGCTTGTTTGCTCCCATATAGTTTGGGAGTTCTTTTGTTAGACTCCCAACCTTTAGTTGAGTAGCTAGATAGCCTATTAGCTTGGGTTGCTAGCCTTCTAGCTCAATTACATTGAGTGGGGTTCATGCCCTTTTATAGAAAGTAGTAACCGACATGCTCTCCAAAGCCCACCGATTTGAACTTCTTCTCCTAGCCATTGTTTCTTGCACTAGAAACTTCTTCAAACTTCATTTACTTTTGGCTAGCCGACATAGTCTTGCCAACTTTAGCTTTGCGCTTATAGCACTTTCTAGATTACTCTTGTAATCTTCATTCATTTGTGTGGCTATTGTTAAGCCAACTCACTCCACAACTCAAGACTCTTGAGTTTTCTAGAACTTTGTAGAATTACATCTACAAATATGCATTACTTTTTCAACACGGCCAGCCAGTGTCTTTGCCATTGGCGCAGGCCATCCAAACCCATCAAAGGCAAATGATCCGGGCCTCGTCTACGACATCAAACCCCTTGCTTACATACCTTACTTGTGTGGGAAGATACACTGACAGACATGTTGGGGTTCTGTTGCAAGGCAAGGTGAACTGCTCTTCGGAAAAACCCATACCTGAAGCTCAACTAAATTATCCTTCATTTTCCATTGTATTGGGGCTCACTCCTCAGACTTATACAAGAGAGGTAACTAACGTTGGCAAGGCTGATTCTTCATAAACCTTGAAGGTTGCTCCACCCCAAGGAATCAGTGTCAGCGTCAAGCCTAAACTTATTACATTCTCAGAGGTGAATCAGAAAGCAAAAATACGCGGTTACTTTTAGACGAAGCAAGGGTGGAGGAAAATCAGATAAAACTCCACTGGTTGTTCAGTATGCTGAGGGATCTCTGACATGGGTTTCTGATCAATATTCAGTTAGGAGCCCAATAGCTATCAAATTACCATTAGAATGAATGAATTGCTAGAACCTGCCAACAACAAGCCTATAGCATAGAGATGGAACCATGGAAAGTTGCCTTTATCTCTTGTACAAGTCTAATTGGGTTTGCCACCCTCAATATCTATCTTATAGCATTTTACTATCAATCTGTATTTCTTTTTTCCTTGCAACGAACCTCCTCTATTTATCTGAATAAAAGAAAAAGTTTACTGAAGCAGAGGGCATTTAGCTCTTATATTCAAGTGGAAGCAGTTTTCTAGTAATTCTCTAGTAACATGTCATATGTTATTAGTTTTTTTAATGATTCATGTTCTTTACACCTGACATGTTTTAACTGGACGATACCTGCAACGTGGCGGGCACTCCTACCCAAGTTTTTGTCCTTGAAATGGTGCTATATTCCGGTGTGATTGTTCCACCTGCATAAAGGGGTCTGATAAGTTCTGGCCTGAAGAAATAGTGTGGGAATTTTGCATTGCATTTCATTTCTGTTGTGTTCTTAATTGGCACAAAAATATTGTGCTAAACATCCAATTAAAAATACCCGCAAGTGTGAATCTATTGAAGTATAGATTATGTAAGTGCGGGTCGATCCCACGAGGAACTGTCGGCTACTTAAAAATTCTAGTTTGAGTACGTAAACAACACTTAATCAATACAACACACAAGTAAAAATGCAAATTGGAAGCTAGGAATGAAAAAGGAAAACCAAAGGAATTGAAACAAAACAAGAAAATCAAAACAAAACACAAATAGCACGTTCTATCACCCTTTTATCGCTTTGTTTATCACTGTGAAGCGATCGTGAAACGATTTCAAATAGTGTCGTGACGATCTTGTGAACGATCTTGCGACCGTCGCATGAACAGTGACGACCGGTCATTTTTAAACAGATTGTAATTTGAAAACTGAAATGAAGTGCGACCGGTCGCATGAGCGATGACGACCGGTCGTTTTGAAGCAGATTGTGTGCTCTGTTTTCGGCCCGACCTCTGCGAGAAAAAGGAAGAACTCAACGCAGACCAAATATCCAAAACAATAACAGAATTGAACAGAATTCAATCCAAATAGAACTCACGTTTTCAAACACAAACACACACACACAATGGGGGGGTTTTGATTTTTGTGAACTAATTCTAATGCTTAAATGTAACCTAATGCTAAAATGACAAGTTCAACAAGAGTGTTTAACAAGATGTGACTCAAAGTGTGACTCAAAGTGTGACTTAAAATGTGACAAACACTAGGGTTTCGGAATCCACCTAAACAATCCTACTTATGCTCATGGATACTCAAGTAATGAACTCTAAATGTGTTGAAGACGATGTTCGCAATCAAGACCGGGTTTAGTGGCTCAAGACGCATTGATTCTCTCTAAAATAAGTAGAGTGCGGGGTTAGCGCTACAATACTCGTGCCTTCCCTATAATCAATCTAGGTGTGCTTAGTACTTGATTGAATTACAAGAAAAACCCATTAAGTTCAAAGAGAATATGAACATCACAAGAACCCTAATAGTATGGTGTTTACATTAGGCATTCAAGAAACCAATTCACATGGATGATTCTTACTTCATCCATTTGTTGCTTGGGAAAAACATGAGGGTACATACAATCCCAACAATCTCAAGAAGCATGCTTTCAAAGGTGATCAATCAAAGAAAAACATACATCAAGGATAGATTATTTTAGTGAATAAGAATTCATCAACAACATCTAGAAATTCATACACTCAAGCATCAAAACAATAGAGTAGTCATGTTTAGGGCTTCAACCTAAGCCCTAGCTATGGAGCTTAGCTCCTCATGTTCATAATAAACACAACTTCAAATATAATTAGAAAGAGTTTACAAATATTGTGAGAGTGATGGAAGCTCAAGGTCTTCAATGGTGGAAGCCTTCTTCTCCTCCGTAGCCTCCTTCTCTCCCCAGCTCCCAAATCAGACTTTTTTCCCTCCAAAGTGGAATATGGAATAATGGGATAATGGAATAATGCATAATGGATGTCTCCCCGATGCTCTCCCCTTGGCTTCTTTCCTCTCCTTTCCAATATTCCCCCCACCTTTTACCAAAAGCTCTCCACTTCTCTTGTTGTCATGATGGGATTTGCTTTTAATATTCATTAAAGGGGGCCAAATTGTCTCAGCAACTCTCACTCCAATAAGGTAATTTATTGTTACCCAAAAGGTATGGTAACAAGTAGAAATAAGATGACACAAGAGGAGGTGAAACTCGCAAAAACCGATGTCCCGAGCTAGGATCAAATGCTGGATTGGATGGCAGGGCTATACTTGCTCAATGGAGCTCAAATTCGGATATGTTGTAGTCAACATCCATTAGAACAAGTTTCATGAAGATCTTCACCTCATCTGGGCACTGGAGCATGCCTATCCAAGGCCAAGAAATTGACCTACGAAAATGAACAAAAACAGAAATTATAACCAATAATGCATTTTTAGCTCATTTTCAATCTAACCAAGGTAAAGTCTAAGAAAACACAAAAAGTAAGTAAAATGCTATAAAAAGTCAAGAACTAACTCAAAATATTGGGTGAATAACATGATAAATCATGTGTAAAAATGAACCCAACAAACTTCCCAAACTTATCTTTTGCTAGTCCTCGAGCAAAACTAAAACTAAAACAAGACTCAAAAACAACCTTCCGAACACTCTCCGAAGAGAAAATGACTCATGCACATGACACAAAAGTTTTTACAAGACAAGCTCAATTTTAAGGATCATTCACTAGGCGGCAAAGTCCAAAACACAACATGCTTGAAGTGTAGTAGTGTGATGTCCAAAAGCAACTCATTCTCCAATTTTAGTTTTCACACGATTTCAAGAATCATACCAAGCACAAATGTAACTTCAAATCTCACCAAAGTTGTCCTCTCACAAATGAATCACTCGGAAGAGGGTTACAATGCATCACTCAATAATAAACATGAGAATAGAGTTAAACCATAAGGGACTTAACTCACAATTAGCAAGATGAAAAACATGCATGACTATGATCTCAAGAATGATGCCAAGCACTTAAAAGCCGAAAATTGGGTGCAATTCAACCACATGACATTTATGATCAATTTAGGTCTTTACTATAGGTTGTAATGGGGCTAAGGGTGTAAGGTGAGTGAGAAATGAAGGGTAAGGATAAAACAAAGTCCAAGGAACTCATAATGTAAGAGCATACAACAATTGATTACAAGACTTTGAATCACCATGCTTAGATAAATACTCCCCAAATTTTATTTTATTTTTCATGATCAACTAGACCATAAAGCCTTATACCTCCATTTAAATGATTCACTATCCTTTCTTCTATTTGAACAACCATCAATTTATTTCGAGGCCACAAGAAACATGGAATTGAAATTTCACTCCAAGCCACTTAACCACAACTTTTCTCTTTTCTTTCACCAATTGAGTGAATTTCTCTTTTTTTTTTCTTTTGGTATACCCCTTCCCAAACTTAGAATGAAAAACACATCCAATTTAAAGCTCGTGAGTTCCCTAGAAAGGTAGATTCTTGTTTTTCAGGCTAAGGCTAGGAGATATAATTGGTTAAATGAAAGAAAAGGCTTACATGTAGGCTCAAAGTGGTTGACAATGGAAAAATCATGCTTAAGCATGCATAAGGTTAGCTTGAAAGGCACAACCGGTTCAAAGAGGGCCTTAATATCATTTCTTAAATGTCAAGTGGTCAAATTGCATAAGAATGAATGACTTCTAAGTGCTCAACCAAGTCAATGAATAATGAGATCAAACAACAACTTGGATGACAAGAAAATAAGAATATGCGTATAACACTCATGAATTGAAGCACAAGGCTCAAAAGCTCACATTATACGGTTATACAAGTCTAATTCATGCTTGATACAATTCTTTGGATCATGTAAATCCTTCAATTGGAGAATTATGAAACAAATGTCAAGTGCATAGAAGGTTTCAAACATATCATGCTAGAACGATGCCATTTAGTGAATGCATTATTACTATTATTACTTCAAACAAGTCATTCAAACATTCATCACAATCTCATCAGATGTGTTCGGAAAGTGACTTAAAACAAAACAACTCAAGACTGAAAAGAAAACAAACTAAAACAAAACAAGAAATTAAGTGAAGCGAAAATGAATTGTTACCCCTTCCCAAACTTAGAAATAAACATTGTCCTCAATGTTGAAAATTTAGGCATCAACAATGTTATAATCAATAAATGAAAGGGATTAAAGCAAATAAATAAAAGAACAACAAGAATTAAAACTACAACACGGGTGTAAAGATAAAAATACAAAACAAAACAAAAACCAAACAAAATAGCAAGCCCTAACAAACAATTCGACGCAAGTTGGAACCCACAAAACTTTGAAACTCACAGCCCACAAGTTCGAAACCCACACCATCGTAAAACCCGACCCAAAATGAAATCCAAAACCCACACGTTTTTTTTTTTTTTTTTTTTGGTTTTGAAATGCGAATTGAATTCTGAAACGGGACCAGGCAACGAAGCAAAAGCCACGTGTCGACACGTAGAGGCGCCGCAGAGCTTTTGCGCTTCCCCAAGCGGAAATTACGGGCGCCATGGAAAGACGCGAAGACTTTGTTGAACGCGTCTCTCAGAAATGGCACGTCGCTATGAATTATTTGGGGATGGGTGGAAAGCTAGATGGCCGTGGGGCGCGTAGAAAACTATAGTGGCTAGGGTTTGTCATCTATAAAAGGAAGCAAGGGGAGAAAAAGAATTACAACCACGGAGAAGAGAGAAAAGAAAGAGAAAAGAAGGAAAAAAAAAAGAAAAGAGAAGAGAGAAAGAAAGAAAAAAAAAACAGAAAGAAAATGTCGTCTGCTTTCCCATTTTCGCTCGATCTCAACCTCGCTCAACCAATCCAGACGTCGAGTCAAGGAACGACACCAGTGTGGATGCCCTACTTTGGCTCCGCACGAGGGCCCGTGACAGTAAATGACACAATACTCATGGACAACGAAGTTGCCCTTGGAGTCGCAAGGAGTTTAGTGACTCCCAGAGATGCACGAGTGCTCGGGGCAAAGTGTGACAATCGGATCGTGAGTGATGCCATGGCACTGGCCGCACAAAACACGACCACTATCGCAACTGTGGGTTATCGCCTAATCGCGAAAGCCCGTGAGTTGGAGCTAGTAAAGGCTCAGTTGGCGGCATCGCAGAATGTGGTTGAGGATTGTCAAAGCATCATAAGGGATTTGAAAAAGGAGAGGACAAGGATGGTGGAGTTCAATCGACGTCAGCTAGAGGGATTGCAGGCAGAGAATAAACAGCTATCATCAATGGTAGATCTGTACGCCAAGGACATGCGCACGAAGCTGGAGACTATTGGGCGACCGGGTAAGCGCAAGCAACCAGAGCACGAGACAAGTGGTGCTCAAGCCAAGATTGCAGCCATAAGTGCGATCTTTGGGAGCTCAAGTGATGGGCCCCAAGAGGCTGTGCGTGAGGACCCAAAAGATGACGTCCAGAGCGCTAAACTCAAGGTTCCAATTTTGGAATCAGGAAGCGTGCCATGATGATGCTGATGCTGACGACGATGAAGAAGAAGAAGAAGAAGAAGAAGAGGAAGAAGAAAAGGAAGAAGAAGAAGAAAAATTATTTTAAATTTTAGTGATTTTTTTTTTTTTGTTGTTGTTGTTGTTTTTTTTTTTTTTTAAGAAATGAAAGCACCACCCGGTTGTTTTATGCAAAATCCTAAACACTCTTCCCAAACTTAAATAAAAGAAAGACGACAAATAGAAAAGACAGCAGAAAACACGGTGCACAAGAAAACAGGGAGGGTAAAAGTAAAGTGAAAGTGTATAGAGACTCCCTTTCATTGATGGAATTCCATTTAAACCACATCTCGGCTCGGCTAAGCTGAGGAGAACCCTGCATTTTTTTCCTGAAAACTCAGAGACAAGCATCAATTAATCAAGAAAAACAATGGCAGCCTTTGTGGAAGACTTAGGACAGTGGTAGCAACACTGCTTAAAATTGAAAATGCAACCAAGTTATACAAGGATTAAGAGTCGGCAAAAGCATAATCAAACAATTCTGAAGATAAAACCACATCAACTTCAAACTCCAATGGAACGACATTCTCAAGGTTTACTCTTCATCATCGTCATCTTCCTCATCATCATTGTCCTCCCTTGGAGCACTCTCTGGCTGACCTGGCATCTGGAGGTGAGTCCATATAGCATCAATGGATGAGCTCATCCGTTGCATCTGATGATATTGCAGCATCTGCATGTCCCAAATAGCTTGGAGACTGGGGTCCCAAGAGGAGGTGTCAACATTAGGAGCATGTGGAAACGGCACAGAGGATGAAGACATATGTGGCTGCGGGGGAGGAGCATCACGCCTCTGAGAAACACTCTTAGATACCGAGGTATCTGAGATAGGACTCATAGGTTCAACAATTACATCACTAGCACGAGCCCGAACTCCAAAATGCTCACAAATCATGCTTACAAGGCAAGGAAAATATATGATGTTTTTCTTTCGTGCACAAGCCATTAAGCGATGAAAAATGATATCCTCAACGGTAGGGAAAAAGTTCCCGCATGCAAAATGTTCATGATTTTGACCCCTAAAGTGGTAATTTCCGACCGTTGGCGGATGGATATATGTTGTGGCGCACAAAACTCCACAAGATGGCAAAGTAGGGTGTCAACCTACCCTGAATGAGGACTGTCTTTTTGCGTTGAGACGCAAAGGCAGTAGGGTTGGCATAGAAAAGCCCTTCAGCTGCGTCTTGCAAATTGAAATTACTAGCCACATATTGGTTCCAAGCATCGGTATCTCCCTCGGGCAAATTTAGAATATCACAAATGAGGGAAGGGGATAGCACAACATTTTTCCCCCGAACCTTAATGGGCTCACTTTGGTCTTCAAAAGTCTCTACTCTAGGGAAGGCAGCATAGAATTCTCTGACGATAGTTTCATTGTATTTTCTATAGACAGAGGCTAAAGGCAAGAGTTGCCTGTCCCTAAGGAGGTGCTGGATGAGAATAAGTCCGGCTGACTGAGTGGATGGACTGAGGTCTAGGTTGCGCTCAGTAACTACAGATGCAGTCAAAATAGAATCATCCAATTGAGGTGCACTTCGTGAGGAAGATGCACCCTTATTTGAAACCTTTTTAGCCCTAGACATCTAAAGAACAATACACAAATCAAAAATAAACAACAAAAAATTTTAAAAAAAACAAACACAAATCCCAAACGTTCAGAATGCAACCATACACACAATGCCAATGCAACCAAACATTCAGAATGCAAAATAGAATTCACAACCACATTGATCAAATTAAAAGAGATAGGGTGAGAAAACATACCCAATTGAGCAAAACCACACCACAAAGAGAATCAACAATCAAAGCCCAAAAGAATTGAAAAGAGAAACACAATACACAAATTAGTTACAAAAGCAAATATAGGAGAGAAATAGAGCAACAAAATAAAAGAGAAACAAGTAAGAAAATAGAAATTACCTTAGTTGGAAATTGAAACCCTAACCCAAAATTTCCTTAGAAAGTGATCTAAACAATGGAAATCACAAGGAATAGAGGCAAAAAACGGGTTCTACACGAAAAATCAAGTGGGAGAAGGATGTTTTAGGTGAGGAGGAGGGTGGGTTGTGAGGGATTGAGAGGGAGGGAGAAGAGAAAAAAACGAAGGGGGAGAGAGAAGGGGGGTCTGTTTTTGCTGGAGGAAGAAGAAAGTGAGGAGAGAGAGAAGAGAAAAGAGGAAAAAGAAACTGAAAATGGGCCCAGCGCGACACGCGACCGGTCGCTAGTAACGCGCGACCGGTCGTTTTTAAACCGAATCGAAAACTGACAATTTCTGAAATGCGACCGGTCGCTTTTGACACACGACCGGTCGTTTTTAAACCGAATGTACAGCTAATCTTGTTCTGAGATGCGACCGGTCGCAAAATTCACGCGACCGGTCGTTTTTATACCGATTTGAATGTTGTCTTGTGCGACCAGTGAGCGACCTGGCCGCAGTTTTTTTTTTTTTTTTTTTTTTTTAAGGATAGAAAATTTATTTACTTACCTTCCCAAACTTAGTTGTGCACCACAGTAGGTACCTCAATGAAGTGCAAAACTTCATCTTCTTGAGGCACAACATAGTCATGGTAGGTTTTCAATCTATGCCCGTTAACTTTGAACTCATTTCCCGTGCCAATGTGTCGGATATCAAGCGCACCATGGGAATAGACATGAGTGATAACATATGGGCGATCCAATGGGATCGAAGCTTACCTGGAAAGAGCTTGAATCGAGAGTTAAAGAGTAATACTCTTTGCCCCACTTCAAATGACTTCCTAAGGATGTGCTTATCATGATATGCCTTTGTTTTCTCTTTGTAGATTTTGGCACTCTCATATGCATCATTTCGAAGTTCATCCAATTCGCTAAGTTGTAGCCTTCTATGATCTCCTGCCTCCTTCATGTCGAAGTTGTACTTCTTGATTGCCCAAAGAGCCCTATGTTCAAGTTCAACAGGAAGATGACAGGGTTTACCAAAAACTAAACGAAATGGAGACATACCTATCGGAGTCTTGTAGGCTGTTCGGTACGCCCACAAAGCATCATTGAGGCGCATAGACCAATCCTTGCGAGTAGGACCAACATTCTTCTCTAATATATGCTTCACCTCCCTGTTGGAAATTTCCACTTGTCCACTGGTTTGAGGATGATACGGGGTGGACACCCTGTGAGTTATGCCATACTTCTTGAGTAGGGTCTCAAATGCTCGGTTGCAAAAATGGGATCCTCCATCGCTGATGATAGCCCTTGGTGTTCCAAACCTAGAAAAGATATTGGCTCGAAGAAAGCTAAGAACAACTTTAGAGTCATTAGTTTTGGTTGGAATTGCTTCCACCCACTTTGAAACATAATCAACCGCAAGGAGAATATATAGATTTCGAAAGATGAAGGAAACGGTCCCATGAAATCTATTCCCCAAACATCAAACATTTCAACAATCAAGATTGGATTTAAAGGCATTTGATTTCGAGATGATATATTACCCATCCGTTGACACCTATCACAAGATAGACAGAATTTTGAGGCATCATTGAACAGGCTTGGCCAATAGAATCCACTTTGCAAAACTTTGAATGCCGTCTTCTTGGCTCCAAAGTGGCCACCGCATGCATCCGAGTGACAAAATGTGAGTATAGAGTGAAATTCAGTTTCGGGTACACATCGTCTAATCACGGAGTCTGAGCAATATTTCCACAGATATGGATCATCCCATACATAGGACTTGGCAGTTTTCAATAATTTGTCCTTTTGCCCTCTCGATAAGCCCTTAGGTATATTTCCTGTAGCAAGAAAATTGATAATATCAGCATACCATGGGTCAGAAACTTGTAATGCAAAAAGTTGCTCATCAGGAAAAGATTCACGAAGAGGGAGAGTGTCTTCTTCGGCATTGGAGTTAGTGATCAATCTGCTAAGGTGGTCAGCTACCACATTCTCTGATCCCTTCTTATCTCTGATTTCTATATCAAACTCTTGGAGCAACAAAACCCATCGTATCAGTCTCGGTTTTGCATCCTTCTTTGCCAAGAGATATTTTAACGCTGCATGATCAGTAAAAACAATTACCTTAGAGCCTATCAAATACGAACGAAATTTCTCTAAAGCAAAAATAACAGCTAGAAGCTCTTTCTCAGTAGTTGAATAATTCAACTGAGCATCATTAAGGGTACGGCTTGCATAATAAATGGCATGTAATCTCTTCTCAACTCTTTGTCCCAAGACAGCTCCAACTGCAAAATCAGAAGCATCACACATTAACTCAAAAGGTAAGTTCCAATTAGGAGGCAAAATGATAGGTGCAGTTGTGAGAAGAGTTTTGAGGGTTTGAAAAGCTGCCAAGCATTCATCATTAAAATCAAAGGTTGAATCTTTAGCAAGCAAGCTGCACAATGGTCGTGAGATTTTAGAGAAATCTTTGATGAATCTTCTGTAAAAGCCGGCATGTCCTAGGAAGGATCGGATCTCTTTTACTGATGTGGGAGGTGGCAAGCTGCTGATCACATCCACTTTGGCTTTGTCAACCTCAATGCCTTTACTTGAAATCACATGTCCTAAAACAATTCCCTGTTGTACCATGAAATGACACTTCTCCCAATTAAGAATTAAGTTGCATTCCTAGCATCTTTGCAAAACTAAAGACAAATTGTTAAGGCATGAGTCAAATGAAGAACCAAACACACTAAAATCATCCATGAATACTTCAATGAATTTTTCCACCATATCGGAGAAAATACTCATCATGCATCGTTGGAACGTGGCGGGTGCATTGCATAATCCAAATGGCATACGCCTGTAAGCGAAGGTGCCATAAGGACATGTGAATGTTGTCTTGTGTTGGTCTTCAGGGGCTATGGCCACTTGATTGTATCCTGAATAGCCATCCAAGAGACAGTAGTAGCTGTGACCTGCAAGTCGCTCAAGCATTTGATCAATAAATGGCAATGGAAAATGATCCTTACGGGTAGCGGTATTTAACTTTCTGTAATCAATGCAAACACGCCATCCCGTTTTAATACGAGAAGGAACAAGTTCATTTTCCTCATTTCTCACAACAGTTATGCCTGATTTTTGGAACCACTTGGACCGGGGCTTACCCACTTGCTATCGGAAATAGGATAAATGATACCCACGTCCAATAGTTTGAGAATTTCTTCACGAACTACCTTGGTCATGATTAGGTTCAACTGCGTTGAGCATCTTTGGTGGGTTTGGAGTCATCTTCCAATAAAATTCTGTGCATGCATTTTGTTGGGCTTATTCCCTTGATGTCTGCAATACTCCAACCAATTGCTCTCTTGTGTTCTCTTAACACCCGCATCAACTTCTCTTCATCTTGCACATTGAGATTGCTAGCTATAATCACGGGCAATGTCTCTGTTTCACCTAAGTAAGCATACTTCAGGTGGGATGGCAATGGTTTGAGTTCTAAATCAGGTGCCCTGTCAAGAGAAGGAACAAGCTTTTCAGTATTGACTGGCAAGGGTATAAAGTTAGGAGTATACTTACGTGGCACGACTGGACATGCATTAAGGAATTGCACAGCCTCATGTAACTCGTTATCATCAAGTTCAGCAACTTGAGGATTTTGTGTCAGAACCTTTTCTAATGAATCTGTGCCATGAGTTCTATTGAAAGTAGTTTGTACAATTTGCTCCAGTGTATCAATGCGAAAGCACTCATGTTCATCATTAGGAAGTTTCAAAGCATCAAATACCTTGAAAGTTATTGTTTCCCCTTGAACTGTCATTGTCAATGTTCCTGCTTGAACATCAATCTTGGTACCTGCAGTGGCCATGAAAGGGCGGCCAAGAATCAAAGGAAGATCTGCACCCGGAATAGGAGCTTCTTCCATTTCTAACACCAAAAAGTCAGCTGGTAGAATGAGATCATTCACTTTCACAAGTACATCTTCCAAGATTCCTCTTGGATATCTCAGCGATCGATCCGCCAATTGAATCTTGTTGAAGTTGGTTTAAGATCACCTAATTTAAGAGCTTCACAAACAGAATAAGGCATTAGATTAATTGAAGCACCTAAATCAAGTAAGGCTTTTTCAAACAATTCATCACCAATAATACAAGGAATTGTAAAACTTCCTGGATCTTGTAACTTGGGAGGCAACTTCCTTTGTAGAACAGCAGAAACCTCTTCCGTTAGTGCAACCGTCTCATAATCTTTAAATTTCCTCTTGTTGGTACAAAGGTCCTTCAAGAACTTTGCATAGCTTGGAATTTGCTTGATTGCGTCCAAGAGGGGAATGTTGACTTGCACCTTCCTAAAAGTTTCCAATATGTCCTTGGCATGTCGATCTTTCTTGGAACTCATCAACTTTGTGAGGAAAAGGAGCACGTGAGATATCTTCATCAGTAGGTTCACGATTTACCTTTTCCTTTCTTGCCCTTCTCGCAATTTCATGCTTTGGGATCCACTCGGATGTAGAAGCTGCTTGTTTATCTTTATCCTTATTGATTTCATCCTTTCCTTTAGGTTCAGTAGCTTGTTCAACCTGCAACTCATCTTCACTTTGAATCAAATTTTTAGAATCATTTACATCACCAATTACCTTACCAGTTCTCGGGGTAATTGCTTTTGCATGCTTATTCCGGTTGGATTAATCCTTTGTTTGGCTAGGCATCATCCGGGTTCCCTTTGACTCAAAGCGTAGCAATTTGCCCTACCTGATTTTCTAGATTGGCTATGGCTTTATCTGTCTTCTGCATGTGGATGTCATTCCTTTGCATGAAGCTTTCTGTCCTTTTCATGAAAGTATCGTGGTTTGAGCCATTGAAGCAACAAGCTCTTCCAGAGATTTCCGGAGTTTGTTGGTGAGATTGGTTTGAGATTGGCTGGCTAAATGGTGGATTGTAATTTTGGGTTTGACCATGAGGTGGACGAGTATTATATTGGCCTTGATATGGTTGAGATGGCCCTTGTTGAACATTTGTATTGTCGCTCCACCTGAAATTCGGATGATTTCTCCACCGGATTGTATGTCTGTGAGAAAGGATCATTCTTAGGCCATTGATTTTTCTGAAATGAGCCCAATGCATTCGCTTCCTCCATCACCAAGGGGCAAGCTTCAGTTGCATGATCTGTTGTGGTGCAATAGGTACAAGCCTTGGATGGTTCGGTGTCAATTTCTTTACCAAATCGGTTAGGCTTGCTATTTGAGCTTCCATATTAGAAAGAGCACTTATCTCATAAGATCCACCTCTTCTAGATGGCTTTTGCCTGGAGTTATATTGGCGAGCATTTGCAGCAACAAGATCAAAGATCGCTCGCACTTGTGTTGGAGTCTTGTTCATTATAGTTCCTCCTGCAGTTGCATTCACATTCATTCGATCCGATTCAAAAAGTCCTTCATAGAAATTTTGCATTAGGAGCCATGCTTGTATGTTATGATGCGGACAAGAGATTAGAAGTCTCTTGTAACGGTTCCAATAGTCGTGGAAGCTTTCTCCCTCTCTTTGCAGAATTCCTGTAATCTGGCTTCGAATTTCATTTGTCCTTTGTGGTGAGAAGAAATTTTGTAAGAATTGTGCAGCAAGATCCGTCCAAGTTGTGATGGAATCAGGTGGCAGAGAATGAAGCCATTCTTTTGCTGTGTCCTTCAAACTGAATGAGAAAAGTCTCATTCTTATTTCTTCATCATTCATACCATCGATCTTTATTGTGGAACATACTTCCTCGAATTCCTTGACATGCATGTTGGGATTATCTCCGGGATTCCCAAAGAATTTAGGCAATAGGTGTATCATGCCCGATCTCAACTCGAAGTTATTCAAGGTAGTCACGGGATATACAATGCATGATGGTTGTCCAGCAGCTTGAGGTGATGAGTATTCTTGCATAGTACGTTCCGCATTTCCAGCTGCGGCCGCCATTGGTGGCAATGGAGGTGACTCGTCCTTTGGTGAGCTTGGTGATGATGAAAATGGTGAGAATGATATAGGCAATGGAGTAGACACAGCTAGTCGGATGTTCTTTTCTCTCACAATTTGAGCTCGGATATCTTCTAATGTGCAATCAAGTGAGATATCCAAATTTGTAAGGGACATATATAAATTTTTCCTGCAAGAAAAAGAAACAAGAACAAATTAAGCTAAAAGGAAATAACAATCAATAAACAAAAATGAAACTAAGTACGTCAAACATACTCAAACAAAACATATAAGCAACCGTGCCGGTTCACGGCAACGGCGCCATAAATTGTTGTGTTCTTAATTGGCACAAAAATATTGTGCTAAACATCCAATTAAAAATACCCGCAAGTGCACGAATCTATTGAAGTATAGATTATGTAAGTACGGGGTCGATCCCACGAGGAACTGTCGGCTACTTAAAAATTCTAGTTTGAGTACGTAAACAACACTTAATCAATACAACACACAAGTAAAAATGCAAATTGGAAGCTAGGAATGAAAAAGGAAAACCAAAGGAATTGAAACAAAACAAGAAAATCAAAACAAAACACAAATAGCACGTTCTATCACCCTTTTATCGCCTGTTTATCACCTGTGAACGATCAGTGAAACAGTTTCAAATAGTGTCGTGAACAGTGCGCGACCGGTCGCATGAACAGTGACGACCGGTCGTTTTTAAACAGATTGTAATTTGAAAACTGAAATGAAGTGCGACCGGTCGCATGAACAGTGACGACCGGTCGTTTTGAAGCAGATTGTGTGCTCTGTTTTCGGCTTCGACCTCTGTCCAGTTTTTAGCCTATAACTTTCCAACCGTTCATCCAAATTTCACGTTCTTTATATGGTTGGATTCAGCACAGAAAAAGGAAGAACTCAACGCAGACCAAATATCCAAAACAATAACAGAATTGAACAGAATTCAATCCAAATAGAACTCACGTTTTCAAACACAAACACACACACACAATGGGGGTTTTGATTTTTGTGAACTAATTCTAATGCTTAAATGTAACCTAATGCTAAAATGACAAGTTCAACAAGAGTGTTTAACAAGATGTGACTCAAAGTGTGACTCAAAGTGTGACTTAAAATGTGACAAACACTAGGGTTTTCGGAATCCACCCTAAACAATCCTACTTATGCTCATGGATACTCAAGTAATGAACTCTAAATGTGTTGAAGACGATGTTCGCAATCAAGACCGGGTTTAGTGGCTCAAGACGCATTGATTCTCTCTAAAATAAGTAGAGTGCGGGGTTAGCGCTACAATACTCGTGCCTTCCCTATAATCAATCTAGGTGTGCTTAGTACTTGATTGAATTACAAGAAAAACCCATTAAGTTCAAAGAGAATATGAACATCACAAGAACCCTAATAGTATGGTGTTTACATTAGGCATTCAAGAAACCAATTCACATGGATGATTCTTACTTCATCCATTTGTTGCTTGGGAAAAACATGAGGGTACATACAATCCCAACAATCTCAAGAAGCATGCTTTCAAAGGTGATCAATCAAAGAAAAACATACATCAAGGATAGATTATTTTAGTGAATAAGAATTCATCAACAACATCTAGAAATTCATACACTCAAGCATCAAAACAATAGAGTAGTCATGTTTAGGGCTTCAACCTAAGCCCTAGCTATGGAGCTTAGCTCCTCATGTTCATAATAAACACAACTTCAAATATAATTAGAAAGAGTTTACAAATATTGTGAGAGTGATGGAAGCTCAAGGTCTTCAATGGTGGAAGCCTTCTTCTCCTCCGTAGCCTCCTTCTCTCCCCAGCTCCCAAATCAGACTTTTTTCCTCCAAAGTGGAATATGGAATAATGGGATAATGGAATAATGCATAATGGATGTCTCCCGATGCTCTCCCCTTGGCTTCTTTCCTCTCCTTTCCAATATTCCCCCACCTTTTACCAAAAGCTCTCCACTTCTCTTGTTGTCATGATGGGATTTGCTTTTAATATTCATTAAAGGGGGCCAAATTGTCTCAGCAACTCTCACTCCAATAAGGTAATTTATTGTTACCCAAAAGGTATGGTAACAAGTAGAAATAAGATGACACAAGAGGAGGTGAAACTCGCAAAAACCGATGTCCCGAGCTAGGATCAAATGCTGGATTGGATGGCAGGGCTATACTTGCTCAATGGAGCTCAAATTCGGATATGTTGTAGTCAACATCCATTAGAACAAGTTTCATGAAGATCTTCACCTCATCTGGGCACTGGAGCATGCCTATCCAAGGCCAAGAAATTGACCTACGAAAATGAACAAAAACAGAAATTATAACCAATAATGCATTTTTAGCTCATTTTCAATCTAACCAAGGTAAAGTCTAAGAAAACACAAAAAGTAAGTAAAATGCTATAAAAAGTCAAGAACTAACTCAAAATATTGGGTGAATAACATGATAAATCATGTGTAAAAATGAACCCAACAATTTCATAGTTGCATTTTCCAGACAGAGAGAAAACTCAACATTACTTGTTCTACTACCTAATAATTGCAACCGTAGTAGTTTCTCATCAATCCAATAGTTCTAGCTTGTTGGAGTGTCTTTAAACAAATTCAGATTTGCCCTTTGAAAATTGTATTTTCCATCTAAGTTTTTCGGTTTGAATGATTTGGCTGTACAACAAAAAGAGTGTAGAAGATTTGAATTTTAATATTTCATATGTGGGAAAGGTTACAATATTTATATTTGTACAATGGAGATATAAATGGTAATAGCCTTAAATAATAGTAAATACAAATATTTGCACATCAAGTCAATGGTTAGGAGTGAGAAGAATCAGATCCTGATTCTTCTCCCTTGATGAGTGCATGTGCGTTGACACCCCCCGCAAACTAAGCGGCCTAGGACGAACAAGTTTGTTGCAGAGGAGCTGATGACGCGGTTTGTGAAGAGGCTTAGTAAGGAGATCAGCCGGTTGATCAATAGAGGGAATGAAGCATACTTGATGACTACCAAGAGCAACCTTCTCACGCCATGTTGTTTTTAATGAAAATAGTTTTCCCTTTGAAAGTTTGCAGGTACCTTCCTCTCCTTGTTGCACAGAACTGGACTTAAATCCTGTGTGCCCAACCCCCATGGGTTCCCTTCCAGGCCTGTGCCTCCATCACATCCTCCTAGTCCAGCACTAACTGACTTAGCCCCTTGGCACCCACCAAGCTCCTCCTTCGACCTAGCGTCAACAGCACCGCCACCACCAGCAGCTGGAACGATAGTGCAAACATTGCCCTACCCAAGCTCATCATCCACCGCCATGCCACCAGCACAGCTGGATGTTGCCCCAGCACCGGCCCCTTTTCCTGCACCTCTGCCGCTCCCTGGTTCCGACACCTATATCCTTCCACAAGCTTTTGGCTCTCCTCCTTTTGAGCCAGTCCAACCCTTGCTCCACACATACTCCAGAAGACAGCGTGATCGGTGCATAATTACATATCATTTTGTACCCTTCTAACTTATGATTTGGTTATGTTTTTGAGTTAAACTTGTGCTTTTAATCTATTTTGTGTTTGTTTCAGTGTAATAAGTTTGGGACTCATTTAATGCATTTTGGAGTCAAGTTAGCTCAAAACGGTGTCTGCAGATCAGTCAACTTCACGGATTGGACTGTACTTGCTCAAGAAGAACCAGATAATGAGCCATACATCATTGGAAAGATACAGAAGTCTATTTTCTGGATCATTTTACGGTTCATGATTCCGAGTTCTCTAGAGGAAGTTATGCAAGTTTTGGCAGCTTAAGGTCAAAATCGGCAGGATCTGCGTTACTGGGCCAAAAATCACATTTGAAGGTCTTTCCGATTTTTCCTTGAGCTGGGCTGCATATGCATGGAAAGATAATTCAAAGAGCTTCAAGATCCATATTTTTCCAGATTTTTCAGAATTGAGAAACAAGCCCAAAACGAGCCCAAAAGAAGACTGCAATGCATTGTCAAGCATGACATATGCATGATGAAATGTTATTGATTGTGGGAAATTTTGGTGGAGCATATTCAATACATATAATTGGAGTGGAGTTTTGCAGCAGCCAAATGAAGTAAAAGAAGATGAAGTGGGAGTTGCAACACTAAGCTCAAAGACAAGAAGAATTGTTTTCAAATGCAATTGTGTGAATTAAGTGTTGTAAGTTGGTGAAGTGAGTTTGTAGGTAGAAGCAATACTTAATTCAGATTTTCACTTCCCCTAGGCCTATAAATAGTGAGTTCTCCAAACATGTAAACACACCCCAAGGGGGGGAGCTCTCAAACATCTCTCTAGAGCTCCTCTCCCTTCTCTCCCTCAAATTCTCTTAGTTTTCTTTTTAGTTCTCAATTGTTTCCTTTAAGTTTTTCTTAGTTGTAATTTATTTTCCATTGTAATGTAATTTCTTTTCTTAAGTTTTCAAGTTTAATTAGTTTTCAAGTTTCAATTATAGTTCTTGTTCTTATTCATTATGCTTATAAGTTAATATGCTTGTTTGAATGATTGATCACCATTAAAACTTGTATGTTAGCTATCTTGGTTTGAATTAAGAGTAGACACCATGCATTAATTCAAATTGAACTATGAATAGGAAGAGTATGTATGGACATTCGACAATAGGGATTAGATACATGCTTGGTTGTTTAAAACATTCTTCTATGCTTAATGGATTTCTAATGCTTAATTTAGGTTCGAAAACAAGGATCTAATTAGGGAATTAGAAATACAAGGTTAGGACCAGACACCATGGCTTAATCATACTTTAGCTAGAATCAATCTAAGAATATGAATTGAACTTGGTAACTAATTTGCTTGAGTTAATTTCTTTTCTTTCTTTCTTGTTTTATTTATTTTCTTTTGGATTTCTGTTTTGTGCAGGGAATTAAATTGAATCAATCTATCATCAATCCTCGTGGGATCGACCTCGTACTTACACAAGCTATACTATCCAACGCCTCGTGCACTTGCGAGTTAACAACATTTTGGCGCCGTTGCCGGGGATTGACGACATAGTTTGGTTCTATTTTCTTTCCCTACTTGTTTTACTTTTGTATTTCCTTTTTCATTTTAGTTTTATTTCCTAATCCTTTTAATTCCGTTTCAAGTTCTATGTTTGTTTTAGCAATATAGGATAGCTCAATAAAAAGGGAGAGAAGGAAACTTCAATCATAAGAGTAGGAAGTATGGAGTAGTGGGAGGAGTAGCTACCTCCAAATGCATCCATGCTCGACCTAATCGCTTCAAGGGGGAGTATTCCAATCCTTTCTCTTTTACTTGTATTGTTATTATTTTAGTAATTTTAATTTTCTGTTTCTTTTATAATTTTAAAAAAAAAAAGATTTTTCATATGAGCTGACTCTTGGTAACTCCAGTAAGCAACCTCCGTCTATGCAGTGTCTAGGAGTTCTTTAGGCGACACCTTCGGTGTCTAAGAAGTTTGGGTTTTAAGCGGGACCATTGTGACCCCTCCAACCTTCCCGGAACCCCTGTTTGTGTTTTACGAGGCCCTTAACTGGTCATCCTAGAGTTGCTTGTATAATTGTGTGTTCTTAAAATAAATTATTTTTTTTACAATAATGGTTTAGTTTAAATAAAAATTTAAGTTTGGGTATTGTATTCTTGCTTAAATAATAATTACAATAAAAAAAATATAAAAAAAAATTGCAATTTGGAACTTCTTTGTTTTCTTTTCTGTTTAGTTGTTTTATAGTCTGTGATTTTTTATTATTTTAATTTTTATGTGGTGTGGTTAGTTTGTTTGTTTCTGTGTGTTAAAAATTAAAAAAAAAAATTACTTTAAATAAAGCTGCATCACTAAAAACTTTAAAACAAAAACAAAAAAACAAAAACAAAAACAAAAACAAAAAAACAAAAAAACAAAAAACAAAAAAACATAAAATACAACTACATAAAACTTCTTCTTCTTCTTCTTCGTCTTCTTCTTTCTTCTTCTTCTTCTTCTTCTTCTTCATCATCTTCGTCAGCATCAGCATCATCATGGCACGCTTCCTGATTCCAAAATTGGAAACTTCAGTTTAGCCCTCTGGACGTCATCTTTTGGGTCTTCACGCACAGCCTCTTGGGGCCCATCACTTGAGCTCCCAAAGATCGCACTTATGGCTGCACTCTTAGCTTGAGCACCACTTGTCTCGTGCTCTGGTTGCTTGCGCTTACCCGGTCATCCAATAGACTCCGACTTTGTGCGCATGTCTTTGGCGTACAAATCTACCATCGATGATAGCTGTTTATTCTCTGCCTGCAAACCTTCTAGCTGACGTCGATTAAACTCCACCATCCTTGTCCTCTCCTTTTTCAAGTCCCTTATAATGCCTTGACAATCCTCAACCACATTCTGCGATGCCGCCAACTGAGCCTTTACTAGCTCCAACTCACGGGATTTCGCAATTAGGCGATAACCCACAGTTGCGATAGTGGTCGTGCTTTGTGCGGCCAGTGCCATGGCATCACTCACGATTCGATTGTCACACTTCGCCCCGAGCACTCGTGCATCTCTGGGAGTCACTAAACTCCTTGCGACTCCAAGGGCAACTTCGTTGTCCATGAGTATTGTGTCATTCTTGTCACGGGCCCTCGTGCTGAGCCAAAATAGGGCATCCACACTGGTGTCGTTCCTTGACTCGACGTCTGAATTGGTTGAGCTAGGTTAAGATCAAGCGAAAATGGGAAAGGAGACGACATTTTCTTTCTGATTTCTTTTCTTTTTCTCTCTTCTCTTTTCTTTTTTTTTCTTTTCTTTCCTCTCTCTTTTCTTCTTTCTTTTCTCTCTTCCGTGTGGCTGTAATTTTCTTTTTCTCCCTTAGTTTCCTTTTGTAGACGTCAAACCCTAGCGTTTCTAATTTTTCTCTCGTTCTGCGAGCTCAACAGTCTTCTGGCTTTCCACCGTTCCCAATTGTCGCGACGTGCCCTTTCTGAACGAACGCGTTCAACAAAGTCGTCACGACTTTTCATGCCCCGTAATTTTCGCGCTTGAGCTCTGCGGCGCCTCTATGTGTCAACACGTGGCTCTTTGCTTCGTTGCCCGAGACGACATACGGACCCTCGTTTCAGAATCCACCAATTCACGTTTCAAAAAAATAAATAAATAAAAAAAGAAAAAAAATTTAAAATTTAAAATTAAAAAATAATAATAATAACAACAAAAAATTTTAAACGTGTGGGCTTCGGAATTCATTGTGGGTCGGGTTTCACCGTGGTTTGGGTTTCAAAATTGTGGGCTTTGGGCTTCAAAATTTTTTGGGTTTGATTTTGCGTAAGCTTGTGTGTTTAGGGCTTACTGTTTCGTTTTATTTTAGTTTTAATTTTTTTTTATTCGTTTGGTTGTTTTGTAATTTTTATTTTGTAATTATTTTATTTTGTTTTGTATTTTAATTATTGTATTGTGTGATATTTATTTGTTTTAATACCTTTCATTTTTTTTTATGACATTGCTTGTGCCTAATTTTTAAACATTGAGGACAATGTTCATGTCTAAGTTTGGGGGTATTAAAGTTTATCAAGTAAATTTGGTTTTTCTTAAAATAAAATTTTTTTAAAATTAAAAAATAAAAAAATTCTTGTTTTTCTGTTTTATTTTAGTCTTTCTTTGTTTTTATTTTGAGCCACTTTCCGAACACATATGATGAGATTGTGATAAATGTTTGCATGATTTAAATGAAAATTGGATTTCTTTTTATTAAAAAAAATTTTTAAAATAAAAATTTTGGCATCGTTCTAGCATGATATGTTCGAAACCTTCTTTACACTTGCCATTTGTTTCATAATTTTCCAATTAAAGGATTTGCATGATCCAAAGAATTGTATCAAGCATAAATTAAACTTGTATAACCATATAATGTGAGCTTTTGAGCCTTGTGCTTCATTTCATGAGTGTTATACACATACTCATATTTTCTAATCATCTAAGTTGTTGTTTGATCTCATTATTCATTGATTTGGTTGAACACTTAAAAGTCATTCATTCATATTCAATTTAATTACATGACATTTAAGAAATGATATTAAGGCCTTCTTTGGATCGTTTGTGCCTTTCAAGCTAACCTCATGCATGCTTAAGCATGATTTTTCCATTGTTAACCATTTTGAGCCTACATGTAAACCTTTTCTTTCATTTAACCAATTATATTTCCTCGCCTTAGCCTGAAAAACAAGTATTTACCTTTTCTAAGGAACTCATGAGCTTTAATTATGATGTGTTTTTCATACTAAGTTTGGGAAGGGGTATTATATATTGAAAATTTTTAAAAAAAAAAATCACCCAATTGGTGGAAGAAAAGAGAATGTTGTGATTGTGGTTGATTGAAAATTCATTTTTGGGTTTCTTTATTGGCCTCAAAATAAATTGGTTGTTGTTCAATTAAAAGAAAGGAGTGTGAATTCTTATAAATGGAGGTATAAGGAGTTTTCAAAAAAAAAAAAAATCCTCATTGTGATGATTCGAAGTCTTGAAAAAAATTGTTTTATGCTCTTACATTATGAGTTCTTTGGACTTTGTGTTATCCATACCTTTCATTTCTCACTCACCTTACACCCTTGGCCCCATTACAACCTATGATAAAGACCTAAATTGATCTTAAATGTCATGTGATTGAATTGCATCCATTTTCCTACTTTTAAGTGTTTAGCATCCTTCTTGAGATCATATCATGCAAGTTCTTCATCTTTCTATTGTGAGTTAATTCCCTTATGGTTTAACTCTAATCTCATGTTTATAACTGAGTGATGCATTGTAGCCCTCTTCTGAGTGATTCATTTGTGAGAGGACAACTTTGGTGAGATTTGAAGTTGAATTTGTGCTTTGTATGATTTTTGAAATTGTGTGAAAACTAAGATGGAGAATTTGTTGCATTTGGCTATCACACTCTACACTTTGAGCATGTTATGTTTTGAACTTTGCCACATTGTGAATAATGTCTTAAAAAAAAAAAAGAGCTTTTATTGTTAAAACTTTTGAGTCATGTGCATGAGTCATTTCTCTTCAGAAAATGTTCGGAAATATTGTTTTGTATTTGTTGTTGTATTTGTTTTTGTTTTGTTTTTGTTTTCTAACTACTTTGTTTTTTTTTGTAGAGTCAGTAAAACGTTTGTGGGTATCGTATCTGTTAAACCCTCAGGAGACACAACTCCTCCTACTAGGGATGCCTAGAGGTTTAAAGGCTTGTTGCATATGCTCAATGCAATCGAGTTACCTGCGAAAGTGGTCTAATAAATTTATTTATTTATTTATTTTTATCTTTGTTTTCCTTTTGTTTTGCTCGAGGACTAGCAAAATATAGGTTTGGGGGTATTTGATCGGTGCATAATTACATATCATTTTGTACCCTTCTAACTTATGATTTGGTTATGTTTTTGAGTTAAACTTGTGCTTTTAATCTATTTTGTGTTTGTTTCAGTGTAATAAGTTTGGGACTCATTTAATGCATTTTGGAGTCAAGTTAGCTCAAAACGGTGTCTGCAGATCAGTCAACTTCACGGATTGGACTGTACTTGCTCAAGAAGAACCAGATAATGAGCCATACATCATTGGAAAGATACAGAAGTCTATTTTCTGGATCATTTTACGGTTCATGATTCCGAGTTCTCTAGAGGAAGTTATGCAAGTTTTGGCAGCTTAAGGTCAAAATCGGCAGGATCTGCGTTACTGGGCCAAAAATCACATTTGAAGGTCTTTCCGATTTTTCCTTGAGCTGGGCTGCATATGCATGGAAAGATAATTCAAAGAGCTTCAAGATCCATATTTTTCCAGATTTTTCAGAATTGAGAAACAAGCCCAAAACGAGCCCAAAAGAAGACTGCAATGCATTGTCAAGCATGACATATGCATGATGAAATGTTATTGATTGTGGGAAATTTTGGTGGAGCATATTCAATACATATAATTGGAGTGGAGTTTTGCAGCAGCCAAATGAAGTAAAAGAAGATGAAGTGGGAGTTGCAACACTAAGCTCAAAGACAAGAAGAATTGTTTTCAAATGCAATTGTGTGAATTAAGTGTTGTAAGTTGGTGAAGTGAGTTTGTAGGTAGAAGCAATACTTAATTCAGATTTTCACTTCCCCTAGGCCTATAAATAGTGAGTTCTCCAAACATGTAAACACACCCCAAGGGGAGCTCTCAAACATCTCTCTAGAGCTCCTCTCCCTTCTCTCCCTCAAATTCTCTTAGTTTTCTTTTTAGTTCTCAATTGTTTCCTTTAAGTTTTTCTTAGTTGTAATTTATTTTCCATTGTAATGTAATTTCTTTTCTTAAGTTTTCAAGTTTAATTAGTTTTCAAGTTTCAATTATAGTTCTTGTTCTTATTCATTATGCTTATAAGTTAATATGCTTGTTTGAATGATTGATCACCATTAAAACTTGTATGTTAGCTATCTTGGTTTGAATTAAGAGTAGACACCATGCATTAATTCAAATTGAACTATGAATAGGAAGAGTATGTATGGACATTCGACAATAGGGATTAGATACATGCTTGGTTGTTTAAAACATTCTTCTATGCTTAATGGATTTCTAATGCTTAATTTAGGTTCGAAAACAAGGATCTAATTAGGGAATTAGAAATACAAGGTTAGGACCAGACACCATGGCTTAATCATACTTTAGCTAGAATCAATCTAAGAATATGAATTGAACTTGGTAACTAATTTGCTTGAGTTAATTTCTTTTCTTTCTTTCTTGTTTTATTTATTTTCTTTTGGATTTCTGTTTTGTGCAGGGAATTAAATTGAATCAATCTATCATCAATCCTCGTGGGATCGACCTCGTACTTACACAAGCTATACTATCCAACGCCTCGTGCACTTGCGAGTTAACACAGCGCATACCAACGGCGCCAGCACAGCTAATCCCTGATCCACTTGCCAATACAAACCGTGCTTCCCCACCACCTACGGAACCAGTGCTGCCACCGCCTGTTCATCCCATGCGGACTCGTCTCCGTGACGACATCACACAGCCAAAGCACCACACAGATGACACTATCTGATACCCCATTCCCGTGCTCTTTTAACTGTGCTTGAAAATGCTGAACCAACTTGTTTTTCTCAGGCTACCAAACATCCTAATGGCGTGCTGCGATGTCGGAAGAAATCAATGCTTTGCTACGGAATAAAACTTGGTCCTTTGTTCCCCCATCTTCAATCACACTCTTGTTGGCTGCAAATGGGTCTTCTGCATCAAGCGTAATTCCGATGGCACTATAGAACGCTATAAAGCACACCTAGTTGCTAAGGGCTACCACCAACATCCAGGCATTGACTACTCGGAGACCTTCAGCCCAGTTGTCAAACCACCTACCATTCGCACGGTACTCAGTCTTGCTACTTCCCGTGGCTGGTCCTTGCGCCACCTTGATGTCAATAACGTTTTTCTTCATGGGTTTCTTAACGAGGACGTGTACATGATTCATCCCCTGGCTTTGTGGATCCTGCTCACCCTCATCATGTGTGCAAGCTCCACAAATCCCTTTATGGCCTCAAACAAGCTCCATGTGCATGGTTCACCCGCATTAGCACTTTCTTACTCTTTGTGGGCTTTCATCGAAGTTAGCCTAAAACCGATCCCTTTCTCTCTTTCCCTATCACGGTAGTCTTTCCCTTTTCCTCCTACCCGACCCCTCATGGCCTCTCAATCTTCTTCAACCTCTCTTCCTGGTCCAAACTCTTCATGCTTCAGCAAGCTCATAGACACAAATTACCTTCTATGGCTCCGTCAAATTAAACCCCTTCTTATTGGTCATGGCTTATGGAAATATGTTGATGGAGGGGACAGGAGGAATCTAAAGCATTTTTTAGACTCCCTTGTCCCTCAGGGGAGGTGAACCAGAGAGGAAGGCAGCCCTCGGTAACGAAAGGCAGCTGGATGGCTCAGAAACAGGGGGAGTTGGGTAGTAGAATACGTAAGTCTTCTACTACTATACTCCCCAATTACACTCTCCATAAGGAAATCCTCGTTAATAGGAACTTCTACTTACAGTTGTTCTTCCTACTGAGAGGAAATCTATCCCCCTTATAGGGGCAAGGCGTAGGGCGGCACCCGCCATAGCCGCAACCGAGGGGCGACTGCACCGAGGTCATCCCGAGGGCCCCGGAAAGAAGCACCTTCTTGGAGGGGAAGCGGAGCGCACCCCTAGGGGGGTTTAGTAGGAGAGTAACGGAGAGAAACGGATACTAACTATCCCCGGAGCGAGCGTTTCAGGGGGTTTTCCGAACCCCCCGCTAGCCGTATTTCAGTCTAGAATCTGTTTCCGGTCTAGCTGTCTAGAGTCCCCAGCCCATTTACGCGCATACACCCATACGCCCATACGCGCACACGAAATATAGGCACAAGCCCACCCGAAACCGGCAGGGGCTGAAAGGTAAACAAGTCAGATCGATGGGCTGCCCCGAGCGAAGGGAGGCTCCTTTCCTTCTATTAAATCTAGGAGTGGTAAGTGGAACATCCTCATCTGAAGAGAAAGCTGAAAGAGAGTGAGACTCCCTCGATGGGAGCCGAACGGTACTTCAAGAGGTCGATGCAAGGCAAACAAGTCCGATGGTAACCCGCGAGCGAAGCGAGTTCAGGCTATAAAGATAGGTAGGAACGGTAACTCTAACATTTGCAGTTGAAGAATAAACATAATGGGAAGTGAGACTCCCCCTACAGGAGTCGAACGTTCCTTCATAAGGGCAATGAAGACAAGCGAGCGAAGTAGGTCGATGGGCTGCCCCGAGCGAAGCGAGGCTTAATATTTCATAAGTGGGAAAGGTTACAATATTTATATTTGTACAATGGAGATATAAATGTAATAGCCTTAAATAATAGCAAATACAAATATTTGCACAGCAAGTCAATGGTTAGGAGTGAGAGTGAGAAGAATCAGATCCTGATTCTTCTCCCTTGATGAGTGCATGTGCGTTGACAAAGAGCCTTTCCTTGCTAAGAAGCCGGCCATTTCTAATAATGTATTTAATATAAGTGAATACTCTGTGAATGGTGGTGACTTCCAGCAGAATGAAATCTTGCCTAAACAAGTAAACTGTGTGGTTGTGGCTTTTAGTTTTTGGTTAAAGTGACGACTTATAGCAACAGTTGTTATGAATTACTTTTAAAAAAAAAAGATAATTATTTAATTATTTAATTATTAATATTATTAAGCTGGCAGAACAATAACATTTCATGAAATACTGATGCAAACATGAGGTTTACAATTTACAAAGAGACAGGGACAGCTCGCAAGGATTGGGCCATCTCTAAGGTGATGCCAAACTTATCATCCATGTTCATTTTCTCTGATGTGACCCCATCTTCAAGCTTCCAATCAAAGGAATGGATAAGAGAACCCAACATTAAGTGCAACATTCTCATTGCCAATGGCAATCCAGGACATACTCTTCGTCCAGCTCCGAACGGTATAAGCTCAAAGTTCCGGCCTTTAACATCAATTTCTGACCCCAAGAACCTCTCTGGCTTGAATGAATTTGGTTCATCCCAGAGGCTGGGGTCTCTGCCAATAGCCCATGTGTTAACAAGCACTTGTGCACCCTTTGGTACTGTGAATCCTTCTATTTCTACGTCTGCTCCCGCCTTTCGGGGAAGTAACAAAGGCACTGCAGGGTGCAACCTGAAGGTCTCTTTGACTATGGCTTGCAGGTAAGGCAGTCTAGCAATGTCTGATTCCTCAACTGGGTTGCCTTTGCCAATTACTTGTTCAAGCTCTAGTTGGGCCTTTGACAAAACCTCAGGGTTGTGCAATAGCTCTGCCATTGCCCATTGGAATGTGGATGAAGTTGTGTCTGATCCAGCAACAAATAGAACCTGTCAGCAAACATAACCATTAAAATCTTAAGCAATTGAAAGCCTCGAAGTGACTGAGACAGTAAGTAATTTGCATTTTTGAATATGCTGTACCACTTTCACATATCTGTATTTGTGTGTGCTTGGAATTTATTAATGGGCAAAGCAGAAGAAACAAAAAACTAAAAATATCTAACAGTTTGAAGAAGATTATGGCACTGACCAGTAACAGATGATAGATCTCATTTTTGTTGATCACCTCACTGTTTTCCTCAGTAATGTTGAGAAGGGTATCTAACAAATCATCTTTTGTTGTAGAACCAGGCAATTCTCTCAGCTTCAACCTTTGGTTGACTATGTTGTCAAGGAGATCCAATATCTTCCCAAAGTACTCTGTCATCCTCTGCCTTCTGCCATGGGGATCAATCTTCCTAAGCACAGGAAAATAGTCTCCCAAATTTGGCTTCCCAGCCTCCATCATAATATTACACACCATCTCCTGGAACTCCCTTGCCATTTCAGAACTTGGGTCTGCCAAATCAATGGAAAAAATTGTGTTAGACAACAAATTCAGTGTTGTTGTGAAGGCTGCCCTCCCAATATCCACTGCTTCATCAGCTTGGCTGCTTCTGTGGACTTGTCCAATGAGCTCCTGCACTTTCTTGCGCCTGAGGTTTTGGTTAGAATCAAGCATTTTATTGGCAAACAGTTCAGTGTTGCATATTTTCCTAAGGTTTCTCCACAGGGTTGAAACTGGAATCCATGGTAGGCCAACAGTGTGGTGATCATGAGCTCGAATCGAATCAGGGATTGTTCGGTTGGATAAGAACTGGTCATGGGTTTGGAGGACTTCTTTGGCCATGGCTGCTGAAGAAACAACAACGGCTGTTACTTTGCCTAGTTTTAGGCTCATCAAAGGGCCATGTGTTTTGGCAAGTTTGGCAAGGGACTTGTGGGGTTTGTCACCAAGTTGAAGCAGGTTTCCAATCAATGGAAATGGTTTTGGTCCTGGTGGAAGCTTTGATCTTGAGCTCTTTTTACTTCTTGAAATTGAATAGAGGATGGTTTGGATAAATGTCCAGGTGAGGATGAGATAAAGGAAACTGCTCAAGAACTCCATTTCTCCCTCTTCTTCTTCTGCTTCTTCTGCTTTTCTTATCTCTCTCTGCACTGTACTTGGTTTTTTTTTTTTTTTCTCAAAGAAGAAAAGGGAAGTTGTGTACACAATTCTTCATTGCAGAAAGATGTCTTCTGGTCCAACTAGCTAAAGGTGTCCAATTTTGGTTTTTTTTTGTTTCTTTAAGACATCTACAGCTTTGTACTTTATTTAGGGGAAGTCAATATATATAATAATAAGCATGTCTAGTTGGTGAGAAGCTTAGTTGGGGACTTGAAACAAATCAGAGCAATTTGATTCACTAAGTATCTGGCTCCAAGATTTGATGGAGATTGAGATATTTATGCTGCATGTGCCAATCGATTAATTCGTCAGTCTCTTAATATTATAACAAAACAATGATATACAGAATCAAATTATACTAGAAAATTAATTAACTACTCTAAAAGAAGGAAGAAAAAAAAAGAGAGAGGCAATGTAGTGACTGATGAATTGATAATATACGGCAAGTCTCTGTTTCTTACAAGTTATAGTCTAAATTATAAGGGGAGGGAGTTTCTTACACGTATATACACAACTAAGATGTTATAGGAGCTCGAACCTAGGATCTTAGGTGCATGATAAATACTCTTTAAGAAAAACTAGCCTCTCCGCACGCGCTTTTCGCTTAAAAAAAGTTTAAATTTATTTTAGAATTAAAAAGATAATGGGTAATTGTGTTCCATAAAAATATGATCCATTATTTGATTTTTCTTTTAATTTTAATTTTTTTAATATGAAAAAGTGTGAATTTATCATATTATCCTAATTTAATTAATAATTTCAATTCTTAATATTTGTATTTACCAATAACATTTTCTGGTATTTTAAATGTTTTACCATTTCCTGCCTTTTGCTTTATGTATATAGATGAAAAAAGAAAAGAAGGAAACGACGTGCCGTTTATGCAACAGAGACTTGCCGTATTAAAGAACACTGCATATACACGTGTAACACAGAGAGCTCGCGGTTTGTGGAAGATGACACGCCTTCTTCAAGCTTCAGTGCCTCTGAGTCTGAGCTCTTTGTCCAAAAGACTCAGCCTTTCCTGTTCTTCCACTAGCCTTCAACTTCGATCCTTCTGCTGCAAAATGTCGTCTGACTCGCCACCCTTAACTCACTCCATCACTCTCCCGAGTCAACTCACACAACCCGTCGAGATCGTCGCTGCCCCCAATATCTCCCATTCCGAGTTCAGGCGAGTCACGTTTTTCGTTCACCTTTTTTTCTTTTCTTTTTGTAACATAAAAATTATGCAGTAATGGAAATGTTAAAATTAATGTTGCAGGAGTGCTATCGATTCGTCTTTGTTCAAGCAGTGGCTGAAGAACATGGAAAGTAAAAATGGGGTTTTGTACGGCGGTGCATTGTCTCTTAGACGAGTTCTAATTCAGGTAATTCAATGCTTTGTTGAGGTTTTTTGATTGAATTTTGAAGAATTGGTATATAAACATTGTTGTAGAAACGACCCTTTAGCCGCTGCTAATAGTTAGTTGGTTAATTTTTGTGGGTAACAGGGTGTGGATATGTTTGGACAACGCATTGGGTTTTTGAAATTTGTTGCAGATGTGTTTGATAAAGAAACTGGGAAAAAGGTATCTGATGATAATGCCCATGTGATGTGCTTTCTCTTGTTTTGGGCTTCATTGGTGCCCATAATTCTTGATTTCTTTCTCTTGCTTCATTATGAAGTAAAACTTACTTAGGTTCCAGGTATTGTGTTTGCACGAGGACCGGCTGTAGCTGTGCTTATTCTTTTGGACTCAGAGGACAAGACCTATGCTGTTCTTACTGAACAGGTAGGTCTTTACTTTGGTATCTAGAGCATCTGTTTTGAAGGTTTTACTTTATGTGAAAATCCATTCATTGTTTTATATATGTCCAATAAGTTATTACGTAAATAAACGGTGGCATTGTACTTCCCATGTATTCAAACTGTGTTGAAATTCTGTGCATGTCCAAGGTTAGAATCCCTGTCGGAAGGGTCATACTGGAGTTGCCCGCAGGAATGTTGGACGACGACAAAGGCGATTTTCTCGGCACTGCAATTCGTGAGGTCTCTCTATGTTTGTACAAATACAATATGATGTACATGTATGTGTCTGTATATCAACTTGAGTCAAATTTTTTTAAGGGCATGCCTGAAAATTGAACTAGTTTACTCATAAATCAAGCTACGGTTTGGTTTATCGAGAAGATTATTGTTCCATAATTTCGTGGTTGGTTGTACTTCAGTTGGTAGCCATATCTCTCCTGAGTCTTCTCTAACTAATCTTCATTATTCTTTCTTTTGTCCCAAATATAGGGGATAACAATCACATGAACTCTGCTCCTCCATTATTTCTACTATATAGAATGTCTTCTGTTAAATCTGATTTTTTATTATTGTGTATTGCTTCTTTCTCATCTTACTCTTGGTTGGACTTTGTCTTCCGTTACTCATGGGTACGTCTAGTTGTTTATGTTGTGGATGCTGATGCAACTGAACATTGTCCAATATGTTCTTGTTGCTAATTTATCTTGGAATTTTTGTCAGGCCTAAAAATGTTTCTTGTAAAATTTTATGAAATTTTCTTTGATAATGTTTCAGCTTCTGTGATATTCAACTATAATGTACTAATTGTGACATATTGCAAAGGTTTGAAATTTTACCCAAACTTAAGATGCATGATTCTTATCATAACACTTTGGCAGGTTGAAGAGGAGACTGGCATATGCCTAAAACAAGAAGACATGGTGGACCTCACAGCATTCCTCGACCAATCAACTGGAGGCAGAATTTTTCCTTCTCCAGTAAGTTGGTGTTAATTCTTTTCTGGATAGCCAAAATGCCAAATCGAAACTAAAAATGTAGGAAATCTTCCCATTGATAAAAATGGCCAGGTGAGAGAATTGGTTGAAGTAAAGAAAGATCCCATATATTTAACCATTATAAAACTCACAAAAATATAACTCCAATAGTCATTTTGCGTTAAGTATATGCTCTCTCTTGGCCCAATAAAAGAAAAAACATGAAACTAATTTGGATGCAGAAAACATTGCATTTTAAAAGTTTAAAACCGTGGGTTTGTAATTTAAGATTGAATAAACTCAGGTATTATACAAATAATATAGTCGTGTTTTCTCTTTTGTTCCACCTGTCTGTAAAGGGTCACTCTTTTTTGTTTTTTCATGGTTAGGGAGGGTGCGATGAAGAAATCAGTCTCTTTTTGTACAGAGGGCAGGTGAATAAAGAGATTATTGAGCAGCTGCAAGGAAAAGAGACAGGTCTTCGAGAACATGGGGAGCTGATTAAGGTTTGTGTGGTTCCCTATGAAAAGCTCTGGTGCATGACAGCCGATGCAAAGGTTTTAGCAGCCATCGCGCTCTATGAAATGGCCAAAAAAGAAGGGCTCTTGCCTCACCTGAAAGCATGAGCTGCAAATTATTGTAGCAACTGTACCCTATTTTTGGTTTGGTGGGTTTTGATGTTTGCCAGCACAGTTGGTGCTAGATCCTGACTGGATTTTCTTCTCTGCTGTGTAAAGTTTCTTTTAGTTCTGTTATGTTCTATTTATTATTGAGCTGTAGGGTTCTTCTTGCCGGGTTTACAAGCTGTGATTGTTGATGTTGCTGCAATTATTTGCATATAGCATGGTTTCTGTATCAGTCGGCCCTGGTAGCAACAGTTAAAGAATGTTCACTCTGTTCTTTTCTCTAGCTTCTCCTATTCTTCTTATAGTCTGTGTTGCCCTCTCATCAAAGTGAATGGGGCGTTGAGAATTGTTAAAACTCTGATCTGTAGGGCTAGGGTGAGCTTCCGATCTTTCCAATTTCGGTATATTTGACAAGATGATGCAAATTGGTCAAAATCATTTCCTTTATTCGATAAAACAAACGTTTTCTTTTTCTACACTGGACAAAGGTTTTATGAAGTACAAGGAGAGAAAAATACAATCATTGTGCCTAAGAATTTCAACTAGACTATGACCCCAGTTAGGGCTTGCTTCAGATATCAGACCTTGCTGGTGACGAAGTCGTTGCCAGTTGCTTCCCATATGGTGGTTCCATCACACGTACAAAGCTTTTTGTAGTTCTCACCAACTCCAGCACTTCTAGCAATTACAGCGGCTTTGATACCAGAGTCCGACTTATCAGCAGTACCGTATACAACTAATGACCGCCCGATGAGATCAGCAACTCTCAACTTCTCTTTGACGCCGGAGAAGAAGGCATTACCATTCTCATCAGTATCCAATGTTCCCAGGTCGCCAAGCGGCTAAAAAAATTCAGCATACCACTTAGAGATTGCCATAAAATGTGAATGTCATTGTGAAGACAAGCGAGCACTAGAACTAGAAATTACATGTCTTCGGAAATATAAACAATGAATATAAAATAGTGAAATTATACCACTGAATAAATCTTAAAACATGTCTTGGGAAATATATACAGGCATGCAAATTTCTTCAAGAGCAATCATTTGTTGCACAAGCAATACAACAAACATATACAGCTCTTAATCAATACAACAAACATATACAGCTCTTAATCAATACAACAAACAAATTATAGTCATAATTTCTAAACATATTGTAGTTTTCTTGTTTGTGCCTCAAATACAATAGCAAGAACTCTACAACACTGATCTGAATATTTACTGGCAAGATTTATTCCAAATTATATATCATTTTATCTCGTTCTACGAGACTTGGAGGAGTCATATAATTAGAGCATCCACAATGATACTCTCTATTTCTTAGTTAAAATTTAGCTAAAAATATAAGAAAGCTATTTTAGGAGCTCTCTAAAAAATTTCAACTCCAACCATACTCCCTAATTTGGAGAGTCATAAATGCTATAACTCTTTTTTGATTGGTCCATCTCTATTAAAAAATAAAATAAAAAATAGTTAGCATTAAATAAAGGTTTGAAATACTCATATAATAAAGTTGCATTAAATTATAGGGAGTCACTAGGAGTGCTTTCTCTCCTCAGATTTAGGAGCTCCTAGAGAACTCCCTATTTTAGGAGGTGGATAGGGAGCATGGTTGGAGTTGCATTTTTATAATTCCTCCTAAATTTTGTCTAAGGAGGTGGTTTAGGGAGCCCATTGTGGATGCTCTTAGTTACTAAGACATGGAAAATCAAAACAAACATAAATATCAGAGCGAAGGTTTATATCAAAGCAAACCTCATTTGCTTCTTCCTTTGATGGATTAAACACGTTTCCAGTGCTTGCAGCACCTTCTGTTACATCACCAAACTCGTTGATAGACCAACCATGTTTTCCAGGTGGCAACCCACTAAAGTTGGCCTCAATCCTAGCCAATTCCATATTCACCTGAGCCAAACGAACCACACCAAAAATATCTGGACCTTTAAATTCAGCAACAGCCGCAGAAACCAAGAAATCTGTAAACCAAGAAAAAATTAGAATTACACCATCAACATAAAATTTCATGATTACTAAATAATATTCAGCAACGAACCAAATTATGACTTCAACAAGGAATTCTGCTGCAGTAAAAACAGGATGTTTAGGTGGCGTTCGATAACGTTGTCGGAGGTTGTTTTCATTTTCAGAAAACAAAAATGAGTCAAAAACACGTTCGGTAGCATGTTTTCATTCTCGTGGAAAACGTTTTCATAAAATGAACACAAGTTCATGTATACTTGTAGAAAACAGAAAAAAGTTGTTTTCATTCTCGTGGAAAACGTTTTCATAAAATGAAAACAAGTTCATGTATACTTGTAGAAAACAGAAAAAAGTTGTTTGCATTCTCGTGGAAAACGTTTTCTCAGAAAACATTCTCTGAAAACGTTACCGAATGGGCCCTTCTCAATGGAAACAGGACTGCAATAAACCTCATGTAAATTACAATATCTTCGACAGGCAAAAAGAAAGAAGGTTTTTTCAAAACATAGGTATATGCTAACTGTTAGATGAGGTCATTTAAATTTTTCAAGACAAATTTTTTACAGACGGTATCATCTAGTATATTATCCACCAATCATACTTGAATCACAGTCCTGTTAGTTCACATTTCAGATTCTACTATACTGGTCGCATAATTGGCTGAAAACAGAATACTTGGTTGAATAAAAATCCTTATTCAATCTGCATCATAGCGTCATGCAACAAGAAATTAATGAGAAAGAATTGAGTACCCTAAATGGATTACAAATCAGTAACAAATTGAGAAAACAATAATATAAAACCAGCATTGCATTTATGAAAAAAAAAGGAAAAAAAGATGTAACCTTCTGGGATCCCTTGCCCAATTAATCTTGCTTTTCGACCCGTCTGCTCCAAAGCTTCAGTCATGGTTTTCACAGGTGTTGAACCTAGAATCCTAACAACTTGGCTGTTAAGGTCCACCTCTACACTTTTGACCCCTAGAAGAAAACCAATTGAACAAGAACGGCATAAGATAAATTGCCAAAAAGAATGGGACATAAAAGAAGCAAATGTTTCTGCTTGCAATGCACTAGCTCAGAAAAGCTTACCATCAACAGTTTGTAGCTTATTCTTGACAGAGTTAACACAACCCTCGCATTTCATATCCACCATGTACTCCGTCTGAATACCGAATCAAAACCAAAACTTTAATTTCTCAGCCAAATTAGCAGAATCCTTTAATTTTCATCACTAATAATTATTTACATTTGTAACTTTTTCCTGATAGATACTTCAAATTTACTCCATTTGAGAAAACTCATAGCTTAATCATATCATACAAGGAGAAACAAAGTAACTGAAACATCATCTATGAATAAATAAATAGAACTAAATATAAAAACATAAAATTTTGAAAGGGTGAAACTTACCAACAGCTCTGGCAAGGCAGCATCGCTCTGCGGTTCAAAAAAAAGAACTTTAAAGATTCAACTTTGAAAGATCACAGAAAGTTTAAATAAATTCAAGAGCTATAATAGAACCCATCAACGAAATTGAAGTCAATTGAAGAATCAGATTACAACCCATTAATGAAAACTCAGAGACTTAATTAAATGTTAAAAAAGGAAAAAGAAAGTTGAAGAATTTCAGCGAACCTGATGGGATGGCTTTTGTTCTGATGTGGGCGCGTCCATGTGGATAGCTGACGGCGAGTTGGTGAAGCTTGTAGCGAGACAGGAACGATTTGGGTTCAGAGATGGTGTGGAGGAGAGAAAGGAGAGGTTTTGGGGTTTTGGGAACCGAAAAGATTGAGATGAGGAGGAAGACGAAGACGAAGGGAGTGAAGAAAGGGCAAAAGCCGCAGGTAATGCAGAGGCAGCTATGGCAGTTGTCGTAGCCACTGACCTCAGAAAAGTCATTTTAATTTTTATTCTAGTTTTGCATTTGCGTTTTTGGGTATATTTCTATTCCTCACATCATCAAATTCATTTTTTTCTGGTCAAAAAAGAAGAAAGAGATGGAAATTCTTGGCAATGGTAGATTCTAGATTGTTTTTTTATTACCAGCTCATCTCCTTCCTCCACCTGCTTGTTTATTGTTTCATTTCATCCATCATTACAATTTAGGGGTAATTGTAATTCTTCAATTTTAATTTTTAAAAATCCAATTGGTTTATAGAAGATGCCCTTAAAATAAAATAAAAACTTATATGAAACGGGAATAACACGTTATACCAAGTTGAAAAGCTATCATGAGTGGAATAATATGATTGACCGATGATAACAAAACAATTTTATTCTCGTTGCACAAATGTGTTTCTCCCTTGACATATTATTAAAAATTACACTTGACATATGGGAAAGGAGGACAACCAATTCAAAGAAAAAGAAGTATTTACTTATTTATTACTTTTTTTACTTTAGTTTCTATAAAAATCTAGAACAACATTAACCAACCAAAGCGTTTTCAAAGTTAATTTTTCTTAAGATTTAACTTGATTATTTGAGATGTGAGCAATTTAAAATACTGTCTTATTATACTGCCAATAAAAATTATAGTTAGATACATCATGGATACTTATTGAAAAATAAATGTTAAGTGTGGAAGAAGACTATCATTGAACCGATACTAAAACCCTCTAATGCATATTGTGAAACCTAATTATGAGTGGTTGGGTGTGGAAAAATACTTGAGTGTTTGAAGTAGTCTAGAAACGATGTGAAATTGTTTCGAAAACTCGAGACATATCTAGTAGGACTCTAAAATGTATCTGTTAGTGTAGAAACTAGAAAAGTTCTTTTGTTTCCTTTCTTGGTATCTAATTTCTTTCTTTGCTAATCTGATTTTAGGAAGCTGACTAACTCAACGATTTGATTAAGGCTTAATATCACAAAGCGTCCATAAGGTTTACGAAACTATCAGTTGCATCATTAATGTTTTTGTGTCATTCACGATCGCCGAGGTTAGTATGTGTGCTCACAAATGGTCACTATCATTAGGTTTCATCAAAAACTCTGTTAGTTCTTTGACGTGGCATATATATAACAAAACATCCATGAGATTCACACACCTTTTATCACAAATGGTCCCTGCTAAATTTTTTATTTTTCATTTAAAATTCATACAATTTTGGTTTTCTTTTTAAAATTATTTAAAAATATATATTGTATTTTAAATACACATGACACTATATTATTGGAGATGTGGGCTCCACATATATGCCACATCAACAAACTCATTGATAAAAAATTAAAATTCATAAAATTTAAAAATGAAAAAACTATTTGTAGATGGATTTTAACCTTGAGGACCATTTATGAACCCTAAACCTTTGATTTTTCATTTTAAAATTCTTTTTAAAAGCTGCGTTAGTTTGTTGATGTAGCGTATATGTGGGCACATCTCAAATAATATAGTGCCACGTGTATTTAAAATTTTTTTATAAAAAAACCAAAATGTTATTAATTTTAAATATAAAAAATAAAAATTACGAAGGACCATTTATGATAGGTGCGTAAACGTAGGGATATTTTGTGATATATATATATATATATATGCCACGTCCAAATTAACGGAGTTTTTGTGATCTAACTGATGAATTTGTGGCACACATCTGCGGCCGCGAATGCGAAAAAAAAAAATTAAGGATGCGATTTGATAGTTTAAAGAACCTAGGAATGTTTTGTGATATTAAGTGGCAAAAAAGGAAGTTAATTCTAGACACACTTCCATTTGGTAAAATGAAAGCGATAGTAGTTCTTTCACAAGAAATCTCGAAAGTTCTTCTATCTTATTAGAATGGATTCATATGAATAACATAATTTGCAAGAAAGTCCATAGAGATTAAAGACACAAAGTATGCAGTGAACAAAAGCTTGGGCTGTATACAAAGTGGCGATATATATGACCCTTCATTAAACCACTCATACAAAGTGAGCTGCAATGGGCTTCCAAATTTTAGCTTCCCTATGACCCAAAGATCACAACTATTGGGCTAGTAACATTGTGCTTATCAGAAACCCATCTCAAATATCCCTGGCCAAACAAAACACCATCCTTCCCAGCACCCTCTTGTGCAACAAACTTCACACGATATGTAATAGTCTGCTTAACCTTTGTGAATTTAAGCACCTCAGGGCTCACATTCACATCCACTTTATGTGGTGCTAAAATATCCAACTTGTAAATTGAATTTGCCTCCCCAACATTCTTCACTGTCCTTGTATAAAGCTGAGACTTAGTCTTTTTATTGGAGCCAACTATAATAGAAAATGAAGGGTAGTTTAGCTGTGCTTCTGGTATGGCTCCAATTTTGGAGCAATCCACTGTTTGTTGGGTTATGATCTGTATCTGTTTGTCTGTGTAATTCAAGCCACACAGGTATTGGATGTAATTATTTGGTTGCGTGTCGTAGACTAGCCCCGGGTCATTTGCTTTTGAAGGGTTAACATGGCCTGCACCTATTGCAAAAAGGTCTGCTGCCTTGAGTGTTTGATCAACAATGGACTTACCTCCGAGGTTATGTACGTCGGCGGTTGTCATGATTGCTGATTTGATAGCTGCGGGTGACCAGTCAGGGTGTGAGCCCTTGAGCAAGGCTGCAATGCCACTTAGGTGAGGGCATGACATTGAGGTACCTGAAATTATGTTAAATGTTGCCTTTGATTTTGTGGCATTGTCCACTGAAACAGGCCATGTTGCCAGGATGCTAACTCCGGGACCAGTGATGTCCGGTTTCAAAATCCCGGGGCTTGCAGTGCTCGGTCCTCTTGACGAAAAGGAAGCGACACTTGGAGCATGTTTATCTCCAATAACAGTGCCTTTGAACAAAATTGTGGCTGTAGGCTTTGTGGTTGACTTTATATAGGACTTGATTTTCAACCCTGCATCATAACTCACATGTGCTGTGGGTAGCACGTGAGGGTCAGCTAATGTGCTAAAGCCATCATTCCTTTGGTTCATGAGAATCATGGCAGCTCCACCAGCTCTTTTTACTTCTGCTCCTTTGTCAATTCTTCCACCTGCTCCACCTCTCTCACATAAAACTATTTTCCCTTTAACCTTTTTAAGAGTTCCTGCGTCGCAAAAACCTGATATTTGGTTTCCAAGTGAGCCTGCGTCAACAAGAGGTAGCATATTTTTAGAGTTAAAATTGTTAGGCTGGAACAGAGATTCGCCGTTGTACTCTTTCTTGTTCCCAAGCCGGGCCGTTGCTCTGATGTTTCTGTCAATTGTGCTTGCGCCGACGGTGAGAATCCATGGGGCCTCATTTGATGAAGTAGAATAGGAAGGACCAGAGTTTCCAGCTGAACAGCTCACAAAAATTCCCTTTTGAATTGCTCCAAATGCACCAACAGCAACCCCATCTGAATAGAAAGGACGTGAGAAACCGCCAAGGGAGAGTGAAAGCACGTCCACCCCATCATCAACCGCAGCATCCATTGCAGCCAAAATGTCACCTTCAGCACAACCCACCACAGAGCACACTCTGTAGATTGCCAAGTGAGCATAAGGCGCCATGCCAACCGCTGAGCCCTTGGCCATTCCAAACACCGCCGCACCTTTGACAAAGTTCCCGGCAGCTGTGCTGGACGTGTGGGTCCCGTGGCCTTCTTGGTCAAGTGGAGGGTCTCCTGCAGGTTGCCCTGTGCTTATGCCATTGAAGTTTCTTGCACCAATAAGCTTGTTGTTGCACAATCTGCCATTGAACTCACATTTGCCTTTCCATTTAGCTGGTGGAGGAGGCACTCCTGCATCACTAAATGATGGATGATCTGGTGAAACCCCAGTATCCAAAACTCCAATGATCACACCTTTACCATAGTTTGATCCTTTCCAAAATCCCAACCCTTGGTTCAAACCCAAGAAGTTGGGGCTGTGAGTTGTGTGCAAAGGCAGGATTGCCTCTGGATGTGCCGACACAAACCCTGGTTTCTTTTCCATTGCTTTCACTTCCTCCGGTGTCAGTTTTGCTGCAAACCCAGTCGCCACATTGTGGTATGCATGAATGATTCGCGGCTTCAACAGCTGGTTTGAGGTTGCAATAGCACTTTCTGGCAAAAAAGTCTGGTACCAACTCTCCAAATCTTCATGAGATTGTGCAGAAGATCCCTGAGCCACCGGCTTTTCTACCCAAACAATATAAGTTTGCATGTCATTTTGCTCCTCATCTGCAACTGCCAGTGATAAAGAAAACATGAAAAGCAAGCTAAGAAGATATACAATCTGCATTTGCAACACCGCACACTTTTTGCTCTCCATCTTTAATTTGATTCAATTTCAAATGAACTTGTAACAAAAGATATCAAGAGATTGATATTGGGTATGAACATTGGCCTGCAACAATTCTTGCACAGATGATGATGCAAATTCAAGGTTGTGAAGGTCTCTGGCTTAAGTTGGGAACTTGGTTTCTTAACAAACTGCCAAATGAGGCTCTAGGCATGTGGCATGAGATATACATAAATTGCGAGAGTTTTGGAATGCGGAGGACTTGGTAATGCTTGGCATTCAATTCAGTTAGAACAATGCGGCGGGAAACCTTGAGTTAATTAATTTGTTTCATTTATGGAAGGCTGCTCTGGTAGCAAATCATGGTGCCAAGTCCAACTGGTTTGCCATTACTGTTACAATTATTGTTACAAATATTTAACCTTGAATGGTCCATTAAAAAAAAGGGAGATTTACTATTATACCACGATATTTGGGTCCAAATTATAAAAAACCATAATCGTGAAATGAACTTTAAACAGCAAAAATTCATTTACAACATAATAAAGAAACAAACTTTATATAATTACAAAGCTATATGGTTTTCTTAAAACAAGCCCAATCCCAAACACGATAAAAAAACTCAAAACACTCAATAGGGCATTAAAGTAATTTAATAATTAAAATTAAATTCAATATGGCATTAAATTCATTTTTGGGGTTTTTGGGTTTGTTTACAGAAATTAAATGGTGTAGGGTTTATCTATATTATTAGTGCTAAGAATGAGTATTTAACTAAATATCTTTAAAAATAATGATCAACAAAAGAAAATATAGATATATTAAAGGGTATATATAAAAATGGGTTGCCAACGAGTCTAGCTCAGTGTAAAAGGACTACGTGGGTAGTGGTGCCGAGTTGAAAACCCCATGACACATTGGTAATAATATGTTTGTGAGAAAGCCCATTCCCCCTTATAGTCTAAACTATCATTTGTATTCAAAATAAAATAAAATTGGGTTGAGTAAAAATGAACAAAAATGGCTATGGAAAATTTACTCTCGAGTTGGACTAGTTCTTTCTTTGCTGAATCTGATTCCTGGAAGCAGAGCCAAATGGCTGGCACAGCCTAATATTTTAGCTAGGTTTGGCGACTATGAGGACTTTAGTTAACCATAAATTAATTAGTTATTGTAGTAATCAAGTAAGGGGAAACTTCATTCAAACCTAGGAGCATGCTATCTTCTTAATTTGCAGATATTTAAGCTGCAAAAATATGATTAACCAATCATACATGATAATTAGCAAAGAAATGAGGCTGGGTAGAGTACCTAATAGGGGTGTAAGGACATTTCGTTCTAATATTTTACTTTTATTTATTTTGTTATTATTCATTTCTCATTGACGTTAGCCAAATTTAAGGTTAAGCGCGTTCGAAAAACGAGTTGAGCCTAGCCAATATTAGCTCAAGCTCGATACAAAAATGAGCCACGCCGAGTTTGAGCTTGAAAAAATCATTTGAGCCGAACTTGAGCTTTGTTCAAGCTTGAAGTTGAATAATATATATTATGGTGCTCAAGCTTGGCTCGACTAATTTTCACCCCAACGGCCTAAAACGTCAAATACCCTAAAATTGTACATGTACAAATTGCTGGTTACATTCAAGGCTGCCCTGGGCTATAGCCTAATGTAGCCCAGCGGTGGTTCCATCCTCGGATCCAAATTAAAATGCATGGTTTTGGCCAAACAATTCGATACAAAATACTTGATGGTATTTTGATTCAAATTAACAAGATGAGGAAATTCGTATCCATGACAAGCGACCACTCACCCATTTTGGTCCATGATACTAGATCGAGCATCCATTGAAATATTGTTAACATTCTTACACGTGTCAAAAATTAAATGGGGGAAACATGGGGGCACATGGGGTTTGGTAACAGGGAAAATGGACTCCCCAAGTACCTACTTGATACCATTTCAATATTACGGTCCCGTCCTTATGTTGTGTTATTATTAATTTATTAATGTTATAACATGTGTATTTATTTATTAATATTATAACATGTGGATTAGCAAATACCATGTTGCGGTGTGACTGTCACACCCAAAAGTTTTACGTACATTTTAAGCAAACTCAAGAAGGTTTGAAATATGGATAGAAGACACTATATCAAGCTTTAGTTAGCTCAAATTTGTAGCAAGACCTACTTCATCTCCATTTTGAGTTCAAGATGGTATCGCTCTTAGAATACTTTTGAGTTAACCAGAGAATGCATGCACAATATTGGATCATCCAATCTTGAGCAATACTCTCATTTTGCCTGAGATACAAAATTCTAACTGATCCATTGGCAATAAAGCAAGCTTTGTCTTCATGAGGGACAGGGCCAGCTTCCATAATCATTTTGTCATTATCAATTTATACCAGCAAAGAATATACTCAAGAGAACGAATTCTAATTTTGTCTATTGCTCGTGCGTACAAACATTAAAATATAGTTCTACTTTTACATAAGCTGCATCGCCAGCTTTGTAATATAACTCGGCGAGCAATACCAAGTCCTGCATTTTGGCAGCCAGTAAACCAAGTCAGAACTATAGTCAACCTTTGCAATTACCTCTCATATTCATAATGATCAGTACAAAGAAATGTCGGCCAATTTTCCTCCCAATCGCATGTTGATCGATCTCGATCGTTTTCTGTCTACTGTATATAGCTGCTTGAAATGGTAGACTAACACACAACACTGGGACTTTCAAGTTCTTCTTTTAATCAAATTAAAGATGGAGAACAAGAAGGGTGTAGCATTAATGCAGCTATGTCTTCTTGGTTTAACTTTCATGTTTTATCTATCACTAGGACTTGCACAAGAGGAGCAGAATAGCCTGCAAACATATATTGTTTGGGTTGAAAAGCCAGTCTCTCGGAATATCTTTTCACGACCTCATGAAGATTTAGAGAGCTGGTATCGGTCATTTTTGCCAGAAACGACTGTAAACTCAAACGAGCTGAAGAGTTCGCGAATTGTTCATGCATACCGCAATGTGGGCACCGGTTTTGCAGCGAAACTGACACCTGAGGAAGTAAAAGCAATGGAAAAGAAACAAGGGTTTGTCTCAGCTCGTCCAGAGAGAATTCTGCCTCTGCAAACTACTCACACACCTGACTTCTTGGGGTTGCACCAAGGATACGGACTTTGGAAACAAACAAACTATGGTGAAGGTGTGATAATTGGAGTTTTGGATACCGGGATTGGAGCGGGCCATCCTTCCTTTAGTGATGAAGGAGTACCACCTCCTCCGGCTAGATGGAAAGGCAAATGCGAGTTCAATGCGACTTTGTGCAATAACAAGCTTATTGGTGCAAAAATTTTGTAGGCTCGGGCAAAGGTAACACCACAGACAGCCCTCCAGTTGATGATCATGGCCATGGCACACACACGTCTAGTACCGCTGCTGGAAATTTTGTGGCAGGTGCCAGCGTTTTTGGAGAGGCCAATGGCACAGCAGTTGGCATGGCACCTTATGCTCACCTGGCAATGTACAAAGTTTGTGCTGGCCATGGCGCTGGTTGTGCTGACGGTGATATTTTAGCTGCTCTTGACGCTGCTGTTGAAGATGGCGTGGACGTACTCTCCCTCTCCCTTGTTGGCGAATCACTTCCTTTCTATGAGGATGTTATTGCAATTGGTGCATTTGCAGCAATTCAAAAGGGAATATTTTTCAGCTGTGCAGGTGGAAATTCTGGTCCTTCCTATAACTCTTTATCAAATGAGGCCCCATGGATTCTGACAGTTGGAGCAAGCACCACTGACAGAATATTAAAATCAGAAGCGCAGATGGGAGATGATAAAAACAACCATTTTGATGGAAAATCTTTGTCCCAGCATGCAGATTTCGATTCAACAGTTTCGCTACCTCTTGTTTATGCAGGCTCGGTTGGTAACCCGCCATCGGCTTCCTGCAAGGCAGGGTCTCTTGAAAACGTTGAAGGGAAAATAGTGTTGTGTGAGACAGGTGGAGGAGTAACAAATATTGCCAAAGGGGAAGAAGTGAAAAGAGCTGGTGGTGCTGCCATGATTCTCATGAACCAAGAGACTGATGGCTTTAGCACCTTAGCTGAATCTCATGTGCTGCCCGCGACGCATGTGAGTTATGCTGCAGGGTTGCAAATTAAGTCTTATATAAGCTCAACCTCAAGTCCTACAGCCAAAATCTTGTTCAACGGCACTGTCATCGGAGATGCACTTGCTCCCAAAGTCGCTTCCTTTTCGTCTAGAGGACCAAGCTCTGCAAGCCCTGGAATTCTGAAACCTGACATCATTGGACCCGGCGTTAGCATCCTAGCAGCCTGGCCTGTTGCCGTGGACCAGACACAATCTAAGGCAACGTTTAACATAATTTCGGGTACCTCAATGTCAACTCCTCACCTGAGTGGCATTGCAGCCTTGCTCAAGAGCTCACACCCTGACTGGTCTCCAGCTGCTATTAAGTCTGCCATCATGACAACAGCCAACGTCCTAAACCTCGCAGGCAAGCCCATTGTTGATCAAAGGCTTGAGCCCGCGGACATCTTTGCAACCGGTGCAGGCCATGTTAACCCTTCCAAAAGCTAATGACCCAGGGCTCGTCTATGACACACAACCAAAGGATTACATTCCCTACTTGTGTGGTTTGAATTACACAGACCAACAGATACAGCTCATCACCAAACAAGCAGTGATCTGCTCTCAAGTAGAAGCCATACCAGAAGCACAGCTAAACTACCCTTCATTTTCCATTAAAATAAGATCCAATGAGACTCAGTCTCAGTATTATACAAGGACAGTGAGGAACGTTGGCCCGGCTAGTTCAACTTACAACTTGGATCTTCTTGTACCACATAAAATGGGGATGAGTGTGAACCCTCAGGTGCTCACATTCACAGAGGTAAACCAGGAGCTTACGTTCCATGTGGAGTTTAGCGCAGAAGATGGCGCTGGCAAGGATGGCGTACCGATTTCTCAGGGATATTTGAGATGGTTTTCTGATACGCATAATGTTACTAGTCCAATAGCTGTGGTCTTTGAATCTACCTAGAGTTAAAATTTGGCCTTGCAGAACCCTATATAAGCTCACTTTTTATCCAGGCCAAGAGCTATGATGTAGGTAATATACCTACGAATAATTATGTATCCACATATATATTTACAATTTAATAATAATGTGCCTACAAATATTTTTAATTATAACTTTCCTAGAGAAATTTCGCAGGAATCATCTAATTCGGTCTTTGTTTTGAAATTTGTGTTTTGGGTTTGTATATCAAAATTTCAGGTACTTATAATTGGAAACAATATAGGCATTTGTATAAGTATAATGTGTTCTGAACGACAACAAAACGTTTTAATTGATGAGTAACAATAACATGTGTGAAATGGAAAATATTTTTAACTCATAAAAATAAAAATCTCAACCAAAGAAAAAGGTTGTTGGAAGACAAAAGTTGTATTAAATGAAGTAATGAAAAAAATTAAATCTTGATGGCCACTTTTTCTTTTTGCTTTTCTGATTAATATGGGAGTGGAGATTTGAACTTGGGACCTTTTTAACATTGGCAAGAGATGTACCATTAGACCACTTTAATCATTCGAGATATCAAGTTTATTTAACATCCTTTTTGTGAGAATGTAAAGACATGTCCCACGTCGAAAAGTTGAGAAACCTTACAAGGGGCTTATAAGGTGTTGGCTACTCCCCCATAGCCAATTTATTTTGGAGTGGAACCTCAACTTCCTTCACTTTTGACAATACGCAGTTTCAACATATTTTCATGGAGGTTAACTTTGTCAGTGATGCTTTAACAATATTGAGTGATTCACTTTGTAATTGTCATATATATGAAACTCTCCATGCCTCAGTAGTTTTGCTTTGTAATTTTGATAGATGGATTCTGGGTGTTCCAAGGTTTCATGTTGTAAGTTTTTCATTTTCAGTGTGACTAGCAGCTAGCTATACCTCTAATTGGTATAGTAACTGTTGAAGCATGAAATTTTGGGTCCTCCAACAAGTAATCTTGTATTCCATGTTGAGAAGCCAGATACCATCTTCCGTTTGCCATCAATAAGGAATGATGGGTACTTGCAAGAAAACACTCCGATGCTCAAGTCAGTGTTCGTTCAGGATTATTGTAGTAGAGTCAGAATAATCTCATACCTCTCTCCCCCTTATGCTGGGGGACTAGTTGGCCTTTTATAGGCACTGTACCTTGGACTCCAAGTCCCATATCCCTTATTTATCTTCATATTCTAAGGTAGTGGATATCATGTCACTTAATTGCCTCAACTCCCCCAAGTTTAGGGTTCATATGGGAAATGGCTTGTTATGTGGGCCTTAATTTTTGCTCCCACACATGTCCCCTTTTCTCTCTCTAGACACGTATCTCGGGTGTGGAGAGGGAAAATATTCTTTGTGGGAGTTCATTGTGTGTAACATTTTATGTGGTGACTTGTACGATCTTCGATCACAAGTATATGTGGAGTTTCACGAGTATGGTTTTCAACCATGAATATTCTCTTCGATCACGAATTTGGCCTTCAGCCATGAGTACGGCCTTCGACCATGAATATCATCTTCGATCACGAGTTCGAGTTTGGTCTTTAGTTGTATGGTCTTCAACTATGTATTTGACTTTCAGTCACAACTATGGTCTTCGACCACATGAGCATGTGAAATTTCATGGATATGGTGGCCTTCGGCAATGAGTATGGTCTTCCACCTTAAGCTTGATCATCTTTGGATTTGGCCTTTGGCCAAGAGTTTGGTCTTCGACCATGAATTTGAATCTGGCCTTCGACCACAAATATGGTCTTCTACCATGATTTTGAATTTTGCCTTCAGCTACAAGTTTTGCCTTCGATATGGATTTGGCCTTCGGCTTTAATTATGGTCTTCCACCAAGTTTTGTCTTCGACCTGAATTTGGCCTTCAGTCACAAACATGGTCTCAACCACATGAATTTGAATTTCATTCACAATCATGGTCTTCGACCACTTGAATTTGACTTTCAGTCGCAAGCATGAGTTGAGTATTGGCATGCCCCCCCATTGGTTTAGAGTTCATGTGTATGAGCATGGGAAAGCAAGAACGGTGAGCAATCCCACATCGCTCGGGGAGAGAAAGGTAAAGTGTCTTATATGTATGGGCACTTCTCTTCCTAGCACGAGGCCTTTTGGGAGCTCACTGGCTTCGGATTCCATGAGAACTCCGAAGTTAAGCGAGTTTGGGCTAGAGCAATCCCAGGATGGGTGACCCACTGGGAAGTTGCTCGTGAGTTCTCAGAAACAAAACCATGAGGACGGGGCCCAAAACGGACAATATCGTGCTAGGAGAGTCGGGTCGTGACACCATGTGTTTACTAACTACACATTGTGGCCATGGCTTCACCAACAATAAAAAATTAGCTGTTGTAAAATCGCACTAGACATACCATAAGCTCATGAGTCATAAGACCAGGATCATCATTCTTTATCACTCAAATGCTAATAGCTTCGCTATTTGCTTGTTGCAAATCATGCAATTCACTGCGAAGGAAAAGGTTGGACCTGACGACATATGCAGATTAGCGTGGTGCTCATAGTTATCGTGTCCAAGACGTGCACCCGCTGAATTCCAACGGCGGCAATGTTTGGGCCCAAGGGGCATTGCACCAGTCACCTTCGCTGGCCTTGATAAATCTGCCTTTCTGTACAGTGTAGACATCACACGTGGTTCTCTTGGCTCTCTACATTCATTGTAACCATTCTAGTCACAAAGCACGCATGCCTCCAGCGCAAGTTCATGGTGTACCTTCACTGCTGTAAATGATTAGTGGTGCTGGTATATGTTGAACAATAGTTAATATCATGATTAATATTTCCAGATTTCATAAACATAAAGTCCCATTTTTTGAGAAGTTAGGAATTCATTAAATCAAAAACTAATCAGAGGAATGAGAAAGATCTCATATGGTAGGCAATTTATCTTCATTCTGAAAATGGAGTTTTGAATATCTTCATTGATAGGCCTTGAACTTCATACGCTCCTTACTTTTGCATTGTTTGTCTTCTGGATAGTTCTTTGCTAGCGATTAAAGCTTTTCTCAGTCAAGAACTTTCGAGCAAAACATTATCTTTGAAAAACTCCTCTTCTGAGAGTTCAATCAATCATGAGTGTAAGTATACAAAATCATGATATGCAAGTAAGGATTTCAGAGGTCACGATACTTGAGCAATTCCTATTTCCAAATAGGAACGTACTATTCTCATAAGCAAGAAAGATATGACAGGTGTGCGATTTCAAATTTTGACATTTCTATGAAGGCATAGATGCCCCCAGCCCACGCCCACTGCGTGCCATCATAAGCATATACTTGTGTGGCTTATTAGTGTATGGCAGGGGCACATCTCCTAATTCAATTACGTGGATTACTTAGCAAATCCGCTGCGACTTGTGATACAGGCATATAAGTCTGTTTTTCACACACACACAGGCTTTACAAACAGTTCTCAAATGTATACCACTGTAGTGTATGCCAATCAAATTCATGATGCAATATGCATTCGTTAAATGGGCATCCAGAGTCAATGCACCATATAAGTGTAGTGGCTCAATGTTCTCTTTCTCTCTTTGTCAAAGAGAAACTAAGAATTGAATTCTAAACTTATCAAAATGAATGAGATAATTCTTGTCTGTAAAGCCCATCAAAGTATTGCTACTCTGGCTCCTCTTTTTCAAGAAATGCAATTTGAGCTCTGCCCTTCCTCGCATTTTGAATTTCTCTTTTCTCTGAGCATCTTTGTTCTCTTGAAAATCAGAACATCACACTGTAATTGCAACATCAGGACCTCTTGGTTCTCTCAAGCAGAATAACTGGACAGTACAAGGAACTCTTCCCCTCCTTACAGTCGGACCAATATGCTCAATATGGGGACAAAATTCAGCTTGCCCCCATTCACTTCACGAATGCCCTCCTCAAGGCTGTAGCTTCCCCATTGTAGCTTTCAAGGAAAGAGTGTGTCCATGGCTTCTCATCATGACTTTTTGTATGGTTCCCATAGACGGCATCAACTGTTGGAGCATGAAATTTCGGGTCCTCCAACAATTAATTTTGTATTATGTGGAAACCAATTTATTCCTTTAATAATTTCCTAGGTCAAATGATTTCCTTCCATTTGGGGATTATTTGATTTAGGGATTTATTCGATTAATTGACCTAATTGGGAGTTACTCGATTTAATTGGGGGTTACCTTATTTAATTAGGGATTTATTTGATTCCTGCCTTAATTAGGGATTTGATTTAAATCAAATCCCTAATTACACCAATCTCTGCAAATCAGGAAGAATAATTCCTTTCCATCTTTGGAATTATTATTCTGAAACCCTAGCCTCCGAGGCTCCTATAAATACTTGGCTACGCACAAGGGTTGAGGTACGTCTAAATTTCTCTCTGAAACTCTGCAGAAGTTCCCTCTCACAAACCCTAGCCACCATAATTCTTTCTCTCTCACACACAGCTCCCGCCACCCGGTTCACACCATACACATAACTCCGTACCATTTACGTTAGCTATTGTTTTCCTACAAAACACTTGAACTAACTTAGGCATCGGAGGGCTTTTGGCCAACACCCCTCGGGTGTGGTCCTCTTATTCCAATCTATTTTGCAGGGAGAAAGAGATGACGAAGAAGAAAGGGGAATCAATCGATCGAATATTCTTGTGGGACGAAATTTGCTCTCATAAATTGGTGCTTTCATTGAGAGCGCGAAATAATACTCAAAGCGTACTCCAAATCCATTTTCACACTCCATTCAATCAACCGAAGCCTTCCAAACAACCATGGTTGGAAGCAAGCGCACTAGAAGCAAAACCGCCATGCCGACGCGCTCCGGAACGGCCGAAACGTCCCTTCCACCACAAGGGGTAGCAGCTGTACCTATTTTGCAGCCCCAACATGCAGCTGCCAGTGGTTCACAACCACTTCCGATGGCTGCCCACACATCGCAGCAGCCCCGTGGTTGCCCATGCCTTGCAACCACCTCCGGAAGCCCTAGAACGGCCGCCAACGGCCACACATGCGGCTGAAATTTTTGCGCCTATTGTAGCCGCACAAAACCAAGGCCTCGTGGCCTCCTCCACCTCCCGATCAACACAGTCAAGCAGACCTCAACCTTAGAGTCGATCAACTCACGCAGCGACTGGACAACCAAAACGACCTGGTTGGTCAGCTCCTCAGGCAGATCGACTTGGCTCGAGACTTTGGCCATGAATCTTAGGGCGAAGAGAGAAGAATGAACCAGCAGACTAGCCCACAGTACGAGAGATCCCGAGCCAATCAGTCAGTGACAAGCAGAGGAGAACAAGAGCGTGCTGTTCAGCACCTGAACCGAACCCGAGCTGTTCAGCACCAGAACCGTACCAAGCTGCTCAGCACTTGAACCAGATCCAGACATCTGCAGTCAATCACGAAGCCGGTTGATGATCAGTTCGAGATTAGGTCCAAGGACCAATGTGCTCCAGAGATTGGGCCCATAGCTCGACATTCACTCCCGCTTGGGCCCACAAAGAAGCATCCACTCCAGGTTGGGACCGCAAGGACCCCGAGTTCTTGGACGTCTGCATGGCGAATGCAGTGATTGATGCTCACCAACCCGCTCGAGGTAGACCAACTCACGGCAACGAGCCGACGAGAAATCCTTAAAAGCTCAATCCACCAGCACATCCTGGGTGCAGAACACTCAAGGAGATCGACCATTGGAAGCTGAGGAGGAAGTTAGCCAAACCGCGCCCGACATGCAGAGGACGTCAGTGCAAGCTGTAGCCCTGCAGGCAGAAGATATCGAATTTGATCGAGTCAACTCATCGCCCTTTACCGATGAATAACCGACTCCAAGTCTCCAACTTAAAGGAAGCACGGAGGAAGCCATGCTCAGGGAATTTGATCGAGTCAACTCATCGCCCTTTACCGATGAGGTGGAGCAGGCTACACCTCCGAAGCGGTTCACGACGCCATCCATCACAACTGCTCAAAGGAGGCTCTGATCCTGATGGACACCTGAGGCACTTTAAAAGTGCAATGATCCTGTACAAGGCAGACGATGCCCTGATGTGCAAGGTGTTCGTAATAACCCTGCATGGAGCTGCTCAAGATTGATTTTACACCCTCCTGTTCCGGTCGATCAACAGCTTCAGAGGGTTTCCCCTTATTTTCACCAAGGAATACACCTCCTATCAGATGATCGGAAAGTAATCAAACAAGCCAATCAACCAGTTGAGCAGGCAAGCCGAAAGAACGATGAGTTCAACAAGAATGGGGGTAAGCGCAGATCGTAACCCCGAGAAGGAACTCCAGTAGCTGAGGACTACACCGAGTCCACTATCTCGGTTCACGGATCTTAGCTCGGGAGAAAAGACCACGACCTCGAGTAGGGAACCTGCATCATTTGGCATGCGCGATGCCCACGAGCATCCCTTCCAATGATATGACCATTTGGCATGCGCGATGCCCATGAGCATCCCTTCCAATGTTCAACACACTACATCATTCGGCATGCGCGATGCCCACGAGCATCCCTTCCAATGATACGAACATTTGGCATGCGCGATGCCCATGAGCATCCCTTCCAATGATTCGATACATTACATCATTTGGCATGCGCGATGCCCACGAGCATCCCTTCCAATGATACGAACATTTGACATGTGTGATGCCCATGAGCATCCCTTCCAATGTTCAACACACTACATCATTCAGCATGCGCAATGCCCTCGAGCATCCCTTTCAATGATACGAACATTTGGCATGCGCGATGCCCATGAGCATCCCTTCCAATGATTCAACACACTACATCATTCGACATGCGCGATGCCCACGAGCATCCTTTCCAATGATACGAACATTTGGCATGCGTGATGCCCATGAGCATCCCTTCCAATGATTCGATACATTATATCATTTGGCATGTGTGATGCCCACGAGCATCCCTTTCAATGATATGAACATTCGGCATGCGCGATGCCCACTAGCATCCCTTCCAATGATTGGACACATTACGTCATTCGACATGCGCGATGCCCACGAGCATCCCTTCTAATGATTCAACACACTACATCATTCGGCATGCGCGATGCCCACGAGCATCCCTTCCAATGATACGAACATTTGGCATGCGCAATGCCCATGAGCATCCCTTCCAATGATTCGATACATTACATCATTTGGCATGCATGATGCCCACAAGCATCCCTTCCAATGATACGAACATTCGGCATGCGCGATGCCCATGAGCATCCCTTCCAATGATTCGACACATTACGTCATTCGGCATGTGCGATGCCCACGAGCATCCTTTCTAATGATTCGAAGCAAAACACTCAAGCAGTTCACAAGATGCAATGCGAATTGAGCGGGTGACCCTGGTCAACGACACGCTCAACAGCCCTAGTTGCTTGCTCGGCACCAACGCCTCCATCATATTTAGCTACTCGCTTAGCAGCTCTAGTCACTGTTCAGCAACCCCAGCTGCCTACTTCGCAACATGTACACCACCATCCTGCTCAGCTATCCGCTTAGCAGCTCGATCCACATGCTCAATAGCCCTAGCTGCTTGCTTGGCGCCAACACCTTCATCTTGTTTAGCTACCTGTTCAGCAGCCCCGGTTGCCTGCTCTGCAACACTGTTCCTCTGCTATGCTCAGTCACAACCACCGCTCGGCTAGCAGATCATCTAGGTCCGAGCCATTCAACCTCCATCTTCGAACATCTTTGAAAGGGGGCAAACCACCAACCTCCTTCCGATGTTCGCTCGGCAGCCCTAGCTGCTGCTCTGCAACACATGTTCCTCTGCTATGCTCAGTCGCAACCACCTGCTCAGCTAGCAGATCATCTAGGTCCGAGCCATTCAACCTCCATTTTCCAACATCTTTGGCAGGGGTAGACCACCAACCTCCTTTCGATGTTTGCTCAGCAACCAGCGCCATTCACGGAACCTTATAGGGACGTTCAAAGTCTAATGAATCTTGGTCATGTCCGAGCCAAGGTTGAGCTTCTTGCTGATATCATCCTCTGCAAGCGTAAGACTGCGATCGATCAGCCACATATCAAAGAATTCAAATGGAAGCAGATCAGCAAACCATGACCTACCTTGGTGTGCACGACAACTCCTCTCCTCGACAAGCAATACGACCCTCCAAGATCTCTCTCACAAACAGAAAGTAGAGGAAGCAAGTTTGCAATTTGGAAAGGAGCGAAGAGAAGCCCTGCACACTTATAGCAATTGAGGCTCCTTGACCTGCAAGAAGTCACAAGCCTCCTCCAAACAGGAGCCCAAGTCAAAGAAGGAAACTTAGACAGAGCTGGACAGCCCAACAATTAATTCACACCTCCTCCATGCCGCCAAGCGCCACCGTGAGATCCCACATCGGCCAACGGAGAAGGAGTGATGTGCCTTATATGTACATGCCCACCTCCAAATAGCATGAGGCCTTTTGGGAGCTCAGCGGCCGGAGTTGTGGGAACTCCGGTTAAGCGAGTTGTGGCTTAGAGTAATCCCGGGATGGGTGACCTCTTTGGGAAGTTGCTCGTGAGTTCCCAAAAACAAAGCTGTGAGGGCCTCGGCCCAAAGCGGACAATATCGTGCTACGGCGGAGCGATCCCGGGATGTGACAATTTGGTATCAGAGCCACTCTACCGTGTGGTGCGAGTGTGCCGACGAGGACGTCGGGCCCCTAAGGGGGGTGGATTGTGAGATCCCACATCGGCCAACGGAGAAGGAGTGATGTGCCTTATATGTACATGCCCACCTCCAAATAGCATGAGGCCTTTTGGGAGCTCACTGGCTTCGGAGTTGTGGGAACTCCGAAGTTAAGCGAGTTGTGGCTTAGAGCAATCCCAGGATGGGTGACCTACTGGGAAGTTGCTCGTGAGTTCCCAAAAACAAAACCGTGAGGGCCTCGGCCCAAAGCGGACAATATCGTGCTACGGCGGAGCGATCCCGGGATGTGACAGCCACGCAGAAGCTGGGGGGCATTTGTGGAAACCAATTTATTCCTTTAATAATTTCCTAGGTCAAATGATTTCCTTCCATTTGGGGATTATTTGATTTAGGGATTTATTCGATTAATTGACCTAATTGGGAGTTACTCGATTTAATTGGGGGTTACCTTATTTAATTAGGGATTTATTTGATTCCTGCCTTAATTTGGGATTTGATTTAAATCAAATACCTAATTATACCAATCTCTCCAAATCAGGAAGAATAATTCCTTTCCATCTGTGGAATTATTCTTCTGAAACCCTAGCCTCCGAGGCTCCTATAAATACTTGGCTACGCACAAGGGTTGTAGTACGTCTAAATTTCTCTCTAAAACTCTGCTGAAGTTCCCTCTCACAAACCCTAGCCACCATAATTCTCTCTCTCACACACGGCTCTGGCCACCCGGTTTACACCATACACATAACTCCGTACCCTTTTCGTTAGCTATTGTTTTCCTACAAAACACTTGAACTAACTTAGGCATCGGAGGGCCTTTGGCCAACACCCCGGTGTGGTCCTCTTATTCCAATCTATTTTGCAGGGAGAAAGAGACGACGAAGAAGAAAGGGGAACAATCGTTCGAATATTCTCGTGGGACGAAATTTGCTCCCACATATTCCATGTTGAGAACCTAGATACCGTCTTCCGTTTGCCATCAATAAGGGATGATGACTAAGACGCTCAAGTCAATGTTCGTTCAGGATTATTGTAGTAGAGTCAGAATAATCTCATACCTCTCTCCCCCTTATGCTGGGGGACTAGTTGGCCTTTTATAGGCACTGTACCCTTGGACTCCAAGTCCCATATCCCTTATCTCCATATTCCAAGGTAGTGGATATCATGTCACTTAATTGCCTCCACTCCCCCAAGTTTAGGGTTCATGGGAAGTGGCTTGTTATGTGAGCCTTAATTTTTGCTCCCACAGTAACTCCAGATCAGGTATATATATCCACAATGACTCTTCCAATCATGTTTGGTTAGAGCTTTGTAAAACAGAGAAGATACCAAATCAAGTCAATAAATCAAAAAAGCAAAAAAGCTTCAAACTATTGTTGCTACAGCCTACACCAGATGTCATCTTCAATAGTAGTCGCTGTCCCAAGAACAACAGCACAGGGCCAGCTTGAATATTCATTTTTGTAATTATCAATGTATACAGCAATTAACATATATAACTCCAGAATGAGTTTTAAGTTTTAGATATTGTCTATTGCTCTTGCGTGTCATTGTTTTTATTTTTTATCCGCGATGTTATCGAACTGAATTTGATATAATAATTCAGGTTTTAACAAGAATGACAAACCAGTTGGTACCACCCAATACAAGAACAACCAACCTCCAAATTAAATCCAAAAAAATTAATCTGTAGTTTTACATAAGGTCCGTCGCTGCTTTGTTATAGCTCAGCGAGCATTACCAAGTCTTGTATATGTATATTACAAAGCTCCCTCATTTTTATACTCTTATGCCCAACCCCATTGCTAACCAAGCACCACCAGTCAACCTTCACAATTACCTCTAATAATTATAATAATCAGTACAAGAAGTGCCGGCCAGTGTTTGCTTCAAATAGGTGCTTGAAGTGCTAGCACATACAACTTGCTCTTCCGAATTCTTCTTAACCAAAATCAAGATGGAGATCAAAAAGGGTGCAGCATTAATGCAGGTTATATATCTTGTTGGTTTAGTTTTCATGTTTTGTTTATCACTAACAGTTGCGGATTATGAAGAAATGGCGCTGGAATCGGTAGCTGCTGAGAAAAATGATGGCAACGACATGCAAACTTATATTGTTTGGGTGCAAAAGCCAGCCTCTCAGAAATTTTCTGCAGAATCTCATGAAGATTTGGAGAGTTGGTATCAGTCATTTTTGCCTGAAACTGATGCAAACTCAAACCAGCTGACGAAACAACGGATGGTTTATGCATACCACAATGTGGCAACAGGGTTTGCAGCAAGACTGACACCAGAGGAAGTAAAAACGATGGAAACGATAGAAGGGTTTGTGTCAGCTCGTCCAGAGAAGATTCTGCCGTTGCAGACAACTCATAGTCCCGACTTCTTGGGTTTGCACCAAGGATTTGGACTTTGGGAAGCAACAAACTATGGTGAAGGTGTGATAATTGGACTTTTGGATACTGGGATTACCCCTGATCATCCCTCATTTAGTGATGAAGGAATGCCACCTCCTCCTGCTAAATGGAAAGGTAAGTGTGAGTTCAATGGGACCTTGTGCAATAACAAGCTTATCGGTGCAAGAAATTTCATGGGAGTAGGCAAAGGTCAACCCTCGCCAGGTCCTCCATTTGACTTAGATGGCCATGGCACCCACACATCTAGCACTGCTGCTGGAAGGTTTGTGGAAGGCGCAAGCGTGTTTGGACAGGCCAATGGCACAGCGGCTGGCATGGCACCAAAAGCTCACTTGGCAGTTTACAAAGTCTGCTCTGGCTTTGGTTGTGCTGAAGCTGACATTTTGGCTGCTCTTGATGTTGCTGTTGATGATGGCGTGGACGTGCTCTCCCTCTCACTTGGAGGCCCCTCACTTCCTTTTTATAAGGATGTGATTGCAACTGGTGCATTTGCAGCAATTCAAAAGGGAATTTTTTTCAGCTGTGCAGGTGGAAATTCTGGTCCTTTCAACCGTTCTTTATCAAATGAGGCCCCGTGGATTCTGACAGTTGGAGCAAGCACTACTGACAGAATATTAAAATCAGAAGCGCAGATCGGGGATGATAAAAATAACCATTTTGATGGAAAATCTTTGTCCCAGCCTCAAGATTTCGATTCAACAGTTTCGTTACCTCTTGTTTATGCAGGCTCAGTTGGCAACCAGCCATCAGCTTTCTGCAAGGAAGGGACTCTCGAAAACGTTGAAGGGAAAATAGTACTGTGTGAGACAGGTGGAGGAGTAACAAATATTGCCAAAGGGGAAGAAGTGAAAAGAGCTGCTGGTGCTGCCATGATTCTCATGAACCAAGAAACTGATGGCTTTAGCACCTTAGCTGAATCTCATGCGCTACCCACGACACATGTGAGTTATGCTGCAGGGTTGCAAATTAAGTCTTATATAAGCTCAACCTCAAGTCCTACAGCCACAATCTTGTTCAACGGCACTGTCATTGGAGACGCACTTGCTCCCAGAGTTGCTTTCTTTTCATCAAGAGGACCAAACAAAGCAAGCCCCGGAATTTTGAAACCTGACATCATTGGACCCGGTGTTGACATCCTAGCAGCATGGCCTTTTTCTGTGGACAATGCCACGCAGTCTAAGGCAACATTTAACATAATTTCCGGTACTTCAATGGCTTGTCCTCACCTAAGTGGAATTGCAGCCTTGGTCAAGAGCTCACACCCTGATTGGTCACCAGCTGCAATTAAATCTGCCATCATGACAACCGCTGATGTGCTAAACCTTGCAGGCTTGCCCATTGTTGATCAAGACCAAAGGCCTGCGAACGTCTTTGCAATCGGTGCAGGCCATGTTAACCCTTCAAAAGCAAATGACCCGGGGCTCATCTACGACACACAACCAGAGGATTACATTCCTTACTTGTGTGGTTTGAATTACACTGATAAAGAGATACAGATCATCACCCAACAAAAAGTAAACTGCTCTCAAGTCGAGGTCATATCAGAAGCACAGCTCAATTATCCTTCATTTTCTATTAAGATAGGGTCCAATGAGTCTCAGTCTCAGTATTATACAAGGACAGTGAGGAATGTTGGCCCGGCTAGTTCAACTTACAACTTGGATCTTCTTGTACCACATAAAATGGGCATGAGTGTGAATCCTGGGGTGCTTACATTCAATGAGGTCAACCAGGAGATTACATTCCATGTGGAGTTTATAGCACAAGATGGTGCTGGGAAGGATGGTGTAGCATTTGGTCGGGGATATTTGAGATGGGTTTCTGATAAGCATAATGTTACTAGCCCAATAGCTGTGGTCTTTGACTAAGTAAAATTAAAATTTGTCCCTGTAGAAGCTTATATATAGAAAGCTTATGACCTAGGTAACGAACTTATGAATAAGCGAAGAATTTACTACAAATAATAATGCACGTACACTTTGTTGGTGGTGGGTTTATTTTGTGATTTCCTCTTCCTTTTTTTTTTTCCTTTGTCTTTCTTTCCTTTCATTTCTGAACTTTTGTTCAAATCCAAATACAATTGTGTTGCTACACATTTTGTTCAAATCTTGGGTGCATTATATGAAGTGAAAATCAAACGAACCAAAAAACGTTATGGGCGGAGGAGGGTTTACAAGGTTTCGAGCCCCTTCGGAGTTATATAGGCTTCAACGGTGGTGTTTATCTCCATAAGACTAGTAAGCAGTACAGGACCAGCTTGAATAATATTCCTTTTTTGTGTGATAAATTATTGATTGTATAGTGTGGTGCCACAGCCAACTGGTTTCTCATTCTTTTTAAAACCTTTAAGATTGTACTCAAGAATAAGTTACAATTAGGGCTTTTTAGATATAGGTCCTTTTTTGTTTAGATAAAATGGATAGAGGACAACAATATCGGACTCCTCAATAGAAGTCCTCCAAGTCAGCGTGTCTCCAAGTCAGCTATGCATTTGCCATTATATTTAAACTTATTTACTTTCATGCCATTAAATAGAAAAGGTAATAGAGTGAGTTGGAGAGACATATCCCGCATTCCCGAATCAGCGACTCCTAAAATCAAGCTCTTTCCATCCCGATCCCGGCGTCCCAATTGTTGGAGATTTTCGCGCAGTAATGGAGAGTTGTTTGGATACTAAAATTATAGGAACCTCAAAAGCAAGAAAGCAGTTGTCGACAAATACGTTGGGTATTCTGACGTTAGGTAGCTAAATTATATCATTACTATACCACAGATAAGTCATACGTCTCAATACGACATATTACTTAATGTAAACAAATGTACAACGGATACCTATGGAATAGGTAGCTTAATTGTACCTATACCACACATTTTCTAGGCTTAATTGTAACCAGAAATCTTACCAGCAACTCATGCTAAATGGCAACACTTATTATCAAAAAAACAACATAGATGTTGTCTCGTTTGATTACAAAATTCAGTTAAGAAGAAATTCAATGGATAACATTATCCAGCAGTTGACAAAACTGAATAACCATGAACTAAACCACGAAAAACACAGTTATCTTGATTTTATTAAACAATGTAACCATTAAAGAAAGAGCAGTCTAATTAATCTTGTACGCATCCCATGAACATTCTTCGTCATTTATGAACCTCCCAAGCACATGTGCTCTCATATTTTTCATTGCTCCTGGAAGGAACACAGGAACCAATGCCTTCCCTTCAGATAACGTCTTCATTATGTACATCATAGCTACCCCACAGTCAAAATTGTAAAATTTGAAAACAATAAGTGAAATTGAAGCTAATATATATAACATATTACGGAAAAAATTTCATTATGCCTTCCTTCAGATAACGTCTTCATTATGCATTTTCTCTTTTGTCAAAACATTTCAAGACGGACACAATATCAAGATCAGATTTTCTGTGAGCATCTTCAATAATTAGACCACCATGGTATGAACTGAACAATCCCCAAAACGGTGTTCGTCAAAAGAGCTCAACATGTGACTCCCTCACATTTTCTCTTATTCACTCCATTACACGATGAAACTTCAATATGTTTGACCTGTACTCTAGGTTTGCAAACTCTTTCATAGCCATGAGGATACTACAAAGAACAAAGAAAAATTCATATAAACTACCTAATAAACACAATTACCTACTGGGGATTAACAAAAACAGAGAAATGCAAAGTAGTGACAATCATAATCTGGTGTTGAAGTTTTTATAATCTTATTTCTAGATTACATATATATGCACTACAAATACTATATTGTGTATGCATATTACGGGAAAAATGAATATGCCTGCAATGCAATGCAAACAAAACTAAATATATGAATATGATAGGGAAAAATGATATATTGGGTGGACAAAACAGAGTGTTGGAAAAATGATATATTTTGTATGCATATTGCGGAAAAAATGAATATGCCTGCAATGCAATGCAAACAAAACTACATATATGAATATGAAAATGATATATTGGGTGGACAACAAAACTACATAAATGAATATGCCTGCAATGCAATGCAAAGAAACACACACCTAGGCCACACAGGGGAGGCACCAGTGGTAGCACTCACCAATAGATAAGCCTGACTGATATATATATATATAAATGATAATGCCTACTGTCTTGTTGACTCCTTAATATATTGATAGTTTTAAACTGATCTGCTTGCATAGTATAGTAGTGTTTGCTATCTTTGCTTTCTTGCTTGCTACCATGAAGTCATTTCTCACTCTGAGGATTAACAAAAACACAGCAATGCAACTACCTAATAAACACAATTACCTACTGGGCAGTAACAAAAACACAGCAATATAACACACCAGATTATGATATATGGTGTTTTTACGTTTTGTTTTCTATGTAGGCGAGAACTTACCTATTGTGGAGATATATTAGGACTATACCTACAACACAAGCTGCAATCCCCAAACTTACCGCCACTATTGGCAACTCTTCCAAAAAAATCTTGGCTAAGAGAGAGACTAGGTATAAACACCCACAACAATAACTCAAACTAAGATCCTATAAATTCATTTCAAGAAAAATTACAAAACATAATCACAACTAGAAACCAATAGATGTTATCAACAAAGTTTTATGCAATATTGGGCGGATGATAAGGTACTGTTTTCGTAGCGGAAATTGCACCCGAAATCTTCGAGGAAGACTAACGGCTATAAACCAAGTAAACATGTAATCAGAAATGCAATATTGGGCGCAGCAGAAATCCAAACAATAGAAACAAATAGACAATAACAATCAGAAATCCAAACCATAGAAAATACTTGGAAGACAGGTTCTGCAACTGGTGTTAAATTGTGAAATTCTTCCGCAAGATTTAGGAATTCCGACCATCGACCTCTCATAATATTAGTAATATTCAACCCTAATTTGAAAACCCAACAATTCTTCGTTGAAGAAGCAAGAAATCAGCACATGATTTGTTTCAAAGGAGAATGATTGTCGTGATTGGGGATATGTTTGAGATACTTTCCTTTACAATTCCGTTACAAGCGTAATAAACAGCATCAGAATATCAGGTAAATTATTATCACCCGATTTAAGGGATTAGGGGCAATATTGGAACAAATTTAAAATTAAAATTAAAATTACATAAGATAATATTTAAAAAAGGAATGTAATCCTATGTGGCACAAAAGTCAAAGGACTTATATCAAAGTCACCAAATCAAAGGATTAAACCCAATTTCTCAAGAGGAATTTGGATCTATATCAACTTTTCTATTACAATTATTGCTCGTGCGGTATTACTTTCTTTTTATCTGTGACATTATTGAATTGATATCATTCAGGTTTCAACAGGAATATAAACCAGTTGCCATAATAATAATAATCTATAATATGACATAAGATCCATCGCCATCACTTGTAATAAACTCCGTGAGCATTACCAAGTCCTGTGAATTTGCATAGTCCAAAAGTCTCCCATTTGTCACAACAAACTCAACCTTCAAACCTGACAAGAAATGCCGGCCAAGGTTGCTTCAAATCCCAAATTAAAGATGGAGAACAAAAGGGTATAGCATTAGTGCAGGTGCTATACCTTCTTGGTTTAACTTTCATGTTTTATTTATCAATAGCAGTTGCACAAGAGGAGCAAACTAGCTTGCAAACTTATATTGTTTGGGTTGAAAAGCCGGTCTCCCAGAATTCTTATGCACAATCTCATGAACATTTGGAGAGTTGGTATTGTTCGTACCAAAAATAGCACAGGCCTTGATCCCCAGTTTTGATGGACTGATTGAGTAAGGCGAAAGGCCCAAAGCATCAAAAGGCTCTTCTTACATTCACAAAAGCCCAAAAGAAAGGATCAACCTGGCCCAACAACGCTCCAGCCGCAATTTTGGACCAAAAGACCGTAGTCAACAAAGCGCTTCGAAGACACTGGCGCATCGGACACAAGTGTCCGATGCTGTTTGTCTCTTTCCGGATACGGATGCCACGTCTCATTTCGGACAGAAATTGTTCAAAAGCAAGTATTTTTGCGGAAATCCTTCGCAAAAGATCTTATTTTCAGAGGATTCAAATCTCATCACGATTTGGTTTAATCACTGAAAAATCCGAGCATGACCCACCAAATCAGAGGGAGTATGGTCTACAGCAAGTGGAGGAGCGTAGTAAGTAGAGGCATTTCACACCACCATTAATGTGATTGCCACCGTATTTAATGCGGTATGGCCACTATTCCCATCAGAGGAGGCTTTAAACCATCAATTCAGCAAAACTGGGAGACCATCCTCAGGATTTTCTGGTCCTAATCAACTTGATCATCTCACTACACAGCCGAAAATCTTCACTTTGAAGATTTCTTAATTATGTCCAGGTCACATCAGCAGAGGTAGGTTCACACAAGTGGCAGTCAAGGCTGCGTTTCCCAAAGGGCTCTCCAGGCATCGCCAGTTGAAGGACTAATCTATCTATGTATATATACTGATCTCCAGTGGCAGGGTGACACACACAACTTTAGCCAAAAGCCAGACTCAACGTCTCAAAACCCAAGACTCAATGTCTTAGATTCAACCTCTTGCGAAGTGTCTCTCTGCAGACAAAGCCAAGACTTGACTCAACTCCCTTCTCTTTCTTTGAGTTCCCAGTTGACAACTCCTTGTTGGAACTCTCTTCTTTTCCCAAACACATAACTCTGTCTAATTCCCAGTTGACAACTCCTGATTGGAATAACATTGTCATTGTTTGTAACCTATTTGCTCTGCCAGCAATGCTTGGTATGATTTGATAGTTGGTTTCGATTTCCAGCTCACTTATTTCGAAGCAAGTTTTTTCCACCTGTGATACGGGCTAGTTTCTGGTCGCAAGTGTTACTAGTTTGTTAGTATCGGACAACACGACTTGGTTGCAGACAGATTATTGTTTCCCTGTCCGATACTACAGATCTTCTGTCCGATTGTATCATTTTCAGCTTTTCTTGTTTGTTGAGTTATTGTATTCAGATCAGTTTCCGTTTAATCAGACTTGTATGCAATCATAAATGAAAATATCTTGTCTATCAGACTGATTTTAGTACAAAAGATCTACCATTGAATGTTCAGTCCGATCAACGGACTAGGACACTGTTTTTTCCTGCAATTTGTTTGATCGTACGTAAGATATCGAAAGTCCTCTTAGTTGAGGCAGAGAAAGAACCTATCTAAAGCCAGATTCCCCTCTTTGGAGCACAATGGCATTGGTTAGAAGAAAGAATAAATGAGCGCAGTCATATTCATCAAACCTTCCTCTTTCTACTAGAAGAGTATCACTAGTAGTGGCACGCCTTTCGCATTTCCTCGAGGAATAGTCTCCGAACCCACATCAGGTTCCTTGAGGCACAAGCAAATCAAACAAAGCCGCTAAGTTGCCAAAGTACAGCCTGCTCACGGCTAGGGGCATCACAAGGTGTTCAGAAACATTTCTAGACGAACATGTATCAATCATTTTTGCCTGAAACTAGTGCAAACTCAAACCAGCTGATGAAGCAAAGGATGGTTCATGCTTACCGCCATATAGCCACGGGGTTTGCTGCAAAACTGACACCGGAGGAAGTAAAGGAAATGGAAAATAGAGAAGGGTTTGTGTCAGTTCATCTACAGAGAACTCTGCCTTTGCACACTACTCATAGTCCTGAATTCTTAGGATTACACCAAGGATTGGGACTTTGGGAACAAACAAACTATGGTGAAGGAGTGATAATTGGAGTTTTGGATACTGGGATTGGCCTGATCACCCTTCATTTAGTGATGAAGGAGTATCCCCTCCTCCGGCTAAATGGAAAGGCAAATGTGTGTTCAACGGAATAGTCTGCAATAACAAGCTTATTGGTGCAAAAAATTTCATAGACGCAAGCAAAGGGAAAGCTAGAAGGAGTGCTCCATTTGACCAAGATGACCATGGCACCCACACGTCTAGCACAGCTGCAGGAAATTTTGTGGAAGGTGCAAGCTTGTTTGGACAGGCCAATGGAACAGCATTTGGCATGGCCCCTTATGCTCACTTGGCAATTTACAAAGTCTGTGGCGCCTATGATTGCGCTGATGCAGACATTTTGGCTGCAATGGATGCTGCTGTTGATGATGGCGTTGATATGCTCTCCCTCTCACTTGGTGGTGTTGTACAATTGAATGCACTTCCCCCTTTAAGATCTTGTTGTTGATGGACTTTGAACAAGCACAAGGATGAACTTGTCACACACACACACACTCAGAAAATAACCAAGAACAAGTGTTTATAGAGGTTCAGCAATTGCCTACGTCCTCTTTGGTGTTCCCCTTGAGAAATATCACTAATGAAGAAAGAGTTACAGCTTTGGTTTCAATGGAAACCCCTTTAGAACTCAACCTCACAATTTGTTTCTCTCACACCCCTTTGCTCAACACACTTGATACAAATGCACTCTCTTTCTCACCCTTGGCTTCCCTCTTCTGACTACACAATTTACCACTAGCTCTCAGCTACTTTGCCTTCTTAAAAGGACAGAGAAAGCTTCCCACATGCAGAAGACCAGCCTCCCTAAAAGGATCCATGTTTTAGGGAGAGTTATGGAGTGGTTTGCCACCAATCTACCTAAAAAGGTGTTAAAGACTTTCCCAGCAGCTGCCACACTTCCTAGGGTTCACAAAAAGCCTTTGAAGTTAATTGGAGTTAGGTAGGGACCAATTAACTTTAGAAAAGAATGCAGAAAACGCGTTGAATTTCAACATAGCTCGAGGCGCGCGACCGGTCACTTTTAGGCAGATTCAAAACTTGCAATCTGCTTCAAAGTGACCTGTGCGCGACCGGTCTAAAACGACTCTGCCTGAAAACGACCGGTCGCCCAAAACCTGCGACCGGTCGCTCCCTTCGATCCTTGTATCCTTAGGTGAGCCATTTTTCCAACATGTGGTCCCTCAGTTCCTCTCTATGTTGATCTGATTACCGTTGGCGCATTTGGAGCAATGCGAAAGGGAATTTTTGTCAGCTGTTCAGCTGGAAATGATGGTCCTGAACATGGTTCTTTATCAAATGAGGCTCCATGGATTCTCACTGTTGGAGCAAGCACCACTGACCGAATATTAAACTTAACCTCAACACCTACAGCCACAAACTTGTCCAAAGGCTCCGGATCAGATCCACTCGCTCCAAAGGTCGCTGTCTTTTCAACAAGAGGACAAAACATTGCAAGCGCTGGAATTCTAAAACCTGATATCATTGGACCTAGTGTTGACATCCTAGCAGCATGGCCCTATTCTGTGGACAATGCCACATCTAAGGCAACGTTTAACATAATTTCGGGTATGTCAATGTCATGTCCTCACCTAAGTGGCATTGCAGCCTTGCTTAAGAGCACACACCCTGACTGGTCACCAGCTGCGATTAAATCTGCAATCATGACAACCGCGGATGTACTAAACCGCGTTGGCAAGCCCATTGTCGATGAATGGCTTAGGACGTCAGACATCTTTGCAATAGGTGCAGGTCATGTTAACCCTTCTAAAGCAATTGACCCAGGCCTCATCTACGACATACAAGCAGAGGACTACATTCCTTGCTTGTGTGGTTTTTAAACTACACAGAGAAACAAATACGTATCCTCACCCAACAAACAGTGAACTGCTCTCAAGTTGGAGCCATAGAAGAAACACAGCTAAATTATCCTTCATTTTCTATTTTTGTGAGTTCAAGTCACAAGTTGTGGATTCAGTCTGCACATTATAAAAGGACTGTCAAGAACGTTGGCCCGGCTAATTCGGTTTACAACTTGGATCCCTTAGTACCAAATAAAACGAGGATGAGTGTGAATCCTCAAGTGCTCACATTCACAGACGTTAACCAGACCATTACGTACCAGGTGGAGTTTCTTGCACTTGACAGTGCTACTGCTGGAGAGGATGATTTTCGGTCACAGGGATACTTGAGATGGGTTTCTGATAAACATAATGTTACTAGCCCAATAGCTGTGGTCATTGAGTCTAAGTAAACTTGCAACTAGATGTATGTAAAATAATGTATCTACAGAATGGCGAAAGAGGTCCCAGTTCGAATTCAGCCCTCCTCCAGTTATCAAAAAAATAATGCGTGATCTAATAATAATGAACATAGTAAATTCAGGGCTATTAAGATCCTTGCTACTGAAGATGACTGTACTTGAGCTGTCAATTTTGTTAATACAGTTCTCCAATGATAGAAAATTTTGCCAATGGAAACAGCCCTTGGGTTTAGCCTAAATCTTTTGTTGCTGCTCCATCTTTTGAGCATCTTGTTGAGTAAGAAGTGAACATCTTACCTATTTGAAGTGTGATGATCGATGCTCAGGTATTGTCTTCAAGATCATTCCTCCATCTAAAGCAAAACCACATATAGAGCTGGTGAAATTCTAGGATGTTCATTTTGCATGGTATGCAAACTCTTTATGTAACCCTTGGATTTGTAGAGTTCACTTTATTTTTTGGGGTTCCCTTCACCATTGGATGTGGCTGGTAAGACATGTATGATAAATAAAAAATTGTACGTAAATTTGAGAAAAAAAGTTTATATCTTCAAAAATTCGAGAACGTAGAAATTAGAATAAAAGTAAGGAAATTTCCGTTAAATAGAAAGAAAAAAAAATCAATTCGAAAGAAAGAACAAGATATCTCATCTCAATATTGCATCGGTTGGGCAGTAAATGTCCTCTTCTGATACAGGATATAGACTAATTGGTAGGATATATAGCGAGAAATAAGAATCCTGATGAAGGATTAAGAATGAAATTGACTGCTCGTGTGTTCTTTCATTATTCAATGGATCATTCAAGTTCTTACAAGAAGATTGTGTAGCATTTCTGGTCAACCATATCTTACATGATGTTTCAAATTCAGCAATAAGTGAAATTCACAAAGAAAAGAAGATTGTTTGTGGTTTTATCAGTTTCTTCTCTGTGTTATCTTTCCAGAAGCTAACTAGCTTTGTGTGAAGCACTGCCATAATAATGGCATAAACTATAGTTTTATTTTTTATTTTTTTATTTTAGGCATTGTATACAAATTTAAAAGAGCTTCAAGTTATCTGCAGCACATACAAATTTTTCAAACAAATGATTCATTTGTTTCTTCTGACCCAAGTACAGTAGTGCAGGGCCAGCTTGAAAATTCATTTTGTCAAGAATTAATTTTGAACTATTTTCTATTGCTCATGTTTAATCTGTGACATTACTGAATTGATATCATTCAGCTTTTAAAAAGAATGATATATAAACCAGTTGGCACCAAACTTGCAACAAGTAAGCATTCAAAATTACAAGAAATGCAGGCCAATGTTTCTTGACTTAACCCAACAATAATATTGTTCAACCTCTCTTGCTGTCTACTATATGTAGGTGCTTGAAATGGTGGACTCACACAAACCACTAGCACTTACAAGTCCTTTTAACCGAATTAAAGATGGAGACAGAAAAGGGTATGGCATTGCAGGTTATATATCTTGTTGGTTTAACTTTCATGTTTTATTTATCACTCACAGTTGCACAAGAGGAGCAAAACAACCTGCAAACATATATCGTTTGGGTTGAAAAGCCGGTGTCCCAGAATTCTTTTGCACAATCTCATGAAGATCTGGAGAGTTGGTATCAGTCATTTTTGCCTGAAACCAGTGAAGACTCAAACCAGCTGATGAAGCAAAGAATGGTTCATGCATACCGTAATGTGGCCATAGGGTTTGCAGCAAAACTGATGCCAGAGGAAGTAAAGGCAATGGAAAAGAAAGAAGGGTTTGTGTCAGCTCATCCTGAGAGAATTCTGCCTTTGCAGACTACTCATAGTCCTGACTTCTTGGGTTTACACCAAAGGTCGGGACTTTGGGAACAAACAAACTATGGTGAAGGTGTGATCATTGGAGTTTTGGATACTGGTGATGCACCATATCATCCTTCATTTAGTGATGGAGTATCCCCTCCTCCGGCTAAATGGAAAGGCAAATGTGACTTCAATGAGACATTGTGCAATAAAAAACTTATCAGTGCGAAATATTTCATAGGCTCAAGCAAAGGGAAACCTACAGGGAGCGCTCCATTTGACCAAGATGGCCATGGCACCCACACTTCTAGCACAGCTGCTGGAAATTTTGTGGAAGGTGCAAGCGCATTTGGAGTGGCGAATGGCGCAGCTGTTGGCATGGCGCCATATGCTCACTTGGCCATTTACAGAGTCTGCGACTTTGATTGTGCTGAAGGTGACATTTTGGCGGCAATGGATGCTGCTGTTGAAGATGGCGTGGACGTGCTCTCCCTCTCACTTGGCAGTCCCTCGATTCCTTTCTATGGGGATGTGATTGCAGTTGGTGCATTTGGAGTAACTCAGAAGGGAATTTTTGTCAGCTGTGCAGCTGGAAACTCTGGTCCTTACCACGGTTCTTTATCAAATGAGGCCCCATGAATTCTCACTGTTGGAGCAAGCACCACAGACAGAATATTAAAACTTAACCTCAACATCTACATCCACAATCTTGTTCAATGGCGCCGCATCAGATCCACTCGCTCCAAAGGTCGCTACCTTTTCATCAAGAGGACCAAATACTGAAAGCCCTGGAATTCTGAAACCTGATATCATTGGACCCAGTGTTGACATCCTAGCTGCTTGGCCTGTTTCTGTGGACAATGCCACAAAGTCTAACGCAACATTCAACATAATTTCGGGTACCTCAATGTCAACTCCTCACTTAAGTGGCATTGCAGCCTTGCTCAAGAGCTCTCACCCTGACTGGTCACCAGCAGCAATCAAATCTGCCATCATGACAAGCGCCAATGTACTGAACCTTGCAGGGTGGCCCATTGTTGATCAAGGACTTAATCGTGCAGACGTATTTGCAATCGGCACAGGCCATGTTAACCCTTCAAAAGCAAATGACCCGGGGCTCATATACTACACTCAACCTAAGGATTACATTCCTTACTTGTGTGGTTTGAATTACACAGAAAAAGAGATACAGATCATCACCCAACAAAAAGTGAACTGCTCTCAAGTCGGGGTCATACCAGAAGCACAGCTCAATTATCCTTCATTTTTGTTGGAATTGTAGGGGGTGTGTTTGGCTCTGATACCACTGTTAGAATTTAGGAGGTGGGAGAAGGAGTTTAGGACAATAGGACAATAGGACAATAGTTGAACAAAATTGTGGAAACCAATTTATTCCCTTAATAATTTCCTAGGTCAAATGATTTCCTTCCATTTGGGGATTATTTGATTTAGGGATTTATTCGATTAATTGACCTAATTGGGAGTTACCAAACCTAATTGGGAGTTACCTAAACTAATTGGGAGGTTATTTGATTCTTGCCTTAATTAGGGATTTGATTTAAATCCCTAATCACACCAACCTCATCAACCACACCAACCTTACCAACCTCACCAACCTCACCAACCTCATCAAGGCCCTCTATAAATAGATGGCTACGCACAAGGGTGAAGGTACGTCTAAATTTCTCTCTGAAACTCCCTAGCCACCATAATTCTTTCTCTCTCACACACGGCTCCGGCCACCCGGTTCACACCATACATACATCTCCGTACCCTATTGTTAGCTATTGTTTTCCTACAAACACTCGACCTAACTTAGGCATCGGAGGGCCCTTGGCCAACACCCCCCCGGGTGTGGTCCTCTTATTGCTTCTATTTTGTAGGGAGAAAGAGACAACGAAGAGGAAGGAGGAATTAATCTATCGAATATTCTCGTGGGACGAAATTTGCTCCCACAAAAATGATTTTATTAGATTGGAGGAGAATAGTAGATAGGTGTAGGCTAATTGGCCTTCTTAGTTTATTGGCTTATTGGCCATCACACTTGCTTAGACTAGTTTGGGCTATTTGGCCCTTCACTTAGATTGGTGAGCTTATTGGCTCCCTTAGTTGGGAGTTCTCTTTGTTACTCCCAACCTCTTCACTTGATTAATTACATTGGATGGCTTCATGCCTATTTATAGGCTTGATCTACCGACATGGACTTGGGAAGATTAACCCCAGCCACATATGTGTGGCTTTCTCTAGATAATTCTCCAAACTTCAATTGTTTGTTACATCACCATATGAAGCTACATGTCTTGTTCTAGAAATTTCTTCCACCTCCATAGTCTAGCAACATGAGTGTTCTTGCTTCTAGAGAGGTCTTCCAACTTCAACTCTCTTTGTCTAGCCAACATAGTATGTTCTTCACAACTCTAGAATCATTCTTGTATTCATGATTCTTCTAGAACTGTGTAGAACACAAATGGACATTATTTTTCAACAATTTTCTTTTAAGATAGGGTCCAATGAGTCTCAGTCTCAGTATTTTACAAGGACCGTGAGGAATGTCGGCCCGGCTAGTTCAACTCACAACTTGGATCTTCTTGTACCACATAAAATGGGCATGAGTGTGAATCCTGGGGTGCTTACATTCACAGAGGTGAACCAGGAGATTACGTTCCATGTCGAGTTTATAGCAGAAGATGGTGCTGGGAAGGATGGTGTAGCATTTGGTCAGGGATATTTGAGATGGGTTTCTGATAAGCATAATGTTACTAGCCCAATAGCTGTGATCTTTGACTCTAAGTAGGTAATAATCATTCAATCTTATATATAGTTACTAGCCCAGTACCTGTGGTCATTGAGTCTGGGTAAACTTACAACTCCGACTTAAGTAAAATAATGTGTCCACAGACTGTTGAAAGACGTCCAATTTCAAATTCAGCCCTCCTCCTCCAATGATGAAAAAAAATAATATAATATGACATAAGATCCATCGCCACTTTGTTATAGCTTGACAAGCATTGCCAGGTCCTGTATATATAAATGTTACAAAACTCATATTTGCAAGTAAGCTTTCCAAATTACAAGAAATGCCGGCCAATGTTCCCTGACTTAAACTAACAATAATATTGTTTAACCTCTCTTGCTATCTTCTATAGCATGTATATGCATGCTTGAAAAATTGTAGACTAGCGCAACCCGCTTGCGCTTCCAAGTTCTTCTTTTTATCAAATTAATTATGAAGAACAAAAAGGGTGTAGGGTCAATGCAGGTTCTATATCTTCTTCATTTAACTTTCATGTTTTATTTATCACTCGCAGTTGCACAAGAGGAGCAAAACAATCTGCAAACATATATCGTTTGGGTTGAAAAGCCAGTCTCCCAGAATTCATTTGCACAATCTCATGAAGATCTGGAGAGTTGGTATCAGTCATTTGTGCCTGAAACCAGTACAAACTCAAACCAACTGATGACGCAGAGAATGTTCATACATACCACAATGTGGCCATAGGGTTTGCAGCAAAACTTACACCAGAGGAAGTAAAGGAAATGGGAAAGAAAGAAGGGTTTGTGTCAGCTCATCCAGAGAGAATTCTGCCTTTGCTCACAATTTATAGTCCTGACTTCTTGGGTTGACACCAAGGGTTGGGACTTTGGGAACAAACAAACTATGGTGAAGGTGTGATCATTGGAGTTTTGGATACTGGTGTTGCACCATATCATCCTTCATTGAGTGATGAAGCAGTATCTCCTCCTCCGGCTGTTCGTACCAAAAATAGCACAGGCCTTGATCCACAGCTTGATGATGGACTGATTAAGTAAAGCGAAAGGCCCAAGGCATCAAAAGGCTCATCTTACAACCGTAGAAAGCCCAAAAGGAGGGATCAGCCAGGCCCAACCACGCTCCAGCCGCAATTGTGGACCAAAAGACCATAGTCAACGAGGCTCTTCGAAGACATCGGCGCATCGGACACAAGTGTCCGATGCTTTTGTCTCGTCCCTTTCCAGATACGAATGCCACGCCTCATTTCGGACGAAACTCCTCGAAGCAAGTATTTTTCGCGTGAAATCCTTCGCAAAGGATCCGGTTTTCGTGAGGATTCAAATCTCATCTCGATTTGGGTTAATCACTGAAAAATCCAAGCATGACCCACCAAATCGATAGAGCATGGTCTACAGAAGTGGAAGAACGTAGTAAGTAAAGGCGTTTCACACCACCATTAATGTGATTGCCACGCATTTAATGCGGTATGGCCACTATTCCCATCGAAAAGGCTTTAAACCATCAATTCAAATAAAAACTAGGAGACCATCTTCAGGATTTTCCTGGTCCCTAATCAACTTGATCATCACAAGTAAAATCTTCACTTTGGAGATTTCTTAATTATGTCCAGTCACATCTGCAGAAATAGGGTTCACACAAGTGGCGTCGAGGTTGCATTTCCCAAAGGGCTGTCCAGGCATCGCCGCTAAAGGACTTATCTATCTATGTATATATACCGACCTCCAATGACAGGGCAAGGACACACAACTTCAGCCAAAAAGCCAGACTCAACGTCTCAAAACCAAGACTCAATGTCTTAGACTCAAATCTCTTGCGAAGTGTCTCTCTGCAGACAAAACCAAGATTTGAATCAACTCCCTTCCTTTTCTTTGAGTTCCTAGTTGACAACTCCTTGTTGGAACTCTCTTCTTTTCCCAAACACATAGCTTTGTCTAATTCCCATTGACAACTCCCGATTGGAATAACATCGCCATTGTTTGTAACCTATTTTGCTCACAATGCTTGGTATGATTTGATAGTTGGTTTCGATTTCCAGCTCACTTATGTCGAAGCAAATTTGTTCATCTACGATACGGGCTAGTTTTTGGTCGCGAGTGTTACTAATTTGCTAGTATCGGACAACACGACTTCGCAGCATGCATTATTGTCTCCTCGTCCGATACTATAGATCCTCTGTCCGATTGTATCATTTTCAGCTTTTCTTGTTTATTGAGTTATTGTATTCGAATAAGTTTCTATTTAGTCAAGCTTGTATGCAATCATTAGTGAAAATACCTCGTCTCATTTCGGACTAATTTTAATACAAGAGATCTATCATCGAATGTTCTGTCCGATTAACGGACTAGGACATTGCTTTTCCTGCGTATCCCTCGATCATACTTAAGATATTGAAAGTCCTCTTAGTTGAGGCAGAAAAAGAACCTATCTAAAGCCGATTCCCTCTTTGGAGCACAGTGGCCTTGGTTAGAAGAAAGAATAAATGAGCGCAGTCATATTCATCAAACTTCCCTCTTTCTACTAGAAGAGTATCACTAGTAGTGGCACGCCTTTCACATCTCCTCGAGGAATAGTCTCCGAATCCATACAAAGTTCCTTGAGGCACAAGCAAATCAGACGGTTGCTTAAGTTGCCAAAGTACAGCCTGCTCGCGGCTAGGGGCATCACAAGGTGTTCAAGCATTTCTAGACGAACACCGGCTAAATGGAAAGGAAAATGTGACTTCAATGAGACATTGTGCAATAACAAACTTATCGGGGCAAAAGATTTCATAGGCGCAAGCAAAGGGAAAGCAACAGGGAGAGCTCCATTTGACCAAGCTGGCCATGGCACCCACGCGTCTAGCACAGCTGCTGGAAATTTTGTGGAAGGCGCAAGCGCGTTTGGAGTGGCAAATGGCACAGCCGTTGGCATGGCGCCTTATGCTCACTTGGCCATTTACAGAGTCTGTGGCCTTGATTGTGCTGAAGGTGACGTTTTGGCTGCAATGGATGCTGCTGTTCATGATGGCGTAGACGTGCTCTCCCTCTCACTTGGCTGGCCTTCAATTCCTTTCTATGAGAATGTGATTGCGGTTGGCGCTTTTGGAGCAATGCGAAAGGGAATTTTTGTCAGCTGTTCAGCTGGAAATTCTGGTCCTGAGCATGTTACTTTATCAAATGACGCCACCTGGATTCTCACCGTTGGAGCAAGCACCATGGACAGAATATTAAACTTAACCTCAACACCTACACCCACAATCTTGTTCAATGGCTCCACATCAGATCCACTTGCTCCAAGGTCGCTACCTTATCATCAAGAGGACCAAACACTGCAAGTCCTGGAATTCTTAAACCTGATATCATTGGACCTTGTGTTGACATCCTAGCTGCATGGCCTTTTGCCGTGGACCTCAATGTCATGCCCTCACTTAAGTGGCATTGCATCGTTGCTAAAGAGCTCACACCCTGACTAGTCACCAGCTGCAATCAAATCTGCCATCATGACAAGTGCCAATGTACTGAACCTCGCAGGCTTGCCCATTGTTGATCAAATGCTTAATCGCGCAGACGTATTTGCAATCGGTGCAGGCCATGTGAACCCTTCGAAAGCAAATAACCTGGGGCTCATCTACGACACACAACCAGAGGATTACATTCCTTATTTGTGTGGTTGGAATTACACAGACAAACAGATACAGGTCATCACCCAAAAAACAGTGAACTGCTCTCAAGTTGGGGTCATACCAGAAGCACAACTAAACTATCCTTCATTTTCTATTACAACAGGATCCAATGAGACTGAGTCTCAGTATTATACAAGGACAGTGAGGAATGTTGGCCCGGCTAGTTCAACTTACAACTTGGATCTTCTTGTACCATATAAAATGGGCATGAGTGTGAATCCTGAGGTGCTTACATTCACAGAGGTCTACCAGGAGATTACATAACATGTGGAGTTTATTGCAGAAGATGGTGCTGGCAAGGATGGTGTAGCATTGGTCAGGGGTATTTGAGATGGGTTTCTGATAAGCACAACATTACTAGCCCAATATCTGTGATCTTTGACTCTAAGTAGATAATAATCATTCAATCTTAATATAGTTACAAATAATAATGTATTTTCTTATATTGTAATAATAATTTACCTGTGAATATATAAAGTCAAGGGGATTAAGAGCCTTGTTGTTAAAGCTAAGTCTACCCTAGCTGTAATTTTGTTAAGGGCTCTATAAGTTCAAATCATCCCTTTTATCACCTCTGGTTTTAAAAATCGATTTTCATGGAAATATTGACACAAAATCGGTGATAGAACCTGCTTTCTACCTTAACTCAATATCTCAAGAACAATGATATTATTTCTTTCACAAAGAACAAGATACAATTTCTCAACTAACTCCTCAATACAGACTCACTTAGTTAATATAGAGTTAACCTAACCAACTCTCAACTAACCATAGCCTAACTGATGGTTAACAACTATCCCTAGTGCCAGCTCTTATAGAGATTCCTATCTATCGGTATCAGTGAAAATTTGAGAGAAGCAATGGAAATTAGAAAGTTTTTGAGTGAAACTTGATATGTTTATTTTGTCAACTATCAGCGTGAACTCTTTAAACATTTCAAGGATGACTTATTTAGCAAGACATGAGACTCATTGTGTTGATTGTTATTCCCTCTGAACAGATCCAAGGTTGCAAATTGCAATTAACCTTCCTTTTTTTTTTTTTGGTCAAAATTGCAATTAAACTTTGCATGAAGAAAGGGCGACAATTTGACAGAAAGTCTCAATAATTTGAGAAATTCAACTTAAGTTAACCGAAAATTGCGATAATTTGAGAGATTCAACAACAACAAAAAACGGATTTAAAAACTGTGAGGTAAACTGCTATTATATTGCCCTAAGACAAAAATGAAAAACAATAACAATCGATTTTCCAGATCTTGGTCATGATGAAGCATTCCCTTCCCTTACTTTATTTATGAAAAGCCCTTACTTTATTTATGAAAAGCCCTTACTTCAAAGTTAATTATGTACCCAAAAAAAAAAAAAAAACAATGTGTGGACTTATTAACTTCAGTAAAACAGTTACACCTATGGGAAATTATCCGACTCTCACACTGCTCAAATCCCCCTAAAGGAAAAGAAAATGTTAAACTATTGTCTTCATATTTAGGCCATGCCAGCCATTTAGCCCAAGTATAAGGCCAGCTTTGTAACTTTGTTTGACATTATGTAGTGCTAAACAAGAATCAAAATCATCAATTGTTATTTTAACCACTCTTGTCTCTATTAATTGATAAGAACAATAAACTAGTTGGCACCAGACTAATAGAACAGCCTCCAAAATCCAGACAAAACAAATCTAGTATTGCATAAGGTCTATCGACGCTTTGGTATAACTGAAAGAGATTAGCGAGCATTACCAAGTCCTGTTTTTCAATTCCAAATGTGCTGCAGTTTAGACTCTAATGCTCAGCCTCATTTGGCAGCCCCTTGATCAACCAAGTCACAACAAGCATACCTTCACAACCTTGAATCGCCATCATCAGTACAAGAAATGCCGGCGAATGTTCCTTCAAACCCCACATTTCACCTCCATCTCTTGCTGTCTACTATATATAGGAGCTCCAATGGTAGACTAACACAAGGCACTTGCACTTTGAGGTTCTTCTTCATCAAAAGATGGAGAACAAAAAGTTTTTAGCTTTCCAGATAATATATCTTCTTGGCTTAAGTTTCGTGTTGTATTTATCAGTGGCAGTTGCTAATGAAGAGGCAGTGCTGGAACCGCTAGCTGAGACAGATGAGGAGCAGAATACCATGCAAACTTATATTGTTTGGGTAAAGAAGCCAGTCCAGAAATACTTTTTCTCAAAATCTCATGAAGATTTAGAGAGTTGGTATCACACATTTTTGCCCACAACTATAGCAAGCTCAAACCAGTTGAAGAAGCCACGAATGGTTCACGCATACCGCAATGTGGCCACTGGGTTTGCAGCAAAATTGACGCTGGAGGAAGTAAAGGCAATGGAAAAGAAAGAAGGGTTTTTGTCCGCTCATCCAGAGCAAATTCTGCCCTTGCATACTACTCATAGTCCTAACTTCTTGGGGCTGCACCAAGGATTGGGAGTTTGGAAGGGATCAAACTATGGTGAAGGTGTGATCATTGGAGTTCTGGATACTGGGATATCACCTGATCATCCTTCATTTAGTGATGAAGGAGTAGCCCCTCCTCCAGCTAAATGGAAAGGCAAGTGCGACTTCACTGGGACAGTTTGCAATAATAAGCTTATTGGTGCAAGAAATTTCCAAGGTGGGCAAACTACGGGAGGCCCTCCAGTTGACGATGAAGGTCATGGCACCCACACATCCAGCACAGCTGCAGGAAATTTTGTGAAAGGTGCCAATGTGTTTGGAATGGCCAATGGCACAGCGTCTGGCATGGCACCTTATGCTCACCTGGCAATTTACAAGGTCTGTTCTGGGGAGGGTTGTGCTGAAGGTGACATCTTAGCTGCTCTTGATACTGCTGTGGAAGATGGTGTGGACGTGCTCTCCCTCTCGCTCGGAGGTGCCTCAGTTCCTTTTTATGCTGATGGGATTGCAATTGGTGCATTTGGAGCAATACAAAAGGGAATTTTTGTCAGTTGTTCAGCTGGAAATTCGGGTCCTTTCTATGCTTCTTTAGCAAATGAGGCACCCTGGATTCTCACAGTTGGAGCAAGCACCATTGACAGAAGCATAAAAGCGACAGCAAAGCTTGGAAATGGAGCAGAATATGATGGTGAATCATTATTCCAGCCAAAAGATTTTAGTTCAAAATTATTACCTCTTGTTTATGCAGGCGCAATTGGAAAACAATCATCAGCATTCTGCGACGCTGGATCACTTGGAAACGTTGAAGGGGCAATAGTGTTGTGTGAGAGAGGTGGAGGAGTAGCTAGAATTGACAAAGGGGCAGAAGTGAAAAGAGCTGGTGGAGCTGCCATGATTCTCGTGAATGCAGAGATTGATGGTGATAGCACCTTAGCTGACCCTCATGTACTTCCCGCAACACACGTCGGTTATGTTGCAGGTGTTAAAATCAAAGCCTATCTGAACTCCACCTCAAGTCCTGCAGCCACAATCTTGTTCAAAGGAACTGTCATTGGAGACGGACTTGCTCCCAAGATTGCTTCCTTTTCATCAAGAGGACCAAGCATTGCAAGCACAGGAATTTTGAAACCTGACATCATTGGTCCCGGTGTCAGCATCCTAGCAGCATGGCCTGTTTCGGTGGACAACGGCACAGAAGGTAAGGCAACATTTAACATGGTTTCAGGCACCTCAATGTCCTGCCCCCACCTAAGTGGCATTGCAGCCTTGCTCAAGAGTTCCCACCCAGACTGGTCACCAGCTGCGATCAAGTCCGCAATCATGACGACTGCTGAAGTACATAACCTTGAAGGAAAGCCCATTGTAGACCAAACACTTAAGCCAGCAGACATCTTTGCCACTGGTGCAGGCCATGTTAACCCTTCAAAAGCAAATGACCCTGGGCTCATCTATGACACAAAACCAGAGGATTACATTCCTTACTTGTGTGGTTTGAATTACACAGACGAACAGATACAGGTCATCACCCAACAAAGTGTGAACTGCTCTCAAGTAGAAGCCATACCAGAAGCACAGCTAAACTATCCTTCATTCTCTATTATAGTAGGGTCGTCCGAAGACTCTCAGTCTCAGTATTATACAAGGACCGTCAAGAATGTTGGCCCAGCTAATTCAACTTACAACTTGGATCTTTTTGTGCCACGGAACATGGGCATGAGTGTGAACCCTCAGGTGCTTAAATTCACAGAGGTTAACCAGGAGATTACATTCGAAGCGGAGTTTATCGCAGAAGACAGTGCTGGGAAGGATGGTGTACCATTTGCTCAGGGATATTTGAGATGGGTTTCTGATCAGCATTCTGTTACTAGCCCAATATCTGTTATCTTTGCCAGCAAGTGAAATTAAAATAGGATCCCCAGTAGAAGTTGTCGCAAGCTTGCAGAGAATAACAGAAACAACTCAAGCCCAAAATAAGTGCAACTCCAGTGGTGTAATTGAATTGAAGTTCTAGAAGATTTGATATTTTTCTTGGAAGCCCTCCAAACCAATGTCTCCTCTGCTTATGCAGCACATGATTGTGAGGTCAACCATGTCTTACAGATGTTTCAGCAATAATTTGAAATTGACAGCAAAAAAAAAAAAAAAAAAAGGACTGTTTGTTGTTTATCAATTTTTCCATATAGAGCTTTAGCTAGCTTTGAGTGAAGCTCTACTATATTAATGAGATTATCTTTTATTATCTTTTTCTTTTCTTCATTTTTTATGAATGGCATTAACTATAGGCTTTTATGGTAGAAACTAGAAACTGCAAATTTGGGCATTGTGTACAAATTCGTAGGCACTTCAATTCAAGTCAAGTTTGCAAGTTTAAGATGATACATACCTTGAAGCTGAGGTCCAGTCAGTGTGTGCGGTGGACAGAAGAGAAGCGATCCCAGAAGCTGATATGATTGCTTGGCTTGGTGGAAGGAAAATGTAAGTCTTCAGTGTAGAATTTGGGTTTCAGAACCCCATCTTCCTTAATGCAGGGCCTCTCTCTCTCTTCGGGTTCGCAGCAGGTTCACATACACTATTTGTAAGTTCAAGTGGAATACAAATTAATAAGAAAGTAAGGTGTGTTTAAATTAGAGAGCAATTGGTTAAATTATGATAAATATGTAATTCCTATATTACTCTTGACCAATCCACTCTAAACCGAGCCACCAAACGTCACCTAAGGGTATACATTTGTTGATCGAAGGAGGAGATTTGAACATGAAACTTCTTATAATATTGAAAGATAAAAACCACTACACTAACACGTAGTTCACTTGACCAAAAAAAAAACATGTAGTTCATATAACAATGGTAGACTTGGAACTTAAATGTAATAATTCACAACATGTTTTTTTTTTTCTAGCAAAATGACTTTTCTTAATAACCCTGTTAGTGTAAATAACTCTTTATTTAATCCCAATTATATGACCATTTGAACACTATTAACTGGTGCGGATGATACCTTCAGCACACTATAAATAATAAATAAAAAATTAACCACTTACATGACCTATGTCAATGGTTTGACTCTTGCAGTGAGCTCAAATATGTAAGTTAAAAATATTGGCCTGCTTATTTGATAATTCATTTTGACATTATCAATTTTTTCCCCACTGGAGACATTCTCAACTTGTATCAGCAAGCTCCAAAACTACGTACCAAGAGCAACAATGAATTTTAACAAGAATGATAAAAATAAAATAAAACAAAAGTTGGCACCAAATTGCTAATAAATCTAGTGTAAGTTATGACATAAAGCCTATCACCAGTTTGGTGTAAGTAACTATGGATTTGCGAGCATTACCAAGTCCTCTATATTAATTCCAGAACTCCAGCACAGGTTTTGGTCTGTATGTCAAGGACCATTTGGCAGTGCTTTAATTTAACCAAGTCACAAGCCAACCTTCACCTTCAATCTGTACAAGAAATGCAGGCTTTTTCCAGCTCGATCTCTTGCTATCATCAATATATAATTGCTTTAGTTGTAGACAAACACAGAGCACTTGCACTCCCAAGTTCTTATTGATCAAAAGATGGAGAACAAAAAGTGTGTGATGTTGCAGATTATATATCTTCTTGGCTTCAGTGTCATGTTTTATTTATCAGTAGCAGTTGCTGCGGAGACAGATGAGGGCAAAAGTAGCATGCAAACTTACATTGTTTGGGTGAAAAGGCCGGTCCAGAACTTGTTTTTTGCAAAATCTCATGAAGATTTAGAGAGCGGGTACCAGACATTTTTGCCGGACACTATTGCGAACTCAAATGAGCTGACAAAGTCAAGAATGGTTCATACATACAGCAATGTGGCCACTGGATTTGCAGCAAAACTGACGCCAGAGGAAGTAAAGGCAATGGAACAGAAAGAAGGGTTTGTGTCTGCTCATCCAGAGAGGATTCTGCCTTTGCACACTACTCATAGTCCTAACTTCTTGGGGTTGCAGCAAGGATTGGGAGTCTGGAAAGGAGCAAATTAAGGTGAAGGTGTGATAATTGGAGTTTTGGAAACTGGGATTGGACCGGATCATCTTTCGTTTAGTGATGAAGGAGTACCACCTCCTCCAGCTAAATGAAAAGGCAAGTGCGACTTCAATGGAACAGTGTGCAATAACAAGCTTATTAGTGCAAGAAGTTTCCAAAGTGGAAAAACTACAGGAGGCCCTCCAGTTGACGATGAAGGCCATGGCACCCACACATCCAGCACAGCTGCAGGGAATTTTGTGAAAGGTGCCAATGGCACAGCGGCTGGCATGGCACCTTATGCTCATTTGGCAATGTACAAAATCTGCTCTGAGGATGGTTGTACAGAAGGTGACATTGTAGCTGCTCTAGATACTGCTGTTGAAGATGGTGTGGACGTGCTCTCCCTTTCACTTGGTGGTCCTTAATTTCCTTTCTATGAAGATGGAATTGCAGTGGGTGCATTCGGAGCAATTCAAAAAGGAATTTTTGTCAGTTGTTCAGCTGGAAATTCTGGTCCTTCCTATGAGTCTTTATCCAATGAGGCCCCATGGATTCTCACAGTCGGAGCAAGCACCATTGACAGGAGCATAAGAGCAACAGCCTTGCTTGGAGATCATGGAGAATTTGACAGCGTATCTTTGTTCCAGCCTAAAGATTTTAATTCAACATTGTTACCTCTTGTTTATCCTGGCGCAAATGGCAACCCATCATCAGCTTTGTGCAGTCCAGGATCCCTTGAAAATCTTGAAGGTAAAATAGTGGTGTGCGAAGGAGGAAGAGGAAGAATTGCCAAAGGGGAAGACGTGAAAAGAGTGGTGGTGCTGCCATGATTCTTGTGAACCAAGCTATAGATGGTTATAGTGTCTTAGCTGACGCTCATGTCCTCCCTGCAACACATGTGAGTTATGAGGCAGGTTTGAATATCAAAGCCTTCATAAACTCAACCTCAACACCTACAGCCACAATCTTGTTTAAGGGCACTGTCATCGGAGATCCACTCGCTCCCAAGGTTGCTTCCTTCTCATCAAGAGGACCAAGCATTACAAGCCCGGCAATTTTGAAGCCTGACATCATTGGTCCCGGTGTTAGAATCCTAGCTGCATGGCCTGTTTCTGTGGACAACGGAACAGAAGGCAAGGCAACATTTAACATGGTTTCCGGTACCTCAATGTCATGCCCTCACTTAAGTGGCATTGCAGCCTTGCTCAAAAGCTCCCACCCTGACTGGTCACCAGCTGCCATTAAGTCAGCAATCATGACAACCGCTGAAGTAGAAAACCTCGCAGGCTCTGCCATTGTTAACCAAACACTTTTTCCAGCAGATATCTCTGCCCTTGGTGCAGGCCATGTTAACCCTTCAAAAGCAAATGACCCAGGGCTCATCTACGACATACAACCAGAGGATTACATTCCTTACTGTGTGGTTTGAATTACACAGACGAGCAGATACAGGTCATCACCCAACAAACAGTGAACTGCTCTCAAGTAGGAGCCATACCAGAAGCACAGCTAAATTATCCTACATTTTCTATCAAAACCGGGTCCTCAGAGACTCGGACTCAGTATTACACAAGAACGGTGACGAATGTTGGCCCAGCTAATTCAACTTACAACTTGGCTCTTGTAGTACCACCTAAAGTAGGCATGAGTGTAAATCCTCAGGTGCTCACATTCACAGAGGTTAACCAGAAAATTACCTACCATGTCGAGTTCAACGCACACGACGATGCTGGGAAGGACGGTGTCCCATTTGCAGAGGGGGTTTCTGATAAGCATTCTGTTACTGCACGAATAGTTGCTACCTTCAGCACTCAGTGAACTTAAACTTGGGCCCACAATAAAATATCACAAGCTTGCAGAGAATAATATAAGAAATTGAAACCCAAAATAACTACTCCATTGGTGCCATTCTAGTCTTCAAGATTTGATCTTTAACTTGCAATCCCCTCCATACCAACGTCTCTCTGCTTGTGTAGTATTCTGATTGTGATTGTGAGGCCAACCATTTCTTAACTTGCAAAAGAAAACAGAGTTCTATAATGTTATTTTTCCAGATAGAGCTGGTTGTGGAGGCAAGGACTAATATTAATATATTAATGGCATCAACCAATATACAAATTCGGGCATTGGTTTACATGGTAACGGAAAATTTGGGGATTTTCTAACCAGCCCAATAGACAAACTTATAGGTGCTTCAAGCCAAGTCTGCAAGGTTTAATAGGATACATACCTTGAATTGACAATTGGGTTTCAGAATCCAATCTTCCATAATGCAGTGTTCTGAAGATTAATGGACTTCCATGCACTCCTATGGCGTCTGCTCCATCCGTGGTAGTTGTGCTGGGTTTTTAGGAAATGAGAATTTTCTTCTTCTTCTGCTTCTTTTTTTTTTTTTGAGCCCGGGCGTACTGATTAAATTTTCGGGTGAATTTGAAGTCTGCTAATTTTTTCAACCAATAAATCCTATAACCAAAGGATTATGGAGTAGGTTATGTGATTGTCGTAAAAAAGAGCCACCAACTAGATTTTGGTTTAGTAATACTTCTACTTACTAATGAAAGAAATCATAAGTTTAATCCACTGTCTGTTAGGGGTGGGTATGGTCCCGTCTCACCTCAAATCGGAATCGAAATTGGCACTATTCATTCAGTCTGATTCGGTTCGATTTTGTTTGATTTTGACAAAAAAAATTATAAAATCAGTTTGGTCTGATTTGCCCATAAGTCGGTTTGATTTTTGGTTTTTTAGGTTTAGGACCAGAATCTTTTTCTTTCTTTTTATTTTTTATTTTTTTATATTACAAATATCAACTAAAATTTTATTTTTTGGGCTTAAAAATTCATAAATTGCCCAGTTTCATGCAAAATGAGGTGATTGGCCTAGAAAAGAGATGTGATTTGGAGTTGGCCTTGGGGAAAGATTAGTTATGAGCTTAGAAATTTAACATTGGAATTAAATATTTTATTAAAAATATTTATTTAAAAAAATACACAGTTGATTCAGTTCGCCCCGATTTGATTTTTTCACTATAAGTACTGAAACTGGACCAAACCGATCTGATCTGATTTTTGGTCCACTCAATTTTTTCCCTTTTCTGGGCTCAATTCAACTCGATTTTCCGGGTTTAAATGCCCACCCCTACTGTCTGTTAATGAAACAAACCTGCAAAATAGCCTAAGGACATAAGTTTAATCATTTGGCCAATATGGCTCGATTTCAATAGGATTTTATCATAACCTAAGGACGTTTTGACTGCAAGGTGTATCTCAAAATTATTAAGAGTATTTACCTTTGCACATGAGCTCCTAAGTTCGATTCCTACATTCCCCAATATCAATTGTACTAACATTTTGGCTACTGATGTTCTAGGCAGGGCTCAGCCCAGGGTCATTCCTTGTTAGTTTAGTTTGTTGTCGGCTTAGGCCTGCCATTTAACCAAAAGAAAAAAAGCCTCCCATTTTTATTCTTAATCAAGATTTTAAGTGACTTTTCTACAAACAAAAAGTAAAGAGTCCAATGAAAGGAAAATCAATAATAATCCTAAAATCAAACGGTGATAGGCACTAATTTTATTAAGAGATAAAAGTACATATTGTTTCTTTCTTTCACTCAAAGGGTCTTGGTTGAATATTTTACAACTATTTTATTTATTATATTCTCATCATGAAAACGTTTTCACCTATAAATCAAAAATTACTATTAGAGTTGCTTCAAGAAAGATGACTTTTGCCAAAGCCGCTTGCTCCGTTGCAAAATAAAATTGTGGCCTTTGGGGTTAAACAATATTTCGTTAAGAGAAACAAGCTAACATGCCTACACATGGGTTGAATCCATATAACTTGACATATAATTGAGGTTAATTACCTCTTTTTTCTTTCTTTTTTCTTCCATTGAAGTTAAAAGGTGTGACAGTAAGAACAGCATCAGTGCAATTGAAAAGTATAGATTGACACAAACTAAAGTTAAATCGACATTATTTATTCGAAATCGGAATACCAAGTTGAAGTAAATTTCAAGTACTAAATTACAGAAGGTAAGAGACAAGATACACTTTCGAATGTTCAAAGAATTGTCTGAATACAGAATAAGAAGTCCAAGACCATTACCAATTACCATTAATTATACCTACCATTCTTAATAGAATTTTCTCCCCCTCTCTACTATATAATAGGGTAACTTGGGAAGTTATTGAAATGCACTGTTACTTGTAAGCTTCTTTGATCTTTTACAAGAACAGAAAACAAAATGTGCGTTTTGCTGTCATTTTGTGGAAGTTCTTATTCTTCTAGTCATACTTTCTTTCTCAGAAATCTGTTCAACACAGGTAATAGAATCCCCATCACCAAGTACTTTAGCAACCTACATTGTTCACCTTAAAAAGCCACATGACAGAGATTTTTCAGAATTGCAAGACTTACAAAGATGGCACCAGTCATTTTTGCCCACGGAGACAGAAACCGTGAACCCGAATCCATACCTGGTTCATTCATATCGAAATGTGGTCACCGGGTTTGCAGCAAGAATGACAGCAAAGCAGCCAAAAGCAATAAAAGAGTATAGCCGGGCGGCTATACTATTTATAATAAAAAAAAAGAACCACCCGCCCACGTGTCAAAAAAGTATAGCCGCTCGTTAAGCATATTAGGAGTATAGCCTATTATAGCCGCGCGGCTATAATGTTTTTTATAATAAAAACCGTAGTATAGCCGAACGGCTATACTTACTTTTTTAAAATAACCCCCGAGAATAGCCGCTCGGCTATACTATTTATAATTAAAAAAAGACCACCCGCCTGCCACCTGGCGCCGGCGCGGATTAATCACGTGTCAAAATAGTATAGCCGCGTGGCTATACTATTTTAAATAATAAAAAACCGACTATACTACACACTGGCGGGCTTTGATGCAGCAATTGAGGATGGTGTTGATCTGCTCAGCTTCTCCTTTGGCGCTGGTCCAATCCCATCTTTGGTAAATGATATAATGGCAATTGGTGCATTTCAGGCAATCCAAAAGGGTATCCACGGGAGCGCTTCGGCTGGGAATCTTGGTCCATTCAATGGTACAGTGCAAAATGCAGCCCCATGGATCCTTACTGTTGGAGCAAGCACCACTGATAGAAGTTTCAGAGCCGTGGCATGGCTTGGAAATGGAGAAGAATTTGAAGGTTATTGAAGATATTTTGGAAGATATAGATTAGGTCGGTATAGGTTAGGTTGTAGTCAACACTCTACCTAATTGGTGAGTTGTGATTACCACCTTTTCCTTGATTTTGTTGAATTATAAGCCTTAAGCTGACTTAAGAGTTAGTTTAATTAGTTTTCTATTTTAATTTCCTTTTATGACAAGTGTAAGCTTCCTATTGGTTGCTTAAGTGAATGGCTGAGATCATCTTGTGCTGTAAGAGATCCAGCTGCTGTGCATAACAGATATATCCCTCACACTATGTGCGTGAGGTTGAAAGAATAGAGAGCTGTGAATGAACATTCTGCTGCTACACGTATAGCAGGCAGATTTTGATAATTCTTCTTGCTTCTTCCTCCTTTTGTTTTCTTCTGTAAATTCTGAACACACACACACTGAAAACACTAACATGGCCTCAGCCAGGTTCGATTATCTAAAGAGCTGGGCGTTCAACTGTGAAAGGAAACATCATCGGAAATTTGGGTTTTTCTTCTAAATCAAAACAACTCGTTTTTGGAAGAATTAGATATCAATCATGGCTGGATCTGGAAGCTCAGAGGTGAGAACCCCAATTTTCTCTGGTGAAAATTATGAGTTTTGGAAGATTAAGATGGTGACCATATTCAAATCATATGGGCTTTGGAATCTGGTAGAGAAGGGAATTCCAGTTTGATTCGAAGAAGAAGAAGGCAAGCGAGGAGACCTCGGAGGAAGAAGATGATGAGAAGGCAGCTGCAATCCTCATGAAGGATGCAAAGGCTCTGGGTATTATCCAAAATGCAGTCTCGAGATCAGATTTTCCCACGAATTGCAAATGCGAGACTACGCCAAAGCTGGTTGGGAGCTGTTGTATGGAGAATTTCATGGTGGAGATCACGTTAGATCGGTAAAACTTCAAAATCTCATACGTGAATTTGAATATACTAGAATGCATGATAATGAGTCTTTGTCTGCTTACCTTACTAGACTGAATGATCTCGATTAATCAAATGAAAACATATGGTGAAGTGCTCTCGAATGAGAGGCTTGTGCAAAAGGTTTTGATTAGTCTTAGCAAGGTATATGACCCCATTTGTTTAGTGATTGAAAACACTAAGAGTCTACAGACTGTGGAATTGCAAGAGGTAATTGCTATTACGAAAAGCCAAGAGCAACGTTTTGAGTTGCACAACACAGATGCAATCGAGAAAGCTTTTGCCTCATTCACGGTGAGTTCAAAAGGCCAGAATAAGAATGCAGCTCATCCTGGTTCATCAAAGGCTCAGAAAAATTGGAATCCAAAAGGAAAACCTTGGGAATCGAAAGGCAAGCCTCAATGGAATAATTCTGCACAGACTCACGGCTCATCTACAGGTCAAGAAGTGTAAAACCCCAATGCAAGGTGTGCTCCAAGTATCACTTTGGAGAATGCAGGTATAAAGGCAAGCCAAAGTGTTACAAGCTGTGACAGGTTTGGTCACTTGGCTAGAGAGTGCAATCGCATAGAAGGCTGTGCGAGAAGGCAAACCGTGCAAGTCAAAAGGAGGTGATTGGAAATCTGTTTTATGCAAACTGTGCTACCACCGAGTCAAAACCAAATGGGGATTGGTACATTGATATGCTGTAGCAATCACATGACTAGCAATGTTGATTTACTTGTGGATGTGAAAACAAATGTGGCTGGACAGGTACAAATGCCAACTGGTACACTTGTAAAGGTGGCTGGCATGGGTTCATTGGTCATTGACACAACAAAAGGAAGGAAGTACATTAGGGAAGTGATGTATCTTCCAGGATTAAAAGAGAATATGTTGAGTGTTGGTCAGATGGATGAGCATGGATATTTTCTGGTGTTTGGAGGTGGAATGTGCAAGGTGTTTGATAGTTCTTCAATGAACTGCCTCATCATCAAAGTTCCAATGAAGAAGAACAGATGCTATCCCCTATCCCTCCTAGCTGAAAACCAATTGGTCATGAAGGCTAGTATCACTCAGTGCACATGGACTTGGCACAAAAGACTAGGACATTTGCATTTTAAAGGGTTAAAACAGTTGAGAGATAAAGATATGGTGCATGGGTTACCTCAATTAGAAGAACAAGATGGTGTATGTGAGGGCTGCCAACTTGGAAAACAACACAGACTTAGTTTTCCAAAAGGTCAAGCTCAAAGAGCAAGCAGTTCACTTGAGTTGGTTCATGTTGATCTATGCGGTCCTATGAGAAATGAGTCCATTGCAGGAAACAAGTACTTCATGCTATTCATTGATGACTATACAAGAATGGTCTGGGTTTATTTCTTAAGAAACAAATCTGAAGCTTTCACTTGTTTCAAGAAATTTAAATCCATGACTGAGTTGCAATCTGGACACAAGGTGAAATGCTTGAGGAGTGACAGAGGTGGAGAATTTCTATCGTTTGAGTTCATAAAGTTTTGTGAAGATCATGGGATTCAAAGGCAGCTCACAATGGCCTATACTCCTCAGCAAAATGGAGTGGTAGAAAGGAAAAATAGGACAGTGGTTGACATGGCTAAGTCTATGCTACATGAGAAGGAAATACCTTATTTTCTTTGGGCGGAGGTGTACACACAGCTGTATATATCTTGAATAGATGTCCTACCAAGGCTTTGAACAATGTCACACCTTTTGAGGCCTATAGTGGAAGAAAGCCGGGCATTGCTCATCTGAAAGTTTTTGGCTCCTTGTGTTATGTTCATGTGCCTAATGAATTAAGACACAAACTGGAACCTAAAAGTGTGAAGGGAGTGTTTGTTGGCTATGCAACTTGTGAGAAAGGTTATAGAATTTTTGATCCAATCTCTAAGAAACTCACATTGTCAAGAGATGTCACCTTTGATGAAGAAGGATCTTGGAACTGGACAGAAAACTTTGGCAAGGCTGTGACACCATTTTTTGATGAAAGTCTAAGTGAGCATGGCTTCGTTATAGGAGATAAAGCTGAGAATGCTGCACTAACACCTCAGACATCTATTCAAGCACCATCACAACATATCTCAAGGGACATAAGCAGTGAAGAAAGGAACACTCAAGCTTATGATCACTCACCATTGAAATGGAGAAGACTAGATGATGTGCTTGCACAAAGGCAATCTCTGCATCATTGAACCAGAAAGATATGCAGAGGCAGCTCAAGACAAGGCATGGCTAAAGGCAATGGAAGATGAACTCCAAATGATTGAAAAAAATGGCACTTGGGAATTGGTTGACAGACCAACCGAGAAACCAGTTATTGGAGTCAAGTGGGTTTACAAAACCAAGTTAAACTTGGATGGTTCAGTTCAAAAAAACAAGGCGAGGTTAGTTGCCAAGGGGTATGCTCGAAACCTGGACTAGATTACAATGAAACCTATGCTCCTGTGGCTAGATTGGACACGATTAGAACTCTCATTGCCTTGGCTGCTCAGAAGGAGTGGAAGCTGTACCAACTTGATATCAGCTTTCCTAAATGGTGTATTGCAAGAAGAGGTCTATATAGACCAACCAGAGGGTTATGTGATCAAAGGCAAGGAAGATAAAGTTTATAGGCTGCACAAAGCTCTTTATGGTCTGAAACAAGCACCTAGAGCTTGGTATGGAGAGATAGACACCTATTTCATGCAATGTGGTTTTGAGAAAAGCCTAAGTGAAGCTACTTTGTATACCAAGACAAAAGGAGATAGAGATATTCTCATTGTCTCTATTTATGTTGATGACATTGTGTATACAGGGAGCTGCAAGGAATTGTTGGATGAATTCAAGGAAGAGATGATGATGAAATATGAGATGACAGGTTTGGGCCTTCTACATCATTTTCTTGGCATGGGAGTGGTTCAAATGAACTCAAGCATATTCATTCACCAAAAGAAGTACGCAGGTTCTTTATTGAACAAATTTGGCCTAAATGAGTGCAAGTCTCAGAACTACACCCCTTGTAGCAACTGAAAAGCTAGTTAAGGATGATGGAAGTGGAGCAGCAAGTGAAGAGCAATATAGAAGCATTGTAGGTAGCCTCTTGTACCTAACCGCCACCAGACCAGATATTATGTATGCTTCTAGTCCGCTTGCTCGTTTCATGCATTGCCCTACAAATAAGCACTATGGAACTGCTAAACGAGTGCTAAGGTATATTAAAGGGACTCTAGACTATGGTCTAGAGTATGTAAAAGGAAAGAATGCAATGCTGATTGGTTTCTCGTGATGGTGACTGGGGAGGATCAATTGAAGACAGCAAAAGTACTTACGGATATGCATTCTCTTTTGGCAGCGGTATTTTCTCTTGGGCTTGATCAAGCAAAATTGTGTGGCGTTGTCCACAGCAGAAGCAGAGTATATAAGCGCATCCGAGGCTACTGCACAGGCCATTTGGCTCAGATTTGTGTTAGAAGATTTTGGAGAACTTCATACATAAGCAACTCCATTGCGGTGTGACAATACATCTGCAATTGCCATCACTAAAAATCCTGTGTTTCATCGTAAGACAAAGCATATTGATCGAAGATATCATTTCATCAAAGATGCACTTCAAGAAGGTATCATTGACTTGGTGTACTGTCCTACTAAGGAACAACTAGCTGACATCTTCACCAAATCCTTGGCTAAGGATCGGTTCAATTATCTCAGAAGTATGCTTGGAGTTAAATCAGCTCAAGACTTAAAGGGGAGTGTTGAATTATAAGCCTTAAGCTGACTTAAGAGTTAGTTTAATCAGTTTTCTATTTTAATTTCCTTTTATGACAAGTGTAAGCTTCCTATTGGTTGCTTAAGTGAATGGCTAAGATCATCTTGTGCTGTAAGAGATCCAGCTACTGTGCATAACAGATATATCCCTCACACTATGTGCGTGTGGTTGAAAGAATAGAGAGCTGTGAATGAACATTCTGCTGCTACACGTATAGCAGGCAGATTTTGATAATTCTTCTTGCTTCTTCCTCCTTTTGTTTTCTTCTGTAAATTCTGAACACACACACACCTGAAAACACTAACAGATTTAAGGTTTCCTTGTAATTAGTGTTCAGCCTTTACAGCTTAATTTGTGGATAAAGTCTGTGGTGAGGGTAACGAATGTTGTCTGGTGGTTTCTTGTCCTCACTCCATCTCTCTATATATTTGTGTACTGTGTAAATCTCCTCATGGTGGAATATACAAACATTCATTGAAAATCAACATGGTATCAGAGCAGGAACCTTAACCAAGCCTGTCTCTGCATCTTTGCTTCTCATTTTCTACTTCCTTCACTCTTCACTAAATGGCAGAAGAGAATCCTTTCAGTCAGGAGGCAGAGAGCTCTTCTGTTCTCTCTCCTTCAAATCCTTCTGAGATTGATGTCAACCCAAATCAACGTTTGAGTTCAGTGTTACTGAACGAATTCAATCACCTTCCTTGGTCGAGAGCTGTTACTCTTGCTCTTGGTGGAAGATCAAAGCTTGGCTTCATTAATGGGAATATTGAAGCTCCTGATGTTTCTTCACCCAATTATGAATCCTGGCTGTGCAAAGACCAACTGGTTATGTCGTGGCTTCTCAACTCTATGGAGAGGAAAATTGCTGAAATTTTTAGCTTTTACGAGTCCTCTTTTCATCTATGGGAGGCTGTCAAAGAAATGTATGGCAATCAAAACAATTCTGCCCGTGTGTTCCAACTCAAGAAAGACATTGCAAGCCTTCAACAAGAGGGTAAGCCTTTTATCCAACTTCTTGGTAGCATGAAAAGCATGTGGAATGAGCTTGAGGTATATCGTCCGCACACTACTGACGCGGCTGTGTTGCTGAAAAGATATGAAGAAGACAAGATTTTTCAGTTGTTGGCAAGTCTAAGTTCGGAGTATGAAGATCTCCGCAGCCATGTCCTTATGAATTTAGAGGTTCCATCCTTTGCAAACGTGTGTGCCACAATTCAACGAGAAGAAATTCGTAGGAAGGTCATGAACATGGAGACCAAGGCAAATACATCTGAGGCTAGGGCGTACATGTCCAACAAGCAGCATGTTGAAGAGAGAGTGTTCAAGGGCAAGAGGCCAGATTTGAAGTGCCATCATTGCAATAATACTGGGCATGTAATAGAACGATGCTGGATCCTACACCCAGAATTGAAGCCTAAGTTTGCAGCAGACAACAAGGGTGCTCAGAAACGTTCACAGAATTCAGGCTACAAGGCAAATCATGCAACTTTTTCTACTGATGGGCCATCAAACTTCACCTCAAATCCTGTTTCACTCATCAACGAGTTTGCTGCCTATCTTCAGAAAAAGAATGGGGGTGTTGAAAGTAAAGGAGTGACTAATTCTAGGAACGAGAACTCAATTGCCTTACTTGGAAAGTTTGCTGGATTTCTTGCTGAATTTGACAAGTTCTCGCATGAAGATATACCAGGTATGTTGAATACTTTCTCAACTGCCCTAAATGTTAGTAAAGTGCATGATTTTTGGGTCATAGATTCAGGTGCCACTGATCATATGACAAATAAAATTACAAATTTTTATGACTTTGAAAAAATGACCAAACCCTCCCAAGTATCAGTTGCAAATGGTAAGGGTGTGTCGGTTATGGGTAGAGGAAAGATCAAACTGATCTCACAAAATTTTGAGTCAATGGCTTTGTATGTCCCCTCCTTTCCTTTTCAATTACTCTCTGTTGGAAGAATCACAAACTCCTTGAATTGTCTTGCTGTTTTCTCTCCTCATAATGTTATTTTTCAGGATCTAGTCACCAAGAAGACGATTGGTGAAGGGTTCTATTTAAATGGACTCTATTACCTGTCAAAGGATTTTCAAACTCGCAAGGGATTTCACGTAGAGTCTAACCTAGCTCAAGATCAACATTTGTGGCATCAACGTCTAGCTCACCCCTCAGAAACTGTGTTGTCAAACTTGTTTCCTAGCTTGTGTAAAAATCCAATCAAATGTGATACTTGTCATTTGTCGAAGTTTGCTAGGTTACCTTTTAATTCTTCTGTGTCTAGAGCTAGCAAGCTTTTTGAAATTGTACACTCCGATGTTTGGGGTCCAACTTTTGAATCGTTTGATGGTTATAAATATTTTGTGACTTTTGTCGATGATTTCTCTAAAGTTACTTGGTTGTATCTTTTGAAATTTAAAAGTGAAGTTGTAGATGTGTTCAAAGACTTTCATAATCTTGTAAAGAACCAATTTTCAACTCAAATCCAAACTCTGAATATATGTCTCATATCATGACACAATACTTGAGCACACATGGGATCATTCACCAAACAAGTTGTGTTGGTACACCCCAACAAAACGGGGTCGCCGAAAGAAAGAATCGAGATTTACTTGAGAAAACAAGGGCCTTAATGTTTCAAATGAATGTTCCCAAGAAATTTTGGTCTCAAGGAGTTCTCACCGCTGCATATCTCATCAACAGATTACCTAGTAGAGTGTTGGATTTCAAATCTCCTTATGAAGTTATGAAAGGGAAGAAAATTAATTTATCCCATTTGAGGGTGTTTGGATGTACTTGCTTTGTTCACATTCAATCTTCTCATCGTGATAAACTTGATCCAAGGGCTGTCAAGTGCATATTCATGGGATATTCTTCAACTCAAAAAGGGTATAAGTGTTACAACCAGAATTCTAAGAAGCTCATTGTGACAAGAGATGTCAAGTTTGATGAAACCACCTCATTTTACAGCAAGTCTCTTGAAAGTTCTAGCTAGGGGGATCATTTTCTTGATCTATTTCCATTGCCAAATCTTGCTGTAAACAATGAAAGTTTCTCTCCAATGTCCACCAACATTTATATGCCATTAACTGAAACTGAGAGTGTAGTTCCTAGTTCTACAGATGAAGATTCAAAGGTCACTCATCACCAACATGAGGACCAAAGCACTATTGAAGCTGCTGCACCAACACCTCTTCGACACTATCCTACTCGTGATCGCCATCCACCTACAAGGCTACAAGATTATGTCACCTATACAGCAAGGCATCCAATAACCAACTTCATTGCTTATCACAAAGTGTCATCATCTCATGCTGCGTTTCTCAGTGCTATCTCTAGTAACCATGAGCCCCAAAGTTTTCAGGAGGCTAATCTTCAAGAAGTATGGAGAACAGCCATGAAAGAAGAACTTCAAGCACTTGATGATAACCACACCTGGAGTGTTGTTAAACTCCCCAAAGGAAAAAAAGCTGTGGGAAGCAGGTGGATTTATAAGATCAAATTTAATTCTGATGGGTCCATTGAAAGACACAAAGCGAGATTGGTGGCTCGCGGTTTCACTCAAACCTTTGGCGTAGATTACAAAGAAACGTTTGCCCCCGTTGCAAAGATGACTACAGTTCGGGTTTTATTATCTGTTGCAGTCAATAATGGGTGGCCTTTGTATCAAATGGATGTTAAAAATGCATTTCTGCATGGAGATCTTGAAGAGGAAGTCTACATGCAACTCCCTCCTGGTCACCCTCAAGGTTGTGATTCAAATTTGGTTTGTAAACTTCACAAATCTATTTATGGATTGAAACAATCTCCCCGTTCCTGGTATGCCAAGCTAAGTTCAGTTCTTGAAGCAATTGGCTTCCAGCGAAGCAACGCAGATTCCTCTTTGTTTGTTCGCACTGGATCAATTGGAAAATTAGTTGTCCTTATATATGTTGATGATCTCATCATCACGGGTGATAATGTTGAAGAGATTACCAGTCTTAAACACTCTCTTCATCAGAAGTTTGCAATTAAAGACCTGGGAGTATTAAAATACTTCCTTGGGATCGAAATGGCAACTTCACACAAAGGACTGTTCTTAAACCAACGCAAATATGTGCTTGATTTACTTCAAGAAGCAAACATGATCAACTCCAAACCTGCTTGTACCCCACTTGATTGCAAACTAAAACTAGACATGGAAGGCAAGCCTCTTAGCAACATCAGCCACTATCAAAGGTTAGTTGGAAAGCTCATCTATCTAACTATCACAAGACCTGACATTACTTATGCAGTCAGTCTTGTGAGTCAATTCATGCATTCTCCTACTATCGCTCATCTTAATGTTGTCAAAAGGATCCTTCGCTATCTCAAGGGGTCTGTTGGTCGAGGTATTCTCATGAAAAAAAATGATACCACTCAAATCATGGGGTACACCGACGCGGATTGGGCAGGAAATGCTATCGATCGAAAATCAACCACTGGTTATTGTACATTTGTTGGAGGAAACTTAGTCACATGGAAGAGTAAAAAGCAAAACGTAATTGCTCGTTCAAGTGCTGAAGCTGAGTATAGGGCAATGGCCTCAACTGCTTGTGAACTCATTTGGTTAAAAGGTCTTCTCTCTGATTTAGGGTTTCACAGCAGTCAATCTATGTCTCTCTTTTGTGACGATCAAGCAGCCATGCACATTGCTTCCAATCCTGTGTTTCACGAAAGAACAAAGCACATTGAAGTCGATTGTCATTATATTCGTGCTCAAGTTCAATCCAAGGTGATAGAAACTGTTTACACTCGCAGTCATGACCAGCTCGCAGATATCTTCACCAAAGCTCTCTCTTCTAGTCAGTTTCAACGGTTACTAGTCAAGCTTGGATCAATTAATTTACTTGATCCAGCTTGAGGGGGAGTATTGAAGATATTTTGGAAGATATAGATTAGGTCTGTATAGGTTAGGTTGTAGTCAACACTCTACCTAATTGGTGAGTTGTGATTACCACCTTTTCCTTGATTTAAGGTTTCCTTGTAATTAGTGTTCAGCCTTTACAGCTTAATTTGTGGATAAAGTCTGTGGTGAGGGTAACGAATGTTGTCTGGTGGTTTCTTGTCCTCACTCCATCTCTCTATATATTTGTGTACTGTGTAAATCTCCTCATGATGGAATATACAAACATTCATTGAAAATCAACAAAGGTGAATCCCTTTACCAGCCTCTTGGTTTGTTGAATCCAACAACATTGCCACCTCTTGTATACCCCACCACAAGCAACCACACATTATCTGAATTCTGCAATCAGGAAACGTTGGCAAATGTCAGGGACATGGTGAAAGGAAAGGTAGTGCTATGTCAGGGACGTGGAGGGGAAGCCGGCATTGCTAGGGGCAGAAGTGAAGAAATATGGAGGGGTTGCCATGATTCTCATGAATAAAGAGCTTGATGGCTATACTATCTCGGCAGAAACTCATGTACTAACCTGCAACACATGTGACTTATGCAGCAGGGTTGCAATTCAAGGCCTATATAAATTCAACCTCAACACCAACTGCCACAATCTTATACAAAGGAACTCAAACAGGAAACTCATCTGCTCCCATTGTGCTTTCCTTTTCTTCAAGAAGTCCATATGCAGCAAGCCCCGGGATTCTGAAACCGGACATTATTGGACCTGGAGGAAATATTCTTGGAGCCTGGCCGTCTGACTCATCATTTTCGGTGAGTACCTCAGTGTCCTGTCCTCATCTGACTGGTACAGCAGCGTTGCTCAAGAGCTCACACCCTGACTGGTCACCAGCTGCTATTAAGTCTGCAATGATGACAACCGCTGATGTACTAGATCATGAAGACAAGCCCATTCTTGACTACAATTATGCTCCAGCTGAACTCTATGCCACTGGTGCAGGCCATGTTAACCCCGCCAAAGCAAACGATCCGGGGCTTGTCTACGACATCCAACCAGACGATTACATTCCTTATTTGTGCGGTTTCAAGTACAAAGACAGAGGTAGAAGCAATAACACAAAAAGCAGTGAACTGCCCAAAGATAAAAATCATACCTGAATCAAAGCTGAACAACCCTTCATTTTCGATAACATTTGGATCAAGTCCGCAGGCGGTTACAAGGACAGTGACTAATGTTGGCTCAGCTTCATCAACTTACACTGTGAAGGTTGTTTTTCCAGAGGGAGTAAGCATTCAAGTAAAGCCTGAGGAGATTGTGTTCACCAAGCTGAAACAGACAGCAACTTACAAAGTGACTTTCAGCCTAGATGATGAGGGCTATAGTCAGAGTGCTGGCCATAAGTTATTTGCTCAAGGCTCCCTGCAATGGATTTCTGCTGAACATGGTGTTAGTAGCCCAATTTCTGTCGCATTCAAAAATGACGATAGGATGCTGCTATTCACACCTTAGAAAAGTTCAGTTTAAACTCTACAGCAACCTCTATATGTATCCCAGAAAGTGATATCAATATGTATGCATCCTTCTAATATAAATATATTTTATTGAATAATTGGACAAAATTAAAAAAAGAAAAGTTTGTGTGCACTTATATCTTGACCAAGTAAAGGGGAAGCACTTGAATTCATTTAGACAGGGCTGTTCTGGTTGTTCCTCTTAAGAAAGCAAATGAAATAAATCAAAAATGCCAATTGACCTTAAGTGTTACTCATATTCAAATAGTATCTTATATCAGAGAACCAAGCCTTGAGTGAAGACCAAAATTTGAATCTGCCAAATTAAGATTGGCTCCCAAGACTGGTTAAGTACCATGCAAATTTGTCAACTTTCAGTTGCTAAATGTGCTGTCCTATGAAAGAAAGAAATGACCATACATATGGATATGGTGTACTGGCTTCTCCAATTGCAGACTGATCTTCCCCGCTAATTTGTAATCGTATGACAGAAATCAGATGATTCTACTTTGTAACATTATGGCTACAATCAAATCAAAGAGGGATCAAATACAAGTGGCATTGCAGCTTTGATCAAGAGCGCTCACCCTGACTGGTCTCCAGCCGCGATAAAATCTGCAATCATGACAACAGCTGATGTTGTAAATCTTGAAGGAAACCCAATTCTTGATTCTGATCTTCTTCCAGCCAAATTCATTGCTATTGGTGCTGGACATGTTAACCCATCAAAAGCAAGCGATCTGAGGTTAGTCTATGACATCCATCCTGATGATGAGTATGTCAATTACTTATGTGACTTGAATCTTACAGAGAGTGAGATAGGCATGATCACACAACACAACATACAGTGCTAAAGTCCAAAAGGCATACCTGCAGCACAACTCAACTATCCTTCATATTTCAGTTGCATTCGGTCCCAGTCCTCAGACCTTTACAAGGACAGTGACTAATGTTGGCTCTGCCCTCTCATTTAACTATGCGTGGGTTGCTCCACCAGATGGGGTTGATATCACCGTGCCTGATGTAATTGCATTCACTGAGGTGAAGCAGACAGCAAAATTTACAGTGACATTTACTCGAACAAACGACAGTACTTGGGATGCAAAAAACCAATTTGCTGAAGGATATCTGAAGTGGGTTTCTTTTTATCAGTGTTAGAAGTCCAAAATCTGTCATGTTTAATTAACATGCTAACAATAACACTTTCAAAAAAAATATCCCTAGTATAGCCGCGCGGCTATCCTTTATTTATAATAAAAAACCGTAGTATAGCCGTTCGGCTATACGCTTTTTTTTTAAAAACCGCGTATAGCCGAGCGTCTATACTATTTATAAAAAATACACCCTCCTGGCGCCTAGTGACCATTTTGTCACGTGTCAAACATAGTATAGCCGGGCGGCTATACTATTTTTAATAATAAAAACCGTAGTATCGCCGCTCGGCTATACTAATTTTTTTTTTTTTAAAGGCCCGCCTGGCGCCTGGAGCGTAACGTGTCCAAAATAGTATAGCCGCACGGCTATAATCTTTTTATTAAAAACAATCCCAAGTATAGCCGCGCGGCTATACTATTTATAATTTTAAAAAACCACCTGCTTGACGTATAGCGCCTAGTGCCCGGTTCGCAACATGTCAAAAATAGTATAGCCGCACGGCTATACTATTTTTAATAATAAAAAACTGTAATATAGCCGGTCAGATATACAACTTTTTTAATTAAAAAAACAGTAATATAGCCACGCGGCTATACTATTTTTTTTATTTTAGAAAAAAACAAAGGACCGACTGGCACCTAGTGCCTACTTCACCACGTGTCAAAAGCAGTATAGCCGCACGGTTATACTATTTTTATAATAAAAAACGTAGTATAGCCGTGTGGCTATACCCTTTAAATATATTATTTTTAATAGGAGTATAGCCGGGCGGCTATACGATTTATTTAAAAAAATAAAAGAAAATGATCCTTCTAGTTGCATTAGTTTATACTTTATAGATATTAATTTGCTAGTTTCGACATCTCCAAAGCAGATATTGAAGAGAGAAATTTCACAGTAAATTAATTTGAGAGTTCAATTTTTTCTTTTTCTTTTTTGTGGGAATGTTTGCCTTTGGTCTACCTCGTTCTCTCGAGTGCTACTAAATTTTGTTACTGCACACATCATTTGTTGTAGAGAACTGCTTGCTGAGTTAGAGTGTTCTGGGTAGTTGCTTCACATTTCAAACAACACTTTACATTAAGAATACTACCACCTCGCTTCCTACTATACCCATAAATCTTTGTTTGAAATTATTGTTCTGGTTGGCAAAGAGTTTGCAAAATCACCATCTTGCATTTTTGTTACGACAAGTAAGAAATAATCTTAGCCTCTCACATTCTTTCAGTTAGTAAAATACGGAACGGGAAAAATATGAATAAAATACATATGTGTTTTATTCGTCAATATTTTGGCAAATTACAACTTATAAGTTCAGCCACTATATAATATTTTAATATGATTTATTTAATTTTTTAATAGATATTATTTGTATTCAATAATATGCGAAAAATGTTTGTGTATAATACCTGAATTTTGTGTGTATAATTGAAAATTCTATAGTAAAAAAACAAGTGTATTAAACATGAAAAATACATACGTACATGTACAATACAAGTATTAAACTTGAAAATGCTAAATTCTTTATACGGGTAATAGCTCTGTTAAAGCAAAAACTCAAAAGGGTACAATAGAGACTTCGATAATGGCCCAATAGTAATGGGTAATGCTCTAAACTACCCTTATCAATAAACAAAAATAGGGGAAAAAACAAATTATTTTTTTTAAGATTAGTGTCTTATGTAAAGAGTATAGCCGCTCGGCTATACTGTTTATAAAAAATATTTATAAAAAAAGGACCACAATACTGTTTTTTTTAAATACCCCAAGTATAGCCGCGCGGCTATACTATTTTTATTATAATAAATTCGTAGGGTACATCAATACCTTGTTATATATGGTTTGTTATGCTTTGAGAATTCTGTGAATGGAACATGAGTTCCTAACTTTGTACTTAGAACCTACTAGCTTGTCTACTATGCTTTTCTTTGAGTGTTCTGTAATTATCCAAAGCTTCCACAATTTTAAACCTCAAACTAATTACCATTTACAAACCACTGCAAGCACCATTCTCTTCTTCATCTCCACCTAAAGAAACCATATTTTAAATAATATCAAAACTAGCATCAGAAAACCACTCTGCCTCATTCTCCTTATCAGATTGCTCTTTAACCTCAAACCATATCTTTAGAGGTCATGCTAAGACGATACTAAAAACTGGGAGCTCTGGATGAGGGTAAAAAGGAAAACTAAAGAAATAACAATTCAAATTTTTTTATATGAGCAGCATTGCTCTTCGTATAATAATAAGGGGCATATACTCATGTCAAGCATATTTGATAGGTAATAAACAAACCGAAAATGTATTCTTTGACCAAAAAGAAAAATACAGCAATCACTTATATCTAATGAATATTGGTTAGATAAAACTAATTTTGGAATCATATATTAAAGAAACTAATAAAAATAATAATTGTTACTCAGATGTTTTAAATATAATTTTAATATACCCTATATATATATTTTACAACTCGATATTCTAAAGGGTAAAGTGCGGTTTTGCCCCCTGAACTATAAGGCAATTCGAACTTACCCCCCTGAACTATTTCGTTTGCCAATTTAGTCCCTCAACTCATAATAAATAGTCAATTTCCCCCTTACCGTTAAGTTTATCTAATTTCATCCATTTTTCTGTTAATAACAAGGGCAAATTTGTAATTCTAACTTAAAATTCATAAAAATATTGTAAATAATTAACTTTTAGAAGCAAAAAAAAATCTTTGGGGGAGAAGAAATCGGTGGGGGTGGGGGTTTTGTGGGGAGAATAATTTTTTTTTCTTCTAAAAATTAATTATTTACAATATTTTTATGAATTTTAAGTTAAAATTACAAATTTGCCCTTGTTATTAACAGAAAAGTTGATGGAATTAGATAAACTTAACGGTAAGGGGGAAATTGACTATTTATTACGAGTAGAGGGACTAAATCGGCAGCTGAAATAATTCAGGGGGGTAAGTTCGAATTGCCTAATAGTTCAGGGAGCAAAATGGCTAAAAATCCTATTCTAAACTAAACTACTAAGAGGGGGATTAAGCTCGGGTTTAAGGGCCGGGGCCACCGGGCACACTATCTTCGACAAATGGCCTAATCCATGTATGCTTAATATATTTCTTTTTAAACATATGCACATTGTTCTCTACAATTGCAAAGTGTATGAAGAACGTGATTAGTTTACATTTTAAAAAATGCCCTTAAGAAAACATTTCCAACAGCAACTTCCACAGGAGAAATTAAGCACATACAAAATATATAAAAGTTCTCGAATCTCACAATAGATGAGACGAGGGAAACCAGTAATTAACCAAGAAATATGGCTTCCAAATACAAAGCAATGTCTTCTCTAATGCCTATGAGATTGTTGCTGGTGCCAAAATATAACCAAACAGAAAAGGACAATAAAGTCTAAACACAATAAAAATCACACAAATGGCTGATTAATGTGACCTATTATTACACAAATATAATGGCTTGGGTTCCTTCTAGAAGAGAATAGCCTACAGATATGCTAAGAACCGTCCAGTTCAAAACAAAAGGTTGAAGGAAATATGGACCCATCCTTGAACCGGTCAAACATGCAGTACTAGTGTAAAACCAAATCAAGCTTGGCAAGACAGTCGGACACAGTAGTAAACTCGAACTAAAGTACTAGACAAAAACCTGCACATCATCCATGTTGACGCCTAAGGAGAAGTAGAGTCACTAAATAAAATTATCCATGGGGCACAAGACGATAATAAGGCTACAATAGCATAAACTTCACCAGGAGCCGAACCATAAAGCTCCAACAAATACATTTCGACACTTTTGTGAAAATGCCGGCCAATTCTCTGCTTCCTTACCTTTATATGATCCTTTCCCAACAGATAACAGAAGCATAGGCATCAGCTACTATCCCTTCTATCTCATTCACAAGGGTTTTGCTCACCATGGCCTTGATCCCTTTTCTTACTCTCATTTTCCTGTTTAGCTTCTATTGTGTAATTGCTCAGCAAAATGACCTCTTTCCAACCACTACTAAATCGAGCAATTTGCAAACATACATTGTCCATGTAAGGAAACCAGAGGGCAGGATTTTTGCTCAAACAGAAGACCTGAAGAGCTGGCATGAATCTTTCCTGCCGGCCATTACCACAGCAAGCTCAGATGAACAGCCACGCATGCTTTACTCATACCAAGAAGTAATCAGTGGTTTTGCAGCTAGACTCACTCAGGAGGAAGTGAGAGCAATGAGGGAGATGGATGGCTTTGTGGCAGCACATCCCGAGAGAGTATTTCGTCGGAAAACTACACACACACCCAACTTCTTGGGGCTGCATCAACAAACAGGTATATGGAAAGAATCCAATTTTGGGAAGGGAGTGATCATTGGAGTACTGGATGGTGGAATTGAGCCCAACCATCCTTCATTTAGTGGTGCAGGAATTCCACCTCCACCTGCAAAATGGAAAGGGAGGTGTGACTTTAACGCGTCAGACTGCAATAACAAATTAATTGGTGCAAGGGCTTTCAATCTTGCAGCTCAGGCATTGAAAGGAGATCAACCTGAGGCACCAAACGATATAGACGGACATGGGACCCACACAGCAAGCACAGCTGCTGGTGCATTTGTGCAGAATGCTGATGTGCTGGGAAATGCAAAAGGTACAGCAGTCGGGATAGCACCTTATGCTCACCTGGCAATATACAAAGTGTGCTTCGGAGAACCCTGTCCCGAGGCCGATATACTAGCTGCACTTGAAGCGGCTGTTCAGGATGGTGTTGATGTGATCTCAATCTCTCTTGTCGAAGATTCAGTTCCATTTTTCAATGACAGTACTGCAATAGGCTCATTTGCAGCAATCCAAAAGGGAATATTTGTAAGTTGTGCAGCTGGAAATTCTGGCCCATTTAATGGAACTCTTTCTAATGAAGCCCCCTGGATTCTAACAGTTGGAGCAAGCACCATAGATAGACGTATTGTAGCCACAGCAAAGCTTGGAAATGGAGAAGAATTTGATGGTGAATCTCTCTTTCAGCCAAAAAAATTCCCTTCAACATTGTTGCCACTTGTTTATGCTGGAGTAAATGGTAAAGCAGATTCTGCATTGTGCGCTGAAGGATCCTTGAAAGGTCTCAGTGTTAAAGGTAAGGTAGTTTTGTGTGAGCGAGGCGGGGGAATAGGAAGAATTGCCAAGGGAGAGGAAGTGAAAAATGCAGGAGGTGCTGCCATGATTCTTGTGAACGAAGAAACCGATGGCTTCAGTACATCAGCTGATGTTCATGTTCTTCCTGCAACACATGTGAGCCATGCCGCTGGACTGAAGATCAAAGCGTATATAAATTCAACAGCGACAATATTATTCAAAGGAACTGTCATTGGAGACTCATCTACTCCTGTCGTTGCTTCCTTCTCTTCAAGAGGCCCCAGCCTGGCAAGTCCAGGTATTCTGAAACCAGACATTATTGGACCAGGCGTAAGCATTCTTGCTGCATGGCCATTCCCTGTTGACAACACCACAAATTCAAAAGTCAATTTCAACATAATTTCTGGAACTTCAATGTCATGCCCGCATCTCAGTGGAATTGCAGCTTTGCTCAAGAGCTCTCACCCTTACTGGTCACCAGCTGCCATCAAATCTGCTATAATGACTTCTGCTGATCTTCTAAATTTGAAAGGAAAACCAATTCCTGATGAAACACTTCAGCCTGCAGATGTCTTAGCCACCGGTGCAGGCCATGTCAATCCATCAAAGGCAAATGACCCAGGATTAGTATATGATATTCAACCTGATGATTATATCCCTTATCTTTGTGGCTTGGGCTACAAAGACGATGAAGTAAGTATCCTTGTGCACAGACCAATAAAGTGCTCAAAGGTATCAAGCATACCTGAAGGAGAGCTGAACTACCCTTCATTTTCTGTCACACTGGGACCATCTCAGACATTCACACGAACTGTGACAAATGTTGGTGAGGCATATTCATCTTATGCAGTCAAGGTTAACACACCAGAAGAAGTCTATGTGAGTATCAATCCCAAAACACTTTACTTCTCAAAGGTGAACCAGAAGCTGTCGTATTCAGTGACATTCAGTCGTATTGGTTCAAGAGGCAAAGCTGGTGAATTCACTCAAGGATTTCTAACATGGGTTTCTGCTAAACACGTCGTTAGGAGTCCAATTTCTGTTAAACTCCAGTGAGTAATGGATGCATATCATATAGTGGGCACGTGGTGACTTGTAGTTTCATCAAAGTTCATGGTGCTGTATGTGATCAAACATATTTGTACCTACTCATTTCCTTATTTTTTTCAATAACATGGCAACTATTTAAAGGAGACCACTTGGAGAATTTAAGCAAAGGGCAAAAAGAAACCATTTGACACCCAAGTTACCAGAGATAGAGAAATCTTGGGTCTGCTGCTTCCGGTTGAAAGAATAATTAAAATAAAATTAAATATAATACGCGGTGTTTATAAAGAAAACAATGTCACAAATATAGAAATACCATAATCCAATGCATTTTCTCACATCTAACTCAAGTTTTATTTTTAATTCAGTAATGAAAACTACTGATAGAAATCTAATTACTTAACTTACACTGGGATGACCCTATAATTTTCTCACTCAGATGTTGCACATTTTCAGTAAAGAATTAGATGTGGAGAAAAGAAACCTTGCTCAAGAATGATAAATGTTGCAAATGCTGTCAAGGTTCTTTGCTCATGACCTGCCAAACCTACATACAGGTTTCATGTTTTACTCACACATCAGGGCATCAGGTTTAAGGAAGCTAGTCATTTTAAATACACTGCATAGCCAGGAGCCAGATGCCCTCATGCAACAAAATGTCAATAGTATGAATCATCTCACATTCTATTCAAGGAAATTGCATAGAAACTTTCCCATCGCAAGAACTCAATGCAAGCTTCCTCAGGTAGTTACCATTGAAGCATACTTGACTGCATTGTCTCTGAAATTTTATGTCTGCATAATAACCGTGAAAACTCATCAACCAAAACCAGGAGGCACATCAGGATCCTCATCACCAGCATCACATGCCTGCTTGTGCTCCATGTCTGTAGAAAATCCAGGCGCAAGTCTGTTATCATCGGCATTCAGTTTATCCTGTAACTGGTGTGAACTTTCCTTTTGTTCTTCCATGGCTCCTTTTACATGACGCAGAGGTAGCTGTAACTCATCATTATTGTTTATCAGATGATTATGAGATAAAGAAAATCCCGGTGGTGCTTTTGGCTCAGTGCCAGACAACGTATCATCAATTTCTTTGGCTGCAGCAACAACTAAACCGTTATTGTCAGCTTCCTTGCGAACTGGAACATCACGACTAGAAGCTTCACCCTCAGCTTTCCCTTTTGGGTTAGTTAATTTATTGTAGACAGATTCAACAGTTTCTGCGATTTCACTTTTCATGCCATCACTTGATCTGATTATACCCCACAAACCATCAGATATGTGGCTCATCACTTGGTCCCTAGCAATTGGAAGCACACCAAAAGAAAAAATTGTCATTATCGGATTTCACATGATTTTACCTTTGTATCTATGACAACAACCAAATCGAAGAGGAATCAAATAAAAGTTTGTGACTATAGCATAGAAGTCTAGGAAGACAAAAATTACCACGTTATGATCATTAAACTGTGAAGAATGATACCAGGGACTAATCAAGTCATAACAAAATTTCTTCTATTTAAAATTAGAAAAACATCTTCTACTATTTAGACCAAAAAAAACCATATTCTACTATTTCATCAAAGAGATACAGAACCACCACCACATAAACGTATACAGTCATCAGTCACATTAAAGTCATTGAGAGAAAGTGGTTACTTACCCAACCTCCTGATAAATGTCATCAGAAAGTTGTCTGGGTTTCATATTCTCGGCACCTTCACGATTAAGCGCTGCCGATTGCTTCACAATTGTAATAATATTTTCACGCAATTCATCCTGCAATCAATTGCCTTTGTTTCAGAAACATCCACTCACAAATTTGGCTCATAAACATAGAAGGAAAAAATTGCCAAACATTCATGCATGCTTTCAATCTACCCCAATCCAATCCTAAAGTCCAAAAATTTGGCCAAATTTAAAATTAAATTACATAAAAAAAGAGAAACCCATTCACATTGTTTGGCTAAAAAACAATGTTCCCATAATACTTAATGAATCAGTGGAAAAGACTTGATTTTCATAGTGTGACAAAATTGAATATAATTCCAGCATTCTCAGCAACACCCTAAGCTTTAGCATTTAAGCACTTGTTAATTTTTTATTTCTTCAAAGTAACAGAAACAAATGGAGAAGCAAGCGAATTTCGTTACCCTAGGAAAGAGAAAAGAATCAAATAAGGAGAGAGAAAGAGACAGAGACACAGAGAGAAATGGTGCGTACGTTGTGCTTGAGCTTTTGAATGATCTTGCGGCGGAGTCTGTCGAAGTCTCCGTCGTCCTTTAGCGTCGCTATCACCTCCTCTTTGCTAACCTGGTGAACGTATGAGCACTCCATCGGATTTTCGCTTTGCGTTTTTGCTCCAGACCCCCTTCACTTATTTACCGCCACAGCCATAACAACTTTTTATATTCGCTATTTCTTTTTCTTTTTCTATGACGGAATATGATTTTTCCTTGGGAAATTAGTGTCCTTGATAAAGAACTCTACAATCCTACCAATGGCAATTTGACATGTGTGTAGAAATTTTTCATTTTTTATTTTTTATGAATTACTTTTACACACACGTTAAACCGTGATTGCAAGCAATATCCCTTCCTAATTCTAATTTTATGAAGATAAATTTTGAAGGTTTGTTTTTTTTAATGGACAAGCTTCGCATGTTTTGCCTTGTAACAAATGCTGATTATGATCAGTACTGGAACCTTTGGTTTCCATGCATGCCTGAATTGGATTCTACTTTGTATGAACCAGGGAACAAAATCAAAAGCTTATTATACCCAAGCATCCCTAGTTCTCAAAGCCAGTCGCATCTTGCCTAAACTAAACATTTTTGCATAGAAGCAATACCACCTGCTTCCTCCATCTCCAAGACAGCTCCTTGCATTATCGCCGAGGGCCGGAGTTACACCACAATTACATAATCAGAAAACACTGATCTCCGACTAAAAAAGAAATATATCAGTAAACAATGATCATCAAGCTTCTGTGAATTAGTTCCACATACACACATCTAGGCTCTAACTTCATTTACATCCATATCAATCATTCATGCACCAGCATCTGAGCAAGTCAACAATTTTACATCCGAACAAACTACGCTTCTGAGTCGGTGACATATAAAAATGCACCACTGAATTCATAGCATTCATTTATCTAATCTAGGTCAATATGGAGGTGGAAGGGTTGGGGCCATGTTGCCAATTCAATGACTGTACAATTTAGTAACCAGCCCCAACACCAGTCACATTATGGAACATTAAACAACAGACATGTGTACAAGAACAGGACACAACGGTTTACAGATAAAGAAATGACTTCACTGAATGATTGCCTGAAGGAAATGCAAAACTCCATCAGATGACAAAGCTATTATCCAAAAAAGACCAAGGGAAGTCACAGCTGCGTCAGCATTGTGATTTCTTATGGGATGAATGGTGAGCCCTTTTCCGTGAGCAGCTGCGGTCAGTTCCATAGCTTGAGCTTATGCAGAATGATTCATGAAGCCAATCAGCGAGCTACACACCAAGCTAATACTCAACTTTCAGTTCATCATTTAAGCAATAAAATTGTACTTACAAATCATCTTCCTGCATTTTACTTCTTGATGACTCACGTGGTCTCGAACCCTGTCAAATAGGGGTTACTTTAGAATCATTTCTATCTAATTACAGAGCCAATGTGCAGTCCAATCGGATAAAAGGACAGGACACTGAAGTCAAATTCTAGAGCAAAGGGGAATGTTCTACAAGCACATGAATAATCTATCCCAATACTAATATTTTCAGCAAGAGCATTTCTACGTAGAATAAAGCAAGAGACATTCCAATGAAGGATGCAATCAAAGATCCTGACAATCTTAATAACATAAGAGCATTCAAGGCTCTCACTGAATGGTGTATGTCCCTCTACAAGTGAGGTTAATTCCTATGATGAATTTTATGATCATCAGCCAGAATGTCCAACTGATAGGCCTCCAGTTATTTCCAGGTTATTAAACGTATAAGGAATATTAAATCCACTGATAAATCGCCCAGGAAATTTGCACTTAAATACATAAACTTGAAAACAAAACAAAAAAGGGAAAATAAAAATACAAGTTTGGCTACGAGACTGCTATTCAAAAACCAGAAATTATGAGCAAGAGACGCATCAATTGATCATAAAGAAGACAAGGCTTTAAAGTTATCATACTGTCACATATTTAGATATAAACCACATAGTAAAGTCAACTAGATAATCTTAGATAGCATACTGACAGGCAGACATAATTCCTTGCTACTTCTACTTTGGGCCTCCAGGTATTCTTCATAAGACTGCAATAACAAGAAGTACAATTATCAGAGACAATATTCCAATAACATATGACAAGATTGTTCTCAACAGAACAGATTTACGATTTAAATTATCAAAATTAAGATGGAGATTTAACATGACAAATAAGATTAAATATCAAAAGTAAAATGAAGATATAACATTACAAATAAAGATTTCAAAAAATGAAAAATGTTAACTTTCCTTGGAAGAGCCTTCAGAACGGAAGTCTTATGAATAAAGCAAGCAAAACTAGTTAAGCTACAGTGAGCTAGTTCAGCTTCATTAACCCCCAGGCCCAATTCCCAATAATGTTTAGACAACTTTGGGAGAGAGAGAGGGAGGAGGGAGAGAGACTAGAAAACATGGCTGGGAACTTTAACAATTTCAACAAGGGTAAATCAAAATAAACGTTTTTCTTAAATTTTTTTTTTTTGTCTCAATGATTTAAAGCCCGTACCTTCTTAAAATACTACAACAAGTAAGTCCTAAGTACAGCTTTAAATTATTTTCAACGGGATATCACCATTTGCCTTTCATGTCTCTAAGTTCACTAATTTGCAAGGACGATTTCAAACGGTACTACAGGCCTAAAGTGAAGATATGGGGAAAAAAGAAGAGCAGTCCAGAAATAAAGATACAAAGATAGAAACATGATACCATTTCCAGAAAATCATCCTCAGTAAGAACACTTGCTAGACGGCTTTCTGCAGACAAACCCCAAACATCAAACCGAGATGACAAATCCCTGTCCACTCGTATATTAGAATGGTCTCCATTAATGCAAGACTGTTTCTCCCTAGTAACTTTTGATGCCACAGAGTTGACAGGCAAATTTGCTTCAGCCTGATGTTGGTAAAGCAAGGGGGGATAGTGCATGGGTGTCTGGGACCATGAGAGATGCATGGGGCCTACATTATACTCTTCCTCACCTAATGAACATGGAGGCTCTATGCAAGGCCTTTTTGATGGAAAATCATCCATTGCAATACTGTTCCAAAATAAAATCATAACAAAAGGCTCATGAACTGGCTTAGAAATAAGTAAATTCATCTTCAAGCGTTCAGAAATTATTACCTATTCAGTCCATTCACATCATTTGTCCCATCAAGAAGCTCACAAAGAGCTTCTCCAACATCTGGCGATAACTCCTGAAAGAATACAGAACTTCAAGTCATAGTTTAAAACACTCTTCCAAGAAGAATAAAAAACAACAAAAAGAATCAGAAGACACTTAATTTAATAACTAAAAACCTGGCAGTCTCTGCTAATTTTAACAGGTTTGTACTCATTCAATGGATTCTTGAGATGAAGAGTCTTTTGGAAAGGCAGATCATTTAACCGCAGCCATTTGACCTTAAAACTGCGCCCCCATGGATTACTTCTACTACTTCCTTGACTCCATACATTGTCTCGCCTCCATCCAACAGATGACATCATTTGGGCATACCCTTGGAAGGAACCACTCATGTTGACACTGAATATTAAAATGACTTTACCAGAATTCTGCAACACAACCATATGCTTCCCTATAAAGTATCTAGATTGGAAAAGAAAAGCATGATACTAAAACATAGACGATCTTACATGAAAGGCCTCTTCCAAAATTGGTTCATTCATGACTTGAGTAGCCCAAATTCCTTTCTCAATTGATAGTTGAATATTTTGATGATTCAAACTCTTAATGATGAAATATCTTGTATCATACAAAGTACCCTTTTTTCTTCCAGTTGTTTTTCCACCCTGATCATGACAATGCCCCCCTTCTTCTGACTTAGATGGATTACCCTCCTCATTAACTTTGTGACTTGAACTCTCTGACAAGAAAATATCATATCATCCACTGATCACAGCTTGAGATGAAAATTTGAAAATGTATTACAAAGTTTTGCATGATGCATACATGAACTGAAGATGATTAAATCAAGCAGCCAATATCTATCTATCTAACTGCTTCAAATGATATTATTTTGAAGAAGAAGTAAAGGGAAAAGCATTTTTATATTAGTTAAAAACACTGATATTTGTAGATTGAAATTAATCTCTTAGAAATATATGTATTGTCAAAAATATATAAATGAAAGAGGTCAGTACATCTTTGGAAACCAAGTACAGCATGAAAAAATCATCAACTGCACCTTCCAACTCCAAGCCCACATAAACTGGAAATTTGTCGAATGCACATAACAATACAAGCTCTATGATGATCCGAGAATATATTACACAATGACAAAAGTAAAAACAGTGTAGATGCACAACATCATACTTTGTACATTCACCAAAGAACTTCTAAAGGAACACTTTCACAACAGAGATCTTAAACTTCAGTTGTAGCTGAAAAGTTTAAAACTGTTGCATTCAACACATCAATAATGTATATTTGCTTGCGAAACAGCTAATCTATGTCAAACTAATAAAAGTATATCAAAATCAAAAGTTGCATGAAATTATAAAAAGAAAGAACTTCCATTATTGTTACCTGGATCATCTGAGTTTCCCATGTCTTGTTTCCATTCAGTAACAGATGAGTCAACTACAGATGCATTCTCTTTTGCAGTATCACAAGACATATCCCTATCAACCTACTACGTCATTAATGCAGGTGAAATGTAAGCATAAACTGGAGACTATGCAGAACTATGGTAAGGTAGGAGAAACCAATTAATCAAAAACAAAAAAGAAAATATGGTCAAATAAAATTCAAAAATATCTTTATGAAGGAAGCCAAATGAACTATGTCCATCTGTTTAAACAGAAACTATCATTTTTAGTGGATTCAGGGATTTTACCAAAATTCCATCAAGATTATTTTTCTTCATTATTGTGTTTTGGTCAAGGCTTTAACTGAACATAAGGGCAGGTAAAGTTATCCTTTCTTTTTCCTCAGAAAACATATCCTGACTTCCAATTAAAAAATAAAACATTACATGACAAGAACTACGGAAAAGCTCATGTATCTCAAAAAATATTTGCAAAGTGGAAAGTCTTTCCACTTAAACAGGCATCAGAAAGTTTTTCAATAAGAAAATTTTTCTACTGAATTAATTTGCATCAAAACAAACAGAGTCTAATTCAAAAAGTATAATCCCCATTCCAGCTGAAACGCAAGAATGACTAAAGAGTACAAAAGCCGCATAGCATTACATACGAAGAAATATGGTAGAAGGGGATTCAATATGAAAAGAAACGCGCAATGGGGAGAATCAACACATGCGATCTCATCCAAAGAAGGCAACCGTCGACGTGTCTATCCCCATGCTGGTGTATTATGTGCAAGAAAAGTACCGAAAGTATAGATCATCTCTTCATTCACTGTCAGCTTTCACTAAACCTATGGTGGAAACTTTTATGCGAATTTGGAGTCACCTGGGTGATACCTAGAGATTGTAAAGACCTACTTAGTCTCAAATGGGCTGTGCCGGGAAGCAGGAAAAGAGCCCAAACCCTCTGGTATTGCCTTATTCACGCTATTCTCTGGACTGTATGGTCGGAGCGTAATCGAAGAATTTTTCAGAATCATAGCGGTGCGTCCACTGAAGACTTATGGGAGAGAGTTAAATTCTGGGGCTCACTGTGGGCTTCTGTGTCTAGGCATTTTAACGACTATCATTACTCTACTATCAAAAGGAATATGAAAGCAGTCATTTGATAAGAATACTTAAGCGCCACTTGTATCTGTCTTGTGATGTCTGTTATTAAATGGAATATGAAAAGAAATATGAAAGCAGTCATTTGATATTAAATCCTGTGATGTCTGTTATAGAGTAGCTGTCTTTGGTTTTTTCCCTGCCTCTATGAGCGCAGATCTTTTATTCGTTGTATTTCGAGGATATCTTATCCTCTTGATTTTTAATACAACAGTTTCTTTTCAAAAAAAAAAATATGAAAAGAAACACGCAATCTGTTGTTGTCTTTACCATACATAAATAGTGAAGAGTAGAGACTAACAACCCATATAAATAAATAAATAAAAACTTTATTAGCACTTGCAAGTTGCAGCACTGCTATCACAAAGGTGAAAACTCAAGCATAAGCCTTTTACAATGCCCAAAATTAAGGTTATGACTCGTTAACTAGATGGTATGCTTACCTATCTGTTTATTATTTCTCATAATAATAAAAAAAAAATTAAGATAAAAACTAGCTGTCTGAAGTTTAAGTAAGTTCTAAGAACCTGCTAAAAAGCATTTCCTAATCCTCGATGATGTAGGATATGGACGAATGGAGTATTTAGGTAATTTAGTGGAAGCGAACACAATGATAAAACAGAAAGCAGATGGAAAACAATGTCTTGGCTTCACACCAAGAAGTCTCCAATCTCTGGAAAATAAGCTTTACTCAATATCTAAACTCTCCATAATGAATTACATATAAGGGGTATTTATAATAATCTAACCCTGGAAAGTTTGAGGATTCGACTATCTTATAAGAAGCAAGCCCCACAACTTAATACTAAATTAAAGTTATTGTCATGTTGTGTACAGTGTAACAAATTTCTTTGCATGTAGATCACAATTTCAAAAATGACAAAGAGGGTAGTTCTCACAAAAATAGCATGTCAACTTTTCAATTAAAGAAGTTTAAACCAAAGTAACTATCCAACTCAAAATATAATCAGTGTATAGCGATAACTTTCCAGCATTGCTACTATACAAAACCTCTCTTAAACACCACTCTAGGTCATCAATTTTAGCAAATCCCAAAGTTTATGTATCATTAACATTTAATACTGAAAATTGGCTATTGAACTAAAATCAAGTTCCTACTCATTTGAAAGTATAAAGCAGAGAGTCCACCTTTAGGACAACAATGTTTTCTTAAGAGCCTCAATCCAAGAAGCCAAGAGGCCATCAAAGCACCTCTATGATTCATAACTCAACCTCAATCATTCCAGATATAACTAAGGGAAATTTTTTTATAAAATAAATAAATAAACAAATATTGACTTCCATTACAACTTTTCTTGACCTCTTACACAAAATTTGCATAAAGATTGGAATAATCATTTCTTCATTTTACTTCCCACATTTGCTCTCAACAATCAATGAGAGTACACAAAGCAAGATTGACCCATTTAGTCATAAACTCACACAAAATTGTCCCAACCCAATTCAACACCTCAAAGAATTGAATTTCCCTCCAATGCAAAACACACACAAAAAACACAAGCTAATATCAAAACCCATTGAGGCAGAACAACATGTTAAGAAGAACAGAAACAGAAACATTCTTACCTGTTTAGAGAGAGAAGACAAAGAAGTTGAAGAGAGACGAAGTGAAAGAGTACGAGGAGTATGTGTTGTGTAGTGTGTAATCTTCCTCCAAAGCCCTAGTTTTCGAAAAGTACTTGGTAGTTGTAAAGCAACAGCTTACGGCTCCGGAACGAACTTGTGCTAGCGTTACAGCTCGGTGAGGGAGACCGCACGCCACGTGTCCTCATTTGAGATTTTTGGTAGAAGTCAAATGGATATTTTCATTTACAATTTTTCTTTTCTTTTTGTCCTTTTGTCATTGGGCCGGGCCGGCCCGAAATCTTTGGATTCAGGCCGGGCCTTGATGGGCTTTTTTATTTTTTGGGCGGGCTTTCCAAGTCGGGCCGAACCAGGCCATCCATGACCGAGTAGGCCAGCTCATTGACTTATTTTCATTTCAAACATTTAAGTAAATGTCTTGTATTTTTACTTTAATTTATTTTTATATTACTTCATTTACTTAAGTTTACAATGTAAATAAGGAAGTACCCCTCATTTGGATTCAATTAAAAATACTAGAAAATCAAATTTCCAACAAATTAAAATATGAAAATCTAGTTTTAGTTCCGTTGATACCAATATTAATATCTCAATAAGTCAATGTATATTTTATTCTTAAATCTCATAAAATTAAGTTTGATTATTTAAAATGTAAGGAATATAAACCACCAAAAATATCATTGAAAACATTAGTATTCAAAAGTCCATTTTTCATACTTAGTCAAATTTTGAGTAATATAAAAACATTAGTAAATGTAGTAATATAAAAATAAATTAAAGTAAAAAGACAAGACATTTACTTAAATGTTTAAATGGAAATAAGGCAATGGGTGAGCCTAGTCGAGCAGAGTCGAAGGTTTCAAATTCTAACCCCAACCTGAGAATAGACCGAGCCATGCGGATCTAACCATAGAACTTTGGTCCATCGGATCTCGAGCCGCCCATTTCGGTCCACGGACCGTGGACCAAATGATGATCCCTAATTAGGCCAGACCTCGTGAGAAAATACGGGCCAGATTAGCAACAATTATTTGAAACTTCAAGAAATAAGAATTCTACTTGCACCCAATTCATATCTAAGGGCCTTAGAATTCTTGCATATCTGTGCGGACAGTGGACACCCATAAAAATAATTATGGGTCATTGGCTTTAGTCCAAATCACAGGCCCATATGCCAAAATTGAAAAATCAAACCTAAGACTTCAGGTGCTCTTGACGTACAAGCCCCTTGCATGAACTCGTCGATCTTTTAGAACAATCATAAGCCTGTAAGGTTTTGTATGTTTTGGACATTATTTTAATCTAGGTAGATTTGTGAATTTCGTTTAGCCACAAAACACAAGTTTCATTGTCTTTTTAATCTCCTTCTATGGTCTTGATTATCTTTAATCAATTATTTACTAATGAGAATGTATACACTTCAAATATAGACCCATAGCATGGTTTTTCCTAATTGGTATAATTTTTTCTTGGATTAAATACATTTTTGGTCACTGGGTTTTGCACGAAAATTCAATTTAGTCACTGAGAAAAAAATTTAGCAAATATTAGTCATTGGGTTTTCCAAAATTTACAATTTATAAACATTCCGTTATCTTTTGTTAAATTCTGTTAAGTACAGTTTTTTTTTTTTTACGAAGCATATTCAATCTTCTTCTTCTAACTCAACGAGTTAGGGTATATATTGTGCTATTAGGGCTCGTTTGGTACGTCGGACTGTACTGACTAATTTATATTGAATAGTATTAATCTGTTCTGGAGAGTACTGACTGTTTATCCATAATATTATAAGACGTTTGGTGTTGTTCCGAATAAATAGTCTGACTAAGTTATACTGTGTTTGGTGTTGTTCCAGATAACATCGGATCAGACTATTTATAAAAAAAACAATTCTTTGATAATTTAAGTAGAAATTGAAATGATACAAATTTTTTTGGGTAAGATTCATATGACAAGATTTGTTTTTCAATTTTTTTTGGTAATAAACAAGTCCATCTTTGGGATTCTGATTGAGTTGGATACCTGGAGAATATGAAATATATAAAGAAAAAAAGCAAGAAAAACTCAGCAGCATGTATTGAGTTGGATACACAGCAGCATGATGATAATTTGATTATTTGATTATTGAGTTGGATACACAACCGCATGTATTTTCCAATACAGAAAGAAAAAAGGTCAAAAATGAAAAACTCATAATCTAATTTCCACCAAAATTTAATAAAATAGGAAATATAAAAAAGATGAGAGAGAGAGAGAGAGAGAGAGAGAGAGAAGTATGAAGAGAATAACCTTGGAGAAGATAGCAGAGAATAACCCTAGGAGAAGAAGATGAAAATAGCGTCGTCGGATTTTTCACATGAACGTGTGTGTTCTTTTTCCATAGTTGTATAATTAAGCGTGTATTATCTAAACCGGGGTGTGTGGGTTGTATTAGTTAGTCAGGTAAGGAGAGTATTAAAAGATCAACCCGTTTAAAATAGTCAGGTAATTAAATAATACAAGTTGACCCCAAACACCTGACATGGACTATTTACTTCTATCCAAAGTCTAATACGGTGTACCAAACGAGCCCTTAGGGTTTAACAAATTGGGGAAAATTTTGGATTGAAATCGGAATTGTGAGGTATAAGGTCACGGATTGGATGCTGTATTGAAGCCTGAATCGATTGAGTGAGAACCGTATTGTGACTTCGAATGGCAAAGAGATGTAATCAAGGTGATAGAGCACCAAAATATATTGGTAAGTTGTTGATTTCATTTTAATTTGGTTTGGCTTTTTTATTTTCTTCATACCTCACAATTTCGATTTCAATCCAAGATTTCCCCCAATTTGTTAAACCCTAATAGCATAGTATACCCTAACTCGTTGAGTTAGAGGAAGAAGATTGAAGGTGTTAAACATTATATAAAAAAAAAAAAAAATTTTTAAAAAAAACCTACACTTAACTGAAGCTAAAGGAATGTCTATAAATTTTAAACTTAAGAAAACACGATGACCAATTTGGCTAAATTTTTTTTTAATGACCAAATTGAATTTTCATGTAAACTCCACTTACCAAAAAAGTATTTAACCTTTTTTTCTTCTTTTTCTTGATCAACAACTATCTTTATTATATTTGGATTCTCCCATCATCTTTTTTGGAAATAAGCCCAATCTATATTATTCTGACAAGTACAATAAAAGAAATAATAAAAACAATGAATAATAATTATGTTTATCTTCTTCAGCGTGCTTCTCATATGGTCACATATAGCTAGAAACCAAGCCGTCGTCGTTCATTATCTTTAATCAAAAGCACACGAACGTCCAACTCACAAAAAGATTGCACGAATCTCATTTCATAATTTTAATTTTAAGAAGCAATCAACAAGAAGATTATCACAATTTTAAATCAATAATATTTTTTTTGGGTAAATAATATACTTATAAATTAAAAAGACATAAATGGTAAGCTAGAATGACCCGCCTCACGTGGCCTCCAAATTAAAAATACATATATAAACACACTTGATTAATTTAAATCTCATTGCTTCCTATAATTTGGGCTAGAGGTGGGCACAATTTCGCGTCAACTTAACTGAATCGTCTAACTCAATCATGGTGGGTTGGCCTAAAAATGATTGGGTATTGGGTTCAAAAAATTATAAACTCCTATGTTCTGATTTGGTTACGAGTTGGAATCAAAACTTAAAAATAAGCTTAATTTTGAGTTAACCCGACCGAACCGACCAACTCGATCACAAAAAATTTGGTTTAAATTGGGTTCACCTAATAATGAGTGGGCTTAGGTTTAAGAAATCATAAACCTATATATCAGATTGAGTTACGAGTTAGGACTAAAACCAACCCAACCCAACCCATGCCCACTATTGCACATGCACCCTAATTCCCACACTACCGAATGGTACTTCTCACCAACCGATTGTTTGGAAGGTTGTGGGGATATGAAAACGGTGCTAGTTGGTCAAGCTTGGACTCCCAATGGCCGAAAATTAGCACACGTTGATTTCTCCATAATTTTTGAGAAGTTGGTATACCCCTCACAAAATGTCCTCGGTCCTTCGCATGCAGGTAGTTAGCCTACACCCAGCAACCATGGCCCTTGCTTTTCGCCCTCGTCACACTAACCACCACCTTCACCTCCACCAACCATCCTTACCAGCCCCCATCACCTCCACCACCCACCACCATCCACATCACCACCACCACCTTCACCTCTACCTCAACCACCACCACCACCCACTAGTACCACCTCCACCACCACCTCTACCCACCTCTACCACCACCACCACAACCGCCACCTCTACCAATACCACCACCACCCATCATCACCATCACCGCCACCTTCACCACCAACAATACTCCCCCCAACCACCACCACATGGTAAACACATAACATTTTCAACATCATACCCATTTTAGTCATTATCCACAGTTACAACAGTTTTATATTAAAATTGACCAAACAATTTTGACACTGTTTTTCATACTAACATCACTTTTAAAATATTGTTTACCAAACATAGAATTGCTTTTCTTTATAATTGATTATTTTCAAAGCACATCAAAAGCAGCTTTTTAAAAAGTAACAGCAATTCCAAACTGGGCATTAGTTGTATTTCTCTTCTCAATGTAGCTTCTATTGATTATAAATAAGAAAAATAGCCAGAGAGTTTCTTTTTATTTTTTACTATATATTAAGTTGAGAACCTGGCCAAATTAAAGTTCAGTCAAACAATCCAAACATATATACTTGTAATAGTAAACAAGCATTCATAAATATCAATGGTCACTTTATATAAGTGTACGCCTGTCATTGCACGTTGCATTGACAGATTGTCCGGCTAAGTGGGAATGAAGTTGGATTCAAGATATATGTAATAATAATATGCAGTATCCACACTTCTCTCAATGATTTGTACTCCAGGAGCCCACCTCCATGATCAACACCTAATCCTAATCCTGTTCCCCACAAATTAATAAAAATAATATTAACTGTTTGAAGTAATATGTACTTATTAGTGGACAAGAAACACAAAAAAGATGCATGGCGAATATAGCAGTTTGCATTGTTTTTTTTTTTCTGCTTGGTAACTTATAATTTTACAAGTCAAGAATTAAAACTTAATTAATAATATAAATTCTCCCATCTTGACATTTTCTAAGATTTCTTCTTCGTACACTATTGGGATTTCCTGATCAATCCCTCACTCGTTTTTTCTTATGCCTAAGATATTCTAATTTCACATCCATTTGGTGAGCTGACTCGTTCAGCAGTTACTATCCTGGAGAGGTTGAAATTACCTGTAGGATGACTAAAGATACCTAGAGGAGGGTGATTAGGCCAATTAAAGATTATAACCAATAAACAAAAAATAAACTTTGGTAGCATGATTGATATGGCTTATCAATCCTGCGCCACGATTGCTTCAAGCTCGCCGGAGTAAAACCGCCACCACGGTCTGATGCCCTCAATCGTATGAGTCACCGAACAATGCAAATGAATGCAGTATGAATGATTTAAAGTGTTTGATAAATCACCAAGTAAACATGGAACACTTGATGATCTATCTCAAATATGCACAGCAGCTTTCTATTGAAAATTCTATAGGCTCAAACAAACAATATGTTGAAAGCTGTAAAAACCAAAAGAAAGAAACCAACGTTTTTATTCAAAGCAAGAGTGAATGAATCTTTGTCACATAACTCTAAGAGACTATCCAACGAAATTGCATGCTGAGCATCACTGTTCGAATCAACCACGACTTCTCAAATTTTGTCCCAAATGGACTCTAGGTCCACAACACCAAACCGCACACCTCACCATTAATATTCAATCAATAATATCAATTTTGATTCAGTTATTAATATCCAAAACTCATTCTCCACATTCCACCCGAAGTGCACCTAACCCACATGACCAATATTGGTCATCAATCCTAATTGATTCAGAATAACAATTTTGATTCACTTTTGATTCAAAGTGATAAAACCTAATCCTATTAAAGGAAAATATCACGTTTTTATCAAAAGATCAAATTTCAATATAAGTCATGCTTTTTTTTTTATTTACTAAGATAAAACCTAACTAGGAATCTAACTAGGAAAGAAATCTCAAGAGATAAAATCTAATCCTATTAAAAATAGGACTAACATAAAAGTGCTTGAGTGAAAATAACTCCAATTAGGAATCCTATAATGAATGCATGATTATGTCATGATTTACCTGAATTCAAGTTCCTCATATCGATCCAGTCAACCTTTGAAAATCCGGAATTGAATGTGTTGCGCCAAATCTTCCAGCAAACCATATTCACACACTAATAACAACCTATGCTAGAGTCTAGGAAATGACAACACAATTTTCATACTAACACAGGTGTATAACAATCATATAATGATTTAGACCTCAGCAGGACCTTCAAATAAATATTATTTCATTATTTTGTTTGGTTTTGCATATACAATCACAAAATGATTAGAATTTTAGACCGAATAATATTAGAAGACCACATTTATATGCCATGTGTACCATCTCTTTAATAGAGGTGGAGTCTCCCACACAATCAGTTAGAGATGTGATACATAATGTGGTATATAGATGTTATTTCACAATGTTTGTTTGGTTTTGCATATACGTACGATCACAAAATAATTAGAATTTGGAACCGAATAATATTAAGGAAACCATATTTATAAATTATATACCACATTGTGTACCACCTCTTTAATAGAAGTGGAGCCTACTCAAACAATCCAGTCACATCTCTATTAAAGATGTGGTACATAATGTGATATATAAATGTGTTCTCCTTAGAGCATTTCCATCGGTGGAGTCGGCCCGGGCAGGAGGGGGCCCAAGCCCCAGGCAAGAGCTTCCAGCGGGCTTCAGTTGCCCGGGCAACATGTGGGTCCCATGAAACCAGACTGGCCCAAAGGCAAAACGAGCCCGAGCTAGTGGACGCCAAGCTGGCATCAGCACTCGGCAATTCAAATTTTTTTTACCGTTGGCGAGTGCTGAATTTCCTTGCGCTGCTTTCTGCCAACGGGCAGAAGACACGTAGCACGTCCTGTGCCTTTCGATGGCTACCCTTTTTTTTTTTGCTTAAAAAAATTAGAAAAAATTGTAAAAAAAATGTCAAAAATTCTGAATTTTTTTGTTTCTATAAATACCTACTAATATTCTTCACTTTCCACACCAAATCTTCATACATTTTCTTCTCCTTCTAATATTATTCACTTTCCACACCAAATTTTTTTCACTTTCCAAAATTCATTTGTGTTAAAATTCAAATGGCATCCTCCATCGAAGCCGAAGGGGCGTGGTCAATCATGGAAGATGTGTTGTTGTGTGAGTGTTGGGTCCAAGTTGGTCATTGTCCGATCACTGGCAATGAGATGAAGTTCGATCATATGTGGAAAAAAATTCATGCCGAATTTTGAGAAAAATATGGTTCCTGTAGTACAAAAATGGCCTTGGCTAGTAGAGGGAAAATTGTGAATAAAGAGTTGGGGAAATGGAGAGATGCGTTGGTAAAAGCGAGGGAACTGATTCGAAGCGGTGAAAATCTTGGCGACTAGGTAACAAATTTTATTCAATTTAATGTCATATTTTTATTTTATATTTTCTTGGGTTTCCAATTTTTTTTAATAGATTCTTCAAGCACAAATGTGGTTTTGTGCCATTGGCCAATGTAATAAAAGATTCAAAAATTACCAATGTTGGGAAGTTGTGAAGAATTGTTCGAGATTCAGTACAAGTGGTTCGTTCAATTGTGTGAAGAAAACCATTACACATGGCTCCTCAAGTGAACAATGCACACAGTCGGTTCCCGTGGTGCGTTCCATGTCGGAAATAATGGCACTATTACGTCCTCCGAGGGAAAATACTCCCCCATGTCGTGATCCGGTGGAACCGCCTCCACCAATGATTGAGTCATCATTGTACTCGATTATGTCAGACTATGATGACTCGGAGTATTTCAATTGTATGATGAGTGAGTGAGATGTGAATTTTAAAATAAATATGGACATGTGGCAACTGAAAATCTTATCCAAAAATTTTATCTGAAATTCGAGATGTGAATTTTATAATAAATATGGACATGTGGTAACTGCAAATTTAATCGGAAAATCTTATCCGAAAATTTTATTCAAAATATGAGATGATAATTTTTTTAATAAATATTGACATGTGGCAAGCGAGGGAACTTATACGAAAATCTTATTTAAATTAATCGTTTAAGTATAAAAAATAAAAAATAATATAAATTGAATAGTAATTGTCATGGCAAAGGGCAATGGGTGGAAACACAACAAGCCTTTTGCAAGGGCTGCAACTATTCATGTGAATAGTAACAATCCTTACCTCCCATTGCCCTTTGCCATGACAAATGATTGAAAGTACTCTAATATTTTCCTTCACGATGATATACAATATGAGACCCAATTCTTTATTTAGCTAGCCCATGTCCCTGTCAGCAAGTCAGCATTACTAAATGTGAGGCATATCTTTATTAGCCTCCAGATGTACAGTTTTCTTTTGACTAATAAATTAATAAGCTTTATAGCTCTAAACTGAGGTCACTTGCTATGTCACCATGCCAGTAAAAAAATTCTCAGCAAAATCTTGAAACCCTAGGCCCCATCAAAGATCTCATTCCAAAAATGAACATATCTTAATAATGTTTTCTTTTTTCCTTTTAATTATAATACAGCGCGCTGAGAGGTCTGTATAGAGAAAATAGAGATTCGGAGCTTTAAACATGGATTATAATTCTTCCAATACACCCCAATTTGACCAAGCTTTACAACAAGCTGATGAGCTGTTCCAAATCTCCTCCTGCCTTCCCTACACAGAGCACACAACCCAAGAAAATCAAGCACTCCCACCGACTCCATCTCAAGATGGTCGTGATCTCACTTGCAGGCCAAAATCTGGCCAGAAGCGCAAGGCATCAATATCTTCATCCAATATCACTTTTGGTGAAATTGATGATGAGCAAAACCTAAAGGGCAATAAGAAGATCATGCATAGAGACATTGAACGGCAAAGAAGACAAGAAATGGCCACCCTTTATGCGTCTCTTCGATCACAACTTCCCCTTGAATATCTCAAGGTACAGTCCTACGTACATAGCTAGTTAATTTTCTCAAATAATATATCTGTAAAATTTCGAGATTCATATACAACTGTTAATCAGCAGTGTGTACTGGATAATTCGAGTAATCAACGGTCTTGCTACGAAATCTAGTAACATAACATGTCTTCGTGACGGTTAGAAGCATTGGCAACATTTTTCGGTTGGAGACTTCACAAATTTCGTTTATAATTTCGCAGAACTGAGTTTGTATTTATGATGACATTGACAATTGTTGGTAGGAGACTAAGAACTATGTGGGTTTTTTTAGGTTTGAAGTATAATCCTATCTCAAATTAGGGATTTTTTAGACAATAAGAATTATTTTGCTTTGGCATAAGTTTATGTAAAACCTTTGTGTATAAATAGTATATGTTGAAAATTGGCCCAAATTAATTGTTTCTATTTCCTAATTGTGTCGACCACTTGGTGAAAGGAAAATATTATTCTTTTCTTTCTCATGCACTTGCCGAATGCAAAGGAAGTGTGGTTTTGTTGATAGAGTTTTATATTAACAAATGAACAAAAGGAATGAAACATGCATCACGTGGGGAAGGAATGAAACATGCAGCCATCCTTGACTTTGGAGGACTTATTCACATGGGTGGATGTCTTTGGTGGGAGACAATGCATGGTGCAATGATGAAGGATTTTTTCCTTCTTTGGCTGGCCATCACGTGGGTTGGCATGTGGTCATTAATTAAAGGTGGCTAGCTTTGTTTAGGCATTTGATGGCTTCTTTTTATAATGCTGGTAGGTGTGCACTTTCGGCATTTGCAAAGCAAATTGGGAGAGCTGGACCACATTCTTTAGCTACAAAAGGTGGGCAGAATGCCTCACCATTTGAGAAGGTGCCGTTTGCACCATGTGAGAGTGGGCAGTGCAAGTGAGCCGCACCTTTGGAGAGAGGTGGGCTTGTGTGCCTCACCATGTGGGGGGTGCTGCAACAGAGAAAGAAATTCAGTTCTTTCTCCCTTGTGTGAAGCCGTGCACCACTTCGGGAAGAGAGATTTGGAGTATTTGCTCCTTTGTTGAGACCACACTATTTGAAGACAATTTCCTTATGCGATCAATGAGAGACGTTTTCTCTATTGGTTTTTGGGTGTGGTATTATTTGTTCTCTCTTTTGTTATACGTGTGAGAGTAACTTGGGTGTATTTGAGATTTGGGTTGTGAGAGTTAAACTCTGTAATTCCTAGGATAGGTGAGAGGGTTAATCTCCTTTGGTTGTAATCTCTTTTGGGATACTAGTGGAATTTCTTCTTTGTCTTCGAGCTGGATGTAGGCTACACACGGGCCGAACCAGTATAAATCCTTGGTGTCTTTTGGATTTACTGTATTTCATATTTTGCTCTTGTTGTCTCAATGGTTTCATATCTCACGAGTCATAATGCGATCCGCTTCATGCGCACAACAAGTGGTATCGAGCTCGGTTTTTGATCTGGTGGAGTTTTGTGTTCGTGATGATGAAACCAGGAAGCGTGTTGAGGAGATATGAAATTTTTTGCAGCGGAGAAAAATTCCAGACTTTGGTGTTGAAGATGAGAGCCTTGTTAGTGCAACAGGGGCTGCTCAAAAGGCGCTAAAGGGTATCCAAGCATGGCCAGCAAAGTGATCAGACGATGGAGAAGGATGATGTCTTGAATCGGGCACTCACTGCGATTGGATTGCAGTTAGCGGACGGTGTTCTTCGTGAGGTTGCCGATGAGACTACACATCTTTGGGCTATGGCTGAAATGGTGGAGAATACATATGTGACCAAATCATTTCCAATCGGTTGTATGCCAAACAACGATTGTACACTCAGTGGTATGGCGGAAGGTACACTTAGTCAAAACTATCTTGTTGAGTTCAATAAGATTTTCATGAATGTTAGGTCATGAATATGAAAATAGGATGATGAGTATGAAGCAGTAATGGAGGAAAATCGCGTTCCAAAGGTGAATGCTCGGGAGGACAAATGCAACTTTGTCACAAGGAAGGGCATTGGTGATTTGATTGCCCATAAATCAAAGAAAGAGAAAAGTATAATAATTCCTCTTGCAGGTGCTTTTGTGGATGTTGTAGGGAGGATACTCATTAAGTTCCTCCTATGATCGATGATTCCGGTGTGTCATGCTTGGGGTGTGGTTTTTTGCTTGTCTTTGATTACTTTTGAAATTTACTTTCATGGTGGAGTTTCAAGAGTTTGTTCGTTCCTTGTGGGTAGTGTGTAGTTTTTTGTTTTGATTTTCTCTATGTACTTTGGGTAGCATTGTTTATGGCTACATGGGTTTTTCCTTTGATCATTAGATTTTCAAGTGGGGGTTTTGATTGTAAGGGGTTATCTTTCGGAGGATGATTCCCTCCTATGACAGCTGGAATTGTTCGTTACGCTGCTTGGTTGTCGGACTTTGCGTGTAATGTAGTGGAAGAAGCTTGAGGTTCAAGCGTTAAGGTTTGTCTCGGTTTATGCCGCGTACATTCATTGGTGTGGCTTGGTTATGTGGGTGACATTGAAGAGGTTCTTCTGTTGGGGTCATCGATTGATCAAAGCACACAATTTTTGGTTGCAAGTTCAAGGAGTGCTTGAGCTTGATTTAGTAAGAAGGAAGATGAGTGATGAAAGTTCTACGTGGCTTGGTAAAATTTGTGCCAAGGTGGAGATTGTTGAAAATTGGCCCAAATTAATTGTTTCTATTTCCTAATTGTGTCGACCACTTGGTGAAAGGAAAATATTATTCTTTTCTTTCTCATGCACTTGCGAATGCAAAGGAAGTGTGGTTTTTTGTTGATAGAGTTTTATATTAACAAATGAACAAAAGGAATGAAACATGCATCACGTGGGGAAGGAATGAAACATGCAGCCATCCTTGACTTTGGAGGACTTATTCACATGGGTGGATGTCTTTGGTGGAGACAATGCATGGTGCAATGATGAAGGATTTTTCCTTCTTTGGCTGGCCATCACGTGGGTTGGCATGTGGTCATTAATTAAAGGTGGCTAGCTTTGTTTAGGCATTTGATGGCTTCTTTTATAATGCTGGTAGGTGTGCACTTTCGGCATTTGCAAAGCAAATTGGGAGAAGGTGGACCACATTCTTTAGCTACAAAAGGTGGGCGAAATGCCTCACCATTTGAGAAGGTGCCGTTTGCACCATGTGAGAGTGGGCGGTGCAAGTGAGCCGCACCTTTGGAGAGAGGTGGGCTTGTGTGCCTCACCATGTGGGGAGTGCTGCAACGAGAGAAAGAAATTCAGTTCTTTCTCCCCTTGTGTGGCCGTGCACCACTTCGGGGAAGAGAGATTTGGAGCTCTTTGCTCCTTTGTTGAACCACACTATTTGAAGACAATTTCCTTGTCGATCAATGAAGACGTTTTCTCTATTGGTTTTTGGGTGTGGTATTATTTGTTCTCTCTTTTGTTATCGTGTGAGGAAGTAACTTGGGTGTATTTGAGATTTGGGTTGTGAGAGTTAAACTGTAATTCCTAGGATAGGTGAGAGGGTTAATCTCCTTTGGTTGTAATCTCTTTTGGGATACTAGTGGAATTTCTTTGCTGTCTTGAGGCCCGGATGTAGGCTACACGGGCAGGTAACCAGTATAAATCCTTGGTGTCTTTTGGATTTCTGTATTTCATATTTTGCTCTTGTTGTCTCAATGGTTTCATATCCACAGTCCATGTGCAATCCGCTTCCGCTGCGCACAACAGTATATACATATATGTTTTGGTTTATATATCAGTCCTTCTGTTTAGTGTTTTTGGTTTATATATTTTGTATTCTATGGCTTCAGGGAAACAGGTCTACATCTGATCATGTTCATCAGACAGTGAATTACATAAAACATCTACAAAGCAATATCCAAGAGCTGCATAATAAGAGGGATGGGCTGAAAAGGTCGTGCAATATTTCATGCTCTTCCAGTACAAGTACTGCAGTAACAATGGAAAATTCCCTGACTCCAATGAAGGAGTCTGTAGTATTGGTTAGAACTTGTATAGTAGGGGTGGAGGTTGTGGTGAATACTCCCATGAAACAAGGGCTTGCTCTTTCAAGACTGCTCGAGATTCTGAAGGGAGAAGGACTTAGCACAATCAGCTGCATCTCAGCACAAGTAAATGAAAAGTTGATTTATACGATTGAATCTCAGGTATTGTTTATCAATCCCTTCACTTCAACTTCAATTAAGGATAATTTGCCACATTTCTTTTCTTAGCTGCTTAAATATCTTAACTGCAAGGGGATTTGTAGCTCAAGTGGCGAACACAGTTCTTCTGTTTTTGAGTCCCCCTCGTCCTCTATAATATCGCTTGTATAAAAAGTGTCTTACCTATGAACCATGACTAATGTTCTCTTTGTGCTACCAGACAAATACTTATATTGTCAGATTGTAAATTTCGACTACCATTGCAAAGCAAAGCAACAAGGGAACATTTCTCCATCAATACCATCTAATTCCCTGCTCATATTTGATGTGTACATACACAGGTGAGTGATGGGAAATGCATTGATATGTTTGAGCTCCAACAGAGATTGACAAAAAACTTATGATGATCAGCCAACTGACTTCAAATAAGGTGGGAGAACTGATATCATTTATAAAAGTTTGGTGTGATGTGTTTATATCCCTAGGCCTGTAGATATTCAACCTTCCAGGCACTTAACGTGGCCTGGTATGGCTGAGAGTTTTGCAAAATCTGTATATATGCGAAATTTGTGTTTGATTGAGATATTTGGGATGCTCTTCCATTCCATTTGCGAATTGGTTTTGAGATTGGAACCGCAACTTTCTTGATGGTGTCACTTTCTTTCTTTCAGCTCCATGATCATAGAATCATGTTCTCTCCTATCACAAATATATATATATATATATATATACTTGTGCCCATCCATATATATAATTTCTTAAATATTTGTCATTTGTGCGCTTTAAATCGGACGTTTAACGTTCTCAGATGAGGAAAGCTTTTGTGTTTTTTGGTTGTCCATTTAGGTAGGAATATCAATTGTGATATTTGTATTCCATAAATAAGCATCAAATTACTAGAAATGAGCTCTGATCAGCTGTTATTTTGGTGAGCCAGTAAGTTCATCTTAATAACTTTTCATATATCATATGTATACTCTTTTTCGTCACATATTCCTTATGTATAAACAATGAAATAATCACGAAGCTAATCAAATGGCAAAACGTTGTTCGATTTGGCTGATTTTTTGTGAGGGAGATATTTGAATGATGACCTAAAAATTACCAGTTTAGATCATGAGATGACATAGTAAAGTGGGCCCAAATGAGTGGTGTGTGCCCCATGAACTTACTAACCGGTTAGCGATTGTAAAGGAGCTAACATACTTGCGACACTTTGTCATTTCCAGGTAATACATCTGGTCTATATATTCAAAGCTAATATTAATTCGATGTCATATGTTCTCATGAATCCATTAGTACTAGGAATCAAATTAAATACCAAGCGATTAAATTTGTTGTTGGTGAGTCCTTATTTAGTTAGAATTTTGGTTACTTACCCGTTTGTATAGTCCTATAACTTTTGCTTCAGATGTGTGATTTAATATGTATATTATTGTGTACATAAGTAACACAAATCTAAACATAAACAGAAACTCACAATACGTATTCTTGAAAATACATTTGTCCTTTCTCCAGGCATTTCTGTAGACAAAGACCCCATTCCTTTTTTCCTCTTTTCCGGATGCTAATTATTTCTCATGTAGTGCAAATCAAACTCGTGTGTTTGTTTTGAAATTGAAATATTACTGATGCAAGTTCTTCCCTTGTCTGAACCAGACAGGTTCATAAGCCATGCATGTACTGAAGTTTCTTTATCAACATTCGTAATCTTCCAACTATTAATATTAATATGTATCCAACTCTTATATTATATATTCCAAGTTGTTCGTGCATGGAGTCAGATAAAGCGAAAATCATCCACGTGATTTTTTCGTAGTTGTTAAGAAATACCAAGTTCTATGTTTTACACATATGATATATAATATTCCAACAAAAAGCAATATCCAATATGTAATTGAATTTTGAACTAATCTCTCATCACTAACTTTGCATTATTTGCAGCAATGGATCATAGGCGCCAACGATCTTGCTCTTTCAACTTGGAGCAAAATAAGAGTTTTGCTATATTGTTCACCTAGCCCTACTTCCCCAAGTATGCTTATATTAAGAGTTTAGATCTCTTTCCTTGAGTATTCCACACTGGAGAATGGAAAGTTTACATTATTGCTTAAAAGATTATGACATTATTTTCACCGATTGACAATTTATTTTGTATTGAATGTTGACATTCTAACATTATATATATATATATATATATATATATATATATATATGAAAGTATTATATCCACGAGTCATGCCCATTTTGGATTTTGACTTTGTTGTTCTCATTCGACTTTATTGTTAGTGGTTTCCCATAGTGAGTTTATTGTTACACACTTTTTTGCCAACAAAAATGAAAATATACAAAAGAAGATAGTCCTTTTTTTTTGGGTCTAAGATAGAAAGGGGAGGGGGATTTACTCATGCACACTAGTATCTAGGATTAACAGTTTTGAACCTGAGACTATTGATTTTAGGCCAAACACACTTTTCCATTATGATAGATATGACCCTGTCGACCAAAAGAAAAGGCAAGTTGTGTTTCCATCAATTGCCAAGGCAACCACTATTCATATGGGATAAAATTTATTTATATGTATTAAATTAAAAATAATAAAATTGCTAGGTATATATATATAAAAAATGTTTCTGAATTTTTTGAAAATTTTCAGAATTTTTTTCAATTTGTTAAAAATTTTTTACACTGATGATATCAGCACTGACATCATCACCCTCAGGCAACAATTCAAGTTATTTTTTGGCCTTTGAACCCGCCCAGGCTTGTGGAGCCCACATTTACCCGGACTGCTTGCTACGTGCTGTAACTTGCTTCGCAGGCCGTGGGAGCCACCTGCCCAGGCTGGGATGTAGGCTGTAGCGCTGGAAGTGCTCTAAGGCAACATTTATAGTTGGTACCTATTTTCTTATCTTAATTATGTTGATATCTCCGACCGAGACATAGCCGCGTGAGGCGAACCAATTATGTTTTCAAACAATGTATCTGGCCCACACCCCTTTATCAACTACAATATTTATTTACCAAATATTTTATTTGACTAATAGGTAGTAGCTAACTAATTAAAAGGACAAATCCCTAACAAATCTTCAAATCGTGAATAGTACATTGTGTTTAATTTTGTTTCTTCATATTTGAGCTAACCTCACTTATCATCCTCTTTTATGTTTAACAAATAAGATTGCATCCACGCGGAATAGATGATTATATTGCCAAACTGGATCACCAATCCGGCATGAACCAACATGATCAACGATCAAAGTTCAAACTTTAGCAATATAAACATCTTATGTTATCAAATAATTTCGAAGGCAACATTTGCCTACATATCATGTCACTAGGTGTCCGAATTTATTCTAGTGATTCTGGTATACAGATTTCAAAACTTCTTTTGTTTTGTTTCAAAATCACAGGGCCTTTATTTGGAACCTACTTTTATAAATTTATAGATCAACATATTACAATTCCCATAAGGGTGCACTTTGCGCACTAAATTCAGTATGTTATAGTCAAACAGTAATAGCACTAAACATTTTTTTTTCTCCCATAAAACATTTTCTAATTTGAAACGATAATTTGGAGTTCAAACTTAGAACCTCTGTAAGAGAAATATCATTAATCCAAAAGTTTGTTATTATTAAGAGAAATCATTTTGTCCACCGTTGCCTTTAAATTTGAAATATAACCTTATCAGTTTTAACAATTTAATACTAAACTCAAAATTGAAGATAACATCAATTACAATAATCTAATATTATTTATTTGATTATGGGCCAAATAAATATATAATTTGCTCTGTTTACGAATATGGGCCGAACCATACCGACCAGAAGCTCAAACTCTCAAGCAAGCTTCAGAACCTTGAAACTAGCTAAGAAGTTTATAAAAGCGCAACCCAAAATGCCCGGCTACTCCCAAATTAGACCTGGCGTCAATGTTCAGCAAATTTGACTCCCCAAAAAGCCAGAAGGCTAGGAGGCTTTTCGAGCTCCAAACAATGGCGATAGCAGACGCTTTAGGCCAAGGTACATAATTTGTAATTGTCTTAATGATGCATATGTACAAATTTGGGTGTCTGCATTTATTTTTTGCTTGCGTATGTACGCGTTGTGGGTTTTGTGGGGGTTTAGCCGTATCTGGCTCTTTGGTTCATGAGAAAGCAAAACAAGGGGTTTAGGATGAACATTTCCCTTTTGGGGGTTTTTATATAAATAAGAATTAAGTTACAGGAGGAAAATTTCTGCTTGAGGTGGTGTTATGTGTGAATGAAAGAATATGCTTAATGTTTGTTTATGTGTTCATATTCTTGAAAGTGACAACTTAAATGAATAAATAAAAAGTTACATGGAAATATATTGTTAGAAATGCAAAAGTAAAAGTTTCCCAATCAAACATTCAACTCGCCAGTAGAGTGCAATTGCAGGTGATAAATGACCAAAATTAGTGATGAATCAAAAAGCAGGGTTTGAAAAATCAATTAACAGCAAGAATACTCCAGAACCAAAGAACTTTTTTGGGTCCAAAGTCCAGTGAGAACTTTAATCTTATAATTAAATGTTACGAAAATGTGGAATGGCAAGTTAGGGTTGTAGTCTAAAGTCATAGAGTACTATTCTAATCACACCTTATTATTGATATAATTACTTTGAACTCAAATCGTATGTCCCACCAGAATTCTTTGAGCCATTGATGGGTTTCTGTTTTGGCTTCCTGTTTCTGTGATGGGCTTAGTGTTTCCATTATGAATGAATGATCTGTTTTTGTTTCCATTATGTTTGAATTATCTGTTTTGGTATCTGTAATTGAATGATCGGTTTTTGCTTCCATTATGCAGTTTATGATTATTTCATATTGAATTTGGTGGTGATTGCTTGATAAGCTTGAAGAATTTGCTTCTCGTATGCAGTTTATTATCTGTTTTATATACATGGAAGAAGGATAACTTTTCAATGTCAAATTGCTTATTACTATTTCATAGGACTTTTTATTGTAGATATTTAAGTTTACAAACAAACTGCTGTGCATTCAATTTCCTGAAGGCTTGTTGTATATTATTTGCAAATTGCATTCATCTCATTTTTGTGCTTCTCTCTACAACTTTTCCTTGTGCTGAGTAGTGAATATTAGAGTAGGAGGACGGTGTTGGTTTTGAAAGATAACTGAATGAATACATGGATTGGAGGGACGCAACCATTTTGTATATCTAATTTCCGTATGTATAATTTTGTTGTGCAGGGATTTGAATATTGGGTTCAAATGTAAAGCTCATGATTGCGGAGAAGAACAAGTTTCAAGGAAAGGCATTGTCCTTGTCATACACAAAGACTGCCATTACTGCAATTAAGGAGAAGTTTAGTTAAGAGCAGTTGGAAATGTTTAAGGGGAGTTGTTTTGGCCATCTACTACTCATTCGAAAAAATGACACCACAAAACCTCCTGGTCCTTCCTCTTTCAACCCCTAAATTAAGCATTGGATGTCCAATACTAGACGGCTGCTTGGGTGGCGGCATACCCTGCAACTCCATAACAGAATTGGTGGGGGAGAGCGGTTTCGAAAAGACGCAAGTTTGTCTCCAACTAACAGTAAGAGCTCAGCTCCCACCTTCACATGGCGGACTAAGAGGGTCCTCCCTCTACATACACACAGAATTCAGCTTCCCATTTCGTCGACTGCAGCAACTAGCCAACCATTATCAGGCATCACACCCCAACTTGATAGGGTTGAACCCATTGGAAGGCATATATGTTCATGCCGTTCATGATGCACAACAAATGGTCCATGTGCTTCGAGACATAGAAGCATTTATGGGCATTGGTCACACCCAAGTACCTGTAAAGCTCATTGTCATTGATTCCATTGCTGCACTGTTTGGGTCACAATATGACAGAACACCCGCTGATTTGAAACGCCGATCTGAAATGTTTTTCAAGATTTCCCGAAAATTGAAGGCTTTGGCAAATAAGTTTGGGGTGGTGGTGCTTCTGACCAACCAGGTGGTGGATTTCATTAGGCTAGCTGATGAAATAGATGGGGTGTGATTGGGAAACTTGGAGTGCTTATATACATCAGCCAGACGGGTCAGTCCAACTTTGGGACTGGCTTGGGCACATTGCGTCAATTCAAGGGTGTTCTTGTCAAGGCATGAGAAATCTGTTGGGGTTAACAGTCCTTATGCGCATTCAACAAGTATATCCAGTCAAACACGAAGGAGACTTAATGTTGTTTTTACCCCACATTTGGCCCCTGCATCGTCTCAATTTGTAATCACAAAAGAAGGTGTAGTTGGAGTATCGACGGTAATTGGCTAATAATTGCATTGCGAGGACTTGTGTTGGTGATAAAATATATGGAAAATAATGAGCTGTTCCAAATCTCCTGCCTTCCCTACACAGAGCACACAACCCAAGAAAATCAAGCATTCCCACCGACTCCATCTCAAGATGGTCGTGATCTCGCTTGCAGGCCAAAATCTGGGCAGAAGCGCAAGGCATCATTATCTTCGTCCAATATCACTTTTGGTGAAATTGATGATGAAAACCCAAGTGGCAATAAGAAGATCATGCATAGAGACATTGAACAGCAAAGAAGACAAGAAATGGCCACCCTTTATGCATCTCTTCGATCACAACTCCCCCTCGAATATCTCAAGGTACAGTAGCTAGCTAGTTAATTTTCTCAAATAATGTGTTAAATTTCGAGATATATATACAACTGTTAATCAGCACTGTGTACTGAATTCGGATTTAATCCGACTAATCAACGGTCTTGATACACAATCTAGTAACATAACAAGTCACCAAGACGGTTAGAATCATTGGCAACAGTCTTCGACTTTAGTTAGGGATTTAATTTGCCACTTTTCTTTTCTTGGCTACTTAAATATCTTTACTGCAAGGGGGTTTGTAGCTCAAGTGGTTCACACACTTTAGATCTTCTGTTTTTGAGTCCCCCTCCTTTATAATATCGCTTGTGTAAAAAGTATCTTATCTATCAACCATGGCTAATGTTCTCTTAGAAGTACTTATGCTACCAGACAAAAACTTATATTGTCAGATTGCAAATTTCGACTACCATTGCAAAGCAAAGCAGTCTGACAAGAGAACAGTTCTCCATCAATACCTCATATTTGGTGTGTAAATACACAGGTGAGTGATGGGAGAAGCATTGATACGTCTGAGCTCCAACAGAGATTGACAAAAACTTATGATCTGCCAGCTGACTTCAAATAAGGTGCTGGGAGAACTGATATCCTTTGTAAAAGTTTGGTGTATGTGTTTATATCCCTGTAGTTCGACCTTCCAGGCACTTAATGTGGCTGAGAGTTTCACAAAAGCTGTTGAATATAACATGTCCCTGTATATATGCGAAATTTGTGTTTTATTAAGATATTTGGGATGCTCTTCCATTGCCAATTGGTTTTGAGATTGGAAACCGTAACTTTCTTGATGGTATCACTTTCTTTCTTTCAGCTCCATGATCAATCATACCATCATGTTCTCTCGTTATATCACAAGTATATTTAAGGTAACTTGTCCCATCCATATATATAATTTCTTAATTGTTTGCTCATCATTTGTGCTCTTTAAATCGGTTGCTTAACGTTATGAGATGAGGAAAGCTTTGTGTTTTTTGGTTGTCCAGTTATAATTTGTGTAAATTATATTCATCATTCAGCGCTCTCTTCCTTATTGTTGCATATGCTTGCTAGCATATGTGGTATTACAATACAAAAAACACTTATATAATAATTATAACGAAAAAAGAGCTCGAAGGGATATATACTAATTGATCGTTGAGGAAAGAATGAAAACAGTTTTCTGAGTTATGAAACAGATCTCTAAAAGAAAACTATCAGTTGGGTTAATTTTGTTTAGCAATATTTATTACTGCATATGATGTTTTGATGGAATATATTATTACTCATCACATACTTTTGAGTAATTGTCCATATATTATGAAAAGACGTGGAAAACTCCATGTTCATTGTTCTATCTGAAGTAAAAAATTTGGGATAGTTCTGTGAAAATCACGACTAGGTGAATCTCACGAGGTAAAAAATCATAAAAGAAAAAAGTTACATGGAAATATATTATTCGAAATGCAAAAATTTCAAATTGGTTGCTTATTCAAATTGGTTGCAGGTGGTAAATGACAAAAATTAGTGAGGTTAAAAGTCAGTCAAAAAGCATGGTCTGGCAAATGAATAAAGAGAAAGAAAGAATACTCCAGACGTAAAAGAACTTTCTGGGAAAGTCCACTCAAAACTGTAAATGTTATAATAATTTGGAACGGTAATTACGGGTTGTAATCTAAAGTCTAATCATACCTTTTTGATTTATCTAAATACTTTGAACTCAAATCGTCTGTCCCGCCCGAATTTGGTTGAGACGATGCCATAGACGGGTGGTTTAATTCAAAAACCACCCTAGTAACTAGTAGATTAGGCCATCTTCAGTCATGAGCTATTTTCCAAATATAGTCCAAAAATAATGCAAAATTCATCTCCAGTCATGGGCTAAACAAAATTTTGGCCAAATTTGGAGGGCTACATTTGGCCATTTAGGCCAACTCCAGTCATGGGCTATATCCCAAATATAGCCCTAAAATAATGCAAAACCGTCTCCAGTCATGGGCTAAACAAAATTTTGGCCAAATTTGGCCCTTTAGCCCTCCAACCGAGCCACATTTAGCCTAGCTCGGGCCTAGGCCAAATTTTTTATGGGCCCCATGCATGTGCTTTTCATAATGCACATTAAAATTCATCCATTTTTTTGTGGGTCCCATGCTTCTTAAAATAATAACATATGAAGGATCCTAAAATATAGCCCTGCATGGTTGGAGATGGAAAATTTTAGCACTGCACTATTCTTTAAAAAATTAATATTTTGGCATTGGACTACATTTAGCCTTATAACTGGAGATGGCCTTAGCCCTCCAACAGGGCCACAGTTAGCGTAGCTTTGGCTTAGGCCAATTTTTTTGTGGGCTCCATGCATGTGCTTTTCATATTGCACATTGAAATCCATCCACTTTTTTGTGGGTCCTATACTTCTCAAAATAATAAAATATGAAGGATCTTAAAATATAGCCCTGCATGGCTGGAGATGGAAAATTTTAGCCATGCACTATTCTTTAAAAAATTAATATTTTGAAGGGCTAAATTTTTATCCATGGACTACATTTAGTCCTATGACTGGAGATGGCCTTAGGACTTGAGTTTGGCTACGTAAGTTGTGGATGAATTTCTATCTCATCGTGGAGTCAACATCCATATAGTTACTTATATGCGTGTGAACGACTGTCCTCATAATATTATTCTTTTGGCCACATCAAGAACTAGTTAAAAACTTAGTATGTTGTGTCATTAGAATATGCCAGGGGACGTCCATAAATTTCTAAACTCTGAACAAATTTGTGTCAATTTATTTATTATGAAAATTGTGTCAAATTTATTAACTCACTAAATATCAAGTAAATTCGTTTAGGGTCCATTATGATAGATTTATAATAAAGCTAAATTAGATTAAAAATTATAAATACACTTGGGTAAAATGTATTCGAACTAGAATTGAAAACAGTGTATTTAAAATTACATATACAACAAATCATTGGACTATGTAATATAATCTTAATTTTCTAATATAAATCATTGGATGATCTGTGCCTCTGACGGAGTATGGGTAAGTGGTACATCTTTAAAAAAAAAAAAATTTAAGGAAGAAATTAATCTCATTAGTTAAGAAAGAAAAAAAAAGACTTTTTTATCTTTCCAAAATATTAAAATGGATTGCATTATGGTTGCCTTGGTGCAATCTCATTTGTAAATTTTCCAGCCTAATAAACAATATGAAGCAGTTATATATACCAAACTTGAATATGCCAAGTTACATAAAATAAAAAAAATGAGACCACCCATATAATAAGAATTGCCATTAATCACAGGTACAAGGGAAATAAAATCAATATTATTCAACAAAGCAGGTAGACAGTCGCTAGAAGAGCAGATATCAAGGCAACAAGATATATCATCCAAACTAAGCCATAAATGGCTTCATAAGTAGATAATTTCACAATAATATGATAACTAATATAAGCAGCTTCACTTGTTGAGCAGAGCCTCTTGACTCTTCCTGAACAACTTGTGCTGAATATGCTCAGCAAAAGTTCTTGGTGGGAAGATTGGCGGCTCAGTCTCCGACACAGTTTCCGGGAGCGGCTTAAGGATGATCTTCTCCTTTGGTGGCTCACAGAAAACTGCCCATGAAATCCTCACCTTCTCCTTGTTCACCATTCCTCTGTGAAGAATGCTTTTGTACTTACCATTGCTCAAAATCTCAATTGTGTCCCCAATATGCATGACAATGGAATTTGGAACACACTTGGCTGTGACCCACTTGCCTTCATAGAAAAGCTGCAAGCCAGGAACCATGTTGTGGAGTATGAAGGTGAGTGCACTGACATCAGTGTGAGCTTCAACACCAAGTGCAAGCTCTGGCTGAGGGCAAACTGGGTAGTAATTGATTTTCATTTGCAAGAGAAGCTCCTCAAGCCCCCCAACTTCCTTCTCCAACCTCCCTTCTTCCAATCCCAACCCAAGTGACAGCACGCGCAGTACCTTGGTTGCTAGCGCCCTCAGTTCCTTAGCATACTCGGCGGTGGCCTCACTGCAAAGGTGTTAACTATCTATGTTAACAGAAATATTGTGGGTCTGAAAAAACAAAACTGTTGATAAGACAGAATATTGATATCTATGAAAAGAAAGTTATGTAAACAATTGATAATTCGTTAAAGAATGTTGTGTTATTTTCTAGGATATGTTCAAAATTTTCATTCAATTAAGCATGATAAGATTTTTTTTTTCTTCCCTTGAGTACTTACATGTAATCAGCAGGTGTTTGAGGCCAAATGGACAAGTCACGCTTGTCCTCAGGGTATGCCAGGTGGAAGAAATAGTCCTCCCACTCAAGCTGCCCAGAAGCATTGTTTGCAAGCTTGCTTCCATAGCCTTGAATTTTACCTGAGGCCTGGTCATTGGCATACTTCTCCTTTTGCTCAATGGGAAGATCGAAAAAGGCCTTCCCCGCCTTCCTGACCCGGTCCATGAGCTCATCGGAGATGCCATGATTCACAAGGTGCATGACACCCCAGTCCACTGCTGCCTTCTTCAACTCCTCCCTGCATCTCTCTCTCACCTTTTCGTTCTCAGAGTCTATCTCCTTCAAATCAATGGTGGGAACTTGAGGCCCATCAGTGCTCTTCTCCTGTTCGAAGATGTCACCAATGTTTATGAGCTCTTCCTTGGGTCTGATGTACTCCTTTGGGATTGTTGCAATTCCACTGCTGGCCAAGGTCTCAACTCTTGAGTTCACTGAATCAGAGCTCACCATTTTGGCAGCCGGCTCTTCGTAAGCTCTGAACTCTCTCCTAGCTTTCTTTAATAGCTTTTTTACACTAAAAGTGCAGGCCTATACTCTTTTCTTATGGTGGATTGATGAAGCAATGGTCTAATGGTAATGTTGCTTTTATAGTAGTGTAGCCAAATTAGTAGTTGGAGGTGCTTATAGAGATTTTTCAAGGGAAACTTCTTACCAACAAGAGAGAGAGTGTGTGTGTGTGTGTGTTACAGAGAGTGGAGAATGTGTGTGTTGATTTTGTGTGATTTTGGGTCTGTTGTCCACGTGACCCTTCTCACCCACCAGACTTCTTATACAAGGAAGGTTTGACTGGAAAGTGAGCATGCATGGGATTTAAGCTACAACCCTAACCGTCCTTTCAGAGTTTCAAACAGTGCCAGAACAAGACTTTTGTTCTTCATTTTTCAATTTCTTGGTGCCTAACTATAGCATTTAAATGCATTGTTCTAGAAACTAATTTGTTTTATTTTTTTGGTCTAAAAACTAATAATTAATCACACATTTGGCTTCCCTAAACAAAGAGGTCCCTAAGCATGGTAGATAGATTAAGGGCACATGTTTATTAGTTGCATTCCAATTTGTGCCTGAGCATATGTAGCATTAATAACCCAGTTTCTAGAAGTTGTGTTGGAACCACTTCCAATTATACCTTATTTCACTGGACTAATAATCCAAACTTTGTGTTTTATTTTCTGCATAGATGATATCAGGGAGGGAGGAATCGAGTACAAGATCAATCTCAAGTGTAAAAACTTTTATCCATTTGAGTTACAAGCCTTTTACTAATATTTCAAACTTTGAACCTAAGTTACCTTAATGATTTATTTGGTTTCGTAAATCCACATTCTTTGTATTCAATATAAAAGGGCAAAAGTTAAACTATTGTCATAAGTGTTTTATTTTTTTGCTACTAGAGCTATAAGTCCGTATAGGTAACGTTGTGATATCGAATTATATTGCTTCCTTGACTTTTTCGTGTTTAATTTATTTAATTTTAAACAGTAGGTTATGGTTTTTGAGAAAAGCAAAATAGTATATCAATAGCTAGAAAGTTCCTTTCTCATCCACTACGGGCCTGAATTGGTGCCACAAATCAGCGGGCGTTGAGGTCCCATTCTCATCAAACCACCACATATCGCTTGTGCTATTGAGCACGTTTTATACCTACCAATAAGCAAACCAAGGTTCAACAAGACAAACACAGAGAAAACATCGCACATCTCTTTCGTGCTAAATGTATGGCTATTTTATCAAACCTATCGTTCGTGACATTTGGATACATGACCTCCTTTCACAATTCTAATAAAGCGGAGAAACTATCACTAAACCGAACGATAATTAACGTATTTGATGTAATGTAAGCTTGTTAGGTTGGTCTAATTCACCAAAAGAATTCCCTTTTATGTGGTTTTGGGTTAGATGGAAAAGTCTCTTGAAAATGTTTATGATTTCTATTTTCTTTGATTCATGGATTTGGGGTCTGGAGGGAAGACTCGGAAGAAGTCTCTAGAAGACAATTGGTTGATTTGGTACCTACCTCGTGTGTGTGTCAACTACGCAACTTTCAGTCAGTCTACCTGCCTATATATTTGTTACTTTCTTCCAAATCTTTTCCACTTTACTTTTTTGCCTTCTGTCTTTCTTGCAAGTTATAATTGTCTCATTGTCTTCAAAATATTATTGTTTATACGAACTTGTTAAGTAGAATTTTATATGTTATACTATTAAACTATACTCTTTGAATTACAATCAAACAAAAAATCATCTAATTATTTGGGTCGATAATGTAGCAACATATTATATCATACTGTTTGATAAGAAAACATACAGTAAGAGATTAAAATAGTTCAAATAGTTAAAAAAAGTCATCTCTGCACCGTTTAATGATGGATGATGGGATGGGAGTAGAGTGACTATAAATTTTCTACACATCTATGAATTGTTTACTCATACAGTAGAAGTCAACATTTGCAAGCTAATTTGTAGGGTGTACATCAAACAAAACTAGGAACTGATGATAGGTTACTTGGGCGAAATCTATGGGCAACACCATTGTTTTATATTTATTATAACGTGTTTTGATTCGATCGCTTGCTGCAAAGACGGTTTATGTATTATATGACTATATATGATGCATTTTTGAATATTTTAAATTATTTAAATAATCTCACGTCTTAATACATAAAAATGCTTCTCAGTTGTGCCCATGAGCTTCTTTCTTCTTTTTTTTTTTAAATAAAATTTTTTAATTTTAAAGTGGCATTATTTCTTCCAACTATTCCCTAATTTTTCCACCCTCCTGAATTTTAAAAATATTACCTTATTTAAACCTCCTCCACTTCACCATAGGCACCGTTATGAACAGTACGAACAACACTAATTTTCTCGTATGTCATATTAGACTTTTTTTTTATAAAAAAATTAATTATAATAATAATGGGCGGGTCAGAGAACTCATTTTCCAATGAATGCGGGAATTGATTGGAATATTACGGATATGAAGGTGGGGATTGGGGTAAAATGCTTAATGAGGATGGGGATGGAAATGACATACGCACCTCTGATTCGACCCATTGTCATCCCTACAAATATGTGATACTTTTGAACGATGAAAAAACACTATAAGCACAAGATTTGTATCAATTCAATGGTATTTAATTAAAAATCTAGATTATTTAGAAAATTATATTAATACATGTCAAAATTATATGTCCAAGATATGATCATTATTATAGAGGTACTAGCACCACCATCATACATCTTAATAATATATTTATATGAATTTATATATATAATCTAAATGGGGAGGGTTCGAGTTGGGAATTAGAATACCAATCCCATCCCTCCCCGAATACCATACCAGAAAAATTCCCCGAACTCGTCCCTATACTTGTTTTTTATCCTTCAAACCTGATTAGAGGTGTCAAACGGGCCGTGGTGTGCCGGGCCATTTAAATTTGTGCCATTAAGGTATTCGTGCCGTGCTGGGTCGGCCCATTTAATTTATCGGGCCACGTCGTGCTGGCCCATTTAATAAAACCATTGATTCCAGCACGGCCCAAAACCTAAATCCACATTGAAACGGACCGTGCTCGTTCTCAGGCAGTGTTTGTACTCGGACCCAAGTACCAACCCATTTAATTTGAATTGTTTTTACTTGATTTTTTTTTTCCAACTTATGCTGTGGCACAAAAGTTGTATTTTGATCTTTGATATATACTTCTAACAACATTTGTCAAACTTTATTGATTCTTACACTACTTACTGGCAAAAAATAAAAATAAAAAATTAACATGGGGTTTAGTAAAAGAAAAATGAAAAAGTCAAAAGCTTTTATTATTTTTAATTTTCAAAATATTTCATCATTAGCTTATCTTCCAGGCAATATATACATAGAGATAGATAACCAGGTATATCAATCATTTTACAATTTTCACATGTTGGTCATTTTCCAAGTCAAATCTCATACTCTTACGTATTTTTTGGAATTAAGCAATTACCGCCGTAATAACCAAATAAAACAAATTAATATTAATAGTAATTTTCAGCAAAATTTGGAAAATTATCCACTCCAACTAATCATCCTCCCAAACAAACCTCCCCCACACATGCAGTTGATCAAGCCACAAAGAATTCTGAATTCTCAGTCTCACACTCGTACAAAGAAGGAAGACCAAATCATTAATTTGTTCCTGCACTCCAAATAACAGAGAAATCAGTTGAGTCTCTGCATGCAGTGGAGTTTTCAATCATAAATAATTTCCAACTTCACCTAATCAAAATAATATCCTAAGAAAAACAAACAAATAAATAAGAGGGGAAAAAAATCAGATTTCATTTCAAAAAGGGATCTGAAGTTTGATTTGAGAAACAAAAAAACTAGGCCATTTTATGTTCTTTTCCAGCTAACATAACTTTTCGCAAGTTGCCTCTTCAGAAAAAAAAATATTGAAAGAATAAAGATTAAAAGAAGAAACACAACAATTCAATACAAACTCTGTACTTGATGAACAGTTTTGTGCAGGCTATCAGATAAATGCAGAGATATGTGTAAAAGCTAGGCTCAGCAGTTGCATGCATCACATCACATCACAAGAAGAAGACAATTTCATCTCACAAAAACAAGATGGAAAATAAGATACAACAAAAATGAGAGAGAGATGTGTGGGGCGTAGAGAGAGAGAGGACATGAACAGAGAGAATAAAATGAGAGTTAGGAAATGAGGTAATAATTAAAAGGGTATTTTAGGAATATTGGTGGGTGGAAAAATAGGATTGTGTTTTTTAAAATTTATATTATGGGTGGAAAAATAAAATGGGTGGAAAAATAGGATAGGTGGGTGGAAATACCAGCACTCGTCCTAATACATAAAAATGCTTCTCAGTTGTGGCCATGAGCTCTTTTATTTTTATTTTTAAGTGGCATTATTTCTTCCAACTATTCCCTATTTATTCCACCTTCCTGAAATTTAAAAATATTAACTTATTTAAACCTCCTCCACTCCACCATAGGCACCGTTATGGACAGTACGAACAACACTAATTTCCTCTTCTGTCATATTATACTTTTATATATATATATATAATTTATAATGGGCGGGTCAGGGAATCCATTCTTCAATGAAGGCGGGAATTGATTGGAATATTACGGATATGTAGGCGGGAATTGGGGTAAAATACTTAACGGGGATGAGAATGGAAATGACATACCCACCTCTGATTCCACCCATTGTCATCCCTACAAATATGTGATACTATTGAACAATGAAAAAACACTATGAGCACAAGATTTGTATCAATTCAATGGTATTTAATTAAAAATCTAGATTATTTAGAAAATTATATTAATACATGTCAAAATTTTATGTCCAAGATATGATCATCATTATAGTGGTACTAGCACCACCATCACACATCTTAATAATATATTTATATGAATTTTTATATATAATCTAAATGTGGAGGGTTCGAGTTGGGGATTAGAATACCATTCCCGTCCCTCCCCGAATACCATACCCGAAAAATTCCCTGAACTCGTCCCTATACTTGTTTTTTATCCTTCAAACCTGATTAGAGGTGTCAAATGGGTCGTGCTATACCGGCCTGACCCATTTAAATTTGTTCCATTAAGGTATTCATTCTGTGCTGGGTCGGTCCATTTAATTTATAGGGCCACGTCGTGCTGGCCCCTTTAATAAAATCATTGATTCCAGCACGCCCCAAAATCTAAATCCACATTGAAACGGACCATGCCTGTGCTTGCCCGTATTCGGGCCCAAATACCAACCCATTTAATTTGAATTATTTTCACTTGATTTTTGTTTTCCAACTTATGCTGTGGCATAAAAATTGTATTTTGATCTTTGGTATATACTTCTAACAACATTTGTCAAACTCTATTGATTCTTACACTACTTACTGGCAAAAAATAAAAATAAAAAATTAACATGGGGTTTAGTAAAAGAAAAATGAAAAAGTCAAAAGCTTTTATTATTTTTAATTTTCAAAATATTTCATCATTAGCTTATCTTCCAGGCAATATATACATAGAGATAGATAACCATGTATATCAATCATTTTACAATTTTCACATGTTGGTCATTTTCCAAGTCAAATCTCATACTCTTGCGTATTTTTTGGAATTAAGCAATTACCGCCGTAATAACCAAAATTAATATTAATAGTAATTTTCAGCAAAATTTGGAAAATTATCCACTCCAACTAATCATCCTCCCCCAAACAAACCTCCCCCACACATGCAGTTGATGAAGCAACAAGAATTCTGAATTCTCAGTCTCACACTCGTGCAAACAAGGAAGACCAAATCATTAATTTCTTCCGTATATATTCTTCTTTTCTCTCCAAGACTATTATTCGTCAATTTGGTAGTGTATATAATTTAATTCAACGCGGACACGAAAAAGAAAAAAAAAACCCTATTCATGATTAGTAACCACCTGGACTTAGTAATATTTTATACTTGCAACAATTCTTAAATTCTTCTAAGTGGGCCGGGCCAAATTCGTAATTAGCAATCCTCAAATTTATGAAAAATTTAACAAATTTGACAGTAGAAGACAAACTGAACACCTTAAAAGATTTGTAGGCTCATAACTAAATTGAAATTCATGAGGCAAATAGTAAGAATCAAACTAATTCGGAAGCGAATAAAATATCCATAATATCCTCGATATTTCCACGAAATTTCCTTATTTTTGACTACCGATATTTCCGATCTGTCGATATTTTAAATATCCAATGAACGAAAATATCGATAATATTAATGAATGAAATATCAATAATATCCCGATATTTCCATCGAAATTTCCATATTTTTGAATTACCGATATTCGATATCATCGATATTTTATTCTCGTTCGGAAGGCATTGGCATTGCAAACGTGCAAATAGCATGGCAACAGACGCGTCACACACTGAAACCACACCTACCCACGCGGGCACCTTGTGTTGAGCGTGCATGAGGCCGATCTGGAGAAAGCATAGGAAATCTTGCTCACTCAATCTTGACAAGAAAAGTGTCTAGAATTGACATGATGGATCGTTAATTAATTAGATATAATTTTGTAATAATGAATAAATTTTATGTAAATATGCAATAATAATACAATAATACTACCGATACAAACTTATTTATCAACTTTTTAATACCAACATATGTGACACACCATATGACATGGCAACAATGTTTTCTTTTGGTCTGATTCATTCATTCATTTTTTTTTTTTGGGGGTTACTCATCTAGTTAAGGTTATCTTCACATTTAAGTGTAAAAAAAATAGAAGAGAGATGAGAGGAGTACAGTCAACAGATCGAGGGGAAGAGGGGATCTAAATTCTTTTGGTTACTCTGCCATATCATATGTCACATGTGTTGATATCAAAATGTTGATGAACAAATTGATGAACGTAGCGTTATTGATAATAATAAGCATAAGTTTCCAAAAATAAGGACGTGGTGTTGAAAACATTTGTGAAACCGGAACTGTTTCGTTTGATAGTCTTTGAAAGCAGAGGACAAAAAAGCCGTTGGATTCCCTCCGCACATTGCCCAGTCACCTTATCACCTCAGATGATTTTTCTCTCTGCTTTCCCTCCAAACAACCAAAAAAGAAAAAAAAATATGAACCCAAATTCAGATAACCCAAAATCTTGGTCTCCATTTACTGCTCTGCTCATTCTGTAAACAGAGGAGTAGTGGCCTTTTTCTCACTTCCAATGGCCACCAAATTAGCCTTCACCTTAACATCTCCAACTCCTTTTAATCCCTCTAGTCAGAGACCCTTTGTTTCTGTTTCTTCTCCCTCCACAAGGGTTGAGTCTTTTCAGTTCAGAGGGAGGCAGCTATGTCTCCGGCCCCGGCTTCTGGTTCTTCCCTCTAAAGCTACTGCTGACCAACAACAAGGTTAGGATCATCAGTCCATTTGAGGCTTTTATTATTATTATTATTATTATTAGTATACAAGCGATATTGGGGAATGAGGAATCGAACCTATGACTTTGGGTGCATGGTAAATGATCTTAACCATTTGACGTGGAAGCCCCTTCGGTGCATTTGAGGCTTTGAAATTGGTGTTTGGTGCTTACTGGTTTAATTGTAGTTTTGTGTAATTATTGAATGAAATTATTATTGTTTTTATGCGAATGAAATTGATTGAGCATTGTGTATGATGATGATTGAAATGAACTAATTAAGTAATCAATTTCAAGTTCACTGCTGTATTCATTGTGATATGAATTGAACACTTTGCTTACTATAAGGGGTGTGCTTAGTTAATAGATAATTTTGTAAATGGGTTCGTTCTTATATCTCACAAGCCATGAAAGAATATGGTAACAAAAACAAAATGATCAACTTAGATTTTTTTCTTAATGTAGTTCCAAAGAAAATTAGGGACTTGGTTCATGATTCAGTCTTATATTTTTTTTAGCTGCACGGACAAGTGTCACAATGTGAAATTTACTCTATAATGTCGAATAGTTTTTTTTTCCTCTTTGCGATACATACCACCTTTACTGATCACATTTCTTATTGATACGGGGATCATCTACATAATTGTGTCCTACCTCAATGCCACCTTTGTAGAAAGCAATGTAGTCAATGGTCACAAATAAGTTTATTATGCTTAAATTTAAACTTCTTGCTTGGTTTTCCTTTGAAATTTCTTGAGTCAATTCCAATGTCTTTGTTTCAGACAAGGTTGAAAACGAGGAAGTTTTTGATGGCAAGATCCTGCAATATTGTAGCATAGACAAGAAAGGGAAGAAGTCTTTGGGTGAACTTGAACAAGACTTTCTTCAAGCTCTACAAGTAATTCTACACTGCATTTCAATGCTTTATATTGCTATAGTGTTTTTCTGTTAGACACATTATGATTCTATGGACAAAGAGATACAAGAAAATACTAAATCTGGATCTCGGTCGCCTTGCACAACTAATGTAGGGAAAAAGTGCAATGCCTCCTTCAGTTACCTTGTTCAAGAAGTTAGCTATCTGTGTTTAAGATACTGACTATTTTTCTTCTTCTTCTTTTTCTTTTTTCATTTTAAAGTCATTCTATTACGATGGTAAAGCTATTATGTCAAACGAGGAATTTGATAATCTCAAGGAAGAACTAATGTGGGAAGGCAGCAGCGTTGTTATGCTAAGTATGGACCCCTTCATTTGTTTTTGAATGGGGACTTGGCAACTCAATATCTTGAATTTCATAATGGTCATATTTTGTTAAGATTTAATTTCAGTTTCTCTTGTTTAATTTTACCATGCAGGCTCTGATGAACAGAAGTTTTTGGAAGCTTCAATGGCCTATGTGTCTGGGAACCCAATTCTGACAGACGAAGAGTATGATAAACTGAAGATGAGGCTAAAGGTTTGTTTTTGTTGGTTGGTTTCATGTCTTCTTTCCTTCTTTCCTCTCCATATGTATGTTTTAGCTGCGATCTAATCTTTATTTTGCAGACGGAAGGGAGTGATATTGTCGTTGAGGGTCCCAGATGCAGTCTCCGTACCAGAAAGGTGTGAAATGCTCAGTTTTCTTGCTCTTTCTTTATGTATCCATTTTATGCATTTACCCCTGTATACCCTTGGCCTCATGTGGTGGCTCGGCTTGGACTAAATCGGATCCCACCTCTCTAGACGGGACTTGTACTGATTAACTTGCTTGCACAAACGAAGGCATAAATGGCCAACAGGGTTGTGCTTGTACTAATGAACTTGCTTCCAACAGGTTTACAGTGACCTGACTGTTGACTATTTGAAGATGCTCCTGCTGAATGTCCCAGCGACTGTTGTTGCCCTAGGAGCGTAAGTCATATGATCATATCATCAAATGTAGGCTTAAAACTCACAATCCCATAGCTGCAGCTTTAATGCATGTGAACCTAAAAGAGTTTGTTTTGAGAATGCTATGTTATTCTGCTTCACAGCTCTTCTTTGAGTGCAGGGATATCTTCGTATAACAAGTTGGGCTATTCTATATAATACTGCATCATTTTTCTTGTTTTCATTTTAATCAACTTCCTCATGAAAATGATTAGAAAGTAGAAACTGATTTTTATTTTTTTGACTCTGTTCAAACTTAAAAATTATGCCTTTCCTATTTTTATTTTTTATTGAAACTCTGGTGTTAATTTTCCTTGTGTCCTGATCTGCTAGGTTCTTCTTCCTGGATGATGTAACTGGGTTCGAGATCACGTATCTTTTGGAGGTAAGCAGTCACCATATCCAGAGTTCCTTGTTCTAATTTCACACATTTTGGGACAGCTAAAAGTCGTTGGTTTTTGGATGTGCTCTCTTTTAACACAACCTTTCATAAATTCTTGGGCTGCAGCTGCCAGAGCCATTCAGCTTCATTTTCACATGGTTTGCTGCTGTTCCAGTCATAGTTTATTTAGCTCAGGCACTCACCAAACTGATTGTGAAGGATGTTCTGATCTTAAAGGTACAGAGAATCTGTCTTGTCAAATGTTAGTTCTTATAAGTTATATGAAAATATTACGTACCTGATATTGTTGATACTATATTGCTATTAACATGTAACATTTATTTTATAGGGCCCTTGTCCAAACTGTGGTACAGAGAATTTGTCCTTCTTTGGGACCATACTATCCATCTCAAACGGCGGTGCTACCAACACCATTAAATGCTCAAAGTGAGTAAAAAGCTAATCAATGAGCAATGCTCGGGTCAGTCGCCCACTATCGAATGAACGACTCTCAGCCGTTGATGCACGTGAAACCTACATTGCATCAGTGACTGAGAGCCGGCCACTTGCACGTGGACGACTGATCTTAGGAAAATCTTTTATTCCAATATCCACGTTTCCTTGTTTTTGTTCCCTTTAGTTTTAACTGTTATGAGTAATATTTGACTGCAGCTGTGGAACTCCGTTGGTTTATGATTCAAATACGCGTTTGATTACATTGCCAGAAGGAAGCAATGCTTGATTAGAATTTGGAACTTGGGAGTACGTATATTATCTACCCAACTCAATTATGTAGCAGAAAAAGTAATGCATAAATCAGCACTTGTATTGTGTAAGTGGTTTCTTGTGCTGAATAATATACTCGAACAGTAGTTTTTTTTTCTTCTTTGGATCTTCGAAAATCTCAACAGTGGATTGTGAATATGAATACAAGGCGAGAAGATATCATGATCAGATAGTTCAGCTTTCGCGCTTATCATGCGATCTTAAATTCCAAATTTTGACAATAACTCAGTTGTGAAGCATTTTCTTTTCTCTATATTTGGGTTGTCTACAAATAACCCTCTCTGGACTGAAATGTGTACACTAAGCCCAACAAAGTTGTTCTCGCAACTAATTACTTAGTAACTTTTGTACATAGTACCATTTATGGTCCACAGGACCACAACTCCATGCCCATTGTGGCCGTATGCAGTCTGCGTAACTAAAGCTTCATCAACAAAGGGCTTGTAGCTCAACTGGTTAACTACAACTACTCATGTACCTTCGATTCCCCCTCCTTCCTAATATCGCTTGTATTTAAAATAAAATAAAATCTTAATCATGCCTGCCTATTGCCAGTAATAAATACTTAAAAAATTGTCCAGCTAATATATGATAAAGTGTTTTCTCATGTAGCAAGAACTGAAAAACCAATAGTACTAATATTACAAGAATACTTCCTGAAGCGTTTCAACATACAGAACGGCCTCCACAAGACGGTTGAGCAAAGGCAGATAAAGCATATTAATACATCCACAAAAATGGGCATTAAATCAACTCTAAAGGTGGAAAAACATGAGACAGGCTCGCTCCTTCCTACTCAATCCATCTGAGATGCTGCCATTATAAACACATCACAACTGATGCAGCAACCACCATCTTCTCTATAGGACCGCCACATCTAAATAATCCCCAATCTACATCATAGAACGGAAAGAAGTGAGAACACCCATCGTTTCCTTTTTTGTCGAACACAATAAATTCTGATATAAAATTTCACTATACCTGGAAGTTAAAATCATTCAATGCCTTGTTCTCATCCGGATTTCTACCATTTCCATAAGAATGTGTCATCCCAACCTTTAGAAATCCAAGAAACACACAATTTTAAAAAAATCACAAATTAAATTAATGGGCATCACAAATTAAATTAATGGGCATAAGTACATGTGTGGTGTATCCATGATGATGTATAGATCATAATATACATGGCTCAACTGCATCTGTACCTAAGCTATATTGTTTCCAACCTACCTATACTCTATCAATATCATACTGTATACACGCCTATAGAATATGCCAAATGTGATAGAAAACAAATTTAAAAGAGGTGAAAAGATACATATGAAATTCACTTTTTTCTTTTGATAGGACATAAGCTTTTCACATTAATGAGCACAAGTTTCAGTTGAAGCAGAAAAGAGGATTCATTTATCTGTAAAGTGGAGCATAAAGAAAGTCTTGATAGCTTGATTTGAAAACCTAAAATGTATCATAATAAATGCATATATCACTAAGTGAGAAGGTAGTAACTACCGTTTTCACCACAAAATGACCGCGCCTGTCAGGGTATACAAAAGCAAAAGAAAGTTTTGCATTTCTTCTCCTAGCCTCTGGAGCAATCTCTTTGACCTGACAAAGAACAAGAATCATCTTCGGAGCAAGTAATATAAAATTATTCAACCAAATATGGCAAAGAGTATAGGATGGCATGACAATACAAAGAATGGACCACATACAAGATCAGTTAGCTCGCGAAGTGTCGCATCTTTCCATGTATAAATTTGGACCTCATCTTTGGGTTCCTTGCCTCTGACTGCAAAATCCTCATTATTATGATGACTTCCAATCTGCAGAAAGATATGTTAAATGAAATTGTAAAATGCTAAATCAGAATATCATCAGCCAAACCATATGTCTCTTTCATTTCCTTTATATTAACATTGACTTCCCTCACTAACACTGCTGCTAAATTCTCCTACAACGTGAGTTTCCCCATACTTCAAAACCAAATTATTACTGCTTATAATGGTACAGGAAACCCAATGTAATTCTCTTCCCCCCTTCTGAATCTTATCTCAGAATCACCACCATAACTTTCTACCGAACTAATTTCAGAGCCTAGTTAGAGCAACCATGTTAAAGGCCAAGAGAGAGTGAGCCACTAATATATGTAGTTAAGAGTAGGGACTTCATAAGCACATTTGTAAGAACACGTTTTCAATCGTTTCCCTTTCACTCTCTAATGGTGCAAAAAGTATTCCCAAACAACCCAAATGCTTTTCTAACACTACTCTGCAACGAAATCAACAATATCTACTTCCACAAAAAGACCTTTAAGTCAAGTAAATATTGAAGTTTTAAAAGGGTCATCTGATTTTGAATATAGAAAAAGAATTAAGACAAGAAGAAGCTGAAAACTACCACCCAGTCATGAACAATTTCCGAAACCCAATTTGAAAACAATAAAATACTTAAAAACTAAAAATTAATCAATAAAACACTAACTGGACTTGCACATACCTTAGTGAAAACCCGAAGCAACAAAGGGCAAGTCTGCACATAAAACAGCAAGAAAGTAAGTCGAAAACAAAATTTGAAAAACATTGAAACCCTAAATAAGCAAACAGCAAAGCTTGAAAGGGAGCACCTTTTCACGGTCGACGGGCTCGAGGCGGGGAGGGTGGGGGCGGTGGACCCCTAGAGTGAGGAGGAGGAGGAGGGAGGGGTCTGCCTGGTGGACCTCGGGTCTGGGCTTGGTTCTGGGGACCCGGTCCGCCTATCTTGTCGTCTCTGTTTCTCCTCTCCATTGTTGAAGTCCTTCCCTGAGCTTTTTGGTTCGAGAATGATTTCGGGTTTTCGGGGGGACTTTGGGTTGATGTAGTAGAATTTGTACTGTACGGGGAAAACTACGGGTCATGGGTCTTTAGCCCACTGAAACGAAAGGCCCCAAAAAGCCCATGGAGTTGCCAATCACTCTACAAATATTAAATAAACCCAAAAACTGTTATTTGAGTTTTATGGTGAAATAACCCAAAAATTTAAAACGTTTGTAGAAAATGACTCGTTTCTTCCAAAGTTAAGAAAACTATTCTTTGCGCCTAGTGGAAAATGACCTTGATTTCCAGACAAGAGATCTCAGGTTCGAACTCCCATAGCGTATTAGTTGTATGTGTGTGTGAGATACTCTCCTCTAGTTTAGACTATCGCTTGTACTAAAAAAAACCTATTCTTTACAAGGGACTTGTAGTTCAAGTGAGAGTATTTTTACCTCTGTATTCGTGATCCTATGTTCGATTCCTCCTCTTTTCAAATATCGCTTGTATAAAAATAAAATAAAAACTAATTCTGTTTTGCTAGATAAATACCTTTTACTCTCGTCAACTTGAAAAAATTAGGATGCTTCTAATCTGAAATTGAATTTTAGTGAAAATTGAGAGACCAAAATAGTAGTACAATCGCTTAAAATTCCTTAACTAGATTATAATTAATTGTGTTTGTGTCTAGATAACCTCCCCAAACAAAATAAAAAACCCTAGCCTCCTCTCTCCCAAAAAACCATTTACAACCGTTTTCACTTTGAGGGGGGAGGAGTCCACCGTTCTTCCTCCCCTCTCCCCTCCTATCTTCCTCTCCTCTCCCCTTCTCCCTTCCTCCTCCCATCACAGGCGGATGCATTCGGCGTCGGATCTCCACCTGCTTTTCTGCATTGGATCTCCAACACCATCATTTTGCGGTTCTTCATGTTTGGAATAAGTCGCAGAGACTCTTTGAGTTTTCTGTATAGTTTTCACCTCTTCTTTTGTGAGAGTTTTCCACCTCTTCTTTGTGAGAGGTTTATTTGTTTTGTAATGGCTTGGTTTGTTCAAGCTTTATCTATTTTTAGTTATTCTGAGTTTGCACTCTTAGTTGGGATCCATATGCCAGAGTTTCTTCGATCTTGCGTGATCGTTAGTGGAGTAGACCTAGATTTTCTTAATTTTGATGTTAGACCGCTCCGTTATTATAATGGCCCTTTGTAGCTAGTTTGTATGACCTTTGTGACTAGTGGCTTTTTGGCTGAATTATGAATGCAATTCCAGAATTTCTATAAATAAATAAAAAGATAACCTCCCAAATTAACATATATAATCTATAATATTAAAAGTCAAATCAGTATTTGTCATTTGTGCATAGCATTCAACTGATTAAATGTGATATATTATTATATTATTTTTTAAACTTTGACTTAAAAACATTTGAGAGAAAAAGGACACTAATGTAGCCAAACACAATGTATCCTTTTTCATACAATTGGGCACCAACTTAAAATTCCATCAACAAACTCAAAACCACCCACCCACCCCCCCAGAGAGAATAAGAATTTGAAATATATTATAAAAATAATGTAATATTCGTTAAATAATGTTTAATTATTTATCAACCGCTAAAATGCAAATAACAATACCTACCAGCACGTTTGGCACCATAAAAATATATCATAAATTGAAGCCGTCAAAATATATTCATTGTGTGAGCAATTAAAAAAAAAAACTCTTGCTTTGACTAATTGAAGGGCATAACCTTCGTTGGGGCCACGAAGTGGTTTCTAGCTACGTCAGTGTCATGTAGTTGAACATTATATAAGGCATACAATACGTACCAAAGGGCATTAAACTTGTACTTTTTATCCTAAAGGGTCTCAAAGAAACCTCTACCAACACAGCCATGGCTTCTTTCCTTCCTTCATGGAGCTTTAGCTTCCTCTTCACATCATGGATGCTGGTAACCCTAAGCAGAACAGTGGTTGCAAAGGTCGTTTACCGACCTAGCCCGTGGCACCTTGCCCATGCTACTTTTTACGGTGACGAGACTGCCTCCGAGACTATGGGTATGTATGCTCTTCACACACTAAAATGATCTCTTGTCAGACTATAACTACGTTACTATTATTGGTGATGTCACATAAGTAGTTTATGCTTTAATTATTACTAAATCCTTAATGTTACTTTTTTGTGGGGGGTTATAGGTGGAGCTTGTGGGTATGGAAACTTGTTCGTTAATGGGTATGGCACAGACACAGCAGCATTGAGCTCAACACTATTCAACAATGGATATGCTTGTGGAACTTGTTACCAGATAAAATGTTATGGGGCTAGTGCATGCTTTAGAAATGTTCAATTCACCACCGTGACCGCTACCAACCTTTGTCCACCAAACTGGTCCCAAGACTCCAACTCCGGAGGCTGGTGCAACCCGCCTCGGACCCATTTCGACATGTCCAAGCCTGCGTTCATGAAAATTGCTCAGTGGAGGGCTGGCATTGTCCCAGTCATGTACCGCAGGTACGACATAAGCCCTTAGCTTCATAATACATTGCATTGATGTATTATTGCTTTTCTCTATCTCTCTTGTTACGTGATTTAGTATAATTATAATAAAAAGACAATCACGTCAATATGATGATATGGAATAACCATTGCAACTAAGCCTTCCCCAAACCTAAGCTACACAAAGATTTCAAACATATGGTTATAAGTGCATGTTATAAATCAATTTTTTTTCATGGAGTTCTCATTCATCTATGCTATTTCCTTGCAGAGTACCATGCATAAGGGCCGGGGGGCTTCGATTCTCTTTCCAAGGAAATGGTTACTGGTTGTTGGTGTATGTGATGAATGTAGCAGGAGGGGGTGACATTGCAAACATGTGGGTGAAGGGAAGCAGATCAGGGTGGATCAAAATGAGCCATAACTGGGGAGCTTCATACCAGGCCTTTGCAACCTTGGGAGGCCAAGCTCTCTCTTTCAGGATCACTTCCTACACATCCAAGGAGACTATAATAGCATGGAATGTTGCTCCTTCAAATTGGAATGTGGGTTTGACTTACAAGGCAAATGTCAACTTCCATTGATGCCCAACAAGCAGAATATGAGAGATTATGCCATCTATGACTCTTCTTTTGTTTTCTTAATTTCCTACTTTTTATGAAGCCCCCAAGTCTCTGTTGCTTTGGCTTGGCAAATTTTCCTTTCCTTTTTTTTATTTTATTTTTTTATGCAGGGCAAATTTTCCTTTGGTTAATTTGCATCCGATATATATCCTTACTAAAGTGATTTCCACTCACTAAAATGAGGGCAGAATGTTCACATGCTAAGAGAACAACTGCTTGTTTTCATTATTTGGTTGAAAAACAAGTGCTCTGCCTCTGCAAATATCATCTATATACTAATTTGAAAAGTGCTTTTGTCCCAATAATACATTTGAGAAGCATTTCAGAGCCATGACAAAGTTTATGTGTGGCTTCTCTTGTATTAAAGGATGAAAAGTCTTATGTTTCATCAAACACTTTATGTTGTTACCCTGCAAAAACAAAAACCAAATTGTCAAAGACTCTCTGGTTTTCAATCCTGTAATCTAACAGTAGATCAAAAACATAATAATTCATTCTAAAGATTCAATGCCATATTGGGAAGTCATCAAAGAAGAGAAGAAATATGTTTGCAATCCTATATCCTCAAATTGGGTCGTAAAATTAGGAACAGAGAAACCACTCAAGTATAATTGCATCACCAAAAACACCCACAAGACCATGATCATTGCTACCATGTCGGGGTTTTTTAATTTGTTCGATCCCAAGTGAATTGTGGTCCCATTAGAGGGGGAATCAAATGGAATGCCATGCTTGCTAAAACGTGACCCCCACAAAGTGGTTAAAAGTGGGGAACATGTTATCAAATCAAACGAACAATGAAGAGCAATATTATGCCCTCCCAAAGCAAAAACATTTCTTGTAACGTGAAAATGGATCTCACGTGTCATTGTGTTATTGGTCGAGTATAGCAAAAAGTGCTATTTTCGTTGCATGAAAGTCTCTTTCCTCCCACATTGGGTAATAATGCTATGTTTGAAGGAAGTTGAGGTTCCACCCCAAAACCAATTGGCAATTGGGGGAGTAGCTCAACTCCTTATAAACTCTTGCTAGGTTTCTCAACTTTCCAATGTGGGACTTTTTACCTTCACATTCTCACACGGCCCTGCACGTGTGGCGAATTTTCAAGCCTAACACGTGGACAACACATTTTGGGTGACGTGGAGCACATGTGGCCGTTGGGCTTTCACACGTGGGCAACCCGCTCTGATACATTGAAGGAAGTTGAGGTTCCACCCCAAAACCAATTGGCAATGGGGGGAGTAGCTCAACTCCTTATAAACTCTTGCTAGGTTTCTCAACTTTCTAATGTGAGACTTTTTAACGTGAAAGTGTTCACTCGTGTCATAGTTGTTATTGGCCGGGGATAGCAAACTACTACTATCCATAAAAGTCTTTCTTCCCAAAGAGGGCCTCTCATTTCATTGCCTAAGCACGCCAAGTTTCCCTTTTTCTCTTCCTTTTTCCACAAAGTGTCATCATCACCAAGGCTTTAACATCATTTCTTCAACCTTCCCACCTCAATATTTTACTTTCTTTTTCTTGGGAGCCCAATTTTAGTTTCTAAAGGAAACAAACAAGCACGTATATTTTGCTGTTGTCCAAACTTGATTTTGTGAGGTCTTGCATTGACCAACTCTCCTACAGAAAACAGCAGGCAACCTTTTAGTTTGGATCAAAAATGTCAAAACCTAACTTGTATTCTCTCCAAGACCTATATAAAGGGAAACAAAGTAAGAACTTTCTTTTCCCTTTTACTTGCTTACCTTTTAATCCACCAGAGCTTTTTCTGAGCTATAAAGTCTTCAAACAGTGTGATAAGCTTAACTCCTTGCAACCTTGTACCTGTTTACATCCACTGGAAAAAAGAAGGTCATTTAGATCTAGTTTTCATAGAATATATTCAAGCCATAGCCATTCTTTTAGTGTACAAAACCTTTGTACATTTCTAATTTATTACCATCTTCATCCTTCAAAATCAAGCTCATTTTCTCACATGGGCTCTCTCTTCTCTCTCACATTGGTAATTCTCTCATGCATATCCATAGCATTAATAAAAACTGAAGCTCAGAAGATCAAGTCAGATCGCCTACTCGACCTGCTCATCCGGAACTACACCTTCAAGGCCTATGACACACACTTCAGGACAGGAGTTCTACACACTGTAAATTTACCAGCAAACTTCTCTGGCATCATAGTTGACACAGCAAGATTCAGATGTGGTAGTCTCCGAAGGTACGGTGCGCAGGTAAAGGAATTTCATCTAGACCTTGGTGTATCTGTGCATCCATGTGCTGAGAGGGTCATGATAGTTACACAAAATTTGGGTTACAATTGGTCTTCTATATATTATGCCAATTATGACTTATCTGGCTATCAGCTTGTTTCCCCTATACTAGGCCTCTTAGCTTATACTGCCGGTACTGATGTGAACTTCAGCAACCCTTCTGAGCTTGGAATTGAAGCTGCAGAAAAACCCATCAGAATAGACTTCAGAAATATCACAAGGGTGAACAACGAATCGGGTACAAGGCCATTATGTGCTAGTTTTGAAGGTGATGGCAAAGTGGCATTAGCAAAGGAGGCTTCACCTTACATTTGTATTGCAAAAAGGCATGGCCATTTTGGGTTGGTCATTGAGAAGCCATCGCCAGTGGAGTTGAACAAGAGCAAGAGAGTGAGCCCGTGGAAAGTGGCAGTAGGTAGCACAGTTGGATCTGCTTTAGGTGTTTTTCTCTTGGGGCTGCTTCTGGTGGCAATGTTTGTGAGGGTGAAGAAGAGGTCTAGGATGGAGGAAATGGAGAGAAGGGCTTATGAAGAGGAAGCTTTGCAGGTATCAATGGTTGGACATGTGAGAGCTCCTACGGCATCGGGCACTCGAACAACGCCAACACTTGAGCATGAGTACATACCTCCTCCTCATTGAGTTGCATTCATTTTTGTTCATACTTATTCTTTTTGTAACATTAGCTGAAATGAAACGGTATTCAATGTTTATTTTGAGATAAATTTGAATTTAACCAATTTTTACAAAGGTTCCATTGAGTGGAACAAGGAAATTCTACTTTCTGAGCTGTGGCAATCCCTTGTTCTTTTTTTTACCTTAAAATGTATATTTAACTGGGAAAAATATAGCATATTTCAACCTGAAAATAAAGTCGCATTTTTTCATCTTTTTTTTTTTCAGTTTCAATGGCACATCATAAGTATATTGGCCAACAAGAACAGAGAATCTGGTAAACATGGGAAAGCTACACTCTCTAAGAAATTCCGAGATGTGGCTGAAAAAGGTCTTCAATCTGGACTTGTGCAGATTAAGGTAAGAGAACAGAGAACACACGAAAATTCATTCAGATATGGAAATATAATGCAGAATTTTCTGAAATTATATTGTACTGCTGCTGGTGGTACTCCTATCCCACAGGACAAAAAGTAGAAAAGCTTTGGATCTCCACTTTGATCAGATGCATGCAGCCTTTAGAAAAAGAGTAGTTTGATTTCTAGTCACTTCTGAGATAAAGGCAAAGTCATCCCTCATCCCTTAACACAATGATTCTCACCTTTACCTTTCTTTATTGTGTCAAAGGCAATTCCATTGATGCTTCAAACTTTAAAACGCTCTTAACCCACCATTTACATTGAAATTGTCGGTGAAACAATGCTATAGGCCTGCAATGAATTGATTACCTATTTTATGTGATAGCTTTTGAAGAGCATACATACATATGAGTTCTACTACTTTCAAGTGAAGAACAATTGGGCGGGTGTAGCACTTGCATAATTTTCTTTCTGTTAGGAATATTGGAGAAATAGGGTGAATGTTTTTAATCACTTGAGCTATAAGCTTCTTGCCCTGCATTAGATATTCAAATTTTTATTATGTGACAAAGAAAAATCATAACCTTATAAGTAGACCTGACAACATTTCGCATTGTGTGAAATTATCTTCAACATAAACCTCTCTGGTTAACTTATCATGTCTAAAGTTATGAACTCAAATTCATTTAAAAATTTTGAGTGTCATGTCATGATTCACCCGTTTACCCATTTTGCTTTTTTTTGTTTTTCAACAGAACTCCAAAATATAAGAAAATTACCATTTGATATCAAGTAATAGTATAACATAAAGAAAGCATCTTACAATATGATAGAAACTTATATCAAACACATTACATACAAATGTTGAACCAAAGTACCAAAAACCATACATAAGAAAGAAATAAATTATAGGCTAAGAGATTTTTCACAAAACATAAGAACTAATAGCATATTGAATAAAGATAACATGTGACTCTCGTGTTTTGCCAATTAACACTGATCCGGCCTATTAATAATCGTGTTATTATTGTTCTATCTGTTATGGGAGAAATCTCAACCCAATTAATATGGCTTGACCCAAACACTTAGGGGCCGTTCGGTAACGTTTTCGGAGAATGTTTTCTTATAATATTTTTAGATAATGAAAACAAGAAAACGAATTTGCATTTTCAGGAAATGAAAATGCGTCTGGTAGATTAATTAGAAAACATCTTCAGAAAACAAAAACAACGAAAAGGTGTCTGGTAGTACAATTTGAAATAATAATATGTGAGTTATTTTTATGAAAACGTTTCCCATGAGAATGAAAACAACTTTTTCTGTTTTCTACAAGTACACATGAACTTATTTTCATTTTATGAAAACATTCTCAGTGTTTTATGTTTTTGGGCCACCGAACGTGTTTTTGCCTCATTTTTGTTCTTTGAAAATGAAAACAACCTCTTAAAACGTAACCGAACGGGGCCTTAATTTTACGTACTTCTTCGTATCGTGCTTTCGTGTGTTCATAATTTTGTCAGGTCTAATTATAAGAATGCATTTGAATATATTAGTAATGATCGGTCATCAAGAGTTGTTACTATGCATGAAAGCTTGTATTTCAAATGTTGAGCGAGCATTCCTAAGTAAACTAAACATTACTCAATATTTTTAAGATTAAGGCTAGTTGAATATGGTAGTGTGCTCGCGCTCTTCAATCCGTGTTTGAATCCACCTACTTATAAATTCTAATAGTGCACTTTGTAAAACAAGAAAAAGGAAAGATCGATGAGTTAGTGAGAAGGGACAATCTCCTTATTAGATCAGAATTCAAACAAGATCTCAATATACCTACTCTTTAACTTTATGAACAAAAAAAAAAACTACTCTTTAACTAGTGATGTTTTCGGTTCGGTTACCGCACCGATCTATGGCAACCGGCTACCGATTGACCCTCATCAGAATGGCCTAAATGACAATCGTGACAGGCTTTTCGCAGGTTGCAGTTTACCGCACTGCGGTTGAACCACATCGTCGGCCGGTCCGGTTCGGTTGTGGGCTTACTGTGAAGCCCAATTTTTTTTGAGGTACTCCCAATTTTCAAGACATTTTTTGAAGATTTTGTCCAATTTTTAGAAGCCTTTTGAGGCCATTTGTTTCAAGCCTTGGTTTATATAAGCTTTAGGCCACCTAACTTTTGTCATTCAAAACTTTTGATTATCATGCATCATCATATCATCAAATTATGATACATAACAAGTAAAACTTAATAAAAAGTTACAACCCAAATAGAAAATGAAGTGCAATGAAAACTTACTTAAAATTAAATTACAACCCAAATATGAAATGAAGTGCAATGAGAAGTTATTTAAAATTACAACCCAAATATGAAATGTGCAATGAAAACTTAAATTGTTACAACAAAGTTTGTTGAACAAACCATGGTGTCTCTCACAACTCAAAGAGTAGGTAATGATGATGTGGAAGCAAATCGAGGAGGTAGTGTTGTTGTAGAAGTTTGAGTACCGCCCACATCTAGTAGTAACAAGTAAAAAAAAAACATGAATGTTAAAAAAAGAAGATAGAAACATAATTTATTTAAAACAAAATAGTAGATTATGTCTTACTTACTTCAAGTGCTTCAAGTTCTTTATAGAATGCAAGCTCTTCATCCGTTGGTTCCTTGTAGAAGCAAAATTCATCCACCCTAAGCCAATCATTAGTACACACTAATGCCTCTACCATTTTAAGTGTCAATGAACTTCTAAAAGGATCCACATTCCTCTTGCCTAGGCTAAAGGCCTTCTCACTAGCAACGGTTGAGCTTGGGATTGCAAAGATATCCTTGGAAATCTTTGAAAGGATTGGATATCTACCCTCATTGCCTTTCCACAGATTTTGAGGGTTTCCTCTTCCCTCCCACATTACTTGAATCTACTTGTGATTGGGTTTCGGTTTCTGTTTCCGTTTGGGATTGGGGTTCTATTTGCGGTTGAATGGAAGGTGCACTTCCTGAGGCATTAGTGTTGGATTGGCTAGACTCCATCATATCCTAAAAATAAAAGACACCATAACCAAACAATCACACACAACCTATGTCACATCCCGGATCGGCTACATCGTAGCATGATATTGTCCTTTTTGGGCCCCGCCCTCACGATTTTGTTTCTGGGAACTCACGAGCAACTTCCCAGTGGTTCACCCATCCTGGGATTGCTCTAGCCCAAACTCGCTTAACTTCAGAGTTCTCACATAATCCGAAGCCAATGAGCTCCCAAAAGGCCTCGTGCTAGGAAGAGAAGTGCTCACACATATAAGGCACTTCACCTTTCCCTCCCCGAGCGATGTGGGATTGCTCATCGTTCTTGGTTCCCCAAGCTCACGGGTCTTACAACCTAACCAACCAGCAGACTACACGCACAAAACACAATAACAACCTAACCAACCAGCAGCTACAACAGTAGAAAAACACACCAACATATTTATAAAAACCTAACTAACCAGTAACTACAAATTATATACTTTCAAATTCAATTCCAACTAGCAGCTACATGTATTTAACTAATCCTAAACACAACAACAAAGAAAAACATAAACAAATGCTTTCAAATCCAAACAAAAACAAATGCATTCAATTTCAAATTAAGCTTCCATTGTGATTTATATTTATACCTCAAATTAAGCTTCCAAACAAAAGCAGCAGCAGCTCACAGCAACACAAAAAGCAAAAACTAAAGGAGGCAGTAGCAAGTCTATATCCACAATTAACAGAAACCGTAAAAAAATAAAAATCCCTAATACAAAACAACCTAAAAACTCTAACATAAACCCTAATCGAAACCCCCCAATTAATAGAAACCCATAATCGAAAAGCCCAAATTCATCCTAAACAAACCCTAAAGAAAACCCTAATTGATTTCATCCTAAACAAACCCTATTCGACAGAAACCTAAAGAGAGAAAAGATAGGGGGAAGGAGAGAGGAGAGAAGAAAGAAGAGAGAAAAGAGAAGAGAAAAAGAGAGACAGAGGGAAAGAGAGAAGGATAGAGAGACAGAGAGAAACTATTCTTTCTTACCAAAAGGCTGCGATCGTAGAGGAGGAGAAGAACTCGTCGAGAAGGAGGCGAAGAACTAGTTAGAAAAGGCGAAGATGTCGCCAGATCGGAGGAGAGGAGAGAAGAGAACGAGAGGAGGAGAGAGAGTTCAATGGGTTTGGTGAAAATGAGATGAGATGGATGATTTTGAAGGAATTACTAAAATTTTCGGGTGATTCAGTGCAGCTGGCTCCATTGTAAACCCATAGAACTCTCTATTACACTCAATAAAATGCTAACACGTATAATTGAAATAATAATTAATAAATAATATATATATATATCGGTTTGGTCAGTAAATGACAATTTAGAGAAATTGAATACCACTTTCGTGTCCGGGACTCGTCAGCTCAATTCTGAATACTGGACCACCGTTGACTTTCCGGTCAACGCAGTTTACCGCCTGACAAAATCGGTCGGGAACTGCCGGTTTTTAGTTTTTTGGGTACAACCGCACAGGCCTACTCTTAACTGTAAGCACATGCAACTCCTCTTGAGATTTTGACAAGTTTTTCTTCCGGAAAGTATAATATGATATAAAAGTTCTAAGCTGTTTTTTTTAAAATCATATCTTAGCTGTTCTTTTTTATGCTCGATATGATATCCTAGCTGTTTTCTTTCTGTAACATATGCCATATATTAAATTTTGTTACCCTTTTATTATTTATATTTTACATGCATGCATCTTCACGCAACCAACATTCCTTATAAACAATTAACTTTACCAATAAATTGTAGATAAGTTTATTTTATCAACAAATTCATACAATTTCCTATTAAAGTAAATTGGGTTGACTCTTTAAAATTAAAGATGAGCTCCTAGAGTTTTGACACGTGTTAAATTGCAGCAATATTGACAAAATTTCAACAAAAAAGAAAAAAGAATATTACAAAAATTTGACACTTCTCGAAACCACATTTATTGTAAGAATGAACTCCTCCTCAATTTTAAAGAGCCAAGTTTTTATCATAAAATTCAACCCAAAAAAAAAAAGCGCTTTTTTCGTAACAAAATTGAATATATTATAACCCAAACCCTAAAAACCCACTCCAGTACTTAGATCAGCATGCCTTATTAATTTTTTTAATGGAAATCGACATGCGTCCCCTTGATTTTAAAGCAGACATGATCCCAGCATAATAACTACACAAAATATGCAACATGGCTAATCTATTCAATCTGAAAATCTGAAAAACTTTCACCACCACATATATAAACTTACAAGCAAAACTTTCTATATTATTCTATAGCAAAATTTTTGTACACCAAGTCCCAATTTATTATTATTTTAAAACTTGGTAAATAAATAAAAGGGAAACTCAATCCCCAAGTTTTGGTAGGTTTCTATAAAAATCTTCCATGAGAAAAAAGGAAAAAGAGTGAGTTGTTTAAAGTGTGAAGCCTAAAGCTCCAGCCTTTAACTGTTTACCCGAAGCCCCTTACCGCAATATAACCCCCTTATGATTTTCCCGGGATAATTAACTACTTTCTTACCTAGTTTTTCCCGGGAAAATTACTAGTGAAGTCTCTAGCCATCAAACGCATCAACCCCCCCTCTCTCTCTCTCTCTCATACACACAGAGAGACAGAGACACGCACATACACAGTGATCTTCCATGGACGATCCCACGGCACCACTTTCGAACAACCAACCAGCTCCGAGAACCCCATCTTCGTCTTCGTCGCAGCTCAATCCGCCTCCGGCTGTGCCGCGCACCCCTCAGGCTCTGCAATCCCTAGCGCCATCTCGGCACATCGACCGAATGATCAACTCCAACCACCACCAGTCTCCGTCGAGGACCATCTACTCCGATAGGTTCATCCCCAGCAGATCCGGCTCCAACTTCGCCCTCTTCGACATCTCGAATACTCCGGCCGAGGGCCGCGATGACTCCTCTAGCGCCTACGCCACGCTCTTACGCGCCGCCCTCTTCGGCCCCGACGCCGCCGGTGTCGTACCTCCGATGACGCCAGAGAAGCGGAACTTGATTCAGATGAACCCGCCCAGCCCCAACATCTTCCGGTTCAAGACCGAGACTCGCCGGTCCATGCACTCGCTCTCGCCGTTTGGGTTCGATGATGTGGTCACTGGGGTTCACCATAGCCCGGTCAAGGCTCCTAGGAAAGTTCCCAGGTCGCCTTATAAGGTAAATCTTATTAATTTCTGGTCTTTTTGGCGATTTGGGTTCGGTTGGTGTTTGAGTTTGGTCAATTGGGTTTTTTTGGGTTTATGGAGTTTTGTTCCTTGTTCAGGTTTTGGATGCACCTGCTTTGCAAGACGACTTTTATTTGAATCTTGTGGATTGGTCTTCGCATAATGTGCTGGCTGTTGGGTTGGGCAATTGTGTTTATTTGTGGAATGCTTGTAGTAGTAAGGTGAGCTCTAGCTTCACTGACTTTGCTTCTGTTTTCTAATTCTAACATTATTGTTGTAATTTTGTTTGGTTGAGTATTACTTGAGGCAAATGTACGTTCTCCAATGTCACATGTCACAACCTTGTGGTTTTTTATGACTGTTCTGATCATCTCGTGTGTTCTTTTGTTGGTGTTAGTATGATATTTTGCTAATTTGAGTCTTTTCCTGTAAAAAAAATTAAACTTGATCATTGTATGTTACTTCCAGGTAACTAAGTTATGCGACTTGGGGATTGATGACAGTGTCTGTTCCGTAGGCTGGGCTCAGCGTGGGACTCATCTTGCTGTTGGAACTAGCAATGGGAAAGTCCAAGTAAGAGATACTTGTACATGATATCAGACATGTTGCATTCTTATAGGTTTAAAATTGAGGTGCTATTTTTTATATTTTAATATTGCAAATTGGAATTAAAGGTGGACTTGCAACAACATCTAAACAGTAAGTGTTTTAAGCAACAAGTTTGTTACTTTATCATGGGGGATATGATCATCGAACAACATAATGCTTGAAAACTTAAGATTCCTTACTAGGTGTTCAGGGCTGTAGATGATCTATGTTACTGGTTTTTAGATATGACTATGAAGGTTAACTGGGAACCTCCATCTCCTGCTCTTGACATTGTGAGTGTTTGGAACTATGAGTCCAAACAGAGTTGGATTCTGATTTTGGTGACTTTTTTTATTTGATCTTTTTATGCACATTCACACATTGATAAACTTTTGACTTGTGGTCTGGTTATCTGTAACATGCTACTTCTGTATCCTGCCTTTGTTGGAACCAGATTACATTGTGTACAATAATCAGGTTATGATTGTAAAATATGTGATAATTTGATATTCAAGACAGTTTCACGTGAGCAGTTTGTGGGTTAAGTTTTGTACAGCATTACAACATGAACTTCATATCTACAAACCTCTTATCTTTAATTCTTGGCATATTAGTTTTCCTGTTAAACATGTGCATTTGCATATATGCTGCTGAATGATTAGCTGATGCACTCATTACCTACTCTGTAGATTTGGGATGCATCTCGTTGTAGGAGGATAAGAACTATGGAAGGCCATCGGCTGCGCATTGGAGCCTTAGCCTGGAGTTCGTCTATGTTGTCCTCTGGTAGCCGAGACAAGAGTATTCTTCAACGTGATATTCGTGCTCAAGAAGATTTTGTTAGCAAACTTTCCGGACACAAGTCAGAGGTCAGAATCCTTTATTTCATGTTCAGTTTGATTGAACTTGCGAGTTGAATAAAAGACTTCTAAACTTTTTGGACTCGAGTGTGCTTTCATGAATGTTACTCATTCTAATCCTTCAGTTTTCTAATTTATACTTTGGGTAGTATACCAGTTGTTATGTTATTATCAAATACGCTGCATGCGATATTCTGTTTAATTTATATTTTCTCTGTCTGAAAATAATTTTATTGTTCTTTAGGTTTGTGGACTGAAGTGGTCTTACGATAACCGTGAGTTGGCATCGGGCGGGAATGATAATAGGGTATGCTATATTTTCCTTTCAGCCTGACTTATGCTATGTGCGTTGTAATTTGGTCATGCTTCCTATTCATAACTGATAATTTGTCCCTTGTATATTCAGCTTTTTGTTTGGAATCAACATTCAACTCAACCGGTGCTGAAATACTGTGAGCATACTGCAGCTGTGAAAGCTATTGCATGGTCTCCCCATCTTCATGGACTTCTTGCATCTGGGGGAGGAACTGCAGATCGGTGTATTCGTTTCTGGAATACAACCACTAACTCACACTTGAGTTGCATGGACACTGGAAGTCAGGTGAAAAACTTGTTGGTTTGCTTAATATGCTTACTTTTCCTCTTGGTTTGCTTTAAATTTTCATGCGGAAAGGAAGCTTTGCCCTGTGGGGAATTTTTAGTGAACCTAAACTGATTGCACTGGATGCCATTATTTCAATAGTTCCCAAACTTGTTGTTTCTTAACGTTGTTCTTTTTCTAATGAGTAGATCATTCCACCCAATATAGAATTATGTAACTTCAATTTTTTACTTTGAACTTTTCCATGTATTGGTAAAGGGAGAAAACTGGGGTTAACACATTTGCAACTTGAATCTGATTAATTTTGCTGTGTTTTGCATCTAGATGCTAGATGAAAGGAAGAAATATGTTGCTCAGAAAAACATGGATTTAGCTCATTCGTGATGCTAAATGTTGATATATTTCTGTTCATAGAAATGGATTTAGTTGGTGACTGAAATCCCTCCCCCTCCCTCTTTCTAATATGGACTGTGCTTCCATCCATTGTATATATGCAGGTATGCAATCTTGTGTGGTCTAAAAATGTAAATGAACTCGTCAGCACCCACGGGTACTCCCAAAATCAGATAATAGTTTGGAGATATCCCACCATGTCCAAGGTACCAAAGTGCCAAAGTCTTGTGAATTCCTGTAACCAATAAATGTCTTTACTTTCATTTCTAATTTTTAATTTTCTTCTGCTGATGCAGCTGGCAACTCTTACTGGCCATACATACAGAGTTCTTTATCTTGCTATCTCGCCTGATGGACAGGTAATGTTCCCCCCAATTCCTTCTAATTAGCTGCCGTTTTTTATGGTTATGCAAATAAATTGACGTTCCTTTATGCATATTCTGATCTATTACATTGATTATTGTTGTTTCAGACAATTGTCACTGGAGCAGGAGATGAAACACTTAGATTTTGGAATGTATTTCCTTCCCCTAAATCCCAGGTAAAAAGACTCAATAGTTGACGAAAATTAATGCATACTACATGCCATCAATTTGGTTAATAGTTATTCCTTATTTGTTAGTAATTTGACTAGGGTATAATGTATATATAATGAGTGGCATTGATTATTCTGCGTTTGTGGTGAGGAACTAATTGTGTTCCATATCCTTGACATTCCACTGAGAACGTGAATTAAAATTGGTTTATGCAAGTGCTCTATATTGCATTTAGTTGTTCCCTGTGTTTTTCCCTTTCTTATGTAAATCAATACAACTCATGTAAATCAAATTATTGCAGAACACAGAAAGTGAAATTGGAGCATCATCACTTGGAAGAACTGTGATCCGGTGACCTCCTGCGGGACTTTGATACCAACTTAGCAACCTTCGCAATTGCTCGTATTGGCCGAGGAATGGGAATCGAATGAGGATGATTTGTCATTTCTTTTTGACATGATAAAAGAGCTGATCAGATGGTAAACTTAAATCAACCCACAAAGGACCATAGATTTTGCTGGGACCTCAAAGGCTAAGACGAGAGTTGAAGCGATGATTGGTTTAATCTTTTTCAAATGTTTATTTATTCTCTTTTTCCCACTTCAGTAGTCTAAATATGTATAGATGGAGAAGTGGGGTTGTTATCAATTATTTTCACCTTCTCGGTGCTCCCTTGTATATTTAAAGAGAGAATACTGAAAGATACGTTGGTCATTGTGGTGTAGTATCTTCACATTCTTTGTAAATGGATCACAATTTTTTCACATTTTTTTGCTCCAAAACTATAGAAGTCGGCGACGTCAAGGAGAATGTTTAAGCTCAATTTATACATTCAATTAAGATTTTAAAAGAGTTCAATGGAGTTATAAAGTTTATAGAGTTTAGGAGGGTGTATTCAATTAAGATTTTACTTACTATGAATGAATGCACAGTTGCGCGGCTATACTCAATTTTTTTCTCCTCTCCTCAGTTTTTTTATTTTAATTTTTAAAATAGTACAACCACGCGGCTATACTCGGTTTTTTAATTTATTTAAAAAATAGTATGGCCGCACTGCCATAATCAATTATTTCCTAATTTTTTTAAAAATAGTATAGCCGAGCGGCTATAGGAGCTAGCCTGGTCTTTTTAATATATATATATATATATATATATATATATATATATATATATATATATAATAGTATAGCCGGGTTGCTATACCCGGGTTTTTTAAATGTTTTTTTAAAATAGTATAGCCGCGTGGCTATATTCGGTTTTATTTAAGTTTCTTAAAAATAGTATCGCCGCGCGGCTATATCTATTTCGACATGTGGACGGCTATGCGCTAGGCGCATGCTCTTTTGTTTTTGTTTTTTTATTATAAAAAAAACGTATAGCCGCACGGCTTTACTGGGTTTTTTTGTTTTAATTATGGGTTAAATACAATTTTGGTAACTGGAATTTGGGTCGAAATCAAATTTAGTCACCGTGATTTTTTTTTTTCCCGATTTCGTCACTGTGATTGACGTCGTTAACAAATCTGATCCCACAGTTCGATTCCGTCAGTTTGGCAAGGGCTTTATTGTCTTTTCCTCCTCGTTGCCTTCGTCCTCCTCATCATTTCTTGTTCTGAAGTTAAGCTTTGCAGTTCTATGCGTTTCTTGGCATTCTGGGTTTGGGTTTGATTAGTTTCATCTTTGGCTTCCAACAAGGAAAATATACCACAATTGATCAAGCGTGGGTTTCATAGCAGCAAGCCAAGGATGCGAGTTATGCGAATTATGAAATGGGTTTCACACCCATTTCTCCTTCAAACCCCCACACTCATCCCTGTTTTTACCTTTTGATTTTTTGTTTGTTTTCCCAATTACACATTGTAGATCATGTATCAATTATATATACCCAGAGTTTGTGTAGATCATGAGTCGCCGCCTTTCCATTTTCACCCACAAAATTCTCAAAAATTCCAATTCTATCCTCAACACCACCACCAAGCACACCAGCACCTTCTTCCTCTGCTCCCATTCCAGTCGTTGTCAAAGAGGAAAATTAAGGCCACCTTGACGACCACACAGCCGATTCCATTTCAAGATAGGTTAGTTCAGGAAGTGCTGCTTATGATTTTGGAGCCGATATATGAGTCTCGGTCCTCGCAAAAATCATTTGCGCTTAGGCCTGGGAGAACCGCACATACTGCAATGAGGGTGATTAGGAGGAGTTTCGCAGGGTACCTGTGGTATATGAAGGGCGATTTGAGTACCATCTTGGATGGGACGAAGGTGGGATTGGTGATAAATGCTTTGATCAGGGATGTGAGGGATAAGAAGGTGATTGATTTGTTGAAGGCGGCACTGGTCGCACCAGTGATCAGGACTAAGGATGATGGGGTGGGGAAGAAGAAAATGAGGAGGAAATATCAGAAGAAGAGGGTGTTGGTAGAGGATGAACCAAAGCCGGACCCATATTGGTTGGAGACCTTTTTTGGGTTTGGGAGGCAGAGAAGGACCGCAAAGCAGGACGAAGGTGACGAGAAGGAAAAGACAATAAAGTCCCTGTCAAATTAACGGAATCGAATGGACGTCAATCACAGTGACGAAATCGAAAAAAAAAATCACGGTGACAAAATTTGATTTTGACCCAAATCCCAGTTAACAAAATTGTATTTAACCCAATTTTTTAAAAATAAATAGTATAGCCGAACGGTTATACTATTTATATATATAGTGGTATCCTTTTTTTCTTTTAAATTTTTTTCCCCAATTTTCGTTTATCGATAAGAGTTGTTTAGAGCATTATCCATTACTATTAGGCCATTACCCGAGTCTCTATTGTCCCCTTTTGATTTTTTACTTTTTCAGAGTTATTATCCGTATAAAAATTTAGCACTTTCACGTTTAATAATGTATTATACACGTGCATACATATTTTTTAATAATACATCCGTGTTTTGCACACGTCTTAAAGAATCGGTAAAGTTCACTTTTTTTAAAAAACAAACGTACAATACTCGTATTATACAAGTACATATGTTTTTTTATGTTTAATACCAGTATTTTTTTATAAAAATTTCATTAAGACACACAAAATTCAAGTATTATAAACATAATTCTCACATATTATTGAATAAAAATAATATATTAAAAAATATAGATAATTTATATTAAAACATAATATAGTGGCCGAACATTTAAGTTGTAATTAGCCAAAATTTTGCCGAATAAAACACATACGTATTTTATTAGTATTTTTTACCATTTCGTATTTTACTAACTATGAATGAATGTACAACCGCGCTGTTATACTTAATTTTTTTCACCTATACTCGGTTTTTTTAAAAAAAAATTTAAAATAGTACAGCCGCATGGCTATACTCGTTTTAAATTTATTTTTAAAAATAGTATAGCCGCGTGGCGATACTCTGTTTCTTTTTATTTTTATTTAAATATAGTATAGCCATGCGGCTTTACTGTTTTTACACCTGGAGCCTAGGTTCTAGGCGGGTCCTTTTTTTTAATATATATAAATAGTATAGACGCGCGGCTATACCTATTTTGACACGTGGATGCCTAATCGCTAGGCGCGCCCTCATTTGTTTTTTTTAATAAATAGTATAGCCGCTTGGCTATACTCAATTTTTTAAAAAAATTTAAAAAAATATAGCCGCGTGACTGTACTGGGTTTTAAGGTGGATGGTATATGACCAATATGTTTGTAAATGAGTGATATTTTGCCCAGTTTCCCATTATAATTTGCATGTTCAATTTATGAGAAGATACTGGAGTAATGAAATAGGAGTGCATGATGATCTTTTCGATAATAAAAGAGAAGAGTGCATGATGATCTTTTCGACACGACAATAACATTTCTCATATTCGTAGTAGAAAAGCATATGTGAATTAGGTCAGTCGATTAGAATCATGTGCCCACTTTCTTACACCATTCTTTCATGGTTTAGAATATTGTATACTATCACTTGTATTAAAGAAGAAAAAACCATAATAGAAAATCATATATCGAATCTATCTCTTTAATTATTCATCTACTTTTACAATTTAATAGTTGATGCAAATAACGCACCAACTACATTTACAGTAACTTGGCAACTAGAACTGGAACATACTGATGATAGATAGCACACCACCATTCAAGAACTATTTCATTCACTGATTCACAGTTCTTGAATGGGATTTGGTCTGACCATGAATAAATCTTACTTCCTAAAACAAGAGACCTTCCAGAAAGACAAAAGGAACAAATATGTTTCTATTTACATCAAATCAAACAAACTAAGGAATTTTTTTAGTTTGTTTCTTGGGTTTGGCCTTCAAAGCTCTGCTGGGGCCCATATCTAGTTTCATTTACATGGGGAAGCTCTTGGGGCCATGGAACCAAACTCAATGGTGGGAAGCAACAGTTACACTCTTCTTGGCATGACTCTGGCAAGTCCCAGTTGCTTGGAGAAGTTTCCTTCTTGTTTTCCTGGAGGGCCCCACCTGGCGCACATCTAGAAGGTGCTGCTGCATCACTGAGTGGGCCCCAACATTCCACCTTGTTGAATTCTGGAATGCTTGAGTGGAAGTAAACCCAAACCGAAGCCTCCTGCAATTCTGGGTAGTTGCTGAAAAGATTGCCATCCCCATGAACAAAGGCCTTCAAAACCTATTTAGATATTGGTTTTAAATATTGATAAAGATCAAAAAGACAAAATTAATCAGTAATTAATTCATTAATTACCAATTAATGACTTACAACAGGAAGTTCTTTGCAGAAGATGAAGTATCTCAGCCTTGCAAACAGATCTAGAAGGAAATGACCTCCACTTATGTGGCAGTGAACATGAAGAGACATCTTGTCCTTAACTTTCTTCCACTCAGCCACAACTTCATCTCTCTGTAACTTGTTGTACCACCCTTGCAACTGCAAATCAATTTCCCCAATTTTCAATCCAGAAATTTTCATTTTATCTACACCAATAGCTAATAACATAAACAACAATGCCCTGTTTGATTTCCTCTGTTAAATTTTTTACTTGAGCCTCAAGAAAAACAGACACAACACACAAGTAAAGGCACAAACCTGAGAGTTGTCTTTTGTCTGCGAAATTGCCAGAGTGAGTTTTGAGGTGATATCACTGTGAGTAAGGGTGTAAGTTCTTGGAAGCTTCCCTGGGTGTTTCTTCTCATCCACTCCTAAAAACAGAACCTTCAGCTTTGATGCTTCAAATATGGATGGCCCAAATAGCCTTGCAACCTAATCAAACAAACCCACAAATCCATTTCAACGATTCTTGTTGTCCAAAATAACCCACACAAAAAAAAAACCCCAAGAAACAATTTTGTGAATTTTTTAAAAAAATAAAAGAAAAAGAAGCTTACAGGAGCCATGGCCCTGTTTCCTTTCTTGGGTATTTTTGTACAGTGCAGGAGAGAGCCTCTGTAATCAGATAGAGAGAGTGAAGGTTTGAAATCCGAAGGAAACACAGAAGAAGCAGCAGTCAAAGCACCCATCTCCGTAGTCCAGAGACTAGGGTTTTCTCTAGACACCCACTCTCTGTTGGCTCCAATCTTTTTGGATCCAATCTTTTTGGCATCCAAATAAAGAAAACACAATGAAGTCTCTGGTGCTGATGCAGTGCTGCTTATGTTAATTAATAAGATTAAAAAACAAGCACATAAAAGGAAGAGTTTCAAAGCAAAGGAGAAGTCTTAACTGAAACTTGGGTGCTTTGCTTTTGCTTTTGCTTTTGCTTTGAGAATGATTTTTGGGTTAACTTGTGAGCTCAGCGTTTGAAACTTTGAAGATTTGTCCACTTGAGTTTGAGACGTGTCGGGTTGGCAAGTTTTGCCGCATATCACGGACCACCGTTCTTTTGTTTTTGGTGGTCGAAATCTGATCTCATTAAAGAAAGCGGGAAGCAAACTAAACATACAAGAGCTCGTTTGGTACATAGTATTAGACTCTGTATATGAGTAAATAGTCCATGTCAGGTGTTTGGTGTCAACTTGTATTATTTAATTTCCTGACTATTTTATACGGATTGTGCTTTTAATATTCTCTTTACCGCTATTTTCATTTTTTTCTCCCTAGAGTTCTTCTCTGTTTTCTTCTTCAAGGTTATTCTCTTCACCCTTCTCCAGGTATCCATCTCTCTCTCTCTCTCTCTCTCTCTCTCTCTCTCCAATATGCTTCTTCTTTCTTTATATATTTTCTCTTTCATTAAATCTTTGTGGAAATTAGGTTATGAGTTTTTCCTTTTTGACCTTTTTTTTCTTGATGTATTGGAACAATACATGCGGCTATGTATCTAACTCAATAATCAAATAATCAAATAATCATCAGGCGGCTGTGTATCCAACTCCATACATGTTGATGAGTTTTTCTTGCATTTTTTTCTTTGTGTATTTCATCTTCTTCAAGTATCCAACTAAATAATCAAATTATCATCCCAAGTCAGCGATTAGAACAATACATGCGGCTATGTTTTTCTTGTTGTATTTTTTTCTTTCTACTTTTGGTACTTTGTTGGTTTATTTTCTGATTATTTCCGTGTTGCTACTGCTGGCTGTTGATTCTCTTCTTGATTGCTTTTGTTGGGCTTCAATATATTCTATTTTTTCGTAATTATATGTATGCAAATTATATTGTCTAGATTTCCACTTAAATTATCAAAGAATTTTTAGTAAAAAAAAATAGTCTGATCCAATGTTATCTGGAACAACACCAAACACAATATAATTTAGTCAGATTTTTTTTATCTAGAACAGCACCAAACGCCTTATAATATTATGGATAAACAGTCAGTACTTTCCGGAACAGATTAATACTATCCGACGTACCAGACGAACCCCAAGAGGCTTAAAACAAAACAGACATAAAACTTTGGAGAGGCAGCTAGACCAAAAAGGCAAGGCTAGGACCAAGGTCAAAAATATCAGTAGTTTAAAAATACGGAAATTTCTATAGAAATATTGGGATATTATTAATATTGATAAAAATTGAATAAAAATCATGGAAATCGTAAGAAAAACTTAGAAATGAAATTTTTCTTAAAACTTTGGAGGATGTTTATTTAGTCAATTATCTATTACTTTATCACAAAAAATTGGAAGGAAATGCATTCCATGATGGGTTTAACTTATTTAAGTTAATTATATAGCGAGCTGACAAACAGTGCGAGTATATAAAATATGTAGTAATTAATGAAAAAAGATTAAACACACCATAATTATTTATTTATAATGATTTACTACAATATTTTACATTTTATACATTACATGGTAAGATACATGAGTGACTTAGTACCACATAGAGTTCCTATAAGGTTCAAATTTGAGTTATTTACACTAACACCTCCCGAGGTTTTTGGCTTTTTCACAAAACTCCTTGAGGTTTTTGAAATTACAAGAACACCCCCTGAGGTTTTAAATTATTTCCACAAAACTCATTTTCATTGATTTTTCTTCCAAAGATTGATGATTTTATACAACAACAAAAAAAATTCTCCAAATGAAAAAGTTGGCCCTTGAGATTAGATTGCATATACTTCATTGAGGTTAATTTTGTCATGTGGATAAGTTTTTTTTAATGAAATCGTCAATTTTTGGACAAACAATCAACAAAAAGGGGTTTTGTGAAAACAAACTGAAACCTCCAGGAGTGTTAATGTAAATAACTCTACAATCAACGATATTATAGCGATCTTTTGACCAAATGTTATTGAAGTGTGAGATAAATTATCGACGTCAATATTTTTCGATATTATTGATACTTATATGATATGTGTATGGATATGTTTCAAAATATCATAGAGCCGAAAAAACGATAATATCAATATCCTGGATATTTCGTCTATATTATTGATATTTTAGTCCTTAGCTAGGTGTTAACTCGCAAGTGCACGAGGCGTTGGGTAGTATAGCTTGTGTAAGTACGAGGTCGATCCCACGAGGATTGATGATAGATTGATTCAATTTGATTCCCTGCACAAAACAGAAATCCAAAAGAAAATAAATAAAACAAGAAAGAAAGAAAAGAAATTAACTCAAGCAAATTAGTTACCAAGTTCAATTCATATTCTTAGATTGATTCTAGCTAAAGTATGATTAAGCCATGGTGTCTGGTCCTAACCTTGTATTTCTAATTCCCTAATTAGATCCTTGTTTTCGAACCTAAATTAAGCATTAGAAATCCATTAAGCATAGAAGAATGTTTTAAACAACCAAGCATGTATCTAATCCCTATTGTCGAATGTCCATACATACTCTTCCTATTCATAGTTCAATTTGAATTAATGCATGGTGTCTACTCTTAATTCAAACCAAGATAGCTAACATACAAGTTTTAATGGTGATCAATCATTCAAACAAGCATATTAACTTATAAGCATAATGAATAAGAACAAGAACTATAATTGAAACTTGAAAACTAATTAAACTTGAAAACTTAAGAAAAGAAATTACATTACAATGGAAAATAAATTACAACTAAGAAAAACTTAAAGGAAACAATTGAGAACTAAAAAGAAAACTAAGAGAATTTGAGGGAGAGAAGGGAGAGGAGCTCTAGAGAGATGTTTGAGAGCTCCCCCCCTTGGGGTGTGTTTACATGTTTGGAGAACTCACTATTTATAGGCCTAGGGGAAGTATAAATCTGATTATACAATTGAATTTATTAATCACACTCACTTCACCAACTTACACCACTCAATTCACCACTAAAATGATTAGCTCATGCATGACAATGCATTGCAGTCAGCTTGTGGGCTCGATTTGGGCTTGTTCCTTCACTCTAAAAAATCTTCAAAAATATGGATCTTGAAGCTCTTTGTCTTATCTTTCCAAGCATATGCAGCCCAACTCAAGGAAAATTCGGGAAGGCCTTCAAAAGTCATTTTTGGCCCAGTAACGCAGATCCTGCCGATTTTGACCTTAAGCTGCCAAAACTTGTATAACTTCCTCTAGAGGACTCGGAATCACGAACCGTAAAATGATCCAGAAAATAGACTTCCGTATCTTTCCAATGACATATGGCTCATTATCTGGTTCTTCTTGAGCAAGTAGAGTCCAATCCGTGAAGTTGACTGATCTGCAGACACCGTTTTGAGCTAACTTGACTCCAAAATGCATTAAATGAGTCTCAAACTTATTACACTAAAACAAACACAAAATAGATTAAAAGCACAAGTTTAACTCAAAAACATAACCAAATCATAAGTTAGAAGGGTACAAAATGATATGTAATTATGCACCGATCACTAGGACTAAGCCACTCGACCAGATAAAATAAAATAAATTAGGATGGAGGGCTAAGGAGCCCATCCGAGATCACGACCCGCATTAGATATGGAGGCGGTCGATTGACTCAACTTTCCAGTTCCACCGTTCTTGAACCTATCGACACCGCGACATGGGCTGCTTGATTTGCATTACGAGGAACCCAGTTCCACTCGGTATTGTTAAACATAGATGAGGCTCTTCTAATCTCCATCAAAATAGGGTTGATGGTGTTTGAGCAAAATTCCGCACAGGGAATATTCGCAGGTTGATTCCTCAATCTTTGATCTTCCTTCTCTCTCTTCCTGGATCCCTGTGAAATAAATAAGAGTAAATAGACCATACTCGGGGGTGTTGGCCAAAGATCTTGATAAAGATACGACAATAGCTACAATTGATGAAGTTTTCTCTCGCGAGGAGAGCCGGGTGGCCGGAGCCGTGTGTGGTGTCACTTATCCGTGTGGGAGAGATGAGAGAAAGAGTGGCGGCAAGAGAGGATTTTAGGGTTCAAAAAGAATTACCTTGAATGCCTTGTGTAGCCATGTATTTATAGGCTCCTTGTATGCTAGAGTTTGAAGAATAATCCTTATTTAATTAGAATTATTCTTACTCAAAAATAGGATATTGGAATTAATCAAGGAGATTCAGTGGAAATCTCATCCTTGATTTAGGGAGATATTCTCATCTTTAATCAATTATAATTTCCATTTAATTAGGGTAATCAGTTAACCTAAGGAATATTCCTTTTTCACGTGTCACCCATCTATTGGTTGTTGAAATATGTGTTCCCACAAATAGCCCCCAACTTTTGCATGGCACTTGTGAGGTATGGAGGAGATGAGAAATATTTATTGGGCTTTCTAACTGCATATGGGCTTTCTTTTTTGAGTTAGGTTCCTTTTGCGAGTTGGCTTTTGACTTCTTCTTGGAGTTGGGCTCCTAATTGAAATAGGCTTGTGATTCCTCCTTGACCTAAGATGCCCGATGTTTTTAAATACAAGGCTTCTCTTCACTCATCTTGAAATTCCAAACTTGTCATCCTCTACTTTCTAGTTTGTGAGAGAGATCTTGGAGGAGTGTACTGCTTGTCGAGAAGAGGAGTCATCGTGCACACCAAGGTAGGTCACGCTTGGGTTTTTATTTTTCTTCAATTTTTTCTTACGTCAAGGACCAGCTGGCGTGGTTTCTAGCTAGTTGTCGTTGTGATCTTGTGGCATTGCCTGGTACAACAGGTGGAAGCGACGGCGCTGACCGCTAGCAGCCAAAAGTAGAGTATGTTGAAAGCCTTCTGGACGAGTGACCTGCCCCCATCATGATTTGCACATTTGTCATCATGGGCTTTACAGAGCACTTCGAGAGTTTACGGGTACTTGATGCATGTGAGATGAGGACCAAAATATGATCTTCGAACAAGCTTGTTGTCCTTCATGTAGTATCTTGCAGCTTTCTGCTTAATTTTTTTTGGCCTCAGACTTTTCCCTTGGTAAATTTTCGTTCACCAAGTAGTTGATGATGGGGTCTTGCTAGCTGGGATCATCATCGATCTGCTTCAGGTCCGGCTGTTCTACTTTTTTGATGCTCGGCTTATCAAGGTGCTCCCATTTATTTGTATTATTGTCTTGAAGCCCTCTTTGATGTTGTTTTCATCTTGATCATCGACCGTTTGAATGGAAAGTCTTGTCAGCCATCAACGATTTCCATGTGTTCATGCATGTCTCCCCTCATCGATTTCCATGTGTTCATGCCTGTCTAGTTTTGGTGTATTTGATTTGGCTTTTGCGACAGTTGACATTTAGATCTATTCACATCCATATTGATCATTTATTCAAGTTTAGCAATTCACGCATGCATGCTTGATGCATTTAGCAATTCACGCATGCATGCGTGATGCATTTAGCAATTCACGCATGCATGCGTGATGCATGAATAACTCCCAGTTTGTCATAATTCAATCAGTGGGCCATGATATTGATCACAATAGAATTTCATTTTATCTTAAAAAAAATTATCACCTATCACCAATGGCGGATGCAAGAATGTTACCTCAGGGGTCATAGTGTAAACTACCAATAATTTTTTAAGATGAAAAAAATATTGAGAATGAAACGATAGTACTTTCACGACGAGGTCTGCCTGAAGATTAGCCAAAACCCCATCTAACTCATTTTGTCTTGAACTTGAACCCACACTACCAACATTATCCGAACTAACCGACGATGAATTAATCAAAATAAAAACTCAATCAATTAAAAAACACACCAAACCTATACCAATGAACCACAACATAATTCATAAATTAAACCAATATATGTAAAAAGAACCAATTATTCAACAAATCAATACATACATCATCCAATAAATCTATAACCTATAATCAAAGTTCAAACCATCAATTTCACCTAAATAATTACGAATTTGATTTCAATTTAATTAAATACATCATACCTCAACATTAATTTAGGCTTAGGGTTTAGAAATTAGAACTTACTTGAATTGAATTGTAAACTTTCCCAAAAAAATGGCGGAGGCGGCTGGTGGTGGTGGACGACAGCCTTGGTGTTAGCGGCGAGGTAGCAAGGGAGGAGATGGTGGTTGATGTTTTGGGGAGATTGGGTTAGGGTTGTTAAGGATAAGATACAAAAATTGGGGTTTTGGAGGTCTAATTTCGGATATGGCTGTTTAGAAGCTGCTCCCCCCCCTTCATTTTTTTAAAAAAAATTTAAATTCCTAGCCCAAAACTACATCGTTATGGCTAGGTCACTTTAAAAAAATTGCCTTTGGCAAAACGACGTCGTTCTAGCAGGCAGAATTTTTTTTTTTTTAATAAAAAAAAAAAAAACCAAACGGCTTCTTCTTCTCCATGGGATCACTCCCATGGCTGCTAAGGTCAAAAACCAGATCCTTCCATTACAATCCACCACTGCCTCTCACAAAAATTAGATTCACGTGGATTATAATGTACAAATACAGGACTTGTTCATTTATCAGGAATGGAAGAAGTCATGTGACAAGACCGGCCCTAAATTCCTCGGAACCTAGGACCGACCCTTCTAATTAACCGGCATCCGACAGATGCCGAGCCCACAACTAATTTAGAACATATTCTTTTTCAAAGTTAAGAGAACAAAGGGCCGGAGTTTCCCCTGAAAAAAGGATTTTTCCCAAAATTTATACCTGCAGAAAACAATAGAATCAAGCAGCAGCACACAGCAGTTCAAAAGCACACAAAGCAGTTTAAGGCCTCCGAACTTAGAAATAAATCCTAATGGGCAATATTAGAGCATTCTAGAATCAGAATTTAAGTTTTACAACCGAACACGAATTTAAAAGAGAGTTTACAAGAAAGTATCCTACTTAGAATTCGAAGCTCGAAAGACGATGCTCGGCTTAGAGGCTCGGCTCAGAATGCTACTGTCTAGGGGTGCAAAACAGAAAGAGCGTGAGTGGAAAAAAAAATAAAGTTTTTACACTTGAAAACAAAACTATAAGCCCACCGTTTTGAAAATAATGAGAAAACATGCAGCTTAAACTTTTATATACATATTCATATTTAAATATCAGAATAAGCTTAGTATATATAAAGAAAAGCTTAAAAGCGACACAAATATCCAAACTTAATTCTCGAATGAATAACCAACCTTGTAAAGATATGAAAACTCGTAATGCATAAACATGCAACGGAAGTCCTTTATATATACGTAATCAATTTGAAACCAGAATAATTCAAAATAAAAGGAAACCCGAACTCAACTCAAAGACCCGTACTTGACTCCCGATCAAAACCAATTTCGTAAAGATATAAAATACAACAGTAAAACCCAAAACGAAGACACTCCAGACAAAACTAAACCACTTGAAAACCGACTCGACTCTTCCCAATCCAAACCACTCATCTCACCAAAACGCATGCCTCACGGCACTGCGAGCGAGGAAGGATTCTCACCGAAATAAAAACAAGAAATGAATTGCAATAATAATAATAATAATAATAATAATAATAATAATAATAATAATAATAATAATAATAATAATAATAATAATAATAATAATAATAATAATAATAATAATAATAATAATAATAATAAGATAATATAACACTAACACCAAGACTTTGTACCGGGGAAACAATCCAACGGGGGGATTGTTTGGCTAGACACGGGACGACATCACATCATCCCGTGCCCAGGGTTGAGCTGTCCAACCAGGGGATTACCGCTTCCGTACACACGCCGGTACTATCCAACACCACGTGTGTACATACTAAATCCAAGTCCTACGCACGTAGACTGCCCGCCAAGGCCTTCGGTACACCCGACCAAAGGTGCCCAGACCTCTGCTACATGCCGGAAATTCCAACGCCACGTGTAGCAAAGTAACAGTAATCCAAATGTGACCCACATGCCTGAAAAGAAATCAAAGTCCCAAAGCACGACCTCCAACCGACAATATACCAAGAGGTCTCGAACCTCAATGCAAATCATAAATCCATGATATAGCATAATTCAATATAAAATAATAATAAAACTCCAATTAAAATTCTCAAGAGATCCACAATAAACCATAATCAACATTAATATAAAAATATGAAACTTAGTACGACTATAAACATCATTTATCAAAATATATACTAAAGAATTCATAAAACATTAATAAACAATATTCAAACAATATTTAAAATCCAAATAATTAATAAAATTCAATTCATATGCATGAGATTCTATTCTTTAAAATAATGCATATTTAAAACAAAAGTTCACTCACGAGTAGTCTCAGAACGCTTGACCCTGCGAGTGTCCCGCCTGCTGCGTACGCTGAGCCGAAGCACCTATTTCGAAGAACAAGAGAATTGGATTAGGAATCGCACTTCGAATGAAACTTTAAAACAAAAACGCTAAACTTTTCCCAAGGACTCGAGATGTGTGTGCACGTCAAACGAAGAGTTCTTAGGGTCAAATTATGTTTTTTAACAAGTGGGACCACCCCGGAAGACTCACGGTCTCGAAAGTTTAGTCACGATCGAGCGGTCGGATTTCTCTTGATCGCATGGTCGGACGGTTAGTTGTTTTCTAACCCTAAAGTCAATGATTCGGAGCATCCGGGACTCCGAATCTCGATCCACGAGTTCCAACACGATCTGAGAGGTTCAGGGAACGACATATTTGAAATTGGAAGCGATCCAACGGTCAAAACACGTCGAACCCGAATATCGCATATTAGGTGAAAATCCGATCGATCGTTGAACGGCAACCAATTTCAAATCCGAGCATACCGTCGTGCTTGGGACGACGTGGGGAACGTTTTGGAACGAAGTTGGGTCACCACAAGTGGGCCCACGAGCCTCCACACTCACTGACAGCGTGTGGGTTGCTTGAGTAATTTTCCGGCGACGGAAAATTCTCGAAACCACATGCAATCACCACACCTATAGACTCAGGGCAACTAGAGGAGACTTTTTTGTTTTGGGTGACCGGCCAAAAGTTGCCGGATCTTAAGGGACCCGAAATCCAAACCCTAGCTTTCTAGATAACTCACCAAAACTCCAAATCTCTCAAAACCAACTCCAAAAACAGCAAGAACACACGAAAAGGAGGAGAAACATCACCTGGATCAACCTTTGGAGTGGCTAGAGTTACAGATCCGGAGACATATTTTTGAGTTTTGCCATGAGTTTTAGTGAGGTTTTGGGTGAGAATCTTCAATGGGTTGCATAGAGGGAGTAGAGGGGAGATGTTTGGAGGTGCTTTGGGGTGGCTGGAAGTGGCCGGACGGCCAAAAAGCCGGTGGCTTTTATCTGGTTTGAAACTGGGAGGGAATGAGGGTTTTTATGGGAAGAAGGGACACGGGGGAGGGGAAACACGCTTCTGCTGATTGGGGAGGGAGGGTTTTAAAACGAATTTTTTAATCAAATTTTAAATTACTCTTACGTCCTTTAAGTTTCTAGAGGTTTCCGGGCTCGTTCTAACTCGGAATCGAGCGTGCCGCGTGTCTATGAACTCGTATCGACGTGCCGGACATAACAGTGCAACTCGTTTCCCCAAATTCTTTTTCGATCTTAAAATGACCTTTTTGCCCTTTTAAATTTCAATTTTTATTAATTAATTTTATTAATTCATATTATTTAATTTACTCTTTCTTTCTTTCTTTTTTTAATTTTTCCCAAATTTTGGGTCGGGGTGTTACATCATGAATCGGGGAAGATAGGGAATCAAGGAATTTGAATTGGATCAACTACTCCCCTAATTGATCGTCATTTGAGGGTATTTGATTACAGATTCTAACATGAAACTCACATAATTTTTTTTATTTCTTATGTGTTGGTAAACACTTGGGAGGTCAAGAATTTGAATAATTCCAACACCCACGTATAATCAGTGGCGGACCCATAGAAGCGCAAGGAGGTGCAGATGTACCTCCCCTCGCCGGAAAATCCAATTGTATAAAATTTTAATTTTTTGTTAAAAAGTTGTACAAGTGTCAAATTTTGAGGGAGAGTATCACCAACTGATGTGGTGATACGATACCATTTTATAATTTCTCCCGATAAACAAACAAAAAGGACTTTCTTATTCCCCTTTCGGACCAATTTTGTTCTTCAAAATGATAAATGTGACCTAATTTCTCAATCAACAATTTGGCCCCTCAATCAAAGTCATAAAAAAGTAGGTATGAGAAGTCCTCCCCCCTTCCAGCCCATTTTGGCGACCAGTGAATGGTACAAAAAATGGAAGGAAAATTGCTTTCTGTTGAACCCAAAAAATCTCAAGAATGTACCAACCATCAAACGTTGGGGTGGAATTGGGGTCGAGCTGCTCACCAAGAGGTTTTGAGTTCGATTCCCACCAACAGGTTAGGGTGGGCAGGCCAATTCCTTGAAGATAAAAGCGTGTAAATGCGTGACATCATGAGGGTGGCCCGGGGATCCAGCTTAAGCTAGCCCTTGTGTCTGGCTCACGTGGGGGGCGCCCATCACAGCTCCTTGGTGGACACTCTCTCTCACCTGGAGTGTTTTTTTGTTCACCAAAAAAATAAGAAAATCTCAAGAATGTCAATATAAGGCAACCATTATTTTCTATTGAAGAATAGTATTTATTTAATTTTCCAAGGTACTATTGAAGAATAGTTTTTTTGATAAGTACATGTTGTGTTAGTGTACGTTTAGGAGTGTGACTAGTCATCCGTTGTCGTTTTGATAATTTAGTCTTTGTGCATCAAATGCTTCTTTCTTGTATTCTACGCATTGGAGGCTTTCTATTCACTCATCAAGACTTGGATACATGTTAGTCCGAATCCAAACAAAAGAGTTGCTTACCAAAACAGATATTTTTTTTCTGTTATTTCAGTGTTTATAATTTCTAACCACATTGCAAGTGCTTTTTATTTTCCTCTAATTATAAGTGGAACATCTAATTACCAAATTTCAATAACCATACACCAAAAGTCCTTACGTTTGGTTAGCTGCCGGCACTTCCATTACTCGTCCAAATCACCCACTACTATGAGTTAGGTACGAGGCCTACTGTCCACAAAATAGGACCGACGTCTACGCATCGAGTTAAGTGTTTGTTTATATTTTATTTGAATTCAACTTTTTAAACTTAAAAACACAAAGCTCAAAAAACTGTGTTTGGTGGTAGGCATAATTTTGTAAACCTAAACTCAAAAAAATACTATTCTGTTTGTTTAGAATTATAAGTAGAACATATAATAAACAAGTTTCAATAACTATCAGAAGGGTCCGATTTGTCAATTTGGGAAGGGAAGTTCAGAAACACAGGTTTTCACACCCTTACAAATGGGAGAAGCTCCTTGTCTTCACATTAGCATGGATTTTTTGTTGGAACTTTCGAAGAAAGCAAATGGACATGTAGCCTTTTTGTTGTGATGAATTGTTTCTCCAAAATGACACATTTTATACCATGTTCTAGAATTTCAGATGCCACACATGAAGTTGATCTACTACTTTTCAAGGGAATTTTTCAAGAAAGAGTCAATTTCTTTCTAAGATATCTCAACTCCAACCATACTCTATATGCATTTAACGCATTAACCAAGAGAACACGAATATATTAGACAAAGAATAATAATTACTAAAAGCCTATACATGCAATGATGCAATGCTAGAAAGCAAAATTAACTTTATAGAAGACCAATTTAACTTCCATGAAATACAATCAGAGTCATATGTTGTTCCAATTAAACTACAAGCAGAACTTCAAGAAAAATAATAATCACACATTTAATTGTATTCTGCATTTAGCTTTAAATATTAAGTTCTATACATTATATATTGAACTGTTTAGCTTCACAATTATTTCAGGTGCACACCAAATTCTTGTGCGACCATCGGGAAGCTTTGCAGCTGCAGTTGCAGGTTTTTGAAGCTGTAAACTTTTATTATCACCATTAGTGGTATTGAGATGATATCCTATGGGTTTTGGCCACTTCCTCGTCTTTCAGGTGGCCCAATCACCAAGTCAGTCTCCACATCCTCCATATCTGGTGTCTGGGGCTGGCGTACTGCACGATTCTCCCCATCTTTTCTTTTGCTCGGAGGACCAAGTGGTTGCATGCCACACTGGATCAATCCGTCATACAATTAGTAAGTAAATCAATTGGCTTATTTTGGTAATTTATGATCAGTTTATGCATCGAGAAAGGTTCTCTCTTAGACTTTTTGGTACTTATGTTGTCAAATTGTGAAAATCATCCATTTCAATCAGGATTATTGATCATGTTAATTCTTACTTGACTGCATGTATGATTCAGATTCACAGTTCAACAACATAAGTTTGACAAGAGATCGATATATATATATCCATTTAATCACTTATGCTGTATTGGAGATCATCATGAACCCAGATTGAAAGTGGCGAAGAATTGCATAGGGTGTGTATACCATGTTGAAGTTGAAAGATGTTTATAGAAAGAAGATTTGATTACCTTTTCCCGTAGCTTAGCATTTTGTTCCAATAGGTTTTTCTCCTGATCATGTCAAAATTAAGAAAATGGCATTAATCTATATCAGCACTTTCTGATAAAAAGAGTACTTATAAGTTCTAATTCAGCACTTATATTTAATTACCTTTTCCTTCAGCTTCTCTATCTGCTCCGTCAATAACTGAGTCTGATAATAGGCAAAACAAAGTGCATTAGATTATGGTCATGAATCAAAATACATACTACACACACATATGTAACACTTTAGGACCATAAGCATGTTCTGCTATCATATTGTAAATTTGATAAAGTTCGTTTTTGCCTCAGTATATGCAATCAAAATTCACGGTCTAGCAATATAAGCATCCTTAAGTTGTCACATGGTCTGTTGTCTTACACTATAACATTCACATCCATATATTATAACTATTTAGTTTCTCCACTTAACAGTTAAAAAATTTGGATTTGATTCGTCAATGTATATCAACGTCATAACCACCACGTGTCAATTAAAAGAGTGAGATAATTGTTAACAAACCACCCAAAGGAGGAGAAAAACTTAGTTGCTGCTATTTTCAGCCAATAATGCTATGGAACGTAGAAGTATTATCACGCGTGACATAGCGTTATTGACCGGAGATAGCAATAGTGCTATCCTTGTTTCATATAAGTCTTTTTCCCAAAGGAGGCAAGAGGAGGCCCATAGTAGAGATCCACATGAAGTAATATTCACACTATTGATGCTATCTTTGCTGCAAATTGTATGCAATATATAAAGAAAACCAATTATGTGCAGACCAAAAGAATGAAAAAGAATGCACGGCCTTCATATGATAAAAAAATGTACCTTTCTAGCCCTAATTTTGCTTAAGCTTCGCTCCAATTGGTTCTCTGTCTTCTGCAGTTCCTCTATCGAACATGATTCCAAACAATTACCTAACAGCATCCTACACCATATGCATTAATATTATATGGATATTTTATATACTAATATTTAAACCTCAGACCAAAACGAAACTCTGATTGCAGTATATATAAAACTAGAATAAACTTAAGAATACAAATTTCAAGTAGAGCATTGAATTAACTGTTTAGAAGCTTCAATCAAATCAATCCTCTTCACCAAGCTACAAGTGTCATCCTTCCCATGCTGCATGCAAATCCAATAATTACCAGAAACTCAGTAACAAGATTAATCGTGTATTTGTGTAAAAGAGAATGCTTTTGATAAGAGAATATATTCCAAACATATATATAAGGAAATAGTCTTCTTCCAATGTGTTAGTTGAACTGCGAGAATGCATTATTGAATCAGATTCAGAGTCTTGTACATCATAGATATGTAAATTTCATTAATTACTGTTATTGCACTGATTGTATGGTGAGGCAACGTAGGTCATATTGAGGGACAGACTAGTAAACGGTGAAACGTCACGCATTCACATATGTTTAATATTTTCTTAGAAGATTCATCGCTTCCTCTCAAAAAAAAAAATTCTTAGAAGAGAAACTCATGTTGCTGAACTGTGAATTAGAATCACGCATGTTTAGTCAAGTAATAGATATGTAACTTCTAGAGTATTTTTAATGGCTTTCCTAAATGAGCTTCTAAGTTCAAATTTGGAGAGAAGTTAAAAAAACTTAACTCTAACCCCTTCCCCTATCCAACTCCTAACTTCTTTAGGAGCTCCTAAATTTAAGTAGAGAGAAAATAGTAGCTCCAAGTCACTAATAATTTTCATTCAAAATAATATTTTAAACCAATATTTTTATTCCTAGTGACTCCTGTTTGAAGCCTAATGAAATTCACTTTTAATTTAATATATATATCGTTCTATTTCAACAACAAAAAAACATAAACACAAAGAACCTGGTTGGAGTCGAAACTTTATAAAGAGCTCAACCATCCGATAATTTATCCAAATATAATTATCCGATCGACGAAATAAGCAACCATAAACACAATTCCACCGGTTCAATGTCCTCTTTGTTTTAGATTCCATTGTGTGACCAATTGATTGTATGGGATGATACTGGAATGATACCTTCAACTTATATTTGAAAATTTTCTGAAAGGTTTGATAAAAGCAATGTGCATATGATGGCAGCTGGCTTACCTCCATATCAACTTGAACTGCTTTCCTGCCGAGGCCTTGATCCTTCACTCTCCTTTGATAACGGTCTAATGTGTTGCTGATACTGAAGCATCTCCAACCACAACCATACATAAGAAATACCACTAAAACTGAATATTTGACAAGCACACACACACGCAGCGAAAATATCGAATGCATGCATGAAGCAATAGAAAAAACCATTTCTGAATTATGCATGAATAAAGTTTTTAGCTTTTTCCCAGATGATCATGATCTGATATAAAGCATCAGATGTGAGGAGAAAGCCTCCAGATCCTGACAAGTGTCACCACCTGAAAGGAGATGGACTTTATAGTTATTATAGTTGCTCTCTGAGTTGTAACAACCCGTTTGCGTTTAGTAATCAAACTAGTTATGCAAAAGAAAGTTTTAGCTCAGGTAGAACGATTGTTCTACACGAAGCGTGAGCTTAGATTTTACATTTTATCATTCGAATCTTGATCGACTTTTCTGCTTCTTTCTCTTTTTGTTGTGAAATTTTGATCACTTTTGAATAACGATCTTAATTTTATTGACCAAATAGTATCTTGTACTCATTTTATTCTGAAGATATTTTGAAAAAAAAAAAAAAGTCATGTGAAAATGAAACAAAGAAATATGATACTTTTTTTTGGGGGTCGAAAAAGAAATATGATCAAGCAAACACAATAAATAATATACTTAGCTGTCCCTCTATTAACCTTTTATTTGATTAAGCATCCATCTCCTTAATTAGGAGAATTAAAGAAACCATTTGGTCACAAATCAATCAAATCCTACACTTATAAGCTTACTTTATCAAATAGCTATATATATATATATATATATATAGAGGTATATATAGTGGAGACCTTGGAAAGAGGCACATATATTTAAGTACCAATAATACATATAAAAATGGAGAGGCCATAAACTAAAGCTAATTTACATTGACTTTCTTTTTTTCTTTTCTTTTTTCCATGAAAGGAAACTAAGGTTGGATACAACCTCTTCCTCAAAAGTCCACTCAGATACAGTGGGAAAAAATAAAAAGATTCCATGTTTATCAGTAGTTATTTAACCTTAATTTACATCAGCATATATATGACTTAGAGGTAAAATTTTATTAGATCAATAGAAATAAAGAGCACAAAGGACATAAAGTCGCCAGGCCAACTTACTATAGTCGACTTGAAAAACGCTTGGAGCAGGTAGCTCAGGCTATGCTATCTGAACCTTTAGATCATACGGTAAAGAAAGAAATCTAGTTTATATAGTTGCTGCTCAATAAAACCTAACCAAAATGGTTGTTAAGAAGTCTCCGTATGATCTCTCTCTCTCTAGAAATCTATGGGCCCTAGTAAATATAGAATGAGTGAAAGATCGACAACAGAAAACCCCAATTAAAACCCAGAAGCTTTCAACCAAAACACAATCCAACGAAACAAAATCAACACAAAAAGATATGATTCAGAAACATACTATATGTAGATACCCCCATAGACATGTATAAAGCCTGAGAAACTGTTGGTACTTTGCCTATATCTACCGACTGCTGTATATACTATACAAATAGCGAGAGTAGCTTTTATTAAATTTAATTAAATGAAGAAGAAATCCATCTGAAAATGAACCTAAATTTATATATAATTGTTTTTTGTTTCGTTTTCTTTTCTGGAACGTACCTTGAGCTCGAAAACTCATAGAGCTTCCCTCTTGTAGAGAAAATAATAAGTGCAACTTCAGCATCACATAGAACTGAGAGCTCAAAGGCTTTCTTCAGCAGCCCATTCCTTCTCTTAGAGAAGGTCACTTGTCTGCTCGCCGCATTCTCTATGCGCTTCATCTGAGTCTTCCCCCTAACCATATTCTCAGCTTCCAAACAAAGAAAAACCCCTGATAATCAAATGGTTCCAAAACCCAGAAAAATAAAGGAAGAAGAAAGGTTTCCAAAAATAGAAAGGGGGCAGACCAAAATCCAAGATAGATATATGTGAAATGGAGAAATCCAGAAACCCTAGGGGAAAATTTGGGGAGAAAAATGAAGAAGGGGGAGAAGGAAGATCAAACCAATAATTGATGGATTTGCCCTACTTGCTTCTTTCCCTTTTTAGGTTTCAAAGTCTACAAGAGAGAACCCTATGAGGTATATTTGAGGTAATATAAAAAGATGGAATAAAATGAAAAAGGAAAGGAGGACATCAACCCAATCTACAACCCCTTTCTTTTTTTGGCAATTAATGGACATCTCCCCATAAAGAAAAAAACAAGAGAATAAACGCCTGAGGTCACGCATGTGAAGCCACTTACTATTCCTTCACCCAATGGTAAAAGCAAAAATTAAAAAAGCTTTATTGGAGGCACACAAACTCTGTGCTATCAAGTCTTTTGGTGACACGTGTGTAAAGTGACTGACAACCCTCTGTGGCCGGTGACTGTTTGAGTGGGCAGCGAGGCGCTTGAAAGCTAAAACAGCGAACATTCCTGTCGGTTGCCAGTTAAATTCAGACAGTCGATATAACCCCAAAGTTGCAGGTAAATTTGGGGCATTGGATGGGCACGGTAAAAAAAGTTCTGTAAATAATGACTTGTCCGTACAAGGGTTGAGATCTCCTAGCAAAAAAAAAATGACAGGCAATTTTCCGTACGATTGATTGAAGAGATAGGCAAATGGGGTGGTGCCACATGTCGCTAGAACTCAATATATCACGGTTTGTCACGTGGCTCTACTTGTAAGTCGGTGTAATGTCAGGATTATTTTTCACAAGGTTTTGTTTTAAACTTTTTTTCCGCTGCAAAGAGGGAGGACCACCTGGGACCACAATGGAACTACGTGTGATGGGCAGCTGCACTCTTCCTTTTTTTTTTGGTCGTAAACTGCACTCTTCTTCACTTTGCTTTTTCTCTTTTAAAAACATTTGAGGAAAGAAGTAGATCTGGCAAAATTGTACACGATATATTCAAACGAAACAAATTCATATGAAAAATTGCCGTTTTGGATTGTGGCCATGGATGAACCTAGATTTTCAAAATGGGGTGGGCTAAATTTATTTTGCATACAAACCTATTAAGTCCATCTCTAATGCTAGATAACTCAAACCCAAAAATTTTCGGTTTAAAATAGAACTATTCATGTATATCTCATACTCAACTTTATTAATTGTTTAAAAATTTACCTTGTGAATAAACCTATTAAGTCCATCTCTAATGCTAGATAACTCAAACCCAAAATTTTCCGGTCTAAAATAGAACTATTCATGTATATCTCATACTCAACTTTATTAATTGTTTAAAAATTTACCTATTAAATCCATCTCTAATGCTAGATAACTCTTAAATCCATCTCCAATGCTAGATAATTCAAACCCAAAATTTCCTGGTCTAAAATAGAACTATTCATGTATATCCCATACTCAACTTTATTAATTGTTTAAAAATTTACCAAACCTATTAAGTCCATCTCTAATGCTTGATAACTCAAACCCAAAATTTCCCGGTCTAAAATAGAACTATTCATGTATATCTCATACTCAACTTTATTAATTGTTTAAAAATGATTTAACTGTAAAATAATTTAATGTTTAATTTTTCCTTAAGTTAATTTTGGTTTATGCCGTGTAATTTATGTTTTTGAACATTTAATTTTAAAAAAATTCAAATTTGGGAAACAAAATTTTGATTCATAAATGGTATAAGGGGATAAAATATAACATTTATTACTTGTTTTTTTGTTTCAAAATTCTTTTTGATGTTATTGTTACAATATTAAAGCTGCGCAAGGGTTGTGGTTTTAATTTAAACAAAAATTTGATGGAGAAATATGGTTTCTAATTTTAAAAAATTTAATGTTTCTAAAACGAAAAGTTAATTGTTTTACCAAATCAACGCACATCCAGGGTTCATTTACTAGGGCTCATCATTTGGCCCGCGGGCTCATGGGCAGATAGGGGGCCCTCCCTGCCCATCGAGAAAGAATCTGGCCTGTTATGGGCTTTAGGATGGCCCGGCCTGCAATGGGCTGGGCTAGACTTGGGCTTGGGTGTATGAAGCTCAGGCCAGCCCATAGGCTTGGCCCGATTAAGCCCAAGAAAGCTTAGCCCGGCCTGTTAGGCCCTCATACATATATAATTATGTATAAATAAAAGTTTAGGTTTGGTGGTCTGGGGTGAATTTTGTCTCTGAAAAAAACAAAAGCTTGTGCATCAAAGTTAAGTGCCTTTGGAAGATGAAAACATACCCCCTATTGATAATTAGTATTTGGTTACATTCAAGCATTAGAATTATATCACTTGAATCACAAACCCTCCTCTCTTTTCTTTTTGTGTGTGTGTTACTTGTTTGAAACGTTCTTAGCCGTCGCCAGCCTCACCTCCAAATGAGTCAACGACGCTGAATCAACTCCATGCTTGACTGCTCGTGACTCAACAGCTGGATCATGATGATTGGACGGATGAGCTGACATCCCAGTTCGATCTCCATCCTTTGACTGGTGCTGACGACTAAGGTTCGGAGGGAATTGCCAGCATCTCTTTGCCTCTCAGCAGGTGAACTTGTAACAACCCGGTCCTAATTTAAGGATAAAAGAATAAAATATGGAAAGAAAGGACGATTTTACCCCGGTTAATTTAAGTGAATTAAAAATTGACTTTAAGATCGGGAAAGAATTTGGTGGAACGGAGTGCACCGTTGCGTCGGCTCGTCGAAACGAGTCCGTGGACGTGCGGAACACCCGATTCCGAGCCCGAACGAACGTTTAAAAGTCTAAAAATTGGTAGGGGCAATTTGGTAATTTCGCATTAAGGGTAAAAATCAGAAAATCACGCTGGCCAATTGGCCAGCGCGTGCGAAACCTCACCCCCGACCTCTCTCTCTCGGCTTCCTCGCGAAAACCCTCCTCTCTCTCTCCGGTGCGAACCAGTCGTGCTCAGGCACGACTCCGAGCAAGGCCATCGCCCAGACCTCCACCGAACCCTCCTCTCGTCCTCCTCCGTCCATCCCTCGCCATCGATTTTGGCCGAAACCTCCTCCAAACTCCTCTGCAATCGCGAAAGTCAACCGGAGCTTCTCGCCGTCGATTGCTCCGTTCCACCAAATTCGTCGGGTGCAGTGAGTTTTCTTCTCCTTTCTTCGAGTTCTAGATGTTTTCAAGGTTGGTTTCGGCTGTTTTGAGGGGTGGGAACGAATTGAAAAATCTAGGTTTTCAGCTGGTTTCGGGTTGAATTTCCGGCACGATTCCGGCCGGTTCTTGGCCGGTTTTCAATGCCAAAACACTCCCCTCCACCCACTGATCACTTAGCCGTAAGCCTTGCCCCAAAACTCCAAGTTTTTCCGTCGCGGAAAAATTGCTCAAGCCACCCAACCTGGCCGCGCGTGTGGCGGCGCGTGGGCCAGGTGGTGGCGGCGGTTCTTCGTGCCAAAATGCCTCCCGTAGTCTCCCGAGCGCATAGGTATGCTCGAACGAATTTTTGGAAATCGTTTGAGCGGATAACCAATGTTACCGGTTAGGTTTAACTAGGGTTAACTCGGGTTCGTTAAGTTCTAACCGTTGGATCGTGTTGAAACTTGGAAGTTAAGTAATTGAGGATCGTAGGAACCTATAGGAACTTACGGATCGTCGTTTGGAGGTCGGAAACCTAAGGAACGAGTGAATCAAACCTATTAAGGATTTAATCGCTTATTTAATCCCGGGGACTTCCAAGTTAACTAAAAGGCTTAATTTGAATTCAAGTGGGCCCGGGAAACCTTTCTAAACACAATTGAACATTTTAGGCCCGGGGGTCGGGGTTTTCTATTAAGTTTTTATGCCGAGCTTTGGTGAAGTAATAAATGGTTTGATTTTCGTAAATAGGTACTCAAGCTTCGGCGGGGTTGCAGGAAGGCCCTTCTAAGGGTCAGGCTAGCTCGGACCAACAGTGAGTGGACCTTTGATTTCTATAAATGTTTTTATTTCATAAATGCTCATTTAATGTTTTTTTTGGAATTATGGATTTCCAAATATTATTTATGATTTGCCTATTAGAGTTTAATTGAATTTATTGAATATTTTCTATAAATTAACTTCCGAGCCTAAGATGGGATTTTAGATTGAAATGCATGATTATAAGATATGGATTTTAGAATGGCTTAAGGAAGGATTTGTTTTTGAGTTATAAGTTTTTGAAAAGTTTCAAACCACTCTAGGTACCCTATTGATGTTGCCTTCGGATTAATAAGGATGCCTACGGAATAAAAATTGATAAAGGTTATTACCCGGTCTACGGACCATTGTTGCCTTCGGTTTAAGTCTGCGCGCATGACTCACGCCCCACGAGTCTCGGGGACGCTCGGACCGTGCGGAGCGAGGACGCGGCTCGGGTAAACTTTGTGTTTTCCGAGTCTAGCGAGGACGCGGCTTAGGTTGACTTGGTGTCTCCTAAGTCTTGCGAGGACGTGGCTCGGACCGACTTTGTGTCACCGAGTCTTACGAGGATTGGAATTGACGGTTGAATAATGGAATTGACGGAAATTATAAAGGGTACACCTAGGTGGATTTTAATTAAGTTTATTGAGTAATATCTCGTTTTTGAATAAGAACTTTTATGCTGATGAACTTTATAAATTTGATTTTTAATGCATACTTTAAATTATCGCTCGTTTATAGAATTGTTTTCAATGCTTTAACTGTGGGGCTAAATAGTTGTTATCTTTTTCCTAAAACTTATTTTTCGGTCCACTCACTTTTTCAACTGTTTTACGCCCCCAGGCTGTAGGTCGTAGCTGAGCACCACCACCGGCCCATCATCACCACCACCACACTCCTTCGACTTCGTGTAGGGTCCTTGACCCGAGAAGAACTTTGTATTTATTTAGTTTAGTAGCTCTGAAATTGCCCAAACTTTTGTGAGGCCTGAGGCCGTACACTTAAATTTCTGTTGGTGTGTGAACTTAAACTTGTGCGTGCTGAAGTTGTGGAATTAAATTGTGCTTTCGCAGGTGTAAAAGATTTGGGAATTGAGCCAATTACAGGGGAGACTGCGCGAATTTTCGGCAGGAGTCGAACCTTAAAAACTCTGTTTTCTTAATTTCTTTACTGAAAGGGCAAATTGGTCAAGTGTGTCCGACACCCGACAGATGTCGGCCACGGACAGGGCTTGGCCCGGATTCCAAAGCGGAATTAGGGTCGGGTCCTGTCAACTTGGTATCAGAGCTTTAGGTTTAATTTCCTGCAGACTTTGCAATCTGTGAATTCCGGTTTTGACAAGTGCTTGTTTTCTGAAACAGTAAAATGGGCCCAAAACGTGGTGGTACTCGTAGGGGAACACGTCAGTCGTCCCGACGACGTGAACAAGAAGCTCAAGTTGAACAGGAAGAACAGCCAGTTATGGGGGATCAGGCAGGAGCCGTTCCAGTGATGCCTACCCCCGTTGTTGATCCTAACCTACAGCAGACTATTGAGCTTTTGACTCAAGCCCTATCACGAGCTGGGCATGGCAGAGATCCTTCCTTGTCCTTTGCGGATCAAGCCAAGAGAATAGGGGCAACCGAATTTGATGGAGAAGGCGATCCTGCTGTCGCCGAGGAATGGGTGGAGAAGATGGAAAGAATTATGGAAGTAATGGATGTTCCGCAGGAGCGTAGGGTTATCCTGGCTACTTTCTTCCTGTCTAGGAATGCAAGGTATTGGTGGGAATCAGTGAAGAGAAGATATGCGGATCCGTCAACCATTACTTGGCAAGTGTTCAGAAGTGCCTTTGATGATCAGTTCTACCCTGAAGCTTATCAGAATATGAAGATGGAAGAATTCTTACAGTTGGAGCAGGGTAGTATGACTGTGCTGGAATATGAGAAAAAGTTTATTGAGCTGTCCAAGTATTGTGCACCATTGGTGGCTGATGCAAAGAAGAAGTGCCAACTGTTCACCCGTGGTCTGAAGCCTGCTATTCGGGATATTGTGATGGCACAGCGGTTGAACAATTATGGGGATTTGGTGATGTCAGCGTCCTTGGTTGAGAACAGTCAGATGATGGGGCATGGGCGCAGTGATTCCCGTCGGCGACCATTTGATTCTGGAGGTCCTAGTCAGGGATCGTCCAAGAGGGGCAGTTTCAGTTCTGGATCTTCTAGTGGACGAGGCTATGGTGGTTCCCGAGCTGGGGCCAGTTCTAGCAGTGGTTCTGGTCAGAGTGTCAGTTCTGGACCGAGACGTGGCAGTGGCATAGCTCGAGGCTCGGGGAATTTGCAGCGGACAGTATTTCGTGGTCGAGGCCGTTCTCAGTGCGAGCGGTGTAACCGTTGGCATACGGGACCCTGTCAGCAAGACTCTGGAGGATGTTATCTTTGTGGACAGCCGGGGCATTTTCGGAGGGAGTGCCCACTACTGCTGCAGGACAGACCATTTGCTGCTGAGTCATCTCATGGAGGTAGTATGCAGAGTCGACCCAGGGAGACCCCTATGATTGCTGGAGCCTCATCTAGTGGCGGGGCCCAGACTAGTACTGCTGGCAGAGGAGGGACTCAGCAGAGGGGACGTGGTGGACGTTCCAGAGCTACGGGTAGAGTGTACACCATGACTCGACAGGAGGCTCAGGCGTCACCAGATGTTATCATGGGTATGTTGCCAGTCTTTGGTATTCCTGCACGTGTGTTAATTGACCCCGGGGCTACACACTCTTTTGTTTCGCATAGCTTCGCCCTAAATGCGGATGTTAGGCTTAGGGCCTTACAAGGGGAACTTATTATTTCTGTACCTACGGGTGATGCTCTTGTGGCTAGCACAGTATTCAAAGATAGTTCGGTGTTAGTGGGGGATGTGCATCTGGAGGCAGATCTAATTCCTTTGGATATTGTGGAACTGGATGTGATTCTGGGTATGGATTGGTTAGCCAAGCATCATGCTTCGGTCGATTGTTTTCGGAAGGAGGTTGTGTTCCGTAGTCCCGGACGACCGGAGGTTATTTTCCAAGGGGAGCGTCAAGTTCTCCCATCCTGTATCATTTCTGCCATGACGGCAAGACGGTTGCTGAGGAAGGGTTGCACCGGGTACTTGGCTCATGTTATTGATACACGGGATAACGGTGTGAGGTTGGAAGACATTCCTGTGGTGCGGGACTTTCCGGATGTGTTTCCAGAAGATCTTCCCGGATTGCCTCCTGAACGTGAAATTGAATTCACCATTGAACTTGTTCCTGGAACCAACCCCATCTCTCAGGCGCCGTACAGAATGGCACCAGCAGAATTAAGGGAGTTGAAAACTCAGTTGCAAGAGCTAGTAGACAAGGGCTTCATCCGACCCAGTTTCTCTCCTTGGGGTGCACCTGTTTTGTTTGTAAAGAAGAAGGATGGCACTATGAGACTGTGCATTGATTATCGACAGCTGAATAAGGTTACAGTGCGGAACCGTTATCCTTTGCCTCGCATTGATGACTTGTTCGATCAGTTGAGGGGTGCAAAAGTATTTTCTAAGATTGACTTGAGATCCGGTTATCATCAATTGCGAGTTAGAGAAGAGGATGTGCCTAAAACAGCTTTTCGGACGAGGTATGGGCATTATGAGTTTCTTGTGATGCCTTTTGGGCTGACTAATGCACCAGCAGCGTTTATGGATCTGATGAACAGAGTGTTCCGACGCTACTTGGATCGCTTTGTCATCGTATTCATAGACGACATTCTGGTTTATTCGAAGAGTGAAAGGGCTCATGTGAAGCATTTGGAGATTGTACTGGGAACTCTAAGAAGAAGGCAATTGTATGCAAAGTTCAGTAAGTGCATGTTCTGGTTGGACAGAATCAGTTTCTTGGGGCACGTGATTTCTGCTGAAGGAATTTATGTGGATCCTCAGAAAGTGGAAGCCGTGGTAAACTGGGCTCGGCCATCTAGTGTCACTGAGATACGAAGTTTCTTGGGTTTGGCAGGTTACTATCGTCGTTTTGTGGAAGGTTTTTCTACCATAGCGGCACCTCTCACTCGGTTAACGAGGAAAGGGGTCAAATTTGAATGGACAGATGAGTGTGAAGGAAGCTTCAATGAGTTGAAAACCAGGCTGACAACCGCTCCGGTGTTGGCTTTGCCTGATGACAGTGGAGGTTTTGTAATTTACAGTGATGCTTCACGGCAAGGTTTGGGTTGTGTGTTAATGCAGCATGGAAGGGTAATTGCCTATGCGTCCAGGCAACTTAAAAAGCACGAGCTGAACTACCCTACTCATGATTTGGAGCTTGCTGCTGTGGTGTTCGCTTTAAAGATTTGGCGACATTACTTGTATGGGGAGACCTGCCAGATCTTCACAGATCATAAAAGTTTGAAGTACTTGTTCACTCAGAAAGAATTGAATTTGAGGCAGAGAAGATGGTTGGAACTGATAAAAGATTATGACTGCACTATTGAACACCATCCAGGAAGAGCTAATGTTGTGGCCGATGCCCTCAGCAGGAAATCATCGGGATCTTTGGCTTATCTCCGAGGGGAGTACCTTCCCCTGTTGAATGAACTGAGGAAGTATAGCGTTGGGTTGGAATTGAGTCATGATGGAGGATTACTTGCAACTCTCCATGTGAGGTCAGTCTTGGTAGAACGAATAATTGAAGCTCAGTTGCAGGATCCGTTGATTTGTACGTTAAGGTTGGAGGTTGAGAATGGCACCAGGACAGATTATTCAGTAAGGAATGATGGAGCCTTGATAGTCGGGACAAGATTGTATGTTCCTGATGACGAGAGGTTAAAAAGAGAAATTCTTGAAGAAGCTCACAGCTCAACTTTTGCTATGCATCCTGGTAGCACAAAGATGTATCGTACTTTGAGGGAACATTACTGGTGGCCTTTCATGAAGACGGAGATTGCAGAATATGTCAGAAAATGCCTAATTTGTCAGCAAGTGAAGGCCGAACGACAGAAACCATCAGGGTTACTACAACCACTTCCAATTCCTGAGTGGAAGTGGGAACATATTACAATGGACTTTGTATTCAAGCTTCCTCGGACGCAGAAGAAGCATGACGGAGTTTGGGTAATTGTTGACCGACTCACTAAGTCTGCACACTTTCTACCAGTGAAGGAGACTTATAAATTGAACAAATTGGCCAATCTGTTTGTTGATGAGATTATAAGATTGCATGGTGTGCCAGTTTCTATTGTGTCTGACAGAGATCCGAGGTTTACCTCTCGTTTCTGGATGAAGTTGCAAGAGGGTTTTGGAACTCAACTGCGGTTCAGTACAGCTTTTCATCCTCAGACTGATGGACAATCTGAAAGAACTATTCAAACTCTGGAAGATATGCTAAGAGCTTGTGCATTGCAATTCCGAGGAGATTGGGATGAGAAATTGCCTTTAATGGAGTTTGCCTACAATAACAGTTACCACTCAAGCATCGGAATGTCACCTTATGAAGCATTGTATGGGCGGCAGTGCAGAACTCCGCTTATTTGGGATGAGGTTGGTGAGAAAAGAGTGGAAGGAGAGGTCGATATTGAAGCTACTAAAGAAAGAGTCAAGCTGATCAGAGAAAGACTTAAGGCAGCTCAAGATCGACAGAAAAGTTATGCTGATAATCGCAGAAAGGACCTTCAGTTCGAAGTTGGTGATTGGGTTTTCTTGAAATTGTCGCCCTGGAAGGGTGTAGTAAGATTTGGAAAACGGGGAAAGTTGAGTCCTCGTTACATTGGGCCATATGAAATTGTGGAGCGAGTAGGCCCTGTGGCTTATAGAGTTGCTTTACCTCCTGAACTTTCTCGGATGCATGATGTTTTTCATGTCTCAATGTTACGGAAGTACATTTCAGATCCTTCTCATGTGTTAGAGTCACAACCAGAAGACTTGAGATTTGATTTGAGTTATGTGGAGCAACCAGTGCAAATATTGGATTGGAAGACGCAGACTCTACGTTCACGGGAAATTCCTCTTGTGAAAGTTTTGTGGAGAAGTCATACTGTGGAGGAAGCCACATGGGAACCCGAGGAGCAGATGCGGGCTCAATATCCGTATCTATTTGAATGACAGGTAAGAGGATGGTTTTATTAAAGTTAAAGAAGAATCTTAAGATTTGAAAAATTTGTTGTGGTTTTCATATTAAATTCAAGGAATTAAAACTTGTTAAGTACAGAAGTTAGTTGAAGAGCTTAGAGTCGGTGATTCGAACGGAGTAAGAAATTTCGGGGACGAAATTTTTGTAAGGAGGGTAGATTGTAACAACCCGGTCCTAATTTAAGGATAAAAGAATAAAATATGGAAAGAAAGGACGATTTTACCCCGGTTAATTTAAGTGAATTAAAAATTGACTTTAAGATCGGGAAAGAATTTGGTGGAACGGAGTGCACCGTTGCGTCCGGCTCGTCGAAACGAGTCCGTGGACGTGCGGAACACCCGATTCCGAGCCCGAACGAACGTTTAAAAGTCTAAAAATTGGTAGGGGCAATTTGGTAATTTCGCATTAAGGGGTAAAAATCAGAAAATCACGCTGGCCAATTGGCCAGCGCGTGCGAAACCTCACCCCCGACCTCTCTCTCTCGGCTTCCTCGCGAAAACCCTCCTCTCTCTCTCCGGTGCGAACCAGTCGTGCTCAGGCACGACTCCGAGCAAGGCCATCGCCCAGACCTCCACCGAACCCTCCTCTCGTCCTCCTCCGTCCATCCCTGCCATCGATTTTGGCCGAAACCTCCTCCAAACTCCTCTGCAATCGCGAAAGTCAACCGGAGCTTCTCGCCGTCGATTGCTCCGTTCCGGCCACCAAATTCGTCGGGTCTGGTGAGTTTTCTTCTCCTTTCTTCGAGTTCTAGATGTTTTCAAGGTTGGTTTCGGCTGTTTTGAGGGGTGGGAACGAATTGAAAAACCTAGGTTTTCAGCTGGTTTCGGGTTGAATTTCCGCACGATTCCGGCCGGTTCTTGGCCGGTTTTCAATGCCAAAACACTCCTCCACCCACTCGATCACTTAGCCGTAAGCCTTGCCCCAAAACTCCAAGTTTTTCCGTCGCGGAAAAATTGCTCAAGCCACCCAACCTGGCCGCGCGTGTGGCGGCGCGTGGGCCAGGTGGTGGCGGCGGTTCTTCGTGCCAAAATGCCTCCCGTAGTCTCCCGAGCGCATAGGTATGCTCGAACGAATTTTTGGAAATCGTTTGAGCGGATAACCAATGTTACGGTTAGGTTTAACTAGGGTTAACTCGGGTTCGTTAAGTTCTAACCGTTGGATCGTGTTGAAACTTGGAAGTTAAGTAATTGAGGATCGTAGGAACCTATAGGAACTTACGGATCGTCGTTTGGAGGTCGGAAACCTAAGGAACGAGTGAATCAAACCTATTAAGGATTTAATCGCTTATTTAATCCCGGGGACTTCCAAGTTAACTAAAAGGCTTAATTTGAATTCAAGTGGGCCCGGGAAACCTTTCTAAACACAATTGAACATTTTAGGCCCGGGGGTCGGGGTTTTCTATTAAGTTTTTATGCCGAGCTTTGGTGAAGTAATAAATGGTTTGATTTTCGTAAATAGGTACTCAAGCTTGGCGGGGTTGCAGGAAGGCCCTTCTAAGGGTCAGGCTAGCTCGGACCAACAGTGAGTGGACCTTTGATTTCTATAAATGTTTTTATTTCATAAATGCTCATTTAATGTTTTTTTTGGAATTATGGATTTCCAAATATTATTTATGATTTGCCTATTAGAGTTTAATTGAATTTATTGAATATTTTCTATAAATTAACTTCCGAGCCTAAGATGGGATTTTAGATTGAAATGCATGATTATAAGATATGGATTTTAGAATGGCTTAAGGAAGGATTTGTTTTTGAGTTATAAGTTTTTGAAAAGTTTCAAACCACTCTAGGTACCCTATTGATGTTGCCTTCGGATTAATAAGGATGCCTACGGAATAAAAATTGATAAAGGTTATTACCCGGTCTACGGACCATTGTTGCCTTCGGTTTAAGTCTGCGCGCATGACTCACGCCCCACGAGTCTCGGGACGCTCGGACCGTGCGGAGCGAGGACGCGGCTCGGGTAAACTTTGTGTTTTCCGAGTCTAGCGAGGACGCGGCTTAGGTTGACTTGGTGTCTCCTAAGTCTTGCGAGGACGTGGCTCGGACCGACTTTGTGTCACCGAGTCTTACGAGGATTGGAATTGACGGTTGAATAATGGAATTGACGGAAATTATAAAGGGTACACCTAGGTGGATTTTAATTAAGTTTATTGAGTAATATCTCGTTTTTGAATAAGAACTTTTATCTTTGATGAACTTTATAAATTTGATTTTTAATGCATACTTTAAATTATCGCTCGTTTATAGAATTGTTTTCAATGCTTTAACTGTGGGGCTAAATAGTTGTTATCTTTTTCCTAAAACTTATTTTTCGGTCCACTCACTTTTTCAACTGCTTTACGCCCCAGTGTAGGTCGTAGTGAGCACCACCACCGCCCATCATCACCACCACCACACTCCTTCGACTTCGTGTAGGGTCCTTGACCCGAGAAGAACTTTGTATTTATTTAGTTTAGTAGCTCTGAAATTGCCCAAACTTTTGTGAGGCCCGAGGCCGTACACTTAAATTTCTGTTGGTGTGTGAACTTAAACTTGTGCGTGCTGAAGTTGTGGAATTAAATTGTGCTTTCGCAGGTGTAAAAGATTTGGGAATTGAGCCAATTACAGGGGAGACTCTGCCGAATTTTCGGCAGGAGTCGAACCTTAAAAACTCTGTTTTCTTAATTTCTTTACTGAAAGGGCAAATTGGTCAAGTGTGTCCGACACCCGACAGATGTCGGCCACGGACAGGGCTTGGCCCGGATTCCAAAGCGGAATTAGGGTCGGGTCCTGTCGTAACTAGACCGCACACGGACTACCTCGCGAAGCAGATCACGATCTCCAAGCTTGTCAGCAAGAGGCTTGAGTGGAACACCCCGAATATTGCGCATACCACTGATCTTCTTGCTATCTGCACCAACGAGATGCTTAACCCTAGCAGACGACGAGGGAACAGCTCCTGCTTGTGTCTTCTCAGCAGAAGAGAGTTTTGACTTCTTCCTCAACGGAGACACATTCTTTGCACGTGAAGGAGCAGCTTCGTTTCTTGATGACTTGACATCGGCCTTCCTCTTTGAAAAGGGTTCAGCAGAACACTCCTCCTGTCCAGCATGCATATCATCAGAGTCTGGACCATACTGCTTCCATCTCTCGATGTCCTGGGCAGGGGGCAGTCCGCCGGCTACCTTCCGATACTCGCTCAATAGCCAGCGCCACTCGCGAAAGTTCGAAGGGATGTTCAAAGCCCGCCCAACCTTAGCCATGTCCGGTCCAAGTTCCAACTTCTTGCGGATATCATTCACTGCAAGCAGAAGACAGAAGTTAGTCAGTCACACTTCAAGAAATCCAAATAAAAAGGAAGCAAATCAAAACAACAATATGACATACCGTCGCAGTAGGTGATGGGAACAAGTGGACCATTGCCGACATCGCCTTTCCAACGTCCACTAACTTCCAGCACATCGTCGTGCCATACGTGATCTCCTTGACTGAAACTTTCAAACAGCTTCGCATTGCAGGTGCGAACTTGTGCGTACTTCTCAAAGCGCCTCACTTCAAAAAAGTAGAAGAACTCTCGCACTGTCAACTCCAACATGAAGAAACGGCTCAAATTCTCAAAACACATGATCGCTCGGTAGACGTTCGGAGTGCACTGACTCGGAGCACACCCCATGGCGCAGAACACCTCCTTAAAAAGCTTTGACAGCGGGAAAGTGAAGCTCAAGGAAAAATAAAAGGGATGGAAGGTGATGATCCTAGCATCTGGGTCATTCACATCTACACAAGGAACATCGTTAGTCAAAGGCTTCGCCAGCTTGACATGCACGTCATCGGGAATAGCATGAGCATAGGAGGCCCGCCACTTCTGGAACTGAGCTTCAGTCGTAACGCAGTGCAGGTTAGCCACGAACCTCTTTTTGTGCACTTGAGGGCCTCCCCACAGATACAAAGGCACTTGAGAGCTTGGTGACTTGCTACCATCTTCGGAAGACATGATCAACGAACAACTGCAAGATGAGAAGAAAATTCTACAAGTTAGTATTTATAAATCAAACAAAAAAAAAAGAAGCTGGCAGAAAAAAAAATAGCAGCAAAAAAAGATAAAAATAAAAACAGCCCAAGCTGCCATCCATGAGCCCAATCCAAACATGGCCCATGCTGCCCTTCAGCTCACTTCGCAGCCCAGGCAGTCAGCTCGCCAGCTCCACTCCAGCACTCCTACGGCCTGGCCCATGCCTCACACCTGCCCAACTAACGAGGCCCGCTCCTCGCATGCTCCAGCCCGTGAAGCACCCAGGCTCCCAGCCAGCAGCCCGTCAACTGCGAGGCCCACCTCGCTTCTCAGCCCAGCTCCTGCATTCTCACACCTCCAGCCTACTCCGTGTCGCGCGCCCACATGCCTCTGGCTCAACCTTGGCCAGACCTTGCACTCCCCTTCTCACGAGTCTGCATGCTCACCCAGGCTTGGTCAGCCTTGCATCTAGCTTGCACGCACCATGGTTGCGCCTCCATACACGCCTAGGCCCCACGCCAGCGCACCTAGCCATTTTTTGTGCACGCACCAATCCTTGTGCCCAGCCAACCATATTCTCCAATTGCGGGCAAGAATTCAAAGGAAAAAAAAAACTCAAAACCAACCTTGAGAATTCAGGTGATTTGCTGACGGAAAATTGAGGAGGCAATTTGAGGTGTGAAAAATAACAAGAAGGCACCCCATACTTATAACGGTCGAAGGTCCTTAACCTGCAAGAGTCTCAAATTCACTCCAATTGGGAGTCTAACCTGCAAGAGTCTCAAGCACACTCCAATTGGGAATCTAATCTGCAAAAGGAGTCCAACTCATTGAAGAAAGCCCAGACGCAGTTGGAGAGCCCGAAAAAAATAATTCATCTCCTACATGCCACACAAGCGCCATGCAGAAGCTGGGGGGCATTTGTGGGAGCAGATATTTTCCGTCTCCAACTACGGCACGCCACGTGGAAAAGAAGAATATCCTTTAAAATTAATTAATTGAGCCCATTTAATTGGCCAATTAATTAATTTAAGAAAATTGAGATAATATCTTAATTAAATGATATTATCTTAATTTAATAAGATAATATCATTAATTCGGATATTATCCAAATAAATTGAGATAACATCTTAATTAAATGATATTATCTTCAATTTAATAAGATAATATCATTTATTCAGATATTATCCAAATAAATGAGATAATATCTTGTTTATATGATATTATCTTCATTTAATAAGATAATATCATTAATTTAGATATTATCTGAATAAATGAAGATATTATCAGATGCAATCTCTACAATTTGGGACTCTGCGAAACCCTAGCCCCGAGGCTCCTATAAATAGATGACCTCATTCATCATTCAAGGTAACTCTAAACCTACATCTAAATTTACTTCTGAAACCCGAAGCTCTCTCCCTCTCCACTCTCCCCTCTCCATATTTTCTCCACAAGGCTCCGGCCACAACACACGGCTCCGGCCACCCGGTTCTCACCCTAGAGAAATCTCCGTACCCTTTTTAGCTATTGTGTCGCCCAGATTCAATCGAACTAATTTAGGCATCGGAGGGCCTTTGGCCAACACCCCCCGGGTGTGGTCTGTTTACTCCAGTCTGTTTTACAGGTTTCGAGGAAGAGAGAGAAGGAAGATCAAAGGTTGAAGAAGCATAAGGCGAATATTCTCCCGCGAGGATTTTTGCACAAACAAGCATTTGCATATTTATTTATACCATCCGTTTTTAAAAAATATGTATTATGTTTCTTTCTCCTCTTCTTCTTCTTCTTCTTTTTGAATGAAGTAGGTCCATTTCGGCCCCGCCAATTGGGCTTAGCCCGACCCGGCCCGATGGTCTTTCTCAGACCCAGGGCATGGGTAACCCATAGACTTTGAATTTTCTAAAAAATTCCGGCTTGGCCCATTATTTTCTCTCTCCTCTTTAAAGCCCGGCCCAACCTGGCCCAGTGACGAGCCCTACCATTTACGTTGATTGGAACTTAGAGTAGTGAACTCAGGTGGATTGGGTTTGCTATTTTATATTAGAAAAAAATAATCGTCTGGGTTGTAACCCATGTTAGCCATAGGGACGGTCCATTCCTGATTGTGGCGAGTTGGTGTTGATTGATAATGGTTGGACCCATTAAGATGACGGGTTTATTTTAAGTTTTCTTTAGTTATATTTAGTAGTTTGATATTTTTCATTGATTTTTAGTATAATTTTTATTGTGGATGAAGCGAGTATTAATGAATAAAATGATCGAAACGAGTTCTGTCAAACCAATATTTGTGGTCTTAACCAACGCGCAACGTACTCCATTGGATGAATTAGGTATTCCCAACTCCCAAGTTTCAATTCTATGAAAGTTTAATATTTTGCTCTACAAAATTTTGCAAAAGTCCACAAATTAGCTCTACTGAATTTTGTAAAAGTCTATATTACTGTATGAAATTTGTGTGGAATTTCCATCAGCTTTTGAAAAGTCAATAAAAGTCTAGTATACTTTGGGGGATCTCTCTCTTCGAAGACTCTAAAAATTCATCAAAATCTAAATCCCCTAAACCAGAAATTGAAAATCGCAAGCCGAACTTGCCAAGTACGCAAAAGCAGTATGTAGAGAGTAAAAGGGGGTGGGTTGGGTTGGGTTGGGCCCATTGGGATGAAGTCGGTGGAATGGTGGGGTCATATAAATTACAGGTTGCTTCAGACTTGAGGCCTAACTAGTAGGACCTGGTAGGTCTACTTGTCTACCGAAACCTAGAAAGCTAGACCTAGAAGCCTGGGTTCAAGCCAGCACATGTAATGGCCCAATGGTCCTAAAATTGTTCCAAACAGCCTTAGGGTTCGTGGCATGCGATTGGGCCATGGCTTCCGTATGCAAATTCTGGATATACCATATATGAGAGAAACCCAAGATAGGCAAGCCTTTGTTACGTGCATCTTGGCTAGAGGTGTCAAACAGACGGGTCGGCTTGGCACGGCACAAGTACGGTTCGTTTAAATAAGGTTCGGTACTGTACGGTTTGTATCTTTGAGCCGTGTCGGGACAAGGTAATTAGGCCCAATGGGCCAGGCCGGCTTATGGCCCGTCGTGGGCTGTGTCGGCTCGAAACCCAATAGATTGGCCCGTTTAAAGTCCATTTATTAAATTATATTTGTTTTAGAGAAAAATAATACATAATATTATTACATTTATATCTTAAATTCAAGTCTATTTCTTTTCTCTAATAATATGTGTTAAAATTTAATGTTTTCTTTATATATAAAATAATGATTTTGTTTTCAAGTTTCAATTTTTAAAATCCAAACAATAATCTAGTCATTTTCTATTTAAATGTACTTTAAAGAAAGTTATTGACCACTTTTTTCAACAAATAATAAATCATGTTAGTATATACATAATTATAAAAAATATTTGAATGAAGTTGTAAAAAAAATTACAAAAATAAAAATAAAAATTAATACATAAGTCAAATTTGCCATGGGCCCATTTCAGCCCGTTTAGTGGCCCAGCACCAGCACAACCCTAGCCTATATGGGCTTGGACTAGAATTGATGATTTTTATAAATGAATGGGTCCGACACAACCCGTTTATTAAATGGTCCGACTCTAAACGGGCCGACCTAACACGACCCGTTTGACACTTCTAATCTTGACTGAGACATCCTATACAAATAGCAAATGATCATCTGTTTGATAGGAGATGTGGATTAATTAAAGTGTACATAATTAAGTAATAGTTTACTTTAAATTGCATCAAGACCTTTTGCGATATTTTAAACCCCATATCGTGAAGTATACAACTTAACTTCGGTGCAATTCGTTGAATAATCAAGAAGTTAAGGAGGATGCGGGCAACAACACTCTATGCCCATGTGGTTTATTGTATGTGATCGAGGTGTGAGAGATCTCTACGGTTCTCACTCACTACATCCGACAAGCATAATCTTTCATGAAATAATTCTATAATACATTAACTAACACAGTCTACATGTAGCCACACCCTACGCACATGATCAATAAACTTCTTGATTGATATGCGACTAAAAAAACTGAATCAACTATATTTGTCTATTAATATGTTTCTACAACTAAGATATCCCAAATCAAAATCCTCAATCCCTATATAAAAATGAAAACAACCCCATAAATTTAAAATGATAAAAGAATAAGTAAACATTATACATCAAAAGTACAATTAAACCCTCATTCTCTCCATGCCAACTTTTCAGCCTGCTGGCATTTTTATACTTGATTTGCCAGCACATACACGATTCACCTGCCTCAAGATACAATTCCCAGCACATACATGATACAACAAGCTTGTTGCCAACAATGCAAAGGTAACAATTTTACAAAGCCTGGTCACAACACAACTCACAATTTCAGAAACTTTGTTTTACTTCTTTTATCAAGTGAGAAAGTTACTTTACTTCTTTTGACAAAAATAAAAATTTGCTTCAATTTTACTCCATCGTATACCTGTGAGCAGAGGGTACTTACTAGGAATTAGGGAAGTAATGAACCGGAAAACCTAGGAATAAAGGAATTAATGAATTAGAATCGGATCAACTACTTTCCTAGTTTATCCAATTCTTGAATTTGTGGATATTAAATTACATATTTCTTAACTTGTGTTAATAAACACGGAGAAGAATTGAATTCAAAGAATTTCAGTACATAGAGTAGGTTACCATAACTATTGCAACGACAGAAACTTTCCCAATATGGCTCTATGCGTCAGATTGGATTTAAATAGTTCTTGTTAGGTTTGTATTTTATTGGATTTGGTTTGAATGGCTATTTCCTACTACTATACTATATAAACAAAACAATGATTTGGTGCCAACAGTGTGTCACGGTCAGTAGAGAAACTTGAATCATGATACCCCAAAGCCAGTTTCACATACAAATAAAGAACTCAAGTAAACATAATATCTTATATTTATTGGTCTACAAATCATTATCTTACCTAGAGTATAGGGAAATAATGAGAATAAAGAATTAAAGAAAAAAACCCTTTAGATTTTAATTCAACTTTTTGTTTTTTGGATCTATATCAGATTGGGACCACAGATCTATATCAACTTTTGATTCTTCAATATCTCAAAGTTGATGATAACATCCACAGCTTCTTCATCAAATGATTATTTGGAGTGAAAAACCCCAACTAGCCTAATTGATGACTTTTATATCCTTGTAAATTGATTTGTTTGGGTTGCAGAGATATGAAAAAATAAACATCGGAAAACAAGACTCGCTTGATTATTAACTTACACCGATTTTCAGTTATTACAACAAGTGATTATAGAATGCTACGGTAATACGATCATGTGGTACGTCTATTACAACAATGACTACTAAACAAGAATGGAAAATCATCATTACCTATGGAAGCTATTTTCTAGTTGTGCCATCTCTTTATAATACCAGTTCTCATGGCCTCCTCACTGGTGAACCCATAAGGCACTCTTGCCACAACATCTTGAATCATCAACTCTTTAACACTTGATATACTTGCATGATAAACTTGCAACCCTAGTCCTTTGAGTGCGTTCATCAATCGAGCATACGGGTAGTCTTGATCCGGACACTGAACTCGTATTATGGCTTCTGAGCCCATGATCTTCACATCCGCTTCCACTGGCACAACTGTTCTATTATTATAACTCGAATGATGATGATTATGATTATGATGATCAACTATGGAGCTGGTGCTCTGGCTGCACTGATTGTCAAGATTATTAACACTAACCCTTTTAGGATTTGGAGGTTGTGCTTGTGTTTTGAGCTCCAATTCCTCAACTTTTGCTTTCAGCTGATTGATGTATGCCACAGCATCAGCAAGTAAAGAGGATCTGTCCATTTTGGAGACATTGGGAACAACAGACCGGAGGAGATAGAATCGATGGTTAAGCTTCTCCCTCCTCTGTCTCTCTGCCTCAACATGGTTTAACAATGATGATTCTCTACTAGCTCCATTGTTCGATGATCTGCGTCTCTTTTTCGATCTAGTGTTTTTTGTATTCTCACATGTGAAGTTTCCAACAGAGCCAGAGAATGATTCTGGTAGTGATCCACCTATATTGATAGGTGCAGCTTCCTTTTTACCAGCTGCTGGTAAAAATATGTACAAAAGTAACAATGTCAAGGACAAACTCAATCAAAAAATTCGCAAAGAATGTCCGATATAAAGGACTAATTGACAAGTTTCCTGTTTACCTTGTCTGGTCAGTTCCTTCTGAGATCCTGAGAAGATCCCATTTTCTAGAAGTGGAGCAAGCACATTGCCCTCACGGCTGCCCTTCTGCTGCGAGATCCTGTTGTAGTTGTCGTTATCTGATCCAAAGAGTGATTTTGATAGATGCACAAAGCCCCAATCTTCTTTGATCACATCCAAAGAAGCCAATTCAAGCACCCCACACGGAGTTGCAATGCAAACTAAAGTTTGAATTCCATGCATTCTAGCTTCTTTCACTCTCTCACACTCATAGAATTGAAGCTCATGAGCACCTGCAAGCCAAACAAAACCACAAGAACAGAATGCTCGGCCCAGAATATTATTGGTGGCATGGCCTGCAGCAAATGTCTGGGTTAAAGAAACGCTGTAAAAGTAAAACCACTCAGAATCAGTAACATCTCCACGATCCACAAGCCTCATCTCCAAGTCCACTATGTCTTCATCGAAAAGAGCTTCTTCAGCTTCTCTGCTAGTCACCTTCTTGTTGAACCCAAATCTGGGTTGGTGATTGTTGGTCACCTTGTTGCTTCTCTTGGATGCCAAGTCACTATTAACTCGGAAATCGCCAGCAGCCCATGACAAAGAAACTTGGTCATTACTGTCTTTGGAGGGTTGCCAGAAAATCGAATACACCCACCGTTCAGGCCTGTTGTGAAATATGAATTGGAGGCGTTGTTGAAATGTGCCTAGGTTTTCTTGGCAAAAATTGGGTGAAGAACAAGAGGATATTATTGTTTCCATTGCTTACTTATCTTGCTACAAAATGAATTTTTATGTAAAAAGTTTAGCAGCAAGTGAGACAGAGGATGAGAAGCAGTGGAAGAAGAAACTAGGTGGTGAGTGCACTGATCGGAAATAGGTGGGTATTAATAGGAGAAATTTTTAAATGTTCCGGGTACATCAGGTGACTGGTGTACCATCCGATAAACTTAGGACATGTGTAATTACTCTCCAATTTACTGTATTATTTTTTATGACACATGAGCGGGTTGCATTGGAAATATTCCACATGTCTTATATCTATTGGATGGTACACCAGCCACGTAGTGTACCGGAAACACCCAAAAATTACTCGTATTAAAAGGGGTGCAAAAGTAAGTAGGCCGTTGGATTTAAATCCAACGGCGGTGGGTGACCACGAAATCCTTAAACTCTAGGGGTCCAAGAGATCATGACTCATTGACTAAATACCACTTGCTACAAGAAAAGTAATAAGATGGTATAAGAAAATCCAAGTTTAACTAAAATTTGGAAAAACCCAAATCTAGGACGGAATACAAGCCCAGCTATTTACTAGACTTGAATTTTTTTGGTGGAGCCCACTGAGCCTGAAGTAGCCCACATGCAAGGAGGAAAAATTGCACCTTGCGTCTGCTGTGCTGTAGAGGGGTGTCGCAGACTCACATCTATTATTTTTTTTTAATTCCAACAGTAACCCAAATCAGCGATCGAGATTAAATCCAAGCTATTTTAACGGTAAAAAAAAGATTCAACGGCTGGAATTTAAATTCAACGGTTAAAATAATATTTTAATTAATCTAAATCAGATCCAACCCCAAAACTCACTCCAAACTCTATAAATACCCACTCATTTCTCAAATAAAATTATATATGTAGAATTCCAATTTTTTTAAGGTCAAATTGTTAAAATAAATAAATAAATTATGAAGTTATTTAAAAAGATTAAATGAAGACAAGTTATTCATGAAAAAAAAATAGACTTAAACTATTCTTAAACAATTTAATAAAATTGCGGACTTAAAATTTGAGTCTGAAGGGTTGGGGGAAAAACAGTTTGAGTTTGGGCAAAACCCAAATAGTTACTTTTTAAATAGGGAAAATTTAGATTTATGACCAAATGGATAAGGCCTAACGAGTGATTTCTCCTTACTAACACATCTTTACAAATAACTCACATTTTCAAATTTGTACAAAAATTTTGGCTTTTGTGTTTTTAAAGTGACAATATATATGTATGCGTCGAATTTTGATTTGTAATAAGTGATGACTTCTTATAACGAAAAGAGCCAAATAATATTATGATTTTGTGGCGTTCTTTGGGTATCTCCTCTCATTCTTCTTATAACGCAAAGAGCCAAATAATATTTACGATTTTGTGGTGTTCTTTGGGTATCTCCTCTCATTCGTGAGAATAACACTTGGATTTGTCACCATACTTTTGTGCTTATTAATATTTATGTTTCCTTTCTTATTTTCTTGTTTTGTTTTGTCAAAATTAAGAATGAGTGGGGTTTTTTTTTCACACACACAATATAGTTCGAACTTAAAATCATTGACCTACAAATTAAGGTCATATTTCATGGTGATATAATCTTTGATAATTTTCTAAACCATTTTTCCTTCAATATGTTGTGACCATACCACGTCATCATTTGAAAACATGTTTGAAAAATATTATGAAACATTTTCCCCATTAATCCTAATTGAGACCTAGAGTGATGATCTCTTAGATCCCTAGGGTCCAGGGATTCGTGGTCACTCACCGTTAGATTTAAATCCAACTGCTCAATAGAATTTCTTAAAAAAAGTGCAAAAGTAGGTGAACCGTTGGATTTAAATCTAACGGTAGGTGACCACGAAATCCTTGGACCCTAGGGGTCCAAGAGATCATCACCCTTGAGACCTAAAGGCATTTTAGCTTGTTTTGATTAACCTAATTAACCATGTTAGTCAATTAATAAACTAGCTTAAGTTAGCCATCCCTCAGCTTGTTTTGATTAACCACGGGCGAAACAATAGCAGACCTACAGCATCAAACAATAGCAGACCTTTCGAAAATTTCCGAACAAGATCAGAGGAGAGAAAGGAATATATTGTTAGGTCTTTTTAAACTCAAAAAATCATTAGCGCACAAATTTTATGTGTGCATGATTAAAAGATGAATTTTGCATTGATAATATAATATGGGGAATTTGTCATTTCAGATGTTAACATGGCACCATTATTTTTTTCTTTCGAAAAGCAGATATATTTTATTCATGGTCCTTCACGCAAGGGACAATAATGCATTAATCAATTTTGCATAAACTAAGCACCAACATTCAAAATATTGAAGATAATGCCACATTTCTATTCAAAAGATATTACTACATTAAGATAATCGGTATTAGGTAGTTGTTGGACATTAGAATCCAAAATATTTAACATTAATAATATATATATATATATATTTTAATAAAAAAGCGATATAATTTTATTAGATCAATAGGAATAAATAGTACAAAAGACACATACGGTAAATGGAGTCATCCCAATAACAATATGGTAGACATGGATAAAACCTACCCAGTGACTTAAGCCAGCCGAAAAGTTAAAACTAGGGGTGGGCATCGGAACCGCCAAACCACAAAACCGAACCAAACCAAATCGGAAAAAACCGTTAAAAACCGTGTTGACCGAAAAGTCAACAACCGAACAAAATGAACGGACCGGTTTGGATCGGTTCCCGGTTTTTCACCCCAAGGAACCGATCCAATCCAAACCGGTCCAATACAAATTTTTTTATTTAATATTTTTAATATTATACATATTTATATTCTTTATTTTATATATATTTAACATGTGGTTATTTTTTATTGGTTCTTTATGTTATATATATATATATATATATATATATATTTAACATGTGTATAATTTTTATTTTTTAAGAAAATTATTTAAATCCAATGCTACATTTTTAATGTTATAACTAATATTTTTCCAAGTTCAACTTCAAAACATCTCTCTTTCTAAGAAATTGGATCATTTATTAATTTTCAATTCCAAAAATACAATTTTAGTTGGGATTTGTATTTTTAAAAATAAAAAAATGGAAAAATTAAGAACCCGGTTCAAAACCGAAAAAACCGAAAATCGGACCGAACGGTGAGAACCAAACCGGCCGGATTCTTTAAAAAATAACGAAAATCGGACGAACCGAACCGGTTAAATAATCCGGTTTCGGTTCCGATTTGAGGTGAAAACCGGTCCAAACCGGACCGTGCCCACCCCTAGTTAAAACAATATGTAGAGAATCACTTTCGAAAATAAATTTTCTATAATCGCTTTCAACCGCCATAATTTCCCTGAATCTTTTTCAATGACATCAATGACAAAAACTAGACACTAACCGGCATGACTCTCCTAGAGAGACTAAGGTCCAGTTTGGCATTCTTTGTCTGTGAAAATAATATTGCCGATTTGTGAGAGAAATCAGTTGTGAGAGAAAGCAGTTTGGCGTTTGGTAAACTTTTTGTTTAAAGTGTTGTTGATACTCATTCCCGCATAATCAGATAATAATTCATGCATAATCATTAAACCCAATGCCTCTTCGAAACTGATTTCTGCATAATCAGAAAATGAAAGCACCTCATTACCTGCTTTCCCATATAGCTTTCTCTCACATCAATTTTTAATAATAAGTGATTTTCTCATAGTTTACCAAACGGGCTAGGCTTCCGAATTTTTTAAAAAAATCACTTATCACCTCAAATAAGCAATGCCAAACTGGCACTAAGAAAATAATACTACCATTTATGAAAATAACTGTGTGTGTGAGTTTCCTTATCCCCTTCCTAACTTTGACAAAAAAATTACATTTATGAAAATACCTGATAAATTCGGATATGCATCCTCTTCTTTGATTTTATTTGCTAGAATTTCCTTGACTTTCAATATAAAACTACCACCTCAATAAAATACAATCCAATAATTAAAATATGTTAAAAAATAGGAAGAAAAAAAAAAAAGAATTTAATAGAAGCTTAAGCTCAACGTCTTCGAAAATCATATTTTCATTCACAAACCTTATTTTCATTCATATGGGCCCTGACTACAATTGTTTAATAGGTCTTTCTCCTCTCCCTCTCAAACTATAAGAAATCATTTTCAGTCCCATGATTATATTGAGTCAAGCTTCTGGTATTATTATTGTTTTTTCCGTAATTTCAAGCTCAATTAACACTTTTCTTGTTCTTTCTGATTTTATTAAAATCATATATGTATTTTTTTTTCTTTCTCTAGAACAGAGCAATTGGCGGGAGTTTTTTTTTTTTTTAGTTTCTCTCCATCGTGAATATTTTATCTTTTGACTCCACTCCAAGCTCTGTTTGAAAGTTTTATCATTCTTGGAAAACAATACCAATTCTGAAAACAAAAGCCCATCAAAAGAGGGAGAAAAAAAGAAGAAGAGAGATTTTAAGTTTTAGTTAGGAAGCAGAACGAAAACCCATCAGGTTTCATCGTGGCCACAGTCCCATAGATATAAAATGGCATCTTTGAGGGTATTTTGACTTCGGAAGAAGGAGAGAGTTATAATGTTCCTTCTATTTTTTTTTTCATACTGTAGTTGATGACGTGTTACTTCTCTAACCCATGGATTGTAATTTATTGAGGTGGCAGTGTTATATTTTAAGTCAAGGAGATCTTAGTCGGGATGTGCAAGATTTAATTCAATTCGTCCAAATTGACCGATTCAACATAATATATACAATTCGATTTTAATTTGTTTCAATGATTTGGGGGATTGGATTGGATCCTTAATTTTCAAAATTGACATGATTGGATCGGGTAATGAATTTGCTTGTGAGGATCCAATCCAATCTAGTTAGTTTCATGTTTATTTTGCTCATTAGGTAATTGTCATTAAGAAAGTTATGAATATTTTAAGTAATGTGATGGAGTTATGTTTAATATATTATAAATCATTAGGTAATAGTCCCTACATGTATAGACCTGTAGGTTGCAGATGTGCATTAAACTTGTCTGCCAACATAGTGAGTCCGTCCATTTACATCCAAGTTTAAATTATCTTCCTTGTAAATTAGATTAATATTTTTTAGAGTAGATTATCGTATTAAATAAAACATGTAGATCAATTAGTAAGAAATTGTTAGTAATGGATGCATGAGAGTATTATTTAGCACATGAACAAAACGCCAACTTTTGTTTGTTGATATAATGGATTACCCTCAAATGAAATCTTAAGTAAACCACATGACTTTTTTTTTTGGGTCAGAAAACCACAGGACTTCAAATCCCGAAATTGAAACCACATGAAAATGAAAAAGTTCAAACACAAACAAATAAAACAAAAGGGATAAAACAAACAAAAACACCAATAATTGTATTGCCTTTTTTCTTATATGAAAAAATATATAATTGTAAAAGATATGGACAGTGGGTGACTAAGTGACAACTATTTTAATGAAACAAACATAATAATTTATAATATATCTGTTTGATAATTAATTTCTCTTTTATTTTTGTCATTCATGGGTCCAATATCGCCTATAATCTAATTATGATATGTTTTTACCGAAGAAATCTAGTCATCGTATGTGTTTTATTTGCTAACAAATCCAATCATGATATATTTATAATATAAAAAAAAGTTCACTTTCTGGAAAACGACATATGCCCCGCTGTGTCGTATACTGTAAAAAAAACAGTAACTCTCTGTTCCTATGAGTATGACCGTCCCACCTAACAAAATTTCTAGTTGAACCTATCTCTCAACTGTTATTATTTGTTCGCTGAGATTTGAGCTTGGATTTAGATTTGGTGGGGGCACTGTGGAGGAAACTAATGAAGATGCGGCGACCGGCGGTTTTGTTCAGAGTAAATTACATTTTACACCCTCGAAACGTAGGTTATTATATTTCAATTTGGTACCTGACTATCAAAACCTTACAATGTGCACCTCGTCTTTGCCTCTTTGCACTTTAGCCCCCCGTTAGAAATTCCGCCAAAGGCGATCGACGTCATAAATGGAGCCCATACTCTTGCTGGGTGATGAGATCAGAGAAGCAAGATCTATTATGATGTATGGAAGGGAAGGGGAAGGGAGAATGGCAACGGAGGAGGACTAAAATCGCAATATGATGTAAAGGTGATGGTGCACATTGTAACATTTTAATAGTCCGACAACATCACATGTAGTTTTGGGTTATAAAATGTAATTTAGTCTAATTAAAGAATACTACGTACTTATGTCGCAAGTAAGTAAATAAAAAAAGAATTATGTTTGAAAATTATTATACTGAAAAGTAATTGAAACATGTTTAGTTCATTACAGAGAGAGGACATTTCATCAATTCTTTATTAAGGGCCTTACTCTACCTCTAATCTTCCTCCACCTCAAGTAGGCACCCAAAAAAACAACAATTATAATCAAGAAACTAGTAAATGACACCAATGTGTTCTAAAATCTGAATGATTCTAACAGAATATTCCAAACACGTATCCGGATCCAAATCTATATGCGTTTTTTTTTTTTATATAGATGTTGTTCTTATATAGCAAGCATTTCCCATGTGATTCTTAAACATATAACAACCATGGATAATTTAAGGGGGTCAGGACCAGCTTGAATTTAATGAGAAAATTGTGCAGAATATAGTAAGTACAACAGTCACATGCATGCAACCGCTTTGACATGATATTATTTATTAATTAATCCTTGATTTTTTTTGACAAATGATAGGAACTCATCACAAATATATATCGTTCACAACAAAGCTGCATCACAACTAAGTATCGAACTCATCACAAATATATGTCGTTCTCGTCATCCGTGTGTGTCGAACTTGAGATCTCCCTCCTTGAACTAACATGAGACAAATACTACTAAACCAAATACTAGTTGGAATTTATTAATCCTTGACTTGATACCCTTCAACCAAAAAATAAGAAGAAATCTTTGACAGATCTTTGGCAACCCTTTTTCCAAATTCTAAGTGGCTATAAAGCCACAGCACAAATTTTTTATTTTCAGAGAGCTAATAATTTGATGGGGATCACAGGGAGGACATTAGGTTTGGTAACATGTGCATGTCATTATATTAAATATTTAGGTTGAATTTTGTCGGTCTTGCTTGTTTGTTCAAATGTTAATTTTCTAAATTCTAACCATGCTCTTTTGGATCTATGCACAAGCAGCACATCTCATGTTTGCTGCATTTTACTCGAAGAAGGAAGGAACGAAGAGAATCAGAATGCTCTGTTGATTTTATTTTTAATAATACTATTCCTAAAATATAAACTCGTTGTTTATATATACGTTATAACATGAGGAGTATTAATACAATTCTTGTTACAAGTTATAAGGAAAGACTCTTTGATTAAAATTCGTAAGAAAATTGTTTGAGAGAAAAGTGTGTTTCAGAACGAATTACAAGTTACCTGCATATTCTTTTGAGTGAATATCAAGACAACTCATAGTTAATTGGATTTATTTGGGATTTTGGTGATATAAATTTGGGGTGATTTGGATATAACAATTTGTAGTGTTCGGGGCGAATTTGGTTGAGGTCATGAAATGGGGATTATATTATAGTTAAATTTGGTTGGTCAGAACCATTAATTCAAATTTGGTTGCAATTGCATGTAGCGGAAGGTTAAATTTCCTATGTACTCCCCAAATCCTAGACGCCTCTCTCTCTCTCTCTCTCTCTCTGAGTCCTAAAGGAAAATTCCATGGAGAGGGGAGGAGGAATAAGCATTACTGCCCCTCCTCTCTTCTCATCTTTTCCTTTTAGGTTAGTGAATAAGTCAACTGGAGAGTTTTGAATAAAAATTCCCTTGTGGTGGTTTCTTCTAAGCCATGGTTAGATTGAAGTTCCCTATCACCCCTTTTATAGCCTATGTTCTCAATCAAATCCTACTCCCAAAACCCACTCCCTAACGCCGCTCATGTTCTTTAAATTTGATTCAACATTGTCTTTGACAAAGGTTGCTGCAAATCACCAAATTGTTCTTTGGCAAAGTTGTTGTTTTCTTTTATTTGTTCTCTCTTATGCGCTTCAAGTGGTGGTGGTAGGGTTCGTTTAGGCTCATGGGTTGATTTAGGGTTTTGGTTATGTTGGGTTTATGGACTTTATTTGGGTTTATGGCTAATTGTGGTGATGTGAGCTAGTAGTTTTAGTGCGGCTTTTGTCCGTGTTAGTTTTGCTCTTAGCACGTTAGTTTGTTTCCCTTTTGGAATTGATATTTTAGATGTCTTATTGATGTCTTTGATTGTACTTATAAAGTTTATCTAATGAAATTTCTATTTAATAAAAATAAATAAATAATTGCCTATGTACTCAGACCAAACCGAGTAGATCACTTATATGGGTGGTTTTTGTTCTACCGAGTTTTTGAGTAGGAGATTTGAGAATAATGTGCTATTTTCATATTTGAGCCCAACAATCCGAATTTGTGTGGATTTTGTAATGGACAAATCCATATTACACTTTGAACAAATTAGGTGCTAATTGAAATCTGCAATGGGCTTTCTTTGATACGCCAATTCCATGTGTTGAAAGAAAGGGTAGCAGCTTTGGGAGCTTCTATAGTGAGATGCTTTAAAGTGAGGGGTTGATCGGTGCATAATTACATATCATTTTGAACCCTTCTAACTTATGGTTTGGTTATGTTTTTGAGTTAAACTTGTGCTTTTAATAAGTTTTGTGTTTGTTTCAGTGTATCAAGCTTTGTGACTCATTTAATACATTTTGGAGTCAAGTTAGCTCAACAATGGTGTCTGCAGATCAGTCAACTTCACGGATTGGACTGTACTTGCTCAAGAAGAACCAGATAATGAGCCATACATCATTGGAAAGATACGGAAGTCTAGTTTCTGTAGCATTTTACGGTTCATGATTCCGAGTCTTCTAGATGAAGTTATGCAAGTTTGGGCAACTTAAGATCAAATTCGGCAGCATCTGCGTTACTGGGCCAAAAATGACTTTTGAAGGCCTTCCTGATTTTTCCTTGAGTTGGGCTGCATATGCTTGGAAAGATAAGACAAAGAGCTTCAAGGTAAATATTTTTCCAGATTTATTAGAGTGAAGGAACAAGCCCAAATCGAGCCCACAAGCTGACTGCAATGCATTGTCATGCATGAGCTAATCATTTTAGTGGGGAAGTTAGGTAAAGTTGGTGAATTGAGTGGTGTAAGTTGGTGAAGTGAGTGTGGTTAGTAAACTCAATTGTATAATCAGATTTATACTTCCCCTAGGCCTATAAATAGTGAGTTCTCCAAGCTTGTAAACACACCCCAATGGGGGGAGCTCTCAAACATCTCTCTAAAGCTCCTCTCCCTTCTCTCCCTCAAATTCTCTTAGTTTTCTTTTAGTTCTCAATTGTTGTAACAAAACCATTTTGCTTTTTAGTTGTAATTTATTTTTCATTGTAATGTAATTTCTTTTCTTTAGTTTTCAAGTTTAATTAGTTTCCAAGTTTCAATTATAGTTCTTGTTCTTATTCATTATGCTTATAAGTTAATATGCTTGTTTGAATGAATAATCACCATTAAAACTTGTATGTTAGCTATCTTGGTTTGAATTAAGAGTAGACACCATGGATTAATTCAAATTGAACTATGAATAGGAAGAGTATGTATGGACATTCGACAACATGGATTAGATACATGCTTGGTTGTTTAAAACATTCTTCTATGCTTAATGGATTTCTAATGCTTAATTTAGGTTCGACAAGAAGGATCTAATTAGGGAATTAGGAATACAAGGTTAGGACCAAACACCATGGCTTAATCATACTTTAGCTAGAATCAATCTGTGAATCTAAATTGAACTTGGTAACTAATTTGCTTGAGTTAATTTCTTTTCTTTCTTTCTTGTTGTATTTATTTTATTTTCATTTCTATTTTGTGCAGGGAATCAAATTGAATCAATCTATCATCAATCCTCATGGGATCGACCTCGTACTTACACAAGCTATACTACCCAACGCCTCGTGCACTTGCGAGTTAACAGGGGTTCAAGTGAGGGGTTCAATCTCACCATCAAAAGGAGATGGGAGCCCCCAATGCACCCCCCACCCCATGCTTTGTTGATGGTGAGATTGAACCCCTCACTTGAAGCCTCTCATTATAGTTTCACCCAGCAGATTTTGGATTTTTTGGCTACCTTACTTGTTTTGCCAAGCCCAAAGTTTTGTTTTTATTCCCTTGATGAAACCCAAGGATTGGACCTCTTGGTTGAATTAATTTCTTGACTTTGTCCATCTTTTGTCTTCTTGAGGGTTAATTGAGAGTCTCTGAACCTCTTTCAGAGCACTTCCACGCTTAAAGTAACTCCACCCATTTATCATGACAAAGGGTTAGGGGAGACAAGGTTTGTTTCCACCCATTGCCATGACAAATGGCAAATACTATTCACTTTTAGGATTTTTTTAAACCTAAACAATTAAATTAGAGAAGATTTTCAAATAAAACCAACTTGAACCCAACACGCACACAACAGAACATCTTCCATGGTTGACCACGTCCCTCCGGCTTCAATGGAAGATGCCATAAGGTGGTGAATAAAAATGAAAATTGAAAGTGAAGAAAATTTTGTGTAGAAAGTGAATAATATTAGAAGGAGAAGAAAATGTATGAGGATTTAGTGTTGAAAGTGAAGGATATTGGTTGGTATTTATAGAAAAAAAAAAGCCAAAATTTTTTGGTAATTTTTCGAATTTTTTTAGCCCAAAAAAAGGCAACCATTGGATTGGAGGACAAAATCGATTGGAGCGACCTCAACACGCCACGTGGCGTGTTACCGTTGGTGGAGGAGCAGGGCTGACGTCAACGCATGCGGTTTTGAAATTTTTTTTAACGTTGGCGCGTGCATTGTGCAATGCACGCACCAACGGTAAAAAAAAAAAATCAAAAGAGCGGGCTGACGTCACCCAGCCTTCGGGTTGTAGCGCGAGCCTAAATCGCCTGGGGGCTGGCTCGGTTTCGTGAGACCCACGTCTTACCCGGTCAAGACTGGCCCGCTGGAAGTAGCAAATGGGGCTTAGGCCCCTGACTTCCCTTGCCTGGCCTGATGGGTGGAACAGCTCTTATGGGCAAGGGCAAGGCAAGGGCAGTCCTTGCAAATTTGTTTCCACCCCTATGGGCAAGAGCAATTAATATTCACATGAGATATGAGAGATAAATTTGTATAGAGTTTTTGGTGTGATAAGTAAAGAATATGGCTATGTATTTATTTATAAAAAAATTTCTGAAATTTTTGGTATTTTTTTCAATCAATTATTTTTTGGTTGCTGACGTCAGCATTGTGTCATTCTACCCAGCAGCAACACGGGCTGAACTTGTCTGTGGACTGGCCTAGATTGCTGGGGCCCCACTGCTTGCCTGGGCTAGAACCCTCACGCTAGAGCAGTTTTGGTTGTCTAGGCTGCCTCTTGCCTGGGCAAAACTAGAGCCGTTCCATAGGGTGTGCGGGGTGGGTGACCACACAGGGCCTCCATGACAGGACCCGACCCTAATTCCGCTTTGGAATCAAGGTCAAGCCCTGTCCATGTCCGACATCTGCCGGGTGTCGGACACACTTGACCATTTTGCCCTTTAGTGAAAGAAATCATGAAAACAGATTTTTAAGGTTTGACTTCTGCCGAAAATTCGGCAGAGTCTCCCCTGTAATTGGCTCAATTCCCAAATTAAATACATATGCAATAGCACAAATTAAAACTCCCAAACGTCCAGCAAGCACAAGTTAAAGTTCACACACTAACAAAAATTAAAAGTACGGCCTCAGGCCTCACAAACAGTTGGGCAAGTTCAGAGCTACTAAAATACGTAATTTACAAAGTTCTTCGGGTCGTGGACCCTATACAAGGGCGTGGGAGTGCGGTGGTGGTGCTCAGCTACAATCTACGGCCTGGGGTGTAAAACATTTGAAAAAGTGAGTGGACCAAAAAGAAGATTTTAGAAAATTTAAAAGTAACAAGTTAGCCCCAATGTTAAAGCATTGGAAAACAATACTATAATCAAAAGGTAATTCAAGGCATGCATATATAAACATGATAATAAAGTTCACCAAAATCAGAAATTTATATTCATAAACGGAAATAAAACTTAAATCAAACTTTCTAAAATCCACCTAGGTGTACCATGTTTATGTTCCGTCAATTCCATTCCTCGCTAGACTCGGAGACACAAAGTCAACCGAGCCGCGTCCTCGCAAGACTCGGAAAACACAAAGTTTATCCGAGCCGCGTCCTAGCTAGACTCGGAAAACACAAAGTTTACCCGCACGGTCCGGGCGTCCCCGAGACTCGTGGGGCGTGAGTCATGCGCGCAGACTTAAACCGAATGCAGCAATAGGTCCGTAGACCGGGTAATAACCATTTATCATAAATTCCCACATATTATATGAAATCCGAGGCAACAAGTCCGAAATTAACAATAGGGCACCTAGGGTTTGAAAACTTCCAATAAGCATAATATTAAAACCCTTTACATGCGTAAAACCTTGAGCCTTTCCAATTCCATAAACCATAAATTCTAGTATAAGTTCCAATTCCAAGGCTCGGAAATAAATTCATAAATCATTATTCAGGAAATCAAATCATAAAATTCATAACCAATATTCATCATCATTTATTTCATAAAAGCAGTAAATAAACATTTATTGTAATAAAATCCATTTATAAAAACCAAAGGTCCACTCACTGTTGGTCCGAGCTAGCCTAACCCTTAGAAGGGCCTTCCTGCAACTCCGCCGATGCTTGAGTACCTCTTTGCAAAAATTAAACTATTTGTTAATTAACCATAGCTCGGCATAGTAATTTAATACAAATTCCCGACCCCCGGGCCTAAATGTGTTCAAACTTGAAGAGGAGCGTTCCTAGGCTCCAAAACCCTCAAATCTAACAATTGAAATTGTCGGAAACGTCTCAGGATTAAATATACGATTAAACTTTAGTTTAGTTCAAACCGGGCATTCAAGAGGTTCCCGAACTCCGATGGACGATCCGTAAGTTTCTATAGGTTTCTAAGATTCCCAATTACTCAACTTTCAAGTTTCATTACGATCCAACGATTAGAAGTTATCGAACCCAAGTTAACCCTAGTTAGTTCTAACTGGCACAATTTAGTTCTTCGCTCAAACGATCTCCGAAAATTAGTTCAAGCATACCCACGCACTCGGGAGACTACGGGAGAGGTTTTGGCACAAAAATTGACCGCCACCACCTGGCCCACGCGCCGCCAAGTTGGGTGGCTTGAGCAATTTTTCCGGCGATGGAAAATCTTGGAATTTCGGGGCAAGGCTTATGGCTAAAAGATCATTGGGTGGAGGTGAGTATTTTGGCAGGGAGAACCGGCCAAGAACCGGCCGGAATCACACCGGAAATTCAAACCCGATCGGAGCAAAAACCTAGGTTTTAGATTTCTTCTTAAACCTCAAAATTAATCCCAACCAATCCCAAAACAAGTTAGAACTCGTTAGTTAGGTTCAGAAACTCACCATGCGCGACAAAATCGCTGGCCGGAATGGCGAGATCGATGGCGATATCTCTCGGACCCTTTCGCGTTCGCAGAGGCGGTTGGAGGAGGTTTCGGCCGGAGATAAGGGCAGGGGTGGCACGAGGAGGATGAGGGGAGGTTTCGGGCGAGATTTGGCGGTTTGGTTTGGCCGGAATCGTGGCCGGCAGCCACTGGTTCAATCGGCTAGGGTTAGAGGCGAAGGAAGAAGATGACCTGGTGAGGGGGAGAAGGCAGACACGCGCTGGCCAATTGGCCAGCGTGTTTTATTTTTTTTTCTACCCTTAATGCGAAATTACCAAAATGCCCCCCACCATTTTTAATCCTTTAAGAGTTCATCCGGGCTCGGAATGGGGTGTTCCGCACGTCCACGGACTCGTTTCGACGAGTCGGACGCAACGGTGTACTCCGTTCCACCAAATTCTTTCCCGAACTTAAAGTCAAATTTTAAAACCAAAAAATTAATCGGGGTATAGTCGTCTTTTCCTTTAATATTTTATTATTTTAATCTTAAATTAGGATTGGGTTGTTACAATCCAAATGTGTAAAAAAAATGCAGATGATATTAATCATGTCATTATTATATTATATATATGTTATAATAATTATTATTTTAACCAAAAAAATTATCACAACTTTTCTTAAAGCCTTTCTTTTTCCCAAATCATTTCTTCTCTCCCAACACCCGTACTCTGCTCTCATCTCATCTCCCAAGTTCCTTTAATAAAGAATTTTCTTCTTTTCTTGCCCATAAGTTGGTTGGCCCCAAATTGTTTCTTCACTTTTCTTTCCAACTTGATTTCATCTTTCCTTTGTTGCTCCACGCCTCTCTCTCTCTCTCTCTCTCTCTCTCTCTCTCTCTCTCTCTCTCTCTCTCTCTCTCTCTCTCTCTCTCTCATATTATTTTTCTATAATGTGCTGATTGCAAGAAGAAACCAAGAAAATCAAGACATAAATCCCTAATTTTTCAATGTTTTCCATATATTATTTTTATTGTTATTTGATCAGATTTTTGTTGTTATGAAAATCAGGTGTGAAAATTGGGTGAAAGCTTCAAAATCAGGTTCTATTGTTTTATTTTTATTTTTTCTGTTATCTTGTGTTATGTTTCTATATTAGAAAAATGTTTAAAAGAAAACATCCATGTGGATATAGAAAACGCCAACAAAAGAGAAGATTTGAAGAATTAACTCAATCTCAAAGAGGTGCTCTTGATAAATTCATTATTAAAGAACCACAAGATTTAGTTGAAAATCATGAAAATGTAAGTCATGATGAAAATGCTAATGAAAATGTGGAAAACTTGGGTCATGCTGAAAATGATAATGTAACCAATGAGGAACCGAGTCGTGTGGGATGGTTGAAGTGAACAATCTGCTTGTTGAAGTGTTGGTTGCATGGCTGTTTTTAGATCATTTAGTTGTTTTTTTTATTATATGATTTCAGTTTTTTTTGTATGCAAAAAACAATTGAGTGACTGTGAGTATGTGGAAATAGATGTAATTGATGTCACAAATGATGATTTTGATTTAATTTTGAAATATTGAAATATTGTTTTTTTTTTTACTTATACTTATGGGGCCTTATTTGTTTTCTTTGCACAGAGCCTCCAAATCTAATGGACCGGCCCTAGGCAAAACCCAAACGGTGGAGGTGCTCTCATGTGGGGGCTGGAGTCAAAGACATTGGGCAAAGGCCCACTCTCATTCTATAACTTTCTTGCCGTTGCATTCTGGATACAAAGGCTTTTTTTTTTCTTTTTCTTTTTTTGTTGCTTCCTATTTCTTCCATGTACAGGTGCGTGAAGGATATCACCAAATGTCACATTACTTTTGCTTTAACTAAATTGAAATTTCTGACTTTGTTCTTCCCGTTTTCGACTTCATGCTGCAGCGAGAGCAAAACGAGTAAATTTATGAGCCACAGTTGGCTTCTCTAAATACAAATAGACAGGCACCATTGGCATGAGAAAAAAAGGAGCCGGCAATCCTCCACTAAGCACCGCAAATCAGAGGTATCTGCACGCGAGTCCAGAACAGCTGATATATATATATATATATACCTAGCATCTCCCTCCACGACCAAATACCCAACACTCCACTGAACAGCAAAGAGCCTTCAACTAGGGCAAGCACCTCTGCATGATTGGGAGACGAAACAGACCTGAAAAAGCAAAGAGCAGTTGCTGCAGATATTTATCACAAAAGGGCAAAGTGAGAATATATGATGCAATGATTCCTCATAGCACACAATCACCTAACTCACCGTGTATTATTTCCACACAAACACTCGCACTCATTTTTATTTTGAGAGAATCTCAACGGTACGAGAGAAGACTCCCACTCATCTTTATATATATACAGATATGAAAAAGAACACAAAAAGATAAATGACTAGTTACCCATTCCACTAATATCATAGACATCAAAGAAACAGTAAAATTGTCAATGCAAAAAATATTTTAATCTCATGAATGCTCACTACTAGAAAACACGGATGATCTGAGACTAGTAATAGGAAAGGGCTAGACAATGTATTTGCAGCCATGGGTTGGCCACGGATAAATCACAGATTACATCATTGTGTTTTTTAGATGGTATTGTCATTTCGAGAGACGAATAACAAATCACGGTGGTATGTTGCTTGAGAAAGTAGAAGACATTTTGAGAGATTTAGTTGAGAGATTAAGAGAGGGACATACATAATCATCTTCCCTAAAAACTCAGCTAATGGATTTGTGTAAGCGAACTGCAAACTCACTATGATTAGTTACAACAATTTTTCCAAATTAAGGCAAACAAAACAATCCATTCGATCTATAAAGGTGATATCACGATATTAACCAAGGACTAGCAATTGAAATTTCTCCTACCCTCAAGAGCATGATTCACATCACTAAGCTGGAGGATCTTGCCAGACGATCGAGACTTTTCCCAGTGAAAGTGTGCTCTCCATTTTTATTGCCTTATTAAGGCACTTTTAACACAACTGAGAACATTTCCAACTAAACCATGTTTGTTTGGATTTTGGAAATTTGGCCTTCAATTCCACGATCTTTGTTATGAGCTGATTGATGTATACCACAACATTAGCAAGCCACCTGCTCTTTTTGAACACATTGGGAACGACATACACGACAGAAGACACATAGAATCGATGATTAAGTTTATCTCTCCTCAGGCTTTCTGCCTCAGCATGGTTTAACAATGCCAAATCTCTTCCATTGGTTGATGATCTCCCTTTCTTTTTCGATCGGAGTGTTCTTTGTATTCTCGGAGGTGAAATTGACAAGAGCGAAGATGGTGAGTCTCTGCAATGCCCTACGTTTATGTCATGGCAGCACTACTCCTAGGACTGCAACAACAGATCTAAAAAAGGAAAACACTGCAGGCATAGATGCATGCGTAGGTAGGTGTCCCTTAATAACTTCTCATCCAAAGAATTACAATTTTTTTTATTATATATATATATATAGCCGCTCTAAGAAGTAGAGGCAAAGTTGCATACTTAAGTCACAACACTGAAGGCCTCACTCACTTAATTTCTTCTTCCACTGCTTCTGAACCTCTGTCTCTCTTTCTACTTGTTAATTCTTACTTGTTTCCTTACACTTGTTACATACACAATTACATAAAACTGATTTTGTAGCAACAAAAAGAAAAAGTCAGGGAAGAAGTTATGTACGGTCATATTCTTGACCCAATTTTGGTCAAGAAAACTCAGCCATATTTCAACAACTCTTTTTGAGCTCCTGAAAACATCCCATTTTCGAGGAGAGGAACAAGTACTGCATCGCCCTCACGTCTGCCCTGCTGCGAGACCCTCTTGTTGTCTGATCCAAAGAGTGATTTTGATAGGTACACAAGACCCCAATCTTCTTTGATGACATCCAAAGAAGCCAGTTCAAGCACCGAAAATGAAGTTGCAACGCAAACCAAATTTTGAATTCCATGCATTCTGGCTTCTTTTACTCTCTAACACTCATAAATCTGAAGCTCATGAGCACCTGCAAGCCAAACAAAACCACAAACAGAATGCACGGCCCATAATATTATTGGTGGCATGGCTTGCAGCAAATGACTAGGTCAAAGAAACGTTGTAAAAATAAAATACATCTCCATGATCCACCAGCCTCATCTCCAAGTCCACCATATGTCTTCATGGAAAAGAGCTTCTTGAGCTTCTCTGCTAGTCACCTTATTTGGAAATTTCCAAAGAAGATTGGGGTCTTGTGCACCTATCAAAATCACTCTTTGGATCAGACAACAACAGGATCTCGCAGCAGGGCAGCTGCGAGGGCAACGTAGTACTTGTTCCTCTCCTAGAAAAGGGATGTTTTCAGGAGCTCAAAAACAGTGGTTGAAACATAGCTGAGGTTTCTTCACCAAAATCGGGTCAAGAATATGACAATATAACTTCTTCCATGGCTTTTTCTTTGTGTTGCTACAAAATGAGTTTTATGTAACAGTTTACGTAACAAGTGTAACAAAGCAAGTAAGAATCAAGAAGTAGAAAGAGAGACAGAGGATGAGAAGCAATGGAAGAACAGATTAAGTGAGAGAGGCTTTCAGTGCTGTGACCTGTGAATTGCGATGGAAAAATGGGTGTTAATAAAAGGAGACCTTTGCCTCCGCTGTTTAGAGTGGTTTTCAATTTTTGTTTTCTTTTTTGTCCTTTGATCATAAGGGTCACCTACTTATATCATTGGGATCTATGCCCTGCAGTTCCGTTTGGAATTGTTGTTGGAAGTCGTAGAACTTGTGCTGCCACGTGATAAACATTGCTACATGATTCCTCACTTTAAATGCCTTCTATAGAGACATTATTGAGAGTGTATGTCTCACATTGAAAAACTAAGAAACTTAGGCCCCGTTTGGTTCATGGAATGGGTTTGAGGGGAAATCATTTCCCATGTCATTTCCCAAGGAATGGGAATGTAAGGGGCCGTTCGGTAACGTTTTCAGAGAATGTTTTCGTAGAATATTTTCAGAGAATGAAAACAAGAAAATGAATTTGCATTTTCAGGAAATGAAAATGCGTCTGGTAGATTAATTGAAAACATTTTCAGAAAATAAAAACAATGAAAACGTGTCTGGTAGGACAATATTTTTCATGTGTATTTTGCTAATTTCAGTTCTATTTTTTTTAATTCTGATATTTTTATAGACTAAAATTATTATAAACAATGAAAAAAATCTATCTTATTTTATTATTATCTCCTTTCTTTTTTCTTTCTCTTTTTTCTCCTTTTTCTCCTTTTTCTCCTTTTCTCTCTTTCCTCCTCTTTTCTTCTTCCTTTCCTTCGAATGCCTGTTTTTTTTTTCTCTTTTTCTTCCTCTTTCCTTCTTTCTTCCTCTTTTCTTCTTTCTTTCCTTCCCAAGGCCGTTTCTTTTTTCTCATTTTCTTCCTTTTTTCTTCTTCCTTTCCTTCCCAGGCCATACCCACTCCTCCTTCCTTCCATGGCATGAATTCCATAAACCCACCCATCTCTCTCTATCTCTCTCTCTAGTTCCACTAATTAATGGTTGTGGTGTTTTGATTGGGTTGTCATGGTGGTTCGATTGGGTGATGATGGTGGTTGAGTTAGGTGTGTGGTGGTTCTTCCTATCTCTGTTTTTTCTTTTCTTTTCTTCTTCCTTTGTCTTTTTTTTCTTTAGTTTGTAGATTTGTGTTATTATGGGGTTGGAGAAGATGGGTGTTGTTTCTGTTGGTGGGTTCATCGATTGTCAAGAGAGAGAGAGAGCTAGAGTTGTTGATGGGATGCAGTCTTGTTTCTTCAGAAAACACTGAAAACAAAATCACCGAAAACAACATTTTTTCGTTTTCAACTTTTGTTCACAAAGTCATTTTTGTTTTCAGAAAACGTTTTGTGAGAGAAAACGAAAACAATGCACCAAACGTGTATTTGCAAAAAACAGGAAACAAAAACAGAAAACAAGCTCTAAAAACATTACCGAACGCAGCCTAAGATTCCTTTCCCACGTTTGGTAATGTCGTGAAAGTAATCCGAAAATTTCACTTTGTTTCCTTTCCCATGTCTATTTTGAGTAGGAATGGAAAACAAAGTTTGTATAATTTTTCAATTACACCCATATCAAATCAAATAAAAAAAGAAAGCATTTAATGATACATTGTAATTTTAAATTGTTCATGAGGACAAAATTGTCATGAAAAATGTGCATTGAATGTTGGCTCATTTTCCCAAACTTTCCCATGAGGAGGGAAATCAAAACCCAAGTTGAGAGGAGGGCTTCACTTTCCCCCCTACTTTCTCATGTGCTAGGCAACCATTTCCCATGCCTGAATTTACCAAACATGGGAAAGCAATTGATTTTCCATCCCCAAGTCTCCTTTCCCATGAACTAAACGGGGTCTTAAGGTTTAGTCAAGTTGAGAATGTAAACATGGGCTTAGTCAAGTTGGTATTGCCAATTGGTTTTAGGGTGGAACTTCAACTTCATTCATGGTATCAAAGCAAGGCTTTTCACGTGTTGAGCCCAATGGCCACACGTGCTCCCACGTCACACATATATGTGTTGTCCACGTGTTAGACTTGAAAGTTTGCCACATGCGGTGGCGTGTTGAGAGTGTTTATTATTATTTATTTTGCATGACTTTATATTTTTACATTTATTGTAAAATCAATATCTGAACTAAATGAGAATTAAAGCACAAGTGGCTTGTAGCTCAAGTGGTTAAGAGCATTTACCCCTACATCCGAGCTTCTATGTCCAATTCCCTCCCACTGGAACTAAGTTAATGGCTAAGGTGGGTTGTAGCCCAATGATGTTTTTGGGTGGAAAAAAATTAAATTTCAAACCTATATATGTGGTGTGTTTTAAATATAGTCCAATATGTATTAATTTATTAAACTCCAAAAAATTCCAATTCTTTATATATGAATTTAGTTGCATAACAACAATAAAAATACATATTAAAATAGGCACACTTTCAATTTTGTTGTTGAACATATTTTTATTTTGATAATATCTTTTTTTTTGTTGCATTTAATATGTATTGGTTTTTTTATTAGTACGATATGTATGTATTTATTTTATGTTAAAGTTTAATGGAAATTAATTAATGGAGCTATGAATTAGCCTTATTTATATTATTTAATGTATACTTTTATTTCTAGAAAGACTAAAGAAGCCGTTAGTACAAAAAATATATATTTGATTTAACCCTAAATCCTTTAGCTAGCTCACTCATTGAAAAATTCATAACTCTGCCTTTGTTCCCTCCTCTCTCAATATTGCGTATCAAAAAAGAGAATTAAACCCTTTATAATTTGCTAAATTAGAAAGTGGGGTTGAAGTTGAAATTTTAAAGAAAACTTCTAGAATAGCTTTATAAATTTTTTAAATAAATTTCAACTAAAGAATAAAAATTATGGTAGTTGATGCTCTTATGAGCTAATAAGCAGCTTCATTGCCACTTCACGAAACCTCCTTGAAGCAACCAAAAATCATCTCCTTGTCAGGGGCCTCATGAATCAACATGAAACCTCCCCAAATTGGCATTTAACGAACAAATTCAATAAATAAACATGTGACACTACACGCAATACATATGGCTTGCTACTACTGCATGCAATACATGTGGCTCGTTATTATATTGCTACGCCTTCTTATGATTTCACCATATTCACATGGCTTGGTACATACTTGTTTTTTTATTTTATTCTTTTGCATTTATGAGGCAAGATAGGGCACCTAAAGGAATATTCAAATCTATATATGAATAAATGACTTAGGGCTTGTTGGAGAGTGATTATGGGAGGGTGAAAATTATTTATGGGAGGTGCTTTTCCATATAATCATTTTAATGTGCTTTTCTATATCATTACTTTAATGTGATTCTTCATAAAATCACTTAAACTAATTATATTGAGAAGTGATTATTGTCTATCCAGAATCACTCTCAAATAAACCCTCTCGTTTGTGAATGTTTTTATAAGCAATTAAAAATTTAAGTGCAAGAACTTCTAAATTTTAAATGCCGTGAAAACCCTTTTGATTATTTAAAAGCATTTTTAGTCATTCCATGCTTTATTAAAAAAAAAAAACCCTTAACTGAGTGGGAAGTGAATAACTTTTCTAAAGGAAGAAAGGTGTACCAAGGGGCAAAACTGTTCTCGTGAAATAAATAATGATGCATGAGAGATCTCTTTGATAATTGCTTTCGCTTTCAGTTTTGTCACTAATGGCACTCAAAACTCAATTGAATGGGTTTAATGGGTCCAATACGGCCTGAAATTCAATCATGATTTGTTTTCTTGCTAAGAAATCTAATCATATGTTGAAGAGAAAAAAAAAAGACTTTTTTTTTGGGATAGGGAGGAGGGAAAACTCTCACACACCCAGGCACTGGTGGATCCATGAATTTTTTAATGGATATGCAATTTTGATCAGGATTTATTTTTTATTTTTAAAAACAAGCGTGATGTAGCAACGCAGCACAGCGCAACAACAGACTGGCTTCGTTTAGGCTTTTCGTAGAACACCTAGAGTGCACCTCCCAGGTTGAGCAGAGGTACAATATGCAGCACCTATAACGGTTTTTCCGGCAAGGGGAGGTGCAGATGCACCTACTTGCAACTTAATAGGCCCGCCACTGCACCCAGGGACCATGAGGGCTTAAACCTAGGACCACTTGAGAGCACACCAAAAATCTGGGCCAATCCAACTAACACCCCATTGGTAAACTTTTGCTCATTCCATTATATATGGCATGTAATCAAACCCCTCCGCTGTCCGATACTCCTTCCATTAACCTCCTTTGCTATAACCGTCTCACATAACAAAATATGCAGTTATAATCAAATAATATGTGTAGAATATTTTCAGATATATTTCATTCTCCAAATGAGGTATTTATAATACAAGGTTGTAACCCTAGTAGGGTTATATAAGGAAATAAGATACAATCCTAACTACACAATATCTTTACAAAAAGGAAAGAAATAAAGTCTTAATAAACTATGAAATAAATCTCCTAATTAAGTTAGAATCTCGCTAACAGTTATGGCATATAGACCGGTTTGATTGTTTCCTCATAGATTAATGGATTCAGGCACAGACCCACGTCTAGGCTAACCTAGGTTGCAGCCTAGGTGGGTTAAGTTTTTGTAGACTAAAATAAAATCACAACCCACGTGATATCCCATCCCAACCAAACAAACTTGTCCCCCACGAGTCTAACCACTAAGTTAATAACAATAAAATATTAAAACTAACCCCACAAGTCTAACAACATATGTCTGACTAATAAAAAATAAAATATGCAAACTAACGGGACCACTTATGCAAACAACTTCATTCTTTCTTTGCTCCAGTCCCTGGTCTTCGAAAAAAATAGGAGAATATCATCTCTGTTCACACAGCACGCTGCGAGCCTGCGACACGCCATAGCCAATCACTCATGTCATTCTTGCTGATAATATAGATAATGAATCAATAATTAGTGATTTTAACTCTATGAAGGCTTGAAGGGTTCAACTTATATAAGTGTTATTTGTATTTGTATTTGTATTTGCATTGCATGTACTAGATGTATTTTGAGGGGTAAGGCTCATTTTGTCCCTCGTGTATTTTTTTGTTATCAATGAAATTCACTCGTACCGTCGTAAGTTTTCTATAGGTTTGTATGTAAGGTAAATTTAACCCACCATATTTTGAAATCCTGGATCTGTCCCTGAATGAATTAAAAGTTGTATAGTCCCACTGATTTTGAAAGTTAGACAAGAAAGAGACTTGCAGAAATGGCATCAAGACGGGTTTTGAGACTTAAGGGGCTAATTATGTGGCATATATGTGTGTGTGTCACAGCCAAGAATTATTGATCTCATTGAACTTATATGAGTACTTGTAGGGTCGTTGATTACGAAGTGACCTTCAACAATACCACAATAAATCTTTAGAGAATATATAAGTCTCCTGAATTTGATTCCCGTGGTCGTCATTTCATGATATATGATTTTTTTGGCTTTGAATAGTGATCTTAGATTATATATATTTCTGAAAGAGGAAACATATCAACTCTTGAGATCACCACCTCCACATATGTTGGTTCATTACTGTTTGTCCAACCCAAACCAGATAGAAGAACAGATGACAACAGCAAACCAGATAGAAGAGCAGATGACAACAGCAAACCAGAAAAGGACGTACCAAATTGTGAGGGCCAAGTCTTAAGGCAGTTTTTTTTAATTATTTTTATGTAACAATAGTTGGCTCCTTACATGTAAGATCAATTATTCTGTCATATCGACAAATCACAGTTTGATGCGTATTTTTTATTTTTTGTTACTTAACTCGTTGATCACTTCTGTCTTTTTGCTCTTACTTTAAAATGTAATTCAAACGTGTTTAATTCTTTTTAGAGAGGACAACCATCTTTCAATCCTTTTTCTAAAGGGCCTATTGCTATCTCTAATCTTCCTTCAGCTAAAGCAATAGAGACAGAAAATATGACAGCATGCTATCTCTAATCTTCCTTCAGCTAAAGCAATAGCAACAGAGAATATGACAGCATGCTATCTCTAATCTCCCTTCAGCTAAAGCAATAGCAACAGAAAATATGACAGCAATATGTATGAGCAAAGCAATTAAGAAGTAGCAAAAGAAGAATAAATAAATTATTGAAAAGACGCCATGCTAGGAGCAATCATGTAAAGGAGTCGGTAAACCATCCTGTTAACTGGAAAAAGTTTGCCGAATACAGTAAGTATAACCAAGGTCTGAAATATCGAAAATATCGCTGAAATATCGGCGATATTTTCGTTTTGAGTGTTGTTAAACGAACCCTAAATTTAACTTAGTACACCCTATGATATAAGCATACCCTAATAATTAAATCAAAAAATAAAATTAACTAAGTACACTCTATTTAACTACCAAAAATACCCATTATACATCTTAATACACTCTATCACACACAGGGGCGGATCCACAGAGGAGCAAGGGTGGTCAATTGACCCCTGCAACCTCTGCAATCCTCCATTGAAGCACCTCCATTGACCCCTGGAAGTGGCGCGCCACCTGCTCGACGAAATGCCCCAAAGGGGCAAGACCAGCGCAGAGCGCGCGACTTCTTTTTTTTTCTCTGGTCGACGTCAAAACGACGTCGTTCCACTTACGCCTTTTTTTCGCTGGACGTCGAAGCAGCGTCATTCCACTTAAGGCTTTTTTTTAAAACCTGGCCAAAACGATGTCGTTTTGGCCCAGGTTTTAAAAAACAAAACAGAAGCTTAGCTTCTGTTTTCCTTCTTCTATTTTGCCCAAAAATTAACCCTCCCTTTCTCATTTCTCTCTTCACAACTCAAGTCCCCAACCCTAAATCCCCAACCCTAACCCAACTACACCAACCTCCACCCAATTCAAGGGTGGCTTACCACAAATCCGGCGGCGGCGGAGGTGAGTGGCGGCGGCAGTGAAGTCCCCAAGCCTAAATCCCCAAATTCAAGTTGATTTCTAAAGGTGGATTTGTCCCTCAAATTAGAAAGTAAGTTATCCTAATTTCTTTATGCTTTCATTAATTAATAAAGATTCTTAAATGTCTTTGTTTTTCTTGATTAATTGTTATTGTTGTTTGTTGTTGAGATTTTATTTTGATTTGTTAGTTTGAATGAACTAGGGCTATATGTTAGATTATATATTGGTTAGTTTGAATAAATTAGGGGTTTTGATTTTGGTTAGTTAGTTAGAATAAATTAGGATTTTACTTTTATGTTATAGATTAGTTCTTGGTTATTTTCAATAAATTAGGGGGTTTTTTTTTTGGTTAGTTAGTTTGAATAAATTAGGATTTTACTTTTATGTTATATATTATATCTTGGTTATTTTCAATAAATTAGGGTTTTTTTGGTTAGTTAGTTTGAATAAATTAGGATTTTACTTTTATGTTATAGATTATATTTTGGTTATTTTCAATAAATTAGGGGGTTTTGTTTTGGTTAGTTAGTTTGAATAAATTAGGGTTTTACTTTTGTGTTTTGGTTAGTTTGAATATATCTCTTGGTTATCCTAATTTCTTTATACTTTAATTAATTAATAAATATGTTTAAATGTTTTTGCTATTCTCAATTAGTTATTGTTATTTGTTGTTGAGGTTTGATTTTGGCTTGTTAGTATGAATAAATTAGGGCTATACTTTTATGTTAGATTATATATCTTGGTTAGTTTGAATAAATTAGGGGCTTTTATTTTGGTTAGTTTGCATAAGTTAGGGGTTTTTTTTTTATTGTTGATGCTTGGTTATTTCTACCAATACAGTTATGGAACGCTACTTTAAGAGAACGTTCGGATCAACTACTTCTAGTTCGGGTAATGTGGGTAGTTCGAGTTCGAGAGATGTGGGTATTTCAAGAGATGTGGATAGTTCAAAAGAAAGTGAGCTACAAGATATCTTGGCTAATCTTATTGTGAACCCTGGACTTCGACCTCAAATGTTGGATTATGATCCTAACATTCGAGACGAAGTTCAAAGAGCATATCTACAAAGGGTCCGTGTCAACCTAAGGATCATGCATTTCCACAAACTGATATTTCAGGGTATGATCGACGCTTTAATGTCAAGTGGTTTGATGAGTTTGATTGGTTGGAATACAGTATTAGTAAAGATGCTGCATTTTGCGTTTATTGTTATCTCTTCAAATCCAATTTCAGAATTGGTCAAGGGTGTAGCGACGCCTTCATAGAGATGGGTTTTAGGAATTGGAAGAAGAAAGATAAAATTAGGCAACATGTTGGACTTGTTGGAAGTGTGCATAATCAATCTAGACAATATTGTGTAGATCTTATGAATCAAAAGCAACACATCCGAACAGTTATGATAAAGCAATCAGAGCAAGCTCGTATTGATTATCGTATTTGCTTGAATGCTTCTCTTGATTGCGTGAGATTTTTGTTGAGGCAAGGTCTTCCTTTTCGTGGGCATGATGAGAGTGACACTTCAAGCAACAAGGGGAATTATTTGGAACTCTTACAATTCCTTGCTGATCATGATGAGAAAGTTAAAGCTGTTGTATTAGAAAATGCTCCCGGGAATCTCAAGTTAATAGCTCCAACAATTCAAAAGGATCTTGTGAATGCTTGTGCCACTGAAACTATAAAGAAAATCATTAAGGATATGGATGGTGCATTCTTCTCTTTATTAGTTGATGAATCGCTTGATGTGTCAGTAAAAGAACAGATGGCGATGGTGTTTCGTTATGTGAACAAAAGTGGGGATGTATGACAGGACCCGACCCGAATTCCACCCCGGAACCCGAGCCGGACCCTGTTGATGGGCCCAACACCAACCCATGCCGGGCCCACAAACTGAACAGTTACCCTCTTCCCGACAAACAACAAACTTTGGGCCGAGACTTCTGCCGAAAATCGGACAGAGTCTCCCCTACAAAGTGAACAATCCCCAAAGTTAAAAACCTGTTCAAACAAGCAACAGAAACAAAGCCCAAGCACCAGCATGCTACAGATAAACTACCCAGGCCTCTGGCCAACAAATTAACCCTTACAGGCAATACAGAGCAATCTAAGAGTTTAGGAATTCAGCAGCGGAAAAGAATAAACAGAATATGAGTTTAGGGTTCAAGGACAACAGATCCTACCCTTCAGTCAAAGCTCAAGAAGAGGAGCGCATGGCCGAACAGTGTCGACGCAACTACAGTCTGGGGGGCGCAAAACAGAAAGAGTGTGAGTGGACAAAAATAAAGTTTTGCATACTTAAAACAATATACTAACCCCACCTTTTAAAACTATGCAAACCATGCATATGAAATCCTTTATATACGTGATTAATTTAGAAATCATATTATCTCAAATTACATGAGAGCAATCCAGCTCAAAACCTTTTTCCGAATAAAACACCTGATCGGGGCATAATTACATATCATTTTGTACCCTTCTAACTTATGATTTGGTTATGTTTTTTAGTTAAACTTGTGCTTTTAATCTATTTTTGTGTTTGTTTCAGTGTAATAAGCTTATGACTCACTAAATGCATTTTGGAGACAAGTTAGCTCAAAACGGTGTATGCAGATCAGTCAAATTCACGGATTGGACTGTACTTGCTCAGGAAGAACCAGATAATGAACCATACGTCATTGGAAAGATACGGAAGTCTAGTTTCTGAAGAATTTTACGGTTCATGATTCCGAGTCTTCTAGATGAAGTTATGCAAGTTTGGGCAACTTAAGGTCAAATTCGGCAGCATCTGCGTTACTGGGCCAAAAATGACTTTTGAAGGCCTTCCCGATTTTTCCTTGAGTTGGGCTGCATATGCTTAGAAAGATAAGACAAAGAGCTTCAAGATCCATATTTTTCCAGATTTGTTAGAGTGAAGGAACAAGCCCAAATCGAGCCCACAAGCTGACTGCAAATTGCTTGGTCATGAGTAGCTATGCATGTGCTATTGTTGATAGTGGGGAAGAAGCATGTTAATTGTCATAATTGAAGTAGGTTGTGTAAGAAATAAAGAAAGCAAAAGCATCAAGTGGGAACTAGCCAAATGATGAAAGGAGATGGATGCTCATGTGAACTTGAGGTGGCTATGCAACTTGTTGTCAAAAGAAGAATATTGGCATGTGAGTTTGATGCTTTCCTTCTCCTATAAATAGGAGGCTTGGCTAACCTTCAAACACACCCCAAGGGGGGGAGCTCTCAAACATCTCTCTAGAGCTCCTCTCCCTTCTCTCCCTCAAATTCTCTTAGTTTTCTTTTTAGTTCTCAATTGTTGTAACAAAACCATTTTGCTTTTTAGTTGTAATTTATTTTCCATTGTAATGTAATTTCTTTTCTTTAGTTTTCAAGTTTAATTAGCTTCCAAGTTTCAATTATAGTTCTTGTTCTTATTCATTATGCTTATAAGTTAATATGCTTGTTTGAATGAGTGATCACCATTAAAACTTGTATGTTAGCTATCTTGGTTTGAATTAAGAGTAGACACCATGCATTAATTCAAATTGAACTATGAATAGGAAGAGTATGTATGGACATTCGTCAACATGGATTAGATACATGCTTGGTTGTTTAAAACATTCTTCTTTGCTTAATGGATTTCTAATGCTTAATTTAGGTTCGACAAGAAGGATCTAATTAGGGAATTAGGAATACAAGGTTAGGACCAAACACCATGGCTTAATCATACTTTAGCTAGAATCAATCTAAGAATATAAATTGAACTTGGTAACTAATTTGCTTGAGTTAATTTCTTTTCTTTCTTTCTTGTTTTATTTATTCTCTTTTGGTTTTCTATTTTGTGCAGGGAATCAAATTGAATCAATCTATCATCAATCCTCGTGGGATCGACCTCGTACTTACACATGCTATACTATCCAATGGCCCGTGCACTTGCGAGTTAACAAAATTTTGGCGCCGTTGCCGGGGATTGACGGCATAGTTTGGTTCTATTTTCTTTCCCTACTTGTTTTACTTTCCTTTTTCCTTTTCATTTCAGTTTTTATTTCCTAATCCTTTGAATTCCGTTTCAAGTTCTGTGTTTGTTTTTGTTGGCAGAAAACCCTTTGCTAGGATCTTGTTGTTGATAGCTTTGATGACAGAAAACTTAGTTAACTTTAGAATGAATCTAAACACACACACAGTGTTTGAATAAGCAAATAAATAACACAAGTGTTTACAGAGGTTCAGCAATTGCCTACATCCCCTTTGTGATCACCTTGAGAAATTTCACTAGTAAAGAATAATGAACAACTTTGGTTTACAAGATAAACCTCTTAGCTCTCTATTCTCTCTCACACTAGCTCTTTGTATTTCTCTCTCACTCTTTGCTCTTGTAATAAGATGCCTCTTGTGAATTCTTTTCTTGCTTGCCTTAGCTTATTTCTCACTTGATAACTCTCCTCTATATATAGACATAAGAGAGAGAGAGCATTATGTAAGTATCTGAAAAAATCAGCTAACATGGCAACTCAATTCCAACTTGAATTGGTTGCCACCTCTTAGCATGGCAACTCAATTCTAACTTGAATTGGTTGCCACATATTAGCATGGCAACTCAATTCTAACTTGAATTAGTTGCCACCTACTAGCCTTCATAATTAAAGCCATGTGAATCCAACAAGATCATGTTGCCACCAACCATTCTATCTTCAAAGAAGTCTTTTAATACTTTCAAGAAGATTGGGTAGGCAAACAAGATTGGGTAGGCAAAAATCTGGAAATATCTTTGTCACCTAAAGATATCTTCCTTTCTTTTTCCTACTTGCATTTTAAGTGAGCCATTTATTCAACAATCTCCACCTTGGCGAACCTTAACACCTTGTAAAAGATCATTGACTCATAGAACTTCTTCAAACCTCTTGGAAATCGTTCTAGTAACTCCCAAGAGCTCCACCTCAATCTTTAGCATGCAACAAGATTGAGTAAGCTCAAACAATGTCTGAACTTCTCAGCTACGACTGGCTTGGTTAAGCAATCCGAAGCGTTCTCATCCGTATGAACCTTCGCTATTGCAATGTCCCCATCATCCACCCAATCCCTTATCCGGTGGTACCGTACATCGATATGTTTAGACTTTACATGAAACACTTGATTCTTGACTAAACATATAGCACTTGATTATCACACTTAATCACCACTGGGTCTTGAGCTATCCCGAACTCTTGTGCCAATCTTCGCAACCATAATGCTTCCTTAGAAGCCTCCGTTAGTGTCATATACTCTGCTTCGGTAGTAGATAAGGCAGAAACCGATTGTAGTACTGCTCTCCAACTAATCGGTCCTCCACCACAAGTGAAAACATACCCCGTGGTGGATCTCCTTCTGTCTAAGTCTCCCGCATAATCCGAATCAACATAACCCGACACACATGCATTTCCTTGTTGTCTTTCAAACAAGATCCCAAGCTTCGGGTGCCATTTAAGTACCTAAGAATCCACTTCACTGCTTTCCAATGTTGTTGACCTGGATTCGCCATGTACCTTGACACTACACTTACTGCTTGGGCTATGTCGGGTCGTGTACAAATCATTGCATACATGAGGCACCCTACCGCGTTTGCATACGGTACTTTGTTCATCTCTTCCTTCTCTTTATCAGTAGAAGGACACAACTGGGCACTTAATTTAAAATGCTCCGCCAAAGGAGTAGACACGGAGTTTACAATTTAACATTTTGTATCTATCAAGTACTTTAGATATGTACTTGCTTTGTGACAACCATAACTTGCCTGCGCTTCTGTCTCTCCTTATCTCCATTCCTAGGATCTTCTTTGCAGAACCAAGATCCTTCATGTCAAACTCCCTTCCAAGCAATTTCTTCAACTCCTGGATTCTTGACATTCTTTGACATGCTATCGACATATCATCTACATAGAGTAGTAGCAGGATGATCTTCCCATCCTTGAATATATGAGAGTACACACAACAATCTGATTTACATCTTCTATATCCAATCTTTAGCATGTGGGAATCAAAGCGCTTGTACCACTGCCTTGGAGATTGTTTTAGCCCATATAATGACTTCTTCAACCTGCAAACTAGATTTTCTTTACTTGCTTCAATGAACCCTTGAGGTTGACTCATGTAAATGTCTTCCTCAAGGTCTCCATGGAGGAATGCAGTCTTCACATCCAATTGCTCCACCTCCATGTCCATTTGTGCTGCTATAGAGAGCAATAACCGTATAGAAGTATGCTTCACCACCGGAGAGAATATTTCATCATAATCTATTCCCTCCTTTTGTAAGTACCCTTTGGCCACCAAACGAGCTTTGAATATGATGGCCATCTTCTCATGTATTCCTTCTTTCTTCCTAAACACCCATTTACAGCCAATAATTTTTCGATCTTTGGGTTTAGGAACTAACTCCCAGATCGAGTTTTGGTGTAGAGACTCTCTTTCATCATAGCTTCCTTCCAACTTTCTCACTCCTTGCTATCAATTGCATCTTGGAACGTGGTTGGATCTTCTTCACTAAGGTTTAAGGCTTAGTGAACTGCATCCTTTTTCGAATCCAAACCGTTGTGGCGGTTTGGTGGTTCTCCTGGGCCTGGATCGAGCTATAGATGATGGCTCCACTGTACTTGAGCCTCTTCTTCTTCTTCATGAGTTTGTTGTTGTTGTTGCCCAGAATCCTCCACCTCAATGTTCCGACTCTATCTCAGCCTCCACTTGAACGTCTTCTTGTGGCTGCTTTGTTGTGAAGTTTCTTCGAACATCTTCTTGGGTGGCTCCTCATTGGTTGTTTCTTTCTTAACAACATCCTCATTTGCCTCTAAATTCTTGACTTTGTTCATAGGCATGGTCTTCTCATCAAACACAACATCTCTGCTGAGTATCTTCTTTTGATTCACTGGATCCCAAAGTTTATAGCCTTTCACTCCGCTCTCAAAGCCGATGAAAATGCATTCAAGAGACTTTGGCTTCAGTTTGGATCTCTCGTCACTAGGAATTAGTGCATAAGCACTACATCCAAACACTTTAAGATTAGTATAATCAATAGACCTTTCAGACCATACCTCTTCTGCACATTTGAACTCAAGATTTCTTGAAGGCGATCGATTAACCAAATAGGCAGCGTGGTTAACCGACTCTGCCCAAAAAATTTCGGGCAGTCCTGCATGAATCCTCATACATCTCTCACGCTCCATAAGAGTTCTGTTCATCCTCTCCGCAGCTCCATTTTGTTGTGGTGTCTTCTTCACGGTAAAATGCCTTTTGATACCTTCAATTTTGCAAAACTCAAGGAACTTGCTGTCTTTATATTCACCACCATTGTCACTTCTTAAGATCTTGATTTTTCTTCCAGTCAGGTTCTCTACTTCCGCCTTCCACTCTTTGAATTTGGTGAAGACCTCTGATTTCTCCTTCATGAAGTAGACCCAAACCTTCCTTGAAAAATCATCCAAGAAAGTCACGAAATAGCGAGCTCCACCCTTTGATTTAATTGGTGCTGGCCCCCAAACGTCTGTGTGAATATAATCTAGCACTCCTTTGCTCTCTTCCTCTTTGTCTTGCTGTTTGAAAGTCACCCTTGATTGTTTTCCCATGGTACAATACTTGCAGAACTCCAGCTTGCAGCTATGAACGCCTTTTAGTAACTTGCGTTTGTGTAGCTCTTGCATGCCTTGTTCACTCATGTGCCCTAGCCTTAAATGCCAGAGCTGAGTTTCATCTTCTGCGTCCCTGTTTGTGGATATAGCTGCTCCACCTGTGACTGTTGTACCATTTAATCTATATAGGCAGTTAGGTTGAATCTCTCCCTTCATAATTACAAGTGAACCTCTTGAGATTATAAGTTTCCCTTCCTTAGCTTTAAAATTAAAACCATTCTTATCTAAGGTACCAAGGGAAATGAGATTCTTACATAATTTTGGTATGTACCTAACCATTCCTAATGTTCTTACAACACCATCATGCATCTTTACCTTGATTGAACCGGTGCCTTCAATTTTACAAATTGAACCGTCTCCCATCACAACTTCGCCACCATATTCTTCCTTATATGTATCAAACCAAGCTTTGTTTGAACACATATGATACGAGCACCCCGAATCCAAAATCCAGTCAGAAGAGGAACACCTTGAAGAGATAGCAAGTAAATTAGATTTAACATTGCTATTTATACACAAAAGCTCACCATCACCTTCCGTAACGATCCCAGCTGTGTCTGCTAGCTTCTTCCCTTTGTTCTTCTTCTCTTTCCATATGGGACAATTTCTTTTCCAATGATCTTTTGACCCACACTCGAAACAACCTTCCTGTGCCCTGGATTTTGATCTTCCCTTGTTGCTTTTCTTGCCTTCACGTTTGTTTGAACGACCTCTATCTCCGGACTTTGCAAATAAACCTTCACCTTGAGAGCTTTCTCCAGCATGTTGATTTATCCGGTGGTGTGTAAGGATGTCTTTCACCACCTCCTCAAAGTTGAGAGTTGTCTTGCCGAACATAAGTGTTGTCCGGAAGTGTTTATAGGACGGAGGTAAGGATGTTAACAACATGAGTGCCTTATCCTCCGTATTATATGCCACTTCCATTCTTTGCAAATCTGCAACACACCTACTAAAGGTGCTTAGATGCTCCATCAAATTTCCTCCCTCATCCATTCGAAGATTTAGGAGTTCTTCCTTCGCGAAGAGTTTGTTTGACAGAGATTTCCCTCCTGCAAACATATCTTCTAGCTTATCCCATGTCGCTTTTGCTGTGTTCTCCATCACGTTGAACAGCACCTCATCTGCGATGTAGTTTTCTATGGCTCCTCTAGCTAACTCGTCTATAGAGTCCCACTCAGCATCTGTCATGGTAGCAGGTTTCTTTTCTTTTCCTGCCAACACAACACTAAGATTTTGTTGTGCTAGAGCTGATTTCATTCTCCTTTGCCAAAGTGTGAAGTTCTCCTTGCCGGTGAATGGCTTCATCTCGATCTTCATACTGGCTGCTTGTGGTTGCTTCGTTTTTGATGAGTTGCTACCACCTCCCTCGTTCTTGTCATCCCCCATCTCGAACACTTGTTGCTAACAAAGCTCTGATACCACTTGTTGGCGGAAAACCCTTTGCTAGGATCTTGTTGTTGATAGCTTTGATGACAGAAAACTTAGTTAACTTTAGAATGAATCTAAACACACACACAGTGTTTGAATAAGCAAATAAATAACACAAGTGTTTATAGAGGTTCAGCAATTGCCTACATCCCCTTTGTGATCACCTTGAGAAATTTCACTAGTAAAGAATAATGAACAACTTTGGTTTACAAGATAAACCTCTTAGCTCTCTATTCTCTCTCACACTAGCTCTTTGTATTTCTCTCTCACTCTTTGCTCTTGTAATAAGATGCCTCTTGTGAATTCTTTTCTTGCTTGCCTTAGCTTATTTCTCACTTGATAACTCTCCTCTATATATAGACATAAGAGAGAGAGAGCATTATGTAAGTATCTAAAAAAATCAGCTAACATGGCAACTCAATTCCAACTTGAATTGGTTGCCACCTCTTAGCATGGCAACTCAATTCTAACTTGAATTGGTTGCCACATATTAGCATGGCAACTCAATTCTAACTTGAATTAGTTGCCACCTACTAGCCTTCATAATTAAAGCCATGTGAATCCAACAAGATCATGTTGCCACCAACCATTCTATCTTCAAAGAAGTCTTTTAATACTTTCAAGAAGATTGGGTAGGCAAAAATCTGGAAATATCTTTGTCACCTAAAGATATCTTCCTTTCTTTTTCCTACTTGCATTTTAAGTGAGCCATTTATTCAACAGTTTTAGCAATTTAGGATAGCTCAATAAAAAGGGAGAGAATGAAACTTCAATCATAAGAATAGGAAGTATGGAGTAGTGGGAGGAGTAGCTACCTCCAAATGAATCCATGCTCGACCTAATCGCTTCAAGGGGGAGTATCCAATCCTTTCTCTTTTACTTGTATTGTTATTATTTTAGTAATTTTAATTTTCTGTTTCTTTTTTAATTTAAAAAAAAATTAAAAAGATTTTTCATATGAGCTGACTTTTGGTAACTCCAGGAAGCAACTTCCGTCTATGCAGTGTCTAGGAGTTCTTTAAGGCGACACCTTCGGTGTCTAAGAAGTTTGGGTTTTAAGCGGAACCATTGTGACCCCTCCAACCTTCCCGGAACCCCTGGCTGTGTTTTCTGAGGCCCTTAACTGGTCATCCTAGAGTTGCTTGTATAATTGTGTGTTCTTAAATTAAATTATTATCTTTTTACAATAATAGTTTGGTTTAAATAAAAATTTAAGTTTGGGTATTGTATTCTTGCTTAAATAATAATTTTTATAGTATGTGATTTTTTTATTATTATTATTTTAATTTTTATGTGGTGTGGTTTGTTTGTTTGTTTCTGAGTGTTAAAAAAAAAATTACTTTAAATAAGGCTGCATCACTAAAAACTTAAAAATAAAAAAATTTAAATTGCAATTTGGAACTTCTTTGTTTTCTTTTTTGTTTAGTTGTTTTCTTAAAAGTTAGTCTCTGTTTTTATTTTTTTTGTATTATTTTTATTTTTAGTTTTAGTTTTGTGGTGTGGTTAGTTAGTATTTTTCTAAGTGTTAAAAAATAAAATAATTTTAAAAAAAAAAAATTCACTTCAAACCAGCCGCATTACAACAAAAAACAAAAAACAAAAAAAAACAAAAAAGCATAAAATACAAATAAATAAAACTTCATTTTCTTCTTCTTCTTCTTCTTCTTCTTCTTCTTCTTCATCATCTTCATCACACAAGATCAAAGCATCATCATGGCACGCTTCCTGATTCCAAAATTGGAAACTTAGCCGTCTGGACGTCATCTTTTGGGTCTTCACGCACCTCTTGGGGCCCATCACTTGAGCTCCCAAAGATCGCACTTATGGCTGCACTCTTGGCTTGAGCACCACTTGTCTCGTGCTCTGGTTGCTTGCGCTTACCCGGTCGCCCAATAGACTCCAGGCGTGCGCATGTCTTTGGCGTACAAATCTACCATCGATGATAGCTGTTTATTCTCTGCCGCAAACCTTCTAGCCGACGTCGATTAAACTCCACCATCCTTGTCCGCTCCTTTTTCAAGTCCTTTATAATGCCTTGACAATCCTCAACCACATTCTGCGATGCCGCCAATCGAGCCTTTACTAGCTCCAACTCACGGGATTTCGCAATTAGGCGATAACCCACGATTGCGATAGTGGTCGTGTTTTGTGCGCGTGCCATGGCATCACCGACGATTCGATTGTCACACTTTGCGCCGAGCACTCGTGCATCTCTGGGAGTCACTAAACTCCTTGCGACTCCAAGGGCAACTTCGTTGTCCATGAGTATTGTGTCATTCACTGTCACGGGCCCTCTTCTTTGAGCCAAAATAGGGCATCCACGTTGGTCGCTCCTTGACTCGACGTCTGAATTGGTTGAGCTAGGTTAAGATCGAGCGAAAATGGGAAAGGAGACGACATTTTCTTTCTGTTTTTTCTTTCTCTCTTCTCTCTTCTGCGTAGGTTGTTTTTTTTTTTGTTTCCTCTCCTTCTAGTTTATAGACGCAGTTTTTGACAAACCCTAGCCACTATAGTTTTCTACGCGCTCCACAGCCTTGGCTTTCCACCGTTTCCAAATTTGTCGCGACGTGCCCTTTACGAACGAACGCGTTCAACAAGTCTTCGCGTCTTTCCATGCCGCCCGTAATTTCCACTTGGGGAATCACGAAAGCTCTGCGGCGCCTCTATGTGTCGACACGTGGCTCTTTCTTCGTTGCCCGAGACGACATATGGACCCCCATTTCAGAATCCACTTCCCACGTAAAAATAAATTTTAAAAAAAATTTATACTAAAAATTTAAAAAAATAAAACGTGTGGGCTTCGGATTTCATTGTGGGTCGGGTTTCACCGTGGTTTGGGTTTCAAAATTGTGGGCTTTGGGCTTCAAAGTTTTTTGGGTTTCAATTTGCGTAAGCTTGTGTGTTTAGGGCTTACTGTTTCGTTTTTTTTAATTTTTATTTTTTTATTTTATTTTATTTTTTTATTTGTTTAGTTGTTTTGCAATTTTTATTTTGTATTTTAATTATTGTATTTTGTGATATTTATTTGCTTTAATACCTTTCAATTATTGTTATGACATTACTTGTGCATAATTTTTAAACATTGAGGACAATGTTCATTTCTAAGTTTGGGGGTATTAGAGTTTAGCAAGTAAATTTGGTTTTTCTTTAAATAAAAAGTTTTTAAAAAATAAAAATTTCTTGTTTTTCTGTTTTATTTTAGTCTTGCTTTGTTTTTATTTTGAGTCACTCTCCGAACATATATGATGAGATTGTGATAAATGTTTGCATGACTTAAATGAAAATTGGATTTCTTTTATTTCAAAAAAAAAAAAAAAAACTTTTGGCATCATTCTAGCATGATATGTTCGAAACCTTCTTTACACTTGCCATTTGTTTCATAATTTTTCAATTAAAGGATTTGCATGATCTAAAGAATTGTATCAAGCATAAATTAAACTTGTATAACCATATAATGTGAGTTTTTGAGCCTTGTGCTTCATTTCATGAGTGTTATACACATATTCTTATTTTCTTGTCATCTAAGTTGTTGTTTGATCTCATTATTCATTGAATTGGTTGAGCACTTAAAAGTCATTCATTCATATTCAATTTAATTACATGACATTTAAGAAATGATATTAAGGCCCTCTTTGGATCGTTTGTGCCTTTCAAGCTAACCTTATGCATGCTTAAGCATGATTTTCCATTGTTAACCATTTTGAGCCTACATGTAAACCTTTTCTTTCTTTTAACCAATTATATTTCCTCACCTTAGCCTGAAAAACAATTATTTACCTTTCTAAGGAACTCTTGAGCTTTTATTGGGATGTGTTTTTCATACTAAGTTTTGGAAGAGGTGTTACATTTCGGAAAAAAATACACAATTGGTGAAAGAAAAGAGAAAAGTTGTGATTAAGTGGTGGTTGAATGAAATTTCATTTTTGGGTTTCTTTATTGGCCTCAAAATAAATTGGTGGTTGTTCAATTAAAAGAAAGGAGTGTGAATCCTTATAAATGGAGGTATAAGGAGTTTTGAAAAAAATAAAAATAAAAATCCTCATTGTGATGATTCGAAGTCTTGGAAACAATTGTTTTATGCTCTTACATTTTGAGTTCCTTGGACTTTGTTTTATCCATACCTTTCATTTCTTACTCACCTTACACCTTTGGCCTCATTACAACCTATGATAAAGACCTAAATTGATCCTAAATGTCATGTGATTGAATTGCATCCATTTTCTACTTTTAAGTGTTTGGCATCCTTCTTGAGATCATATTAATGCAAGTTCTTCATCTTTCTATTTCGAGTTAAGTCCCTTATGGTTTAACTCTAATCTCATGTTTATAACTGAGTGATGCATTGTAGCCCTCTTCTGAGTGATTCATTTGTGAGAGGACAACTTTGGTGAGATTTGAAGTTGAATTTGTGCTTTGTATGATTTTTGAAATTGTGTGAAAACTAAGATTGGAGAATTTGTTGCATTTGGCTATCACACTACTACACTTTGAGCATGTTATGTTTTGAACTTTGCCACATTGTGAATAATGTCCAAAAATGAGCTTTTATTGTTAAAACTTTTGAGTCATGTGCATGAGTCATTTCTCTTCAGAAAATGTTCGGAAATATTTTTTTGTTTTTGTTTTTGTTTTGTTTTTGTTTTCTAACTACTTTGTTTTTGTAGAGTCAGTAAAACGTTTGTGGGTATCGTATCTGTTAAACCCTCAGGAGACACAACTCCTCCTACTAGGGATGCCTAGAGGTTTAAAGGCTTGTTGCATATGCTCAATGCAATCGAGTTACCTGCGAAAGTGGTCTAATAAATTTATTTATTTATTTATTTTTATCTTTGTTTTGCTCGAGGACTAGCAAAATATAGGTTTGGGGGTATTTGATCGGGGCATAATTACATATCATTTTGTACCCTTCTAACTTATGATTTGGTTATGTTTTTGAGTTAAACTTGTGCTTTTAATCTATTTTTGTGTTTGTTTCAGTGTAATAAGCTTATGACTCACTAAATGCATTTTGGAGACAAGTTAGCTCAAAACGGTGTATGCAGATCAGTCAAATTCACGGATTGGACTGTACTTGCTCAGGAAGAACCAGATAATGAACCATACGTCATTGGAAAGACACGGAAGTCTAGTTTCTGAAGAATTTTACGGTTCATGATTCCGAGTCTTCTAGATGAAGTTATGCAAGTTTGGGCAACTTAAGGTCAAATTCGGCAGCATCTGCGTTACTGGGCCAAAAATGACTTTTGAAGGCCTTCCCGATTTTTCCTTGAGTTGGGCTGCATATGCTTAGAAAGATAAGACAAAGAGCTTCAAGATCCATATTTTTCCAGATTTGTTAGAGTGAAGGAACAAGCCCAAATCGAGCCCACAAGCTGACTGCAAATTGCTTGGTCATGAGTAGCTATGCATGTGCTATTGTTGATAGTGGGGAAGAAGCATGTTAATTGTCATAATTGAAGTAGGTTGTGTAAGAAATAAAGAAAGCAAAAGCATCAAGTGGGAACTAGCCAAATGATGAAAGGAGATGGATGCTCATGTGAACTTGAGGTGGCTATGCAACTTGTTGTCAAAAGAAGAATATTGGCATGTGAGTTTGATGCTTTCCTTCTCCTATAAATAGGAGGCTTGGCTAACCTTCAAACACACCCCAAGGGGGGGAGCTCTCAAACATCTCTCTAGAGCTCCTCTCCCTTCTCTCCCTCAAATTCTCTTAGTTTTCTTTTTAGTTCTCAATTGTTGTAACAAAACCATTTTGCTTTTTAGTTGTAATTTATTTTCCATTGTAATGTAATTTCTTTTCTTTAGTTTTCAAGTTTAATTAGCTTCCAAGTTTCAATTATAGTTCTTGTTCTTATTCATTATGCTTATAAGTTAATATGCTTGTTTGAATGAGTGATCACCATTAAAACTTGTATGTTAGCTATCTTGGTTTGAATTAAGAGTAGACACCATGCATTAATTCAAATTGAACTATGAATAGGAAGAGTATGTATGGACATTCGTCAACATGGATTAGATACATGCTTGGTTGTTTAAAACATTCTTCTTTGCTTAATGGATTTCTAATGCTTAATTTAGGTTCGACAAGAAGGATCTAATTAGGGAATTAGGAATACAAGGTTAGGACCAAACACCATGGCTTAATCATACTTTAGCTAGAATCAATCTAAGAATATAAATTGAACTTGGTAACTAATTTGCTTGAGTTAATTTCTTTTCTTTCTTTCTTGTTTTATTTATTCTCTTTTGGTTTTCTATTTTGTGCAGGGAATCAAATTGAATCAATCTATCATCAATCCTCGTGGGATCGACCTCGTACTTACACATGCTATACTATCCAATGGCCCGTGCACTTGCGAGTTAACAACACCCTTTTTCTTTTCCCGAGGCATAACCTCTCAAATCAACCCAAGCAGGTTTATAAAACATAAACAAACGGCCTTTGTTAAAGTAAAGCATAAAGATGGAATAAAATTCTCATAAAGTAAAACAAACCTTTAAATGCCGAATAATTCGTATATGTCAAGAAAACCCAACTCGACAGCAATATAGACATTAATTGTACTTCAAAGCATTTATATAAATATATATAAATATATCAAATCCGGATTTACAATCCAACAAGTAAAACATAACCAGTACTGAAATCCAATCAAATACTGAAGTCAAAGTAAGTGTAAAGTTTCCCCATCTTCCCCAACTCCCAATCACGTGCTCGCAAGCACGACAAGTAAGGAGAGATCCTCACCAAAAGAAATAAGAATATGAAGGTACTAACACACGCGTATAGGTATAATATAATCTCAATACCAATCAAGTACCAGGGGAAACAATCCAACAGGGGATCATTTAACTGGACACCGGGACAACATTCACGATGGTCTCATGCCCAGAGTTTAACTGAACATCGGACGGCATCGCAATGGCCTCGTGCCCAGGGACAAGCCGTCCATAGTAATGGATTATGCTACCCGACCCGCATGGCAGAATCCTCAATACCCATACGTCCGAAACCAGTCAATGCGCGCAGACTACCCCGTTAAGGGTCTACAGCTACACCCCGTTAAGGCATGTACCGGATCGAACCATATCCAAGTAACCGTATCATCATCATCAGAACAGGGGGAGGTACATCTCAAGGTGCTACCCGCACACACATAAATCGCCACGCGATAACAATATATATATACATTCAATCCCAATGTACCCAACCCCAAACATCGAACACCTGGACATAAATAAGTCCATCAAGCATATAACCCATATATACTCAACACAAGGACATCACCGTCACAAACATATATTTTCATATTCAAAATAATCATAAGGGTCAAACGACCGCATAACGAATTCATAACCAAATAAACGTCATAATCCTTTGAAATCATATTCAAAATAACAATATAATTATATGAGGGACCTCACGTCCCGACGCCGGGCATTCCAACCCAAAGACATATATAATTTAAGTATAAGGAACTCGTTCGTAAATATATACCGTTAAATCAAATGTATAATCCAAAATATACATATGTATATATATATAACATAAAGATCCTTTAAAGTACAAAAACTCAAGCCCGATCCCATATACATATCTATGTATATAAATATGTATGAATATACGTATAATCAATTCCCATTATTCCAAAGTATTTATTCAAAATCAATATATATATATGTATGAAAATATACATATATATAATCAAGGTATAAGTAAATATACTTCAAAAGGTTTTAAACGCCAAAACCGAATACGTAACCAAACGGACTACGTTAACGTCCAAATATTCAATTATATAATTTATATATAATATAACAACCCTTTTTAAATATAATGTCCCAATTTTAATACGAAAACCACTGGGCGTTCACCACGTCCCGTTCAATACCCAAAGGTATAAATAATAATAAAATAACCATCAGGGCCCCACAATAAACCGGCAACCCAAACCACGCATTTACCTCAATGCAATTCCTTTTAATACATTTCAATCAAAGTCAGATCGAGACTTTAAATTATTAATAAATTCAAGATTTAAAATCATTAAATCTCATTTCATGCATTTCAAGCAAATCATTCAAATCATGCTCATTTGAAAACAAAGTCCACTCACCGTTGGTCCTACGCTGCATAACCCCAAAGGGTCTCACTTGCTGCGTACCAGAAACAGAGTACCTAAAGCGATAGATACGAAGATTGGATTAGTACCGTGAACCGAACGAGAATCGAAACTTAAACCCTAACAAAACCCCACTTAACGTGCACGTACGTCCTACAAAGGATTCTAAGGTCAAACTACCTCTTTTAACCAGTGGGACCGCCCCGGAAGACTCACGGTCAACCGGCGGTCAAACACCCCTTTTCGGTCAACCCGGGCCCGCGGAACCCACAACCTCCAAATCAATCCGGATATTCCTAGAAGTCCAACAAAGTCAACTACACTGCAAACAGACCTCGGGAGACGCTCGGTCAACCCTGGTCAAACTTGGTCAAACCGACCCGAATAGGTCAAACCGGGCCCGTGGGTCCCATGACCTCCAAACTTAGATCCAAAAGTTCCTATAGGTTCACTATGGTTTAACTAACACGTTCCCAAAGTTTGGTCTCGATCCGACGATCGGATTTCTCGCGATCGTACGATCGGACGATTACGGTTTAATTCTAACTTCAAGTCAATGATCCGGAGTATCCGGGACTCCGAATCACGATCCGTCAAATCCTATAGACTCCTAAAAATACGAGGATCAACATATCCAAAAATGGACGCGATCCGACCGTTCAATCTTATCGAACCCGAGAATCGAGCAATAGGCGAGATCCGTTTGATAACCAAACGATCTCCGAATTGCGATCCGTCAACTCCCACGCGCTCGTAGCGACACAAGGATCACAACTACTCACCGAACCGCCGCCACCACCCGGCCCACGCGCCGCCACACGCGCCACCGTGGGTGGCGGGTGTCTTGAGCAGTTCAGGCCAACCCCAAACCACCGCCACTCACGACACCACCTACCCCAAAGGAACCACCACGTTGAGGTGAGTTCAGAACCGTCTCCACCTTGCCCAGAACCGGCCGGCAAACGGCCCAACCGCCGCCACGAACCCCGGCCAAAATCTGGGTTTTAGATCCGTTACCCTAGGCTACTAATCGACGGCAACCAACCTCAAAACCATCACCAGCAAGTCGAGAGGAAGAGGTTTCATACCTTACGCGACGGAGCAGCCGCCGGAAAGTGCCGGAACGAAGACGCAGGTGTCGCCGGAAATTGCAGAGCTTGCCACCGACGAACGCCGGCGAGTCAGCCTCCGAGAATGGATGGGTTAGGACCGCATGGTGACCAGCTTTCGATTGCAACCGGTCTCGAGCGCAGCCGTGACCTGTGCTGCCGGCGGTGAAGGAGAGACCGATCGGAGAGAGAGAGAACCGGAGAGAGGCGCGGGAGAGGAGAGAGAAAGGAGGAGAGAGAGGGAAAAATCGGGTTCTGATTGGGTGTGGGGTATTTATCAAATTTCGAAATGACCAAAATGTCCTCCGAAAGATCCGGAGCTCGTATCGAAACGTTCCGCCCGTCAACGGACTCGTTTCGACGAGCCGGACGCAATGGCGCAACTTGTTTCGCCAAATTCCGTCCCGAAAATTAAATGACCTCCAATACCCCTTTAATTATTTAAATCCAAAATAATTCCAATAAATCCTTTTTAAATCCTTTTAATTTCCCAAATTAAGTAACTAAAATGATTAATTCATTTTAATTAATAAATTGGGTCAGGGTTGTCACAATGTAATTGAGAGGTTTGTGGGTATTCAACATGTTAGCAACACTACATCAAACCCACTTAAGGAGGCTATTGACACATTGTTTTCAAGAGAGGAATTAAGCATTTCTATTCTAAGAGGACAAGGATATGATGGAGCTAGTAATATGAAGGGTGAGTTCAATGGTCTTAAAACACAGATTTTGAGGGAAAATCCTTGTACCTATTATATTCATTGTTTTGCACATCAACTTCAATTAGCTCTTGTAGCCGTGGCAAAGGGAAATGCTGATATTGCCACTTTCTTCACATCTTGCAATAGCTTGGTTAATATTGTTGGAGCATCGTGTAAGCGTCGTGATATGCTTAGAGATCAACTACAAAAGGATATTACGGAAGCTCTTGAAAAAGATACTTTTCCAACAGGGCGAGGCTTAAATCAAGAAACTTGTCTCAAGCGTCCCGGTGATACACGTTGGAACTCTCATTATGGTAAATTAATTAGTATCATCTCCATGTTTAAATCTGTGGTGAAAGTGCTTAAATTGATTATTGAGGATGGCTCCACTGATGATCTAGGTGAAGCAAATAGGTCATTGAGAGAAATACAATCTTTTGATTTTGTATTTCACTTATTTTTCATGATATCTATATTGGGAGCTACAAATGACTTGTCACAAGCATTACAAAGGAAAGATCAAGATATTGGGAATGCAATGACTTTAGTCAAAGTTTTCAAGGACCAACTACAATGCATGAGAGAGAATGCATTTGAAGCCTTGCTTGATCAAGTATCCTCTTTTTGTGCCAAACATGATATCTTGGTTCCAAACATGGATGATGCATATGTAGCTCAATGGAGATCACATCGAAGAGCTCCTAGAATAACACACCTCCATCATTATCGTGTCGACATCTTTATTCAAATCATTGAGTGGCAACTTGCGGAATTAAATCATCGCTTCAGTGAGGTAAATACTGAGTTACTTCTTTGTTTGGCATGTTTGAGTCCGGATGATTCATTCTTAGCATTTGACAAACAAAGGGTACTTCGTTTTGCTGAATTTTATCCTCAAGATTTTAATCCCCGAGATCTATTGGCACTTGAAGATCAACTTGAGATTTATATTAATCATATGCGTACGATGACTGATTTTTCTCAATTGAAAGGGATTGGTAGCCTTGCAAGAAAATTGGTGGAGAAAGGATTGCATAGAACATATAATTATGTTTATTTGCTTCTTACATTAGCCTTAACTTTACCGGTTGCAACTGCTTCTGTAGAGAGAGCATTTTCTGCTATGAATATTGTGAAAGGTCCACTTCGCAACCGAATGGGAGACCAATGGTTGAGTGACAGCTTACTTGTTTATATTGAGAGAGATGTGTTTGCTTGTATTGATAATGAAACTGTAATGCAACGTTTTCAGAATATGAAAACTCGTCGTGGACAATTGTAATGTACTTTTTTCTATTAATTATGAATTATAAAATTATCGTTTCATTTTTATGGGTATATTTTGTATAATTTTTTTAAAGCCTTTAGACGTTGACCCTACAATGAAATTTCCTGGATCCGCCACTAATCACACAACACCCTAATACTAAGTACACCCTATTGTACATGAATTGGTCGTCTTGAACAGTGCTCAATCACTAAACTCTGCATTGCATTGTTTAATCTCAAGTCTTCCGCTGGCGATTGAACAAAGACGAAATTACAAGACAGAAGAAATTGCCATCTGCTGATGAGCATAGAAAGCAATAGAGGAAAACTCCTCCTGGCAACATACTTCAGTTATAACTTAAGCAAGCAGATTACTAATCCAAATACGTTTCAAACAGCCAACATAATAATAACATTCTTAACCAAAAATACTGTCTCAAAGTAACCCTCAGTCATCCAACAAAGTCTTATAACCAAAAAGAAAATATTTCCAGTACATAAACAACAGCAACAGCATTTAGATTTATCACCCAACAACATCATTTACATGAACGAAAATTAGAAAAAGTAATGTGTAAGAACAAATATTATACAAGATAATGATGTGCATACGAATACATAACTGGACAGATATGTCATATTCTCACGTTTCAATATGTCAAATATGTTTGGAATCAAACTCTAAAATTCTAATTTGATTAGGGTTCAATATGTTGAGTACGTTGTACTTATTAAAATTACTTTTGTTTCAATATTCAATATATCTTTTTTTGTCATTTTATATTAGGGTAAATTAGTACTTCAATAAATAGATTGGTAGTAGGGTGTACTCAATTAATTTTAGGGTTCGTTTAACAGCACCCTTTTGTTTTTTTGAAGCTACGATATTTTCGCAAGCTTCCAGTTATATTTCGTCAATTTATCGAAAATATTGCCGAAATATCGAGACCGATATTTTCGTTCAATTTCCAACTGAAATGGTGATAATATCGCGATATTATCGAAAGAGGAATAAAACTTCACGCTATAGGAAAGAAAACTTGAAAACCAAAAGCAGAGAGAATGGCCTCTTGAGACGTAGATTTGTTTCTGTGTAGTCTCTTTGGTTTGGGCTTTGCCCCCTATGTTACAAAGAAAAAAACTAGAATCAGAGGTGAAAATTTACCTTCCAATGAGTTGGAGAAACTGAGACATGCCATTGCAGTAGGTGGTCTTCCCTGACCCAGGTAATTCCAAGTCAATTTTCCAGATGTTCCAAGTTCAAAACAACTTCCATACCCCTTAATTAACAAGAACTCTTGTAATTTCCATTACAACTCTTCTATTTCACTTAATACCATGTCAAACTCAACAATTATCAAACTTGAAATTTATCCAAATTTTCATAAAATCAAACCAACTCAAACTTATATCTTAAATTATATATTATCCTCAATTAAGCTTCCCCCAACCACAATCTACTCAAAATTCATATCAAAACATGATATTGAAGCTTAATTCATCATAATCTAAAATAGTAGCAAACTTGAAATCTACATAACATCTCTTAAAATTTACCTTAGATTGTAGAGTTCGTTCTCACGATCACGTAGTCAAAAACGGTTTATCAATCCAAGCTCCAGAGAGAAAGTTATGAATTTAAGAAGATTTTTGAAGAAAATAAAAATTTTCTTCAGAGGACGAATATGAAGAAGACGAAGAAAGAAGACGCGCGGAAGAAAAATGAAGAAAAGAAAAGGAATCAGCTGCCACCCACATGTGAACAGTGATGAACAGTGCGTGAACAGTAATTTCTATTATTAACTTGTACAGTGCTAAATAGTACTTTTATTATTATTTTAATTCAATTGCCACGTGTCGCCTCCTCATTGTTCCTACTTCAATCATTTATTAAAAATCCATCCATACTCCAAAAAAATTCTCCGAAAATTAACACACGCTCGTAGCAATGTAAACTATTCCAATAATATCAAATTACCAAAATTCCAACTTCAAAGTATCATGAAATAAATCATCCATCGAATAAACCAATAGTTATTTCATGAAAATATTCACGAAAATCTAAATTACACTCAATAGGACCGTGAAAATTTTATTGCGAACTTAACAAAATATTTGGAAATATTTGGGGCGTCACGGGCAAAAAGAGGAAAAACTATTTATTCATTCTTCAAAAAAAGTGGTAACGATAACAAGGATACATCTTCTGCATCTGATGTTGATACTTCAATTCCTGAGGAACTTATTCAACTCAGATATCAAGTAGTTGAACAATGTGTTTGATTTGATATTTATTTATATTTTATACTTCTTTGTGTTATAGTTGCTCGTAATATGACATTTTTTTATTTATAAAATTTTATTTACATTTTTGTTTCAAATGAAAAAAGGCTTATAATATATCTCATGTAAAAAATAAAATTTAGTCTACTGCTATAAAAATTCATTGGTCCGCCATTGGCCGTTACTTAAACCCATAACCTATAGAGATTTAAGTAATTAAGCAACAATTTGAAGGGGAATTGAGTAATGTAAGTACTTATAATGAATAACAAAATCATGAATAACATTAAATGGATTAAATAGGAAAGAAGTAAATGATATTAAGTAATTAATTAATTGGTCAACAATATAGAACAATAAGTAATTATGTTAATTTTTATTTTGAGAAATAGCTCGCAAGAGTTATAAATACGAGTTTCCATAGGTAATGATCACAAAGTGATGACTAGCATGGTGGTTAAGTGGTTCCAGAATTTGGAAGGGGGAGGGGTTCAAAACCTTGTGTGCGTGAGTTTAAATGAATTATTTCATTTTTGAAAGTTCATATCGCGTTACATTTTCAGCTGCCACTTGAACGAAATTATGGGGAAATTTTTGATAAATGGACGATAAATGAATGGATATGTGCTAAAATATCGCTACCCCAAAAAAAAGATAATTTCGCCGATATTTTGGTCAATGGTTCCACTTTTCAAAAAAAAGATAGATAATTATATATACTAACCATTGCTACTTTATTTCACTTTTCAAAACACACAAATGGCTATTTCCCTTTTCAAATGACTAGTTATTTACCTATAAATACATATATAGAAAATAACTCTCCCATAACTTCCTACACTCACAAAAAAAAAAAAATTGTTTATGTTTTTCAGTAGAAAATTTTGTTATTAATTTGTTTTATTCAAAATTGGTCTCTTTGAAATCATTTTAATTGTATAATTCTTATCGTAATTAAATTTATTCATTTTATTTTATTCAATCATTTAAAAAGATATTTTAAAAAATATATAGTTTTTAATTGTAAGTTATTGAACTGTACCACTACAAGTGAAATTGCAGTTCAGTTCAATAGCTGTTAAAAAAATTCAATAAATTGAATTATTGAACTGAACTGAAATGAACTGTTGAACAACCATTGCGGATACTCTAAGGATACTTCATAAAATTAGGAGGACCGAAAAAGGAAGTCCTTGCTTGAAAAGCATTTAGTGAACATTTTGGACAACAAAAATTTAGTGGATATAAAATTAAAATTTGAGAGAAATTATGAAAATTTAGATTGAAAATATTTAAAACTGAAAAAAAAAATGTAGTTGGACTCACGTCCATGACAGCCACCGAACGAGGGATCTGGGGCGGGCCTGCATTGTGTAGCTCAAGTTTTCCTACCTACATTCATTAGACAATTTCTAGGGCACTGGACAATTGGTACAAGGGAGTGGTTGGAAAGTTTTTCAGTGTGTGGGTTGTTCGGAGCAGAGAAGGTAGTGAGAATAGGTGAGTGATTGAGTATAATTAAAAACTTTTTAAAAAGCAAAATAAATAAACTCATTTCATTACATCTAAAATAAAAGGATTAACTACATTTTAGTCCCTAGGGTTTCAGGGTCAGTATCGAAATGGGTATCGAGGTTTCAATTTCATCAATTTCATACCTAACATTTAAAAATATAACTAATTTACACCAGCTATTACATTGACCATCAGGTCAGACGTTAATGCTGACGTGGTAATCGTGGGACCCACCACATAACCTAACTGGCCAGTGAGGGACCCACTTTTGTGCTGATATGTCGATAAAAATAAAAAAATATTAAACAAATTAGATTTTTAAAAACAGAAAAAAAAAAATTCCCCACTTTCTCTCTCTCGCTCTGTCTCTCCTCCTATCTCCCAACCTCTCTCTGCCCAAATGGGGCATTAAACTTATTAACACATTTGATGGTTCAATTTCAAGAGTTCTCAAATGACACAAAGGATCTGTGACTCGCTTAGCTTTTGATCCTCACAGTACCCACCACATTTCCAAAGTGAAGGAGAGAGTGTGAGAGAGGAAGAGAATTAGAGAGTGCGTCGAGGAGGGGCGGATATGTGTGTAATATCCTGCCCCTGGAAATATAATTAAATTCTTAAATTATTAAAGAAAATGACAATTTTGCCCTTAGGGTTTCTTAGTGGGTTAGAGTTGACTTTTGTTAGGAAAAGAATTTGGGGAATTGAGTGGCACCATTGCGTCGGGCTCGTCGATATGAGTTCGTAGACGCGCGGTATACTCATTTCCAAATTTTAACGAACCCGTAAACCTCTGGAAACGTGAAGGAAGAAACGATCATTTTGAAAATTGTTTTAAAATCCTAAATACCCAGCCAATCAGCGAGCGCGTCACTCTCTCTCTCTCTCTCTCACGTGTCTTCTCTCTCTCTCCCTTGATAATCTCTCTCTCTCCTCACCGCGTGCACTGTCGTTTCAGACGACGTTTCCAGCACTGTTCGGCCACCCCAGCCTTCGAGACCGATCCCAAAAGAACCAGCGTCACCTCCTCTTTCTTTTCCCTATCTTCTCTGACGAGCCAAGCCGCTCCACCGATGGCGATAACTCGAAAGAGAGCCGAAAAAATTCTGGTTTTTCTGATGAGTTTTTCGACGATTCCGGCGGTGGTTTTTGTCGATTGAGGTATGTTTCTTCATCCTCTCAATGTGTTCCAACTATCTGTATAGGTTGTTAAGATCGATTTTGGAAGTTTGGAACGAATCCAAAACCTATGAATTTTTCTGATTGTAACTGTGTTTTTCGGCCACTTTCCGGTCAAATTGGGGGTCAAGCGAAGTATAAAAGTTGCTCATTTCGTTGTACTCATTCTAACTGTATAGGTATTGACTGGTGTTTCAAGAAATTTCGGTCGCCAAAAATTTCTCAAGACACCTAAATCTGCCAGCGTGTGTGTTGACTCGCAAGTGCACGAGGCGTTGGATAGTATAGCTTGTGTAAGTACGAGGTCGATCCCACGAGGATTGATGATAGATTGATTCAATTTGATTCCCTGCACAAAATAGAAAACCAAAAGAGAATAAAAAAACAAGAAAGAAAGAAAAGAAATTAACTCAATCAAATTAGTTACCAAGTTCAATTTATATTCTTAGATTGATTCTAGCTAAAGTATGATTAAGCCATGGTGTTTGGTCCTAACCTTGTATTCCTAATTCCCTAATTAGATCCTTCTTGTCGAACCTAAATTAAGCATTAGAAATCCATTAAGCAAAGAAGAATGTTTTAAACAACCAAGCATGTATCTAATCCATGTTGACGAATGTCCATACATACTCTTCCTATTCGTAGTTCAATTTGAATTAATGCATGGTGTCTACTCTTAATTCAAACCAAGATAGCTAACATACAAGTTTTAATGGTGATCACTCATTCAAACAAGCATATTAACTTATAAGCATAATGAATAAGAACAAGAACTATAATTGAAACTTGGAAGCTAATTAAACTTGAAAACTAAAGAAAAGAAATTACATTACAATGGAAAATAAATTACAACTAAAAAGCAAAATGGTTTTGTTACAACAATTGAGAACTAAAAAGAAAACTAAGAGAATTTGAGGGAGAGGAGCTCTAGAGAGATGTTTGAGAGCTCCCCCCCTTGGGGTGTCTTTGAAGGTTAGCCAAGCCTCCTATTTATAGGAGAAGGAAAGCATCAAACTCACATGCCAATATTCTTCTTTTGACAACAAGTTGCATAGCCACCTCAAGTTCACATGAGCATCCATCTCCTTTCATCATTTGGCTAGTTCCCACTTGATGCTTTTGCTTTCTTTATTTCTTACACAACCTACTTCAATTATGACAAATAAACATGCTTCTTCCCCACTATCAACAATAGCACATGCATAGCTAATCATGACCAAGCAATTTGCAGTCAGCTTGTGGGCTCAATTTGGGCTTGTTCCTTCACTCTAACAAATCTGGAAAAATATGGATCTTGAAGCTTTTTGTCTTATCTTTCTAAGCATATGCAGCCCAACTCAAGGAAAAATCGGGAAGGCCTTCAAAAGTCATTTTTGGCCCAGTAACGCAGATGCTGCCGAATTTGACCTTAAGTTGCCCAAACTTGCATAACTTCATCTAGAAGACTCGGAATCATGAACCGTAAAATTCTTCAGAAACTAGACTTCCGTATCTTTCCAATGACGTATGGTTCATTATCTGGTTCTTCCTGAGCAAGTACAGTCCAATCCGTGAAGTTGACTGATCTGCATACACCGTTTTGAGCTAACTTGTCTCCAAAATGCATTTAGTGAGTCTTAAGCTTATTACACTGAAACAAACACAAAAATAGATTAAAAGCACAAGTTTAACTCAAAAACATAACCAAATCATAAGTTAGAAGGGTACAAAATGATATGTAATTATGCCCCGATCAGTGTGTGACGGCGCGTGGGCCTATGTTTGGCAGCCCATTTTCATCCTTGAGTGATCCCCTTGTCATCCCAAGCGCGACGATATGCTCGGATTTCAATTTGGTTAACTTATGACAGTCGAACGGATATTACGCCTATTAGGCGATATCCGGGTTCAATAGGTTCAGACCTTTGGATCGGTCCCATTATTTGGTATGTCGTTCCCCGTACCTCTAGGATCATGTTGGAAGGGATTGATCGGGAATTGGAGTCCCGGATACTTCGATTCAAGGAGTTTAGGGTTTGATAAGAGATAACCGTCCGATAGTGCGATCGAGGGTAGTCCGATCGCTCGATCGAGACCAAACCTCAGGGACATGTTAATAGGATGGTGTTGAACCTATAGGAACTTTTGGATTAGAAATCGGAGATCGTGGGTCCCGCGGGCTCAGTTGACCAATATGACTAGTTTTACCGGACAGTTGACCAAGGGTCTTTTGAGACCGTCTCGTCTCTTGGAAAGTACTGAATGGTTATGATGACTCAGAAAAATACGGGGGTCGGGAATGGTTGGATAGCCGGGTTTGGTTTCGGTAAATATTTAAATAAATGTATGATTATATTGTTTATACTTAAATTTATGCTCGATGACTTGGAATTGATATTTAAGAGTATTGGTTCTGAATAGTATATTATATATATTGTGGAATGGATTTGAGAATAGTTGTTGTGAGTTATATTTGGTTTAACGAAATTGATGAGTTTTGGGATTTGACCTTGTTTCCAAAAGGGACTTTGGTTATTTATTTTGAAACCCGAATTTTAGAAAGTACGGAAAGTGGAATTGTGGAAAAACAGAATTTTGTGATAAGTTTTGGAAAAATGGATTTCAAACCCAACACAGGAGTACTCCCCATGTTGCCTTCGTATCAGATACTCAGTTATGATACGCCCCATGTGTCTCGGGGATGCCCGAACAGAGAGGAGTGAGGACGCGTCTCAGGTCGACCATGTGTCCCCGAGTTCTGCGAGAATGCGTTTTGGGCTGACTTGGTGTCCCCTGATTCTGCAAGGATTGAGTTTCGGGTTAATCACCCGATTCTGCTAGGATTTGCGTTTTGGGTTGACTTCGTGTCCCCCTATTCTGCTAGGTGGATTTGACAGATTGGAACTTGGAATTGACGGATTAATGATTGGGGGTACACCTTGGTGGAGAGTATTTTGAGATTTGAGATGTTTTAAACAGAAACTAACGAATTGTCTTGAATGCTTATTGTTGAATGTTTTGAATACATATTTTGAGACATATTCCATTTAACCCATTGATTTGATATAAAGATTTCTCGTGGCCAATGTTTTATAATGGTGTTTCAAGTTTTCTTACTTATTTATGATGAGTTTTATATTTAAGAATATGTTGCTTAAGTTCAACGGATTGATTGGAGGTTATATTTTATTGTTTGAATTCTAATTTCTTGAAGGAAGAACTATGTGTAGCTTGATCCCTCAGTAAGGGTACATAGGCAACCTAGATTAATCTAGGTGCAGTCATGGAAGAGAACATTTCGGGAGTTGATTTTGGAGTTGAATTCGAAATCTATTTAATAGTTTAATTGAATTCAATTTGAACTGATGTGCGAGCCCCATGCCTGACTAATATTTGAGTTACGTGGCTTGTTATGCTCTGCTAGAGTCCAGGTTGTTTGTAAGGCCGGAGGCTATTCAGATTAAATTTTTTGATTGTGTGTGAGCATACTTTGTGCGTGCTGAATGATTGAGAACATAAAACTGTGTTTTTACAGGTAGAATAAATTGGGAAATGTCCGTTTTTCAGGGGAAAGTTTGCCGATTTTCTAGCAGAATTTAAACGCCCCATGTGGTTTCTTGTTGGTTTAGACCAAGGGTATTTTGATCTTTTGTGCTCGGCACTTGCCGCGTGTCGGACACGCACAGGGTTCAACACAGATTCCAAAGTAGAATTTGGGTCGGGTCCTCTCAATGTTGGTGGGGTTTGTATGGCTTCAATGGTGGTTGGGGAGGGAAGTGGTCGGAGATAGGGTGGGGCTGCTAAAGAGGTGATCAGAGAAAATTTTCAAGTTTTGGGCATAGAGAAAAGAGAGGGTGAGAGAGAATGGGGAAATATTTTTTTTCTTTTCTGTTTTTAAAAATATATATTTTTTAATATTTTAAAAGAATATTAATGTTTTAATATTTTTATTGACATATCAGTACAAAAGTGGGTCTCTCACTGGCCAGTTAGGTTATGTGGTGGGTCCCACGACTGCCACGTCAGCATTTAGTCTGACTTGATGGTCAATGTAACGGCTAGTGTAAATTGGTCATATTTTGAAATGTCAGGTATGAAATTGATAAAATTGAAACCTCGGGGTCCATTTTGACACTGACCCTAAACTTTCAGGGACTAAAATGTAGTTAATCCAAAATAAAAATTTATTATGTGAATTTAACAATTAGTTTTGGGTCGTACGCAAAAAATGAATTATACCTTTTAAAGGAAAAATAATTGGACTCTAAGAATTGTTTTTCCTACCATTCTTCTAATAGTATTTTTTTTAAATGTTTTTTTTCCTATATATGTATGCACCAATTTTCAAAATTCTGTGGCGTGATCCTTTGGGTCCTAGGCTGTCACCTTACATGGGCCAAGGCTCTTGAACTTGATAATGTGTTCGTTTAAGTAGTCATCATTCTAGTTTCAAGAGATTGACATGCAAAGTGTTTCTCCAACTTCATTATTCAATTTCATTTACTTATAAGTTAAATTTTTTAAAAAATTCATTAAAAAAAAACCCTATGCCCTATTTTTTTTTTTAAAAATGAATCATAGTAATTTGATAAAAATGACAAAAAAAACAAGTAATTTATAGTAATTTAATCTATATTACGGAGAGGGGGATTCGAACTCAGGTGCACAGTGAGGAGCACTGCTCTAGCCAACTTCGCTAAGACCATGTTTACAATTATGTTGTGTTTTGATGTGCAATTGAGGATAATTCCATTGTAGCTTGAGAAAAAAAATGTAACAATACACAAAAGAAACTAATTGTTTAATTTTAAAAGGCATTCTAATTACAAATGAGCATGTAGGCCAATTGGTGAAATGGGCTTGACACTTTTAAGTGGCTAGGGTTCAAAATCTTGGCATATATAGCCACACAGACACAGCCTCAAACTGACATACTGGACCTGGTAAAGGAAACAGGGAAAAATCCAGACAATAATGCAATGTGACAATTATTGACCTACAAATCATTTTCTTTATGCATTTGAGAGTATAGGGACATTATGTTGGTTGGAGGAGGGGCAACCTAATTGCAAACACATGCTTGAGATTTTATGTTTCAGCAAGGTGCTGCTGGGGTCTATCATGAAATTTTATTCTGGTTAAAAAAACCCTAGAGATATAGATGATAGATTTTGAAAATAAAATAGAGATAGGAAAAAAAAACTCACTTGATAATTAACTTTCACCCATTTTGAATTACAACAAGCACTACCAAAGAAGAAGAATGAGAAAATCAATGGGAAATCATTTTCCTCATTAGCTAGGGAGGGAAGCTAAGTACTGATTTGATGATTTCTAGCTGTGCCATCTTTTCATAATGGCGGTTCTCATGGCCTCCTGATCACTAGTTTTGAACCCATAAGGCACTCTTGCCACAACATCTTGAATCATCAACTCTTTCACACTTGATATGCTCGCATGATAAACTTGTAACCCTAGACCCTTGAGTGCGTTCATCAATCGAGCATACGGGTAGTCTTGATCCGGACACTGAACTCGTATTATCGCTTCTGATCCCATAATCTTCACATCCACTTCCACTGGCACAACTGTTCTATTATTATAACTTGAATGATGATGATGATGATTATCAACTATGGCGCTGCTGCTTTGGCTAAGGTGATGATCAAGATGGCTAACACTACCCGTTTTGGGAGTTGGAGGTTGCTCTTGGATTTTGGCCTCCAATTCCTCAACCTTTGCTTTGAGCTGATTGATGTATAACACAGCATCAGCAAGCAAAGAGGACTTGTCCATTTTGGAGACATTGGGAACAACAGACCGGAGGAGATAGAAGCGATGATTAAGCTTCTCCCTCCTCTGCCTCTCTGCCTCAACATGGTTTAACAATGCCGATTCTCTACTAGCTCCATTGGTTGACGATCTCCCTCTCTTTTTCGAACGAGGCTTCGCTATATTCTCAGAGGTGAAATTGCCAATAGAATCAGAAGGTGACTCTGGTGATGACCTGCCTATATTGATAGGTGCACCTTCTTTTCTTCCACATTCTGGGGAAAAATGTATTAAACATCGATGTTAATAAAAAAAATTGAGAGTATGAAGACACGAAAATATCGACAAAGTATCGATATCGAGACAAACTATTTGAAATCTTTAATTGACTTAATTTCGTGCTTACCTTGTCTGGTTAACTCTTTTTGAACTCCTAAAAACATCCCATTTTCTAGGGGTGGAACAAGCACATCGCCGTCATGGCTGCCCTGCTGCGAGACCCTGTTGTTATCTGATCCAAAGAGTGATTTTGATAGGTGCACAAGGCCCCAATCTTCTTTGATCACATCCAAAGAAGCCAGCTCAAGCACCCCACAAGAAGTTGCAATGCAAACCAAAGTTTGAATTCCATGCATTCTAGCTTCTTTCACTCTCTCGCACTCATAAAACTGAAGCTCATGAGCACCTGCAAGCCAAACAAAACCACCAGAGCAAAATGCTCGGCCCAGAATATTATTGGTGGCATGGCCTGCAGCAAACGACTGGGTTAAAGAAACACTGTAAAAGTAAAACCACTCAGAGCCAGTGACATCTCCATGATCCACCAGCCTCATCTCCAAGTTCACCATGTCTTCATCGAAAAGAGCTTCTTCAGCTTCTCTGCTAGTCACCTTCTTGGTTAACCCAAATTTGGGTTGGTAATTATCGGTCACCTTGTTGGTTCTTTTGGATGCCAAGTCTCTGTCGATTTGGAAATCTCCGGCACCCCATGACAAAGCAACTTGGCCATTGCTATCTTTGGAGGCTTTCCAGAAAATGGAATAAACCCAACATTCAGGCCTGTTCTGAACTAAGAACTGGAGACGTTGTTGAAATATGGCTGGGTTTTCTGGACCAAAGTTGGGTGGAGAACATGAGGATATAATTTCTTCCATGGCTTAAATCTTTCTGCTACAAAAAATGAGTTTTATGTAAGAACTGGGGAGCAAGAGAGACAGAGGATGAGAAGCAGGGGAAGAAGAAATCGAGCTTGTGAGGCTGTGACTGTGGAAATGGGTACCTTTTATATTTAGATTAGAGCCGCTTTTTTTGTTCCTTTATCAGAAGTTAAAATAGGGCACGTGATAAATACGGGGCGGATCCAATGTCACCAGTTTCCATGTTCCTTTGTGTCTCTTTTCTTTTATAATGTTTTGATACGTGTCCAACCTCTTAATCCCGACATAACTCTGTTAACTTGAATAAAATTTAAATATTAAAAGCAAAAAAACAAAACAAAGCAAAAAAAACCCTAGAGCCTGGCTAGCAGCCGCCAACTCAATAACCCAGCCAACGCTCGACAACCACCCACACTCATCTCACCGGTGGCATTCACCTCTCCTCAACGCCGGGCAACCTCATCCCCTCCTCTCTGTCGCTCGCCAAATAGGCTCTCGCACCATTCCGACAACATCTGAATTTGGAAGGCAACCCAGCAAGCTTGGAGGCCGCGTTAATGGCGGTGTGCGGAGAAGCTTCAAAATCACATTTGGGTCGAAGTCTCGAGATCGTGGTCATGGTATGGAAGAGAGAAACTCAGGGGAGAGGGCTGGTCCGCTGTGAGGAGGAGAAGGGGTTGGGGTTGCGGTTGCGGCGGGTGAGGTGATGGTGGTTGTTTGGGTTTTTTTCTTTTAATTTTTAGTTGTTATTTTTCTAATTCATTCAAATTAACAGCATTATCTTGGAGTTGAGAGATTGGCCACATGTCAAAAAATTATAAAACGAACACACAAAGGGACATGAAAAATGAGAACAACGGATCCGATCCCAACAAATATTGGCCACCTATTCCTGGATCTATGCATGAAGTGTACATTTTTGTTGACTTTATAAAAAATTATTAATAGTGCCTCTTCGTAAGTAGAAGGGGCGCGAGAAGTCCTTTTTTATGGAGTATTTTTGCTCATCATTTTAATTAAAAGTGTACAATCACCATCTTTCTTAACACATTTCTATAGATATAATCATGATTCCACAAAATCAAAGTAAAAGAGGTAAGGTTATGAAACACTTTCCCATTAGATATTCGTAGCTCTAATTCTATTGGTACTGCGTTCTCTTCTCTAACCTAATTTAACTAGAAGGCAAGTCGTAGCTCTAATTCTATATGTTTTGATGAACCTAATTAACAAGTTTGGTTAACTTTTTATAAACCTACATTATCAAACAAAAGCAGAGTCGTGGCGAATTCTGGGGCCACAGAAATGATGTAAAGCACATATAGCTCAAAATACTCAGACCATATAAATAAAAAGAATTGGATAATGATTTGGACATATCCAAGACTTTGGGGCTCATTTTGATCTCCCATTTATTTTATGATCTCGGGATTCACGTGGGTTGTTGCTATTATATTGTTTTTTCTTTGTCTTTTTAAGGCAATCATTTGTATTTTGTAGCTGTGAGATGTTAACACCTTCACGCAAAAGACAATATTGCCCTAATGATGCAGTGAGGACGATATTATTATATTTAAGGTCCATCCACCCTTTTTTGAGTGCACAACAATGATCAACTTCCAACTTGCATACATAAAAACGACAGACCACATACCACGGCCACACAACCAACCCATAGACGGCGACTCCTTTCTCCCGTCCCCGGGGCCACCTGATGTTTCCTTCTACCATCGATTATAGAAGGGGGTAGGGGTTTGGTGGCACAAATGTGGGTTCTTTTGGAACCCTAAACCCTAAACCACCCAAAAAGATCATTTTAATATGAACACTCCACCTTTTTTTTGTCAATGGACACTTGAACGCTTTACCTAGATCCTTCCAATGCGATGTGAATACTTCTTCTAGAGGAAGAAAGGTGCACTAAGTGACAAAACTGTTTGAACAATATCTGTTTGGACTGTAGCAAAAAAAAATTATGTTTGGTAATATTATTTTTCTTTCATTTTGGTCCCTCCTCATGGTAGGGGCTTCGTGGGTCCAATATTGAATGTTCTGGTCATGATATGTTTCTCCTTTAATGATATTGTTTTTTTTTTATTTTTCTGGTCTGAGTCATGATATGTTTCTTTCTTTATGTTAAAGGAAAAAAAAACGTGTACTTAATGGAAAAAGACGTCTCCTATAATAGAGATTTCACCCTCCTCCGCTCCCAACGCTCTCAAATTAGTGCTCCTCAGAAAATAAATAAATTATTTATCTTCTTGTCACAATCGTCTCAACGCCCCGGCATATAGCGCTATGAGGTGTACTTTATAAAAATTATTTAAAACATTGATGGTAAGTGAAATTAAAATTTCACATTATTTATTTATTCTTTATGAAATATTTCGAGTGAAATGGCTGCATCATCACATAGTGTTACTGTATTCTAATATAGATGGAGGACAATATTGATATTTCATTCACCTATCTATGTAATAATGAGCACACATGTTGTAACATGGCAATGTGATAGTTAAACTGAAAAATATTTATATACAATATGAGTATCTCGTTTACCAAAAAGAAGTAACAAAATTTGAAAGTCATTTTCCTTTTGGATGAGAAACTCGAAACGAAGAAAAAAGTAAAAGACAAACTATAGAAGGTGTGGTGATCAAGCATCCATCAGAGCCATGGAATCGACTGGAGAACAGAGCCAAGACATCACCAAACAAAACGTCAACAGCAACAGCAAAAGCATATAAACCACTGAAATGAGTGCATCCCTCTTTGGGCAAGAATACCGACTTGATTACTTAATATAACAATAATGGGTGCCAATTACTTAGGGTTACAGTGGGAAACTGGTCATCTCTCTACCTATCATACCAACAACACGTATTAGGATTTATAATGTGCAAAAGGAGAGAGATAAACATATTTTCTCTACATTAACGACTCATCTACAAATCGCTCAAGACAAATATGTTAGTTTAATTGAAGGCTAATGGTAAGGTATGTATGTATGTAAATATGTTTATTGAATTTCCGTTTGATGCTATTGTGAAAATCATAAAGTTGAAGATCTTAAATCCAATATTATGTTACACTTAATACTCTGAATAATTTTATTATTATTATTTTCATTTCTTTACCTACTTGTAATTCTAAAATTGACGTTTGATCCTTGCAAAGAAGTTTCTTGGTAAGGCATATCCGGCCCAAAGGCGCATAAGGCCCCTCAGAAAAAGATGGGCTTCCTTTGCAAGCCAACATAACTAATAGGCCTATCTTTCCTATGAATTGCAAGTTGATTTTTGCACAGTATTATCACACATTGAAAAAAGTACCAAAATGGTGGAGGTCTTGGTTCGTTATTCTGATTTTTATTTTCCTTATAAAGGTTTTTTTTTATTCAAATTAATTTTTTTCTCATATAATCCTCTCAAACCTTTACTAATAAGTGAAGAATGAGATTGGAGGTTTTGAATAGAGGGTTTTCATAGCCGGAGTTCTGATATCATTTTAAAAAAATATATATATATATATATATATATATATATATATATATATATATATCAAACCCAAATAATAATACCCAAAAAATGTAGGAATTGTTGATTTAGTGATACTTCTTTTTTACATTATTATATATATAAAAAATCGCAAATTAAATCATCCCCCAAATAAAAAGAAAAGAGACTAAAAATTTAAATCATACAAACAAAAATAAACAATATATATATATATATATATGGATTCCGTGCCTATATATTTAGTGTTTATGTATTTATCCGCATTTTATAATATCTAAACTATTCTAATAATCTAACAATTTAAAATATGACAGATTAGCAAAACTTGAAAAATCTAATAACATTTATAATAAAAAAAAACTTTAATTCAATCTAAAATAAATAAAAAAGACTAAAATTTTACAAAATCCAAAATTAAACAAAACCAGAAAGCCAACTCCCCCCTCCCAACCCCTATCCCCTGCCACCCCTACCCATCTCCCACGCGACCCTAACTGCCATACCTCTCTCAAAACACTTGTTTCTTTTGATGTCCCTGTCAGTACAAGGATTGCGGGGATGGGATTTGGCATGCTGAAACCTAGCACCTCTTCTCACTTCCCCTTTACCACAAGCAGCCTCCACCAAATACGGTTAAACCACAGTGACCCCCAAAGCTATCTTCTTCTAGTTAAGGGACGAAATCCACCAGCCAATTGCTGGCTTTGACTTAGGGAGAAGAAGGACCCACTATAAATGAATGGGAAGGAAGATTGGAGCAGCCTCACCTGAGCCCCATTGCCAAACAAGTCGTAGCCCCTTCCCCCTGTGGTGGTGGAAATGGCGTGATTTTTTTATTTTATTTATTTAATTTTGTAACAATAAAATAATTGTTAATTTAAAAACAATTTTTTGATGAAAAAATAACTGCTTATGTGTCTGTCTTAAATTGTTGGATAATTTTAATGGTTTAGAAATTCTGAAATACGGGTAAATGCATGAATGCTAAATGTATAGGCTTAGGATTCATATATATACAGAGAGCTTCCATTGAATGATCTCTCAAATAAGTTATTTGAGGAACACCTTTGTAAGACCCACTCCACATCTTATTTCACTAATCCAAACCGTTTATTTTGTAAATATTCATTCAAAGATCTTCTCTACAAAAAATCACTTAAATCGAATATCATTTTCTATTCAATTAAATTATTAAAATTTAAGTATTTTCTTGAAGCATTATGTTGATTGATTTTGTTAATCTCAATTAAATATTTTAATAATTTTTAATTTGTTTAATTTTTTTTGCAAATATGACAAATGAATAAAGACTTGAAAAATATATAATTTGGATTGTTGCTCTCAATGAAGGCGACTTATATATATATATATATATATGCGCTAACACATGTACAAATTCCCATGCCTGCAGACTACTCTAACTTCCATATTGTCTCATTCTCTCCATGCCAAACTTTTCAGCCGTTGACACATTGCTGTACTTGATTGCCTGCCAGCACGTACCATAATACACCTGCCTTGTCGCCAGCAAAGTTTACAAATTGTACAAAGCCTGCTCACAAACTCACAACTTCATAAGTTAACCAAAACTTACTCCTTAAGTATTTGACAGAAGAAAACAAAAACAAAAACAAAACTTACTTCTTAAGTTCTTAGTTTTTAGCAACACTTTTTTTTATTTATAAAAAAATAAAATAAAAAATTTAAGATTTTGGCCTTTTTTTTGTCTGAGTTTTGCATTTGTACAGTCTTCAATTTTACTGGGAATATTCATGTACTGCAGAAACTTCAATTTTACTGCATCAAATTAACCCAAAAACTTTCAACTCCATGTCTGATATATGATATATCTTTGTTATTTAGGAATTTTAGACCAAGCTTCAGATAAACCGACGAATAGAAGTTTTGCCGACTCATGCCTTAGAGCATCTCGAGGATATGCCAAATACCAAACATCAAATTTAAATTTGATGGTTGATGTCAACATTTGACATCTTACACAGCTTTTATACTCCACCCGATATGTCAAATTAAATTATTAAATTATTACTTTTTAGTGTTGATTTATTTTAATTAAAAAGAAAAGAAAAGAAAAATAATAAAATATTCATTTGACATCTTGCTTTTGGGATGTCAAAAATAACATCTCAACCTCCACCTTCATTCCATATCGCCTTTGACACGGTTGGAGTGATGTGATATGTTATTTCTAGCCGTTAAATGTTTATGTGCACTTTTGACATATCGGTTGGAGATCTCTTAGCCACTTCGCTACTTTTCCCTATCAATTCTATTTCTCAGTAACAAATAAATTGGAATTTATAGTTGTACCTCGTAAAAAAAAAAAACTTATTTTGTGGAATCAAACATTCGTTTAGAAAGAAAAAAGACAAATACGTGCAATAATCTTATTTATTACTAATAAATATCTACGGGTCCACTCTAAATCTTATTTATTACTAATAAATGATATTGACATGCCTAATTATTTTTTTTGCAAAAGTTAGGAAGGAAGAGGGGGAAGTTCACACACACGGGTACTATGGGAGCTTGAATTCAGGATCACTTGGAAGCACTTTAAAGGCCTCGGCCAATCCAACTAACACCCAATTGATACATGCCTAATTATTTATTGAAACAAATTTGAAGAGGTTTAGTATGGAAATGTAAGAAAATGTACAATTTTTGTTATGAAGAAAATGTCAGAACTAGAGATCATCTTGAATGAAATTGTACGAACTAAAGATCTACTACTCTTCAAAGCAGAGATGAGAATGAAGCCACAATAGAATGGGGACTCAATGTGGTTGCCTCACATTTGAGCAACGGCCTTTTATGAAGTCACCATAGAAGCAACCCCTAAACTTACTAATTAGACCCTTTTTTTTAGGTTAGAAAATGTTGGCATTTATATAAGTTTTACCATATTGACCGATCAGATCACAATGTTGAAATAAGTACTAAGTTCAATTCGCCCTTACTTCGAAGATAAATGAAAAAAAAGCCTATTCCATATGGTAAGAGTTTCAATGATACAAAAATACATGGCAAAGAAGTTAGTGTGTTTATTTTTTTAATATAAGAGATAGTCTAAACTATAAAAATGGAATTTTCTTAAGTCAAAGGCCTTTTCTACTCAATTAGACTCTGTTGGCCACGCATGTAGCGTGTGGTATTTTTTTGTTGGTATGATAGTGTGTTTAAGTTAATTAATCTTAGTATCAAATAAGAATAATTTGATATCGTTGTAATCTCCTTTTTTCCAGCTCACAAAATTGGGAAAAGATTTTTTTATAAATATAAAAATTCAACAAAAAAATTATTCAAGAAAATTTCAGAACTTGCTCTGGCATTTCCGTCAAAAAAAAAAGCGTAAATGCTCACAAGTCACAACCCTCTCTCTCTCTCTGAACGAACAGAAAAATTGAGAAGGTGGTGATCAAACCTCAGTTAGAGCCATGGCGTCGTCATCGACTGAAGAACAAGGCCAAGAACAGCAGCAACCACAACCACAACAGCAGCAGCAGCAACAACCAGTGAAAGAGTGCGTGCACAAGACGAAGCTCATCCAATTCTTGGGACGTTCCGCGCCTATCGTCCTCCAGAACGACAATGGTCCCTGCCCTCTTCTGGCAATCTGTAATTCATCTCTCTCTCTCTCTCGCTCGTTTAGGGTTTCGATTTCTAATTTTTCTTGCTTTGGAATTTGGATTGATTGGTTGCCAAGAAAGTGGGGGAAAATGATTAAGGGATTTGAATTTTGATTCTCAATTTTGTTTCGTTGCGTGTGTTTCTGTCCTAGTGGGAGTTGCAGTTGTGTTTAGTGTAGTCCGAATTGAGATTTGAAAATTCTGTTATTGTTCGTATGCCTTTTTTTGGCAAACAAACATGGAAGAAAGTACCGACTTGATCACTTAATACTCCGAATTATTTTGTTCTTTTTTCATTTCTTTGTTTATTTTTTAATTCTAAAGTCGGTATTTGATCCTTACAAACATTGCCTAATCCTGTTTGTATCTAGACATTGGAGGGTTCGGCTATGAGTTTCCAGTTCATTTCTAGGGTTTTCTGATCGTCAATCTTGCTGTTGAAAATAATAATAATAAAAGAAACCGAAGAAAGTTCAGTTTTGGCCCTTAATCAAATATGCATTGCTATGAGGGTTTTGCTAGTTAACATCAGGAATCATTTGAATTATGCTTTTCAACTTTTACAGAACTTTGCAGCTTGACAATTGGGAAAATGGTAAATATAACATAGTCAGATCAGCTACTTGGTTTGATGTTTCAATTGAAACAATACTCTATTTCGTTATCAAGCCAAGACGGAATAAGCATGGCATTAGTCTTTTGGTTGCTGGGAAATCTGCGGAAATTGAATGAAAAACTTTATGAATCTTAGGTGGACGTGAATAACCCTGTGACATGCACATAAGGAAAGACATCCTTACCAAGATTAGTGTTTTATTATGGAAAAGGACTCATGCCTACTTTTATTGGTTTGTATTTGATTTTCTTACAGGTAATGTTCTCTCACTGAGGAACAGCTTGAATTTGAGTCCAGACACGACAGAAGTCTCACAGGAGAAACTGCTTTCGCTCATTGCTGAACGATTAATTGATTCTAACAGTAATATTGATGTAAAAAAATAATAATTTGCTTTTATGAACACTTCTCATTTTCTCTCTTTCTTTGTGTAAGTTAAAGTGAACAAGATTGTTATTGGTGTTGTAGAATAAAGATGCAGGATATGTAGAAAATCAACAGCAGAACATTGCTGATGCTATCGATCTACTCCCTCGACTTGCAACAGGCATTGATGTCAACATAAAGTTCAGAAGGTTGTCCTTACTTATTTCGACCTGTAATTTACTTTGATGATCTACTTTGTGAGTTTTAATTTAATTGAAATTTACCTTACTGATTGCAGGATAGGTGATTTTGAGTTTACTCCAGAATGTGCCATATTTGACCTGTTAGATATTCCACTATATCATGGTTGGATAGTGGACCCCCAGGTTTGCTCCTTTAGTCCTCAAGCCTTATTTAGCATGAGTAGAGTTACTGAAGCACTAAGTTTGCTTATTGCAAAACTTCTGATGGTTGCTGGTAGTTGATGCTTAATGCTTGATGCTTGATGCTTTTGAGCCTGGTGTAGTAGTTATCGAGAAAATGGGAAGAGAATTATATAGATTAATCATAAGCGTAACAGGGTTTAAATAGAGTTTGACCATAATGACAGCTTCACTATAAGAAAATAAGTCGCAACCATGCTATGCGAAGTAGAAACTACATCACACCCTAAACAAACTAGGTAAGCAAATCTTCTTAGTTCCTACTTATAATATATTTTTATGCTCCAAGAGTCACCCTCAAGCTGGAGCATGGTTTATAATCATGCCCAACTTGTTATATAGTTTGAAAATATAATTAAGAACTTAGAAACGTATAAGAAACTTAACAAAAAACAATAGTAAATAAATTTGTGCTTGTGCTTCCTTGAATGACCATTTCATGCATGTAAACTAGATTATCATATGCCTCTACAACATAAAGACATCATCTATCTTCATAAGACGACTAAGGTGGGTATCACATGCCTGACTACTTAAAAAACTTTTCCATCATGTGCCTACAAACTGGTTGTCAAGTGTGCCTTTACAATATAAAGATAGCTAATGACAAAGTGGGCTATCACGTGCCTCCCCACAAAGATGGGCCACAAATTGTTTTGCCTAAACAAGAACATTGTGTATGTATTGCTAAGGTGGTGTCTGGTGGTATTTTCTAGAAGCAATAGGATGGTATTTAGTAGTTAGATCATATAGCACAGCATAACTGGAAATAAAACAGCATTTGTTCTCTGAGAATTTCTGGAGTGGGAAAACAGCATATAGTTTGACAGTTTTATATGCTTTTCCTTTGTTGGTGTATCTCATTTCTGGAGCTGGCAACTTGTTATTGGTACAAGTATATGCTCTGGTGCTACTTTGATTTTTTTGATGTTGGGAGAATTCATCGATGTTGTCAGCAGGCTACCAGGCTATAATGCATACATGCTTTATTCCCTGGTTTGTAAAATTGTATTCTTCCTTTCATCATCTTTTTATTCGAATGTTTTGCTGAGTTATGTGGAAGAATATGCCATCTGGTATTTACTTCATGGCCTTTGGTTTGATATTAAATTTGCTAGTGCATGTTCACCAGGACAATGATACCGCTGATGCAATTGGGTCGAAATCCTATAATGCTCTTACGGGGGAGCTTGTTGCACTGGAAACATGGAATATGGAGAGTGAATGTAAGAATACTCCAGAAGAAGATTGCGTTGATTTTGCGGCTGCAACAACTGCAACCCTGGGTGTCCCTTCACCATGCCTTTCTAAAACTAGATCTTTTGACGAGTCTCCACATTCAGCTTCTGATGAACCGAAGGCAAGAAAAGGTGACCTTGAAGAAGAAGCAGAGTTGATAATGGCTTTAAAAATGTCTGAGGGTGAACTGACAGCTACAGTTGGTGATCCTCTTGGAGCCACTACTGACAGTGCCCCTCCGTCGGCTGGTTCAGATGAAAGTACACGTCCCAAGAATGTTATGCATGTAGATTCTGTAGATAAATCAGAGAAGCACACCGCTGAATACAATAATATTCATCTGTCTGATCTGTCTGTACCAGAAGATTTCAATGCCTCCAGGAATGAGAGTATTAATTTGATATCTTTCGATACTACTCCAGGGCAAACAGCGTGTTCATCACCTTTGGAGACTAATAAGGCAGAAAATATTGATCAGCCAACTTATCTGAAATCACAAGAGCATCTTTCCAATGATCTGGTTGCGAAAAGCACTACAAATGAATCAGTCCAGATTGAAAGTGGTATTTCTTTTTTTCCTGGGAGAGATATTGAGTCCTTGTATGAGAACCGTACAGATGTTTCAAGAGGAGATGAGAAATTTGAGAGTCAGGCCAAGCTTACAACTGATGCTCATGGAGGTCTAGATAAGCAAAATGGGGCAGAGGCATCTTGCTTATCTGCTCCAAATGTGGGTTTGGATTCATCTAGTGGCAGAGTGCAGCAAAGTGATGCATTGGAAACTTTGACATCGAGTGGCGGTGAGCCCATCTATGAAGGAGAGGAGCGCATTCTGGATTCAGGAACTACCGTTTTGCAAGACAAAGAGCCTGTATATGAAGGTGAGGTGGTGCTTGCGAATCAAGCTGACAAAAGCCCTTTAGATGCAAGGTCTAAGGGTGAAATCACTCCACAACAAGGTGAGTACTGTAAGATATCAGAGGCGAGAAATGATTATTTGTGGATCTTGTCGTCATTCCTTTGTAAATTTGTTACCTCGTATGCATTCAGTTAATGTTTTTAATATTCTGATATAAAATGTCTCCCATTCCAATTGCAAATTGGGTTCAGGTGAATTGATGAGGAATTTTTTGAAGAACAATGCTAGCCAGTTGACTTTCTATGGGTATGCTGGCTTACTGTTTGAAAATTTTAAGTCCTACATTCAATATGGATTTATGCCATCTTCTCCATTTGTTTATTGTGATTCTTTTTTTTAAAAGCCTTTTCTGCTTACAAGATGGTCTTAAAGAGCGTGAACTCTGCGTTTTCTTCCGCAATAATCACTTCAGCACCATGTTTAAGGTCAGTAGGCTGTGGAAGTTAAATGATCCATGCTGCTTTCTATTGAACTTCCAAGAACACTTATATCTGGTGGAAAATAAAATTGATCGAAACACATCCTTTTCTTTCCTTTGTAAAGAATATTCAACAGATCTCATTTCATTTGCAGTTCAATGGCGAACTTTATCTTTTGGCTACTGATCAGGGTTACATAAATCAGCCTGATTTGGTGTGGGAAAAGCTAAATGAGGTAAAATCTGTAATTCCTATGTTCCTTTGTCAAGGATACTGTTATGCATCAAACTATTTAAAGCATGGTCACTGGTTTTGATCCCAGTCAAAAGTAGATAGAGATGCTGTGTTTTATGTTAATTTATCTTATGGTTGAACCTATGCATTTTGAGGGAAATATCTAAACTTTGTTGATTTCTCCATGTTTGATGGACTATTGGTGTAATCTAGAAGTGGGGATTTTTCTGGTGAAACCTGAGGAACCTGACTGGCCTGACTTGGCTGGTTTTCTGTTTCTTAGCTGAAATGTTAGCTTAAAAAGTTAGTTAGCAATTCCACTATTTTTTGCCTTAGAAATAAATATAAAGGTTCCAAATGAAGAGAGATGGTTTCAGAATAGTATGGTGCCTTGATGCTCAAGCTTTTAAACTCGGAACTCCTATTATTATTCTTATATGCACATTGTTATAGTCTGTTTTTGTCTCTTTCTACCCTTCAATATCCTAATTATGGCTCCCTATGATTTTCAGGTCAATGGGGATACATTGTTTATGACAGGCAACTTTAAAGAATTTAAGGTAGAAAGTCATGCAAATGACACTTGGGATCAAAACAATGCTGTCACGACCACTGCGGTATGCAGTACCTTTATTACTAATATATTTAGTCTGTTCACAATTGCTTCCAAGATACTAAAATGAAATCAAATGTTTCAGGACTATCTTGCTAGCATCGACAGTGCAGCACAATCGGGCTTTGATATGAAGTAATCATTTTAATTTGCTTGTAGTTGCCAATCCGAAGTTGATTTACATTCTGTAGTTTAAAGCCATATGAGAAATGAAGTTTTAGTGATATTACCACTGTTTGAATGCTGGGTTACTGTGTGCTGCTTAAGTTACATATATAGATATATATACCTAGTATCTCCCCTTCTAAAGAGGGGTCTTTCTTTTTAAGCAAAGAAAGGACCACATTGTTGGGCCCCACCCTACAATGTGATCTTGTGATCCGAACCGTCAACTTTTGGATCACATTTCAAGGACCATCCCTGCAAAATATCCAAATAAGAAACATTTTTGTCATTTAATTATCATTATGATGATTTTAGTGTTTATTGAAAAGTACTAACTGGTTACATAGTTCTCTCTCTCTCTCTCTCTCTGCCATTAGACAAGTGACAACTAGCTAATTAAGATTACGGTTTGGCCTTTGAGTTTAAATTTACTAATATTGTAAAAATTGTGTTGTGGCAGTTCTGATCTGCAATTGGCAATTGCTCTGCAACAGCAGGAGTTCGATCAACAACCCCAACGACAAAATTCGCAGCAACCATCTATTAGTGGGAATTCAAGGATGGTTACGGGTCCCCAGGTATATATTTTTTTGTTTAATCATTAGTGTTACACCTCAGTTATTTGCCGATTATATGTTGGGATTTTGTAGCTATTGTGTTTCATGACTCAACTATGATTCCCAAAAAGGTTTGAGTAATCTGCTAGAGAAATTTCTTTCTTTTTCTTTACTTTTTTCTTTTAGAAAAGAACAGGTGTAAGGAAAAAGAACAGGTGTAAGGAACCCAAGAAAAGGAAAACATGGATATTTTCATTTGATAAGGGACTTCTTTGACCTCTGATTTTCTAATTCAGTTTTCTGGTATAAATGGAATGCGATATACTTCTCCCCCTAACCTTTTGAAACCAATAGGGGATTCAGACTAGGTTAAGCCCCTTTGTCCTTGGACTGCAATGTTTACCGCTGTTTCTTTCTGAACAAGAGTGGCCTGAATTTTGCCTCTGTAAAAGGATATTTTCAACTTTGTCTTGTACAGAGTTACCACATTTCCATGCTAACTTTGTCTTGTTCAGAGTTACCGCAGAACGGTAATTTGGATAATCCATTTTTAATATTTCTTTTAGTTGATCGTTTCATAGCATTTTCTGACGTAAAAACATTTGCTTTTTACAATGACAAAAGTCGACTGACTGCATACTTTTTTTGGGGTTTAATTTTCATTTATCTTTGCTTTACAATTGGATCCTGCAATCAATCATAGCAAATGGTGGATTTATTTAGATTTTTCTTTATGAAGGACTGCATGTGAATCTAAGAGCAAACAAATGAAATTTTGCAGGGGACAAGAAGCAATCCCAGAACGCCAACGTCCTCATCTGCAAGACCTGAAGCAAAATCCAAGGAAAAGTGTACTTTGATGTGAATTCCGGCAGCAAGCAGTTTATAAATTTGTACTGTAAATGGCATTTGTGTCGTGGCCCCGATTAATTTCATGACGTTAATCGACCCCGTCCAGCATTATATGTGATTTTTAGGTGAAAGTCTTTTTGACTGTAAATAGAGTCGAGTATATAAACAATCTTGCGCCAGCCCTCCTCCCAGCCTGGCAGTTGTTCTAACCGGATTGATTTTTCTCGAGGTTGTAGGAAGATGAATGAGGTCCCTGTTCTAACTCATTGGAGAGGTTCAGAGAAGTACAGGATTACAGTGATGGGCTCATGTTCACTTACATTCTGAGCTGATGTAGCATGTTTTCCTATCAATCTTAATGATGTCCGCTTCGGCCATACAAGCCCCATTTCGAAAATAAAAATTACTCTCCATGCATTTTCATCTTTGCTGCTGCTTACGTTTCTTACATCAAACCTTAGACTTTGAGCATGCATGGATCATAGAACAACATACCATTTGGCTATTTCGTATGGGTTCTAAACTTCTAATGTTGCAAAATGCATGTATAGTTTGCTTTTATTTATTTTTACTTTTTGGGTATTGAGCAATGCCATATCATGTTATTATAATTGGATAGTTAAAATTTTAAAATAAATAAATAAAACTTATATGGCCTGTTTGGTGGGCAGAATAGGATCCATAATCCTAGTTAAATGTTTAGTGTCCTAAAACAACCGGAATTGGGTTATGTCTAACCCTGTTATCTTATGCCTAGCATAGTTTAGTTAATTTCGCACCTCAATCATGTGTAGTATCAACACACATCATTAAATTATTGTTATCTTTTTTAATCCAATGTGATCCAACCCACCTCATAATGCAATCCAATTTCAATCACCAAACATGATTGACTGGTATAAAACAACATGCTTCCCATCAATCATTAGATTAGAGTTATTAATATGCGCTTATTGGATAAGCCAATCTGCATTTGCAAGTGTAATATTTGTCGCTAGTTTTATTACACCAAAAGATAATCTTTGGTGTCACATTTCAATTGATCTTTCGTGAATTTGTGAGCAGAAACGTGTGAAAGCCCTTCTCTTCTCTACCCACTACTAGCCTTGGCCACAACATAATTGTGGAAGGTGTGTCAATTTTCTCAAGCTAGAGAGGGCCCCAACCAACAATCAAGCCAATTTGTTCCTCGTAGGATCCACATCCACATCAACCAACCAATGGGCAACCCTGAAAATTCATAATCACATTGGTCCTCAGTCTAAGTCATCAACAGTGATCTTAACCCTAAAAACTACAATCACAGGTATAGTATAGGCAATGTATAAACGGTAATTCTTGATTGTTGATACAACCAATGGACAACCATGAAAATTCTTAATCACATTAGTCCTCCGTCTATGACATCAATAGAGATCCTAATCCTAAAAATCACAATGCTATGATCATTCCCAAACACACTTGTAGGTAATTCTTAACTATTGATACATATAGTCTATATTGCGTAAACAGTTAAAACTTATCTCCGCATAAAGATGGGACATTTCCTAGCATCTTTCAACCAAAAATTTCTCGTCAAAATTAATATGCCACAACAATAAATTTCATTATCCATGCATGTATATAATGATTCTTTGGTTAATTGAAGATGATTAGCCGGTGGATTGACTTTGAGAGCAATTTTGGCTGAATCACCAAAGACAGACTGAAAAAGATCATCAGGGGAAAAAGAAAAAGAAAAGGTCAAGCATGTTGGGGGGGCCAACTGATAGCAACCACACCCGATCATCTCTCTCTCTCAAGTTTTGTTCTGGTCTGGCAGGACCACAGTTTTTCTTATACATCTCTCTCTCACTCTGTTTTTATTTTTATTTTTTAATTTAATAAAATAATTGTATAGGAAAGATTGAGGACCACTCTAATCTTCAAATCCCAATAGTATAGTATATAGTGCAGGAGATAAGAAGACGACAAAGTTACAGCTGTGAATGTTGAACCCACTACTACTTCTTTGTCCCCACCACCACTTCTTTGCCCCTCACCGCCGCCACCACCACCACCACCGTCACCACAAATACCAACGACCAAAAAAAAAAGACGGGAGAGAGTGATCGGTTTTTCCTTGACTTTCAAGTTATCGACCGGCCTTCATACGGGTTTGTTCATGTTGCAAAAAAGTGGCTTGAATTAGAGCTATATTTATAATTCCATGTGAATTGGTAAATAGTCATAAATTGATATATAAAGAATTTGATTATAGACAGATAGGTTGATGATTTTCGAAAAAATTGTATACTTATTTGACAATACTATTCTATTTTCTCCCCCTCGTTCTCTCATTTTCCCAAAAATATCAAATCTCAGCTATTTGACTTGATTTAAGCAGAATCCAATGGTTTGTTCATTTATTTATTTTATAACAAAAATGTTGATTTTTTTGGGTAAATACCACGTGTTGTTCCCATATTCAAATGGTGAGATTAATCCCCGCTGGGAGTTCGGCTTGCCCTGACTACAAAAATGTTGGTTTTTATGATACAAAAAGAATTGAAAAATCAATACATTCAATTAGATGTTGATGTTAATACACGACTCCCATTTCTTTTTTCCTTTCGGATTCTTGTGGAACACATGATTGAAACGATTGAAGGTGCTTCGTAGCATCATCTCTTTGTGATGCAATATGAGGTTGGTACAACTTATTCAAAACCATTTATTTATATAAAGTATGGCATTAACACAGAAAAAAAGGTTTGTGATGCATGCATCCATATATGCATTTTCATAATTCTTTCAAATAAATGTTTTACTTTAAAAACGAGGGATATTGAAAGCACCTTGGAATTTGGTTTAAATTTTTTTAAATTTTCAGTACAAGCAATTGGGATAGGGGCCCTAGGGATTTTGAACCTCTACCCACATGGGTGGAGGTGGAAAAACTCAACCAACTAAGTTATACTCCACTGACAAAGCACCTTATATTCTTAGGAAAGGAATAAGGGAATGCTGGTGATACAAATGTTTTAATTTTCTCTAAAATTTGTGATATAAAGTTTTTTATATTACAAAATTACTAGAAATGAGTGGTTGGTTGAAAGCCTTTACATATAGATAAAATGCTTCCTTGCTACCTACGCAAAACTCACACGTAAAACAAAAGGAACATAGGAAGAATATTTATATTGTTAATGTTTTAGGTTCTATTCTTGAGTTATGCAAATCCCTCCCCAACAATTGTTTTTCTTGTGTGGGACCCATATTGGTCCTCATAATGCCCCAATCACCACCACTTAGGACACATCAAACATATTCCTAAATGCTTAAAAACATAGGTTTTTATTTATTTATTTATATATATAGGTACAATTTTGAGATTTATATGTGAAATGAACTTAGAAGGTCCTAAAAATATTATATTATTTTTCAGAAAAAAAAAATCAATTCTTGTTTTAAAATTTGGTACAAATTCAAGCATCCCTCCAACCAAAAGGGAAAATAAAATAAAATTGGCATCCTCAACCACCATAGAAAAAAAACACACACACAAACATAGACATACTCTCCAAATGAAGGCAACCATACCATATCATATCGAACGGGTGGGAATCCATCTTGTGGGCCCAGTAGTTTTGTGCCACGTAGATTCTGTATAACAGTTGGTTTGGTTTGGTGGGGGGTCATTTTGTTTCCCAACAAACGGGTGCCTTTAGTTTTTCTTCAATTCTTCTTGTACCAACAATAATCAAAATATTTGACAAAATGTGAAAAATAATATTAATAATAATCAAATTGGTATTGAAAAGCATAATACACCAGCCAAAGGAGACGGCAACAGTGACAGCTCAACCCTCAGCCGACTTTCTTAAATAACAAGACATATAGAAAATGTAAGGGTTTGGTACCAAAAATACGGTGCCAATATTTTGATTAATGGAGCACGCTACCTATGTAGTTGGGTGACTATTACGTTGACGTATTTGCGGTAATTCACAATGCATTATAACAGTCAAGAATCGTTGATAAAATGGCATCTTGATTCTGTTTGTTGTTGTACTACGATCAGTCACCGAAACGTATATGAGTAAGTCCTGACCGTTAATGCATGTGTGATAATTTTACACTATGATGATGGAAGCTTACATTTTAACATGGGTAGCATATATGAGATTGAAGAAATCATATATGGCTGGAATTGAGTATCATATATATTGATATGCCTATTTATTATATATCCACCCCGACCCTTAAAAAGTGAATAAAGTAATTGTTACACAACTTTATACAGTGTGACCACAAGAGCTAAAGCTAGAAAGCTACATATATGTAGATAGACTGTAGTGTTAGTCAACAATGAATTCATATTGAAAGTAGTGCTCCATTTATGAGACTGTGAAGTGTCCAAATCAGGTCCTTAAATAGATGGTTGAAGTCTAATTTGTCATTTTAAAAGGGAAAAAAGAATCCATTTTTTTTCTGCTGATAACCCAAGAATTATTGCATACCTAATCAAAATTCATTCTTGATAAACCAAGATTAGTTAGAGCAACTCCAGCGGTAGGGGGAGGGGGCGGGCTGGGGGTTTGGGCCAAAAAGTGATTTTCAGCAACAAAATGTTGCCCAGGCAGGCCATGGGCCCCATGAGACTGGGCAGGCCCTCGGGCTCAGGTTGCCTGAGTTGCTGCCAGGGCTATGTGACGTCAGCATTATTTTTGCTGACGTCAGCGACGTAAAAAAATATTTAAAAAATATGAAAAAAATATGAAAAAATCCAAAAAATTCAGAAATATTTTTTAATACATACCTATCAATTTTATTATTATTAATTTCACACATACAACTAAAATTAATCACATGTAAAAAAATAAAATAAAGATAAAAGTGAATAGTAGTTCTTAGTTTCTTGTAGCACAGTGGAAACGAGCAACTGCGCACTGAAAGCTATTGTCCAGCGTAAATAGTAGCTTCCTCCCCCTTGCCATGGCAAGAGGCAAACAGGTGGAGTTGCTCTTAGAATTAAATACTTAACCTACCCAATCAAAACCCTTTTTCTCTGAGTAAGCCTTAAGTTGAATTAGGACCCCAGAAAAACAAAATCAGAGGAAATTATAAAAACAAGAGAAAACAGAAAAGAAATAAAATAAGCAATCAAATTGTCAGGCCGCAGAAGCAAGCAGCTTTATCTTGTTTCTTTTTGTGAGCTCTCTTCCAACCGCTTTCATGGTAATGATTCATTCTATTGCCCCCTGTTTCTATTTTCATCCCTCAGTCAGTCCCTCTCTATGCTAAAAACTCATTTCTCAAGAGGCATCAAAACCAAAACAAAACAAAACCATTGAAAACCTCACAAAAAGCTTTCAAATTTTCCTTTCTCTATCTCTGTGTATGTAAAATCTTTGTTTTTCTCAGACGTGGTGCAGAAAGTTGTGTGTCTCTGATCCCGATATACGGCTCTCCATGGCATCTTTCTTACACCATTAACGATAAAACTGTCAAAGCTATCGAGTTTGCAACTTTCTCTCCTTCTCTCTCTTCTTTTCCTCTCTCTCTCTCTCTCTCTCTCTCTCTCTCTCTCTCTCCCACACTGGCATACACCATAATGACATAAAAATCCGTTCTCAAACACAAGGGGTCTCTACTTTCTTTGTGGTCCTCAAAACCCAACTCTCACTTACCCTTTTGAAATCACAGCTTCCTCTACAAAACCCATTTCTCCAAATCACAAACTGGTTTAAATTTTGCCCACTAGAAAATGCAAGAATCTGGTTTGGGCATGATGGGTGGTGGAGGTTTAAGCAGCGGCGATGGTCATCATGAGCACCATAATCGCCAACTCAAGGCTGAGATAGCCACACACCCTCTCTATGAGCAGCTTCTGTCTGCCCACGTGTCATGCCTCCGAGTGGCCACGCCAATCGATCAGCTGCCACTCATAGACGCGCAGCTCTCTCAGGCACACCATCTGCTGCGCTCTTATGCCTCTCAGCAGCAGCATGGCCACTCAGTCTCTCCCCATGAGCGCCAAGAGCTTGATAACTTATTGGTTAGTCTTTTTTTTTATTAATAAATTTTAGTTAATTAACTCTTGTATTGACTTTTATTATGTATGGGGTTTGATTCGGCAGGCACAATATTTGATCGTTCTGTGCTCTTTCAAAGAACAACTTCAGCAACATGTCAGAGTCCATGCCGTGGAAGCTGTCATGGCCTGCCGTGAAATTGAAAGCAACTTGCAGGCTATCACTGGTATATGCTCCATCTCATCTGAAAAGAACTTCACCTTTCTTACTGTAGATTTTAATAATTTTATTTCGTACTTTATTATATACCATATACCATATTTCGTGTTTGACATGAAAATCTAAGCATTTTCATCACATTTTCATCACACCTGGTGCATTAGAACTGTTAATATTTGTTTATTTTAGTCATTGGGGATGAAATTGCTTGTGTTTTAATGCGTTTGGTAGGCATAAAAGATAAGAACGGCCAGCTATGTTGGGGTTCTGGAAGTTTGAGTAGTGTCCTTGAAAAAAGTTGGTAGGGTCTACTATAAAAATAATCAAAGATTAGAGTTGGGTAGGGGTTGGTTAATAGATTCAAACTCAGTGAAGGTCCTGAGGGAGGAGAGGTTGCACCCTAATAAAATTGCAGGTAATTTTTTTTTTAAAGAACTTTCTTATTGAGAGGGTCGATAACATACTAAACTCATACACACACACGGACACTAGAACTCAAACCCATGATCTTTTCTAAGAGTAGCATTTGCTCCAAATCACTACACTAATAGGTCCTTTGCGATAGCAGAATATTAAAGGGTTCAAGAGTACTTTTAATTCTGATGATTGCAGTCATTATTATTATTGTTATTTTCTTTGGGAAATAGAATGCATGAACTCGTTTGTTGGCTTATCCATATCTTGGAAGTTTGGTGAGTTGGTGACTTGTTGATTTGGTGGTGGAGTATAACTAAGTGCATGTAACCACTCATATCATTTATGAATGATATATGATTATGTGAGGGTTGGATCGATTGGGGTCTGCTAGCTAGCTGCTAGCTGCTAGCTGAAACAGGTACAAGGTCTTTTCACAATATTAAAATACCAAAATAATAAAATTATGAATTATGAAACTTCAATAAATTAATTAATGATATGAAAAAGGCCTCATTAAATTTTGTGTGTGTAGATTTATATCCTCATTAATTGGTTGTTAGGGTTAGACACACCGAACAAAAAGTAGAATACAAATTGAATAAAGAAAAGGTAGTTGGCTTGTAGCTCAAGTGTTTAAGAGTATTCATCATACACTCGAGTTTCTTGTGTTTCATTTCGGCTCTCCCAGTATATGAAGAAAATGTTGGATAAGAGTATTGATAGATACGTCTCACATCAAAATAAATCCTAAAAAGTTGGACAAGGGTATTGCTTGAGACATCATCTCCTTGCCACGTTATTTTTGTAACTAAAATTTGAAAAAACGTATGGTGACTTGGTTAAGTAATTGCTTGTTTACTGCAAACAAGCCAACATTAAACTTGTTCCAAATATAAGGAGGTGGAGATTGATTTTACTAAACCATATGGTTATTGGTAACATATTATCTAATTGTGGCTTGCATTTTTTCCCCCAAGCTAAAGTAGTAGGTAGAACTTAGCATGGTCTCGTAAGACTTGTACGTGAACTTCAAGTGGCATTCATATCAAATTTTGACTAGTATCTTGTTTTTTTCTTGAACAATTTTGACCAGTATTTTGTTTTCTATCCAAGCAAAAAAGAGTGAATGAAAAAAGAAAATAAAAACTAAGAAAATTTGGATATAGGTTTGTTGGATTCAAATTTTATTAGTTATAAGGTGCAACCGACAACGCCCCCCAAAAAAAGGTGAACCCTACACCCATATGGATCATATTGGTTGTTGTTCTTTGTTCAATTCTTGCCATGCATGCGTAGACCTGATATTTATGCCTTCTTGGGTCTGTTAATTCCTTTTCTTCTCTTGTATTATTTGTCACAAATATGAGGTGATTGAAAAAGACCTATAATACCTTAACACATTAATGGTCATTTTCCTTTTGTTTTATAGGTAATTAGGATGAGAGTCTTGTTTTTTTCTTCCCAAGGTTCAAATATTTTAAAAATACTCTTGATAGTGCCTTCTGAATACCATAAATATTTAACTGTTAATGTTAGATTAATTTGTAAAACAAAATTATATCATAAAACTTATAAATACACCAATAATTTAAATGGTATGCTGCTTATCACCTATTTCATGCATTTAAATCAGACATTTTGACTCATTTCTAAGAGCTGCTGACCAGACCTTTGGGCTGGACTGAGCCCAACTATGGTTCAAAATTCAGGTACCAAAACAATGTTGCTTATAGGTCCATCTCACCAGTCAGTTTGTATAAGAGTTATTTTTGTACAATTTTATATGCACAAATGTAATAGGGAAATTGAGTAACAAGTAAATGCTTTGTGAACATGTTGTGATACAAAGCAAGATAGAATGGAAAATTAAGCTGAAGGCATTCAGTTCTGTCATTTCCTTGCCAATACGAAGTAGAATTAGTACTGAGTTTTGAGGCTTAATTTCCTCTGTTTCATCTTTTTCAGGAGTAAGTCTGGGTGAAGGTTCAGGTGCAACAATGTCAGATGATGAGGATGACATGCAGATGGATTTCTCTTTGGATCAATCCGGCGGCGAAGGGCATGACATGATGGGATTTGGCCCCCTACTCCCAACTGAATCGGAACGATCGCTAATGGAAAGAGTTCGCCAGGAATTGAAGATTGAGCTGAAGCAGGTAAATATTGCACATACATAAAAGTTACATCATGGTTGAAGTTATATTGAAAATTTGTTCTACTACATTTTGGTTTTGGGATGCAAAAGGAGTTTACTTACTGTTGCCTGAAAATATACCAAGCTATTGGTAGACATTGTTGCCATGTGACAGCATAAACATAGCAAACTTACACTGTTAAAATTTGCAGGGCTTTAAGTCAAGAATTGAAGATGTAAGGGAGGAGATTTTAAGAAAAAGAAGGGCAGGCAAACTTCCTGGTGACACAACTACAGTGTTGAAGAATTGGTGGCAGCAACACTCAAAGTGGCCCTACCCAACTGTAAGCAAACAAGTCCACCATTCATTGATTTTGTTGCACTTTAGAGGCAAAATAGGAAAGATATAAAAATAAGTAGCTGTGGTAACAAGATCTCTACCTCCAGCTCTGTTTACTGCTTCTACAATTTATTGATATTTGTGATGCCATTAACAATGAAAGCTGCATATAATATATATACAGGAAGATGACAAGGCAAAACTCGTGGAGGAAACAGGGCTGCAGCTCAAGCAAATAAACAACTGGTTCATCAATCAAAGGAAGCGTAACTGGCACAGCAACTCTCAATCAGTGACCTCTTTAAAGTCGAAGCGCAAAAGATAGACGAACCGATTGATCTTGTTTGTTAACCGGAGAAACAGTAAACGATGAACTCACGTTTATGTCTGATATATGGCTGTTTTGTGACCTTGGCGGAGTATACATAGGATCTACCCAATACTTTTGAAAAGCATTGAAGGGATATTAGATGTTTGCAAAACTCAGCTACAGAGAGTAACAACTGGCCAACTAATAGCTTACCATGTGGGGTTGTATAAATTTCTATTTTCAATAGGGTAATGGTACTTGATTGATCTTTATGTATTATATTTCATTTACTTCTGAGTTGCTTCCCATTAACACTTACAAATGTAGACTGGTTGATCTGTTTCTGTAAAATTGTTGCAACATTTCTAACGACATTTTGAATTTCACAAATATAAATGCTCTGTTGAATTATTTGCAGCATGGCTCCCCACCACCAAGCCTTGAATTGGGTTGTCAGCTACAACTTGCCAAATTATTTGACTGCATATAGAGAAAGATGTTCACAAACTGAAAAAAGGGCAGCATTGCCTGGTAAATAAAAACTAATGAACGTGTTCTCATAAAATAGACAGTTGTTGACTATTTTGCCTCAAATAGAAAACTCATGTGAATCACTTTCGGTGGCTTTGCATGTGACTCATCTTTTGGACTACATGGAGGGCAAAGATGAATGTGGTTTCTATCAATATTTTCAAAGGCGAGGCGTAGAGGTGAGATATTTTTAGTCGCGCTATGTGAGGCGTAAGCCTTGAAGCATTGAGGCGTAAGCCTTTTGAACATTAATTTATTTTAATAAAAAAAATTTATAAATAATACAATACAACAAAATTGTAGTACTAATTCGTATTGAACTTTAATTATCTCTCAGATATAAGTACTAATTGTTATTCAAGCATAATAATTAATCTCCAAACATAAAATATTTATTTAACATTAAAAAAAACTCAATTCATTCATCCCACTTCTCATTACGAATGGAGAGAATTCTCAAACTGATGGAGAATGTTGAGTAAGGGTATAATATTAGGGTTATAGTATATATAGATCCATGTTAAGATATTTATAATTTAAAAAAAAAAAGAAAAAGGGAAGCAGAAGGCGTTAGCCATTCTGCTTGGGCATTTAACAAAACGTGCGTGGGGACTGTTGAGTGGGGGAGTAAAAAAAAAAGAAAAAGAAAAAAAGGGGATGTTCAGTGGGGGAGTAAAAAAAAGGCATTTAACAAAATGTGCGTTTAAGTCATTTAGGTTTGGGGAGTCAAAACGTGCATTTAACTTAAAAGTTTAAAACCAAGAAACCAACTTAAACGACGTCGTTTCATTGAAGAAGACCTAAAAAAAATTAACGCAACTTCATCTTCTTCATCAAGCTAACAGATTGCAGATACAACGGCATCGCGCCTCACTCCTCTAAATGTGAAGCAAGCTAAACAGAGGAACGCTTGAGGCGATTTCCATTCGCCTCGCTCTGACGCGCACACCGGAGTGCGATTAGGCATGCCTTTGAAAACATTGGTTTCTATATAATGAGAAGCCGTGGGCAGTGAGAGAGAGCAGAGAGTCAATGAGAGGAGTGAGGGAGAAGAAAAAAAATCAGAGTTGTGCAGCAGAAGAATTGTAGCTGTCGTTTGTGGTTTTTTTTATTCTTCAAATTGTACTCAATTTGTATTCCCTTTATATTCTTGAGTGTGTGAGCTTGGGTATATTTGAGGCTTGGGTTTTCTGAGTGTTAAACACTACTGTATTCTCTTATTGAATATAGTGGAATACTCCGTCATCTCCAAACTGGATGTAGGCATTGCCGAACTAGTATAAATCTTGGTGTTCTTGTTGGTTGTTGTTTTGTTACTTTTATCTCCTGCTAGTTGTTGTTTTATTTTTCACTCACAGTTGGTTGTCGCTTCCGCACAACAACAGTAGCTCTATAAACAATGTATCCCGTCTCACGTTCATTGATCGTGTGACCAGACTGCGAGGAGAGGGACGTGCATAAACGCGTTCAAGATTTCTCCTCTACTTGTGCTTCAAACCTAAAAAGTTACAGAACTCACATTCTGCTAGTTGGAATTTGGAAGTGTAATGTATTGAATTCAAAAGCTATTACAACAAAACAAAATTTGAGCATTGCAAGTAAATTTCATTTGAAGCACTTCTATTATACAATATACATGCGCATGCGCATGTACTCACTGCAATTTTAAAGCCAGTAAAATTGGTTCATATTTTGTGATCCGAACGATCACCTAAAGATATCAAGATATATTTATATTTTCTTCTCTTTATAAGTTGCAACTTGCAAGATAAGGGTTCATTTAAAATGCGAAAAAGAGGACAACTAGTGCTCCACTATTCTTGTACAAGATAACAAGCACTCTGCACAAAAGTTAAGCATCAAAACTTAATAAATGAATAAGCAATATGCACCAAAAGCTTAGCTAGAAGATGATCGAGAATTATGTATGGTGTTATATGATGGAACAGAATGTGTTATGCATTGCATACTTCTAAGAAATCTGGAATGACTATTTCCATAGAAATTGAAGACCAAGGAACTAATCCTATTCACCAAATATTTGTTAGCAATTTGTGCGGGATCAAATTGCCTCACATCATATAAGTGACTGTTCAATATATTAAGTTATGTATGCCAAAATTTCATTGAAGATGGTATCAATGTTAATGTGATATGGAGAGTCGAAATACATAACCTGAACTACATTATTATTATTATTTTTTAGTACAGCGTTTAAGGGAGGGGGTTTACACACAAACATTCCTGAGTACCTGGGGTTTCAAACAACATTAATTCTTAAAACAAAAGCAAGCATAAGGTGCATGGTATGTACTATTCCATTTGGGATGAAAACTTTTTCTCATCTTTTTTAAGGTTCTGAGTGCTACCTACCTTTAAAACGTTTTAAGGCCTTATGTCATGTCTCAAGGTGGCATGGAAAGAGTAGGTCAGCCGCCATAGACGTATGTGGATGCCTTTTGAGGGTGATCACTTCATTTTAATTGGATTCTCAAACATCTTCTATTGGAGGCTTCACAATCAAACAGTGATATGCTTCAAAAAGTGAAGGGGAAATATTGAGTTTGTAGCTCTATCTATGCAAATGCTATACGTTGCATGGAATTAAGCTTTGTGACCACCACTGAAATCTACAGTAGCAATTTAGTACTTTAACATTTTCTTAGCCAGAAAAAAGGCACCCACCTACACAATAAATAGGGCAAACATCAAATAGAGCTTCCCCAACATTCACCCTTCATCAAATGGATTCTCCACCATGCTTATGGTGGCTATTAATTTTAGGTTCAATTGTGCATCTTGTACAGCAACCCCAACTTCTTCAGGCACATAGATTTTCCTTCACACATCACCCAAAGGGACCTTTCACAAATGTCACCAAACACCTTCACTTCCCAAATTTTCTCACAACTTCAAGCCTTGGAACCAATTTTCCTCAACTAAAATTCCTTGGCAATGCAAGAGTCTCAGAAGAGAAGGGTGTGATTCAAATACCCCATTCATCATCATCACAAGCTGAACAGCCTACATACCAAGTAGGCAGAGCCATTTACTCCTCTCCTATACGCCTCTTCGACCCGTTAACACTAACCCCAGCTTCTTTCGAGACCACATTCTCCTTCCAATTCACCACTAACTCCATCGCAACTCGTGGGGGCAATGGCCTCGCCTTTGTCATTTCCCCCGATGAGTTCACCATAGGACGACCGGGCCCCTGGCTCGGAATCCTCAACGATGCATGCAACCATTACAAGGTGTTTGCAGTCGAGTTTGACACTAACCACGATCCGCAATTTGGCGACCCCAATGATGATCACATTGGCATCAACCTTGGGGCGGCAGTCTCATTCAAAACCGCCAATTTGTCAGAAGCTAATATTTCCCTCCACAATAGCAAAGTCCACAGAGCGTGGATCACCTATGATGGCAATCATAAACACATCAACATCCACATGGGTTTAGACGGCAACCCAATTCCCTCAAAACCAATATTGTCTTCACCTCTAAACCTCTCTCCATTTCTTCAAGAGTACATGTTCGTAGGGTTCTCTGCTTCCACTGGAAATTCATCACAAAATTCAATCCACAATATACTTTCATGGAACTTTTCATCCACAGTACAAGCTTCTCTTCATGTCCCATCCACCAAAATTTGCCACAGAAATGTAGCGCACCTAGTCTCCAAGTACTCCACCACACCCCACACAAACCCACCAAGCGGTTTCTTGATCTTTGTGGCTCTGCTAGTCTTGAGCTCAGTGGCTTTGCTCAGTTTTTACTTCAGCCGCATAAAAACAAACACCTCGGATGCACTTTTGTTCTTCGACACAAAACAGAGGCCAATGCTCCCAATCAGTCCTCGCCGTTTCACATTTGCAGAGCTCTACATCGCAACGCGGCGTTTTGACAAAGCCCAAGTCTTGGCCACCGACTGTAGAGGAGGCAGCACGTCCGTTTTGTACAGGGGGACGCTTGTGAATGGGTGCCAGGTCGTAGTGAAGCGATTCTCAACTCAGTTCTTGAGTTCCCCCCGAGTTATGAAACGACTCGGCGATCAAATAACTCGGGCGAGTCACCAGAATCTACCCAACATACGCGGGTGGTGCTGCGACGGTAGAGAGGCCATGATCGTCTACGATCATTACCCGAACGGAAGCTTGGACAGGTGGCTGTTCGGGATTGGAGCGCTGCCATGGACGTGGCGGCTCAAGCTCGTCAAGGACATAGCACAGGGTCTGAGCTTCCTCCATTCCAAGCAGCTCGCTCATGGAAATTTAAAAGCAAGCAGCGTTTTCCTGGATGTAAATTACCGACCTGTCCTTGGAGATTACGGGTTGGACTTCTTTTTGCACGGGTCGGGTCGGGGCAGCAAGGGTGATGTGTTCGGGTTTGGGATGTTGGTTTTGGAAGCTGTGGCGGGAAGGAAAGAGGAGGGTCTTTTGGGATTTGCGCGGGAGATGTTTGAGAAGGGAGACATAGGGAGGGTTGTGGATGAGAGGATGGGAAACCGAGTTAACTCGGAGGAAGCGGTTCGGATTTTGAAAATTGGGCTGAGTTGTACTGCGAGCGAGAGTGGTAGGAGGCCTTGCATGGAAGAGGTGGTTCAGTGCCTTGCATCTAGTTCCCGGTTGCTTCCTCAGCCTATATTTTAGTTGAGACAGCAGCATCATGTATTTTTATTTTTATGTTTTTAGTTTTTTCCTTAGCCTATATTTTAGATTTCATCATGTAATTTTTTTAAGCCAAGGACATAACGGTCTAAATGTCATTAAAAAAACTGATAATTAAAAACACGCGCCTAAAAGCCAGCAGCGACAGCTTCGCCTCCTAATTTTTAGCCTGCCTTCCTTTAGCCGCCTTTGTGAGACGACCAAGTGTTGATTTTCGTTTGATGACGAGAAGAACGGCAGTGAGAAAAGGAAACAAAAATAAACTTCACAATAAATCTGAGCTGATGGAACTTTCCAAGCATGTCAAGGAAGAATACCCGATGTCTTCTCAATCCTTCTTTGATTGTCAACGCTTTGTTTCAGATGTATCACTGCCTCCTGTTTGGGAATTTCGCGTTGATTATTCATTTGGGTCCACATTTTTGCGTTTAATAATGGGAAAGTCTGCTTCTTCTTCTTCTTCCTCTTCATATCCATTCAACTACTACCAAATATATTTTATTGTTCTTTCTCTTCCTTATTGCACTTTCAAGCCTACCTTCTTTTACTCATTCAGAGCAGCCCATCATATTATTTCTGCCTACCCTTAAACCCCAAATTTCAGTTTTGGCCTTTTTCTTCCACCGGATGAATATAAGCCCATTTGGCTAGTTTTCCTTCCCACTACCTTGAATAAAGCCAACCCAGATTCATTTTAGTGCCAATTCTTTCTTTGGTGTGGAGCAACAAGAAATTTGGGGTCTGTGTGAATTGGGTAGTTACCCTTTTATGATTTTGAAACCTGTTATTGGCTTTTGGGTAGCAATTTAGTTGGTGGAGTTTGTTTGATATTGTTCTGTCAGTGGTTCTGTGTCATTTCATCAAGTTCTAATTTTTTTGTTTTGGAGGTGACAACTGAGAAGTATTCTTGTATGGCTTATCCTGTTTATACTGAATCGTTATCATTTGGAGGCTCAGAACATGGCCAGGGTCAACAAGTTCTGCCATTTCAGGCAGCCAACGGCTCTCTGAAGGTGTCTCTTTTACATGGTAACTTAGCTATTTGGGTCATGAAGGCCAAAAACCTTCCTAACATGGATATGCTTCACAAGACTCTCGGAGACGTGTTTTTAAGATTTCCTAGCAGACTTGGCAGCAAAAGTGAAGGGAAAACATCTGATAAAATAACCAGTGATCCATATGTGACAATATCAGTAGCAGGTGCTGTAGTTGGGAGGACTTTTGTGATCAGTAATAGCGAAAACCCGGTTTGGGAGCAGCATTTTGATGTTCCTGTTGCGCATTATGCTTCAGAAGTGCATTTTGTTGTGAAAGACAGTGATGTTGTGGGTTCCCAGATCATAGGTGCTGTAGGTATCCCAGTTGAACGATTAGTTTCTGGCATGAAAGTTGTGGGAACCTTTCCAATCCTTAATTCCAGCGGGAAAATATGTAAGCCTGGAGCTACTTTGACTCTATCAATACAATATACCCCAATTGAAAATTTGACCTTTTATAATCAGGGAGTAGGCTCAGATCCTGATCATCAAGGGGTCCCTGGTACTTACTTTCCTCTTAGGAGAGGTGGTAGAGTTACTCTCTATCAAGATGCCCATGTTCATGATGGTTGCCTTCCCAATCTGGAGGTTGATGGCAGGGTTCAGTATGAGCAGGGGAATTGTTGGCAAGACATGTTTGATGCAATAAGTCAGGCCCGCCGTTTGATATACATTACTGGGTGGTCAGTGTACCACAAGGTTAGATTGGTCCGGGAAAAAGATGAGACAACAGATTACATGTTAGGGGATCTTCTTAAGACCAAATCACAGGAAGGTGTGAGGGTGCTGCTTCTTGTTTGGGATGATCCAACTTCAAGGAGCATTTTGGGATATAAAACGGTAAGGCCTCAGGAGATTAGAAATATATTATTCTGCTATTTTGCACTACAATATAATTTTGGTTCACATAACCTCATTTTACTTTTCTTGCATATTAGGATGCTTTATGAGTTTTACCCTTCTATTGAACAAGTTATAATTGGCCCAATGTTGAAGCTCCAAAAACTTCTTTGCAAACTGATATATTCCTGTCTTAGGGCTCAAGAATATTGATTGCAACTTATAGCTTTAGGAGAGCAGAGAAATAATGCAACCTTTCTTCTATATGGTGCTGAAACTGACTTGACGTTTTACTGAGTCTTATTCTTAGTTCTACTTCCTAATTTCACTACACGACATAAAGGTGATCAAACATCTTAAGATTCATGAAATCTCAAAAATAGAACATAGTTTGTGTCTGTTCTTAGATAAAATCTTTCACTTAAAATTTTAATATTTTACTTAAGATACGATTCTTTATGAACCACCAAGCTAGTTGGTGAAAATGTTGCTTGTTTTCTGCAGTCATATTCCCTTTCGTGCCTTGTAATTTAAAATTTCGTCTCATTATCTTCCTCACACATCTACAAGACACAAAGGCTATGTGCTTCATCTGGTTGACACCAAGAATAGCTTCAATAAATGCTTGAGAAAACTAATAGTTTGTTGTACATCATTATCCAATTCTGTAATTATTTGTCACTTCAGTATCTTTTACCTGCTCAAGTCCGTCAATAACTGTCTTCTTTCACCTGATATCATTGATTATGTAATGTGTAGGAAGGGGTCATGCAAACTTATGATGAGGAGACTCGGCGTTTCTTCAAGCACTCTTCAGTCCAAGTGCTACTTTGCCCTCGATCTGCTGTAAAGGGTAGCTGGGTCAAAAAGCAGGTTGGATAAAACAATCCCTGCATTTATGATGGAAGTTGAGAAAGGAGGCATTGTCCTTGTTTTTTTTTCTTCTCATTTGGTGCTAAAAAGTTTCAATTACTTATCAAATTACACTATTAAATGAACCTGGTATTGGGAAAAAGAAGAGGATGAAATGAGTTATGGAAAGTCCAAATGGCCCAATGGGACCAATCGCTTTTGTCTTACTTGATATTCCTAATGTTGGACATCACATTAGTGGGAGTATTGCATTCGATTCACATATACTAACAAATTGTATTTGGTTCTGCAGCGGAAATGCTTCAACTATCCTTCTTCAAATTGTTTTAGATGACCAAAAGAAAATCTTCATGCTCTTGATTGAATCCAGAATAGAAGTTCCACCTGCAATCTTTTTGAGGACTAGGAATCAGTGTTTCTTTTTTAGATTTCTTGACATGTTGATAGTATCACTGACTTCAGAAACAAGAACTGATATCTCGTATGGCTGACTAGCTCCGAGCTTATGTCAAATGGTCTATGACTGACTACTTATGCTGCTAAATCATTTGTTTCTGGCTAACATGTGCAAAGAATTTTTCTTTTTCATGAGTCCTGGAATTCTGAGGGCATCCTTGTTAAATTCAAAAGGAAATATTTTTGGCATAACTGAGATTGGTTTATCTTGTCATGTGCTGTTCAGATACTTATTAGAAGAAAGAAACTCTTCAGATGTATAATTGTCTGTCACTATTTATTTGTTTGTATTTACATGCATAATGTTCTGAGTTAGTGCTTTCTTTGAACCTTTCAAATTTTGTCTTTGGTTACAGGAAGCTGGAACAATCTATACCCATCATCAGAAAACAGTGCTTGTGGATGCTGATGCTGGCCATTCTAAAAGAAAGATCATTGCATTTGTTGGAGGACTTGATTTATGCATGGGGCGCTATGACACTCCAGAGCATTCTATCTTTAGGAGTATGAAGACTGTGCACAAAGATGACTGTCGTAACCCTACTTTCTCGGTAACCATTGTATTAATTTTCTACTTTGTTGTTGGTTATAGTATTTCCGTTCATCTGAAATGTGTACTCTTCTTGTTTAGGCTGTCTAGTTTGACAAGGGTCATGTATAGTTCTATGATTCTGTTACTGTAATAATTGTGGCTAGAAAATGTTATGACTGGCAAAACATACAGGCATCAAAGCAGTTTCCAGGTTTAAATGCCAAATGTAACATGTAATGCTTGGTATGAGATGCTGAATGATGACTGTGTCCATCGTTAGATGATGGACACAAAATGCAATATGGAAAGTCTATAAGCACTTTTCTTATGAAACATGAAAGAGAATACTCAATAGTTATTAATGAACTACATGCTCACTCTTTCTTCAAAAGTTTCTCATACTTTTGTGATCCTATAAAGAGCATGCAATTCATGGTTGTTATTGGTTTACCAGTTCCGTGGCAGAGCTCTCATGAAAAGTTCACCTTGATGAATCAATTTCAAATAGTGTAATAATGTAGAGTTTTCCCCATCTTCTCCTTTTAAACCTCCTTTATTTTTTGGGTACACAACAGGAGCGTGCTGTTGGTTGTCCAAGGCAGCCATGGCATGATTTGCACAGTAAAATTGATGGTCCAGCAGCATATGACATCCTCACCAATTTTGAGGAGCGTTGGTTGAAGGCTTCAAAACCACATGGTCTTCAGAAACTGAAAACACTGCATGATGATGCATTACTCAGGATTGAGAGAATTCCTGAAATTATTGGGATAGCGGATGTTCCTTGCCTGAGTGGAGATGATCTAGAAGCTTGGGATGTTCAGGTATATTGGATGTCAACCAGCTATATCTGAGGTTTTTTTTTCTTTCTTTTTTTGGGTATGAGTTTAAAATACAGTTAACCGTTTGCTCACAATTGAAGGTTTTCCGTTCAATTGATTCCAATTCCGTGAAAGGATTTCCAAAGGACTCAAAGTATGCTGCAAGCATGGTGAGATGTTTGGCTTTTAACTTCTTTGCACTAACATAAAATATCTCACAAACTTAATTCTGATGGTTCACCATATGTCTGCATTCTGTAACAGAACCTGGTTTGTGGGAAGCATGTGCTGATAGACATGAGTATACATGCAGCATATGTCAAGGCAATCCGTGCAGCTCAACATTTTATTTACATAGAGAACCAGTACTTCCTTGGGTCATCATATAATTGGAACTTATACAATGATTTAGGTGAGAACTCTGACCTTTGAAGCAGGTAACCATGAAATGAATTTAGGTGGTTCATTAAACATTTCAGTGTTCCCTTTTTCCCTTCCCACTTAGTGCGAGCACGTAGCATTGGAATTATGTTGAGGAAATAATGTAATAAGCTCTCCTTAATTCTGAACAAGAAATTTGGGGGAAATAATAAAATTTTGGATGATAAAGCAATACACATGGCATATGTTAAATCGGATCCTAAACTTATATGGTCTTTCCATGTGATTTATTGTTTGTCATAGAGACATCAGTGATAAGGCATTTTTCTGCAGGTGCAAACAATTTAATACCAATGGAAATTGCTCTTAAAATCGTAAATAAAATCAAAGCAAATGAGAGATTTTGTGCATACATTGTTATCCCCATGTGGCCAGAAGGTGTTCCTACAAGCACTCCTATTCAACGAATTCTCTTTTGGCAGGTAATCTGATTACTATTTTAAAAAAGTACTTATAGGTGTCTTAAGCAATAATTGTTGGCTTGAGACGAATTAGAGTTCTAGCATATCATATGAAGCTTGTTGGGCTGTAATAAACAAACATCATTTATGCAGACCCCCTTCTTTTGCATCAAGTTTTTCTCTTTTGTCCTCATTAAGTATGTCTGGAATCCAAATTTATTTCAAATTATCTAATTTTATTTTTCAAGGCAATTTGTTTTGACCATTATTCATATGAAACTTCCATTAATCACTAACAATGTGGCACTATTTGTGAGTTTATTGTTGCATGTTTTTTCACCTGCTATTTTTCTATTACTGCAGCATAAAACAATGCAAATGATGTATGAAATGATTTACAAAGCTCTAAAGGAGGTTGGACTTGACAATAAGTATTGTCCACAAGACTACTTGAATTTCTTTTGCCTCGGGAATCGTGAGACGCCGAATGGTGAAGACAACTCTGCTGCAAAGGCAAACAAAAAAGAAGCAAACACTCCTCAAGTATCTCCTCTGACATTTCTCTTGAGTTGATATTTAGCTTTCCCTTTTCCAGAAGCTACGTGTTCCAATATGCCTCATTTGTTTCTTCTGGTTTTCTGTAATCCAGGCACTCACTCGGAAGAACCGACGCTTTATGATCTACGTCCATTCCAAAGGAATGATAGTGGACGATGAGTATGTCATCTTGGGATCTGCAAATATCAATCAGCGATCCTTGGAAGGTACCCGAGATACTGAAATAGCAATGGGGGCATATCAGCCTCAGCATACCTGGGCTAGCAAACGCTCAAGTCCACATGGACAGGTAAGCCTGGCAAGTTAAAGATTATTGTATTCATATTACTAGAGGTTGCCTGTGGATTTATGTGTTGTAAATGATTCCTGAAAGTTAAGGAAGCTTGACAGAAATGATATACCATTCTTAACAATTTTCGACCAAAACTTAGGTTGTCTGAATATCCAAATTTCTCTGGCCAAAAAAAGAAAGAGTAGTCAGATTTCATTGAACTTAGGTTGTCTGAATACCATTCTTTATCAGTGCTTGAAAAGTCTCTGATACTTGTCTCTTCAAGTAAAAATATGTTTGGTGCTTAGTTTTCTTAGTTTGCTTCAGGGTATCACAATTGATAATTCCCAGTGCAAAGATTATTGTAATCATATTGCTAGAGGTTGCCAGTAAATTTTGTAAATGATTCCTGAAAGTCGAAAGATGGCCGAGAGAATTTTCTGCAGCATGATAGAATTATATGCCATTCTTAACAATTTTCAACCAAAACATAGGAACAGGTCATCATTCATGAATCATGCATATGGAAATGATAGGCGACAAGAAAGAGTTTGTAATAATTTGATATGTTTGTGTGATTGCAGATATATGGATATAGAATGTCACTGTGGGCAGAGCACATAGGATCTCTTGAAGAATGTTTCAAGCAACCAGAGAGCATCGAATGCATGAGACGGGTACGGTCTTTGAGTGAGCAGAACTGGAGGCAATATGTGGCCGATGAGATTACAGAAATGAAGGGTCACCTCCTGAAATATCCAGTTGAAGTTGATCAAACTGGCAAGGTGAAGGCTCTTCCTGGCTGTGAAACATTTCCAGATGTTGGTGGCAACATACTGGGGGCATTTACAGCCATCCAAGAAAATCTCACCATCTGATCCAATTCATCAACACCTACATATTCACAATGGCTTTCAGTACAGTTTTAAGTCCAAGTGAAAAGTATGCTTCTGCCTCAATTCCTGGTCATACGGCTTGATCCAATTTTACACAATTTTTTTCAGTTTTTTTTTTCTTACACACCAAAAGGCAGGATTTGAACCTACAAGAGCTGTGAATAAATTTTGTTTGTTTTGTTGAATGCTGCATGAAGGCGCATATACTCAAAACCTCTCCTTTTTCTATTTCTCAATCACTAGCATCTACTACTACAGTTAAGTTTACCAACTTTCCAATACACCATGGTCAAATTGATGGCTGTTTAATCATGTCCAAGTATAATTTTTCCTTGTTCCATTTTTTTGGGAGCGAAATCGACCCTACGTTATCTCTTTCATCCATCCATCCACCGAGCCTGCCACATGAGCTAAAGATTGATGGCAAAATGTGAGTTATTTTGAGTGTTTGGTGGGGGTCGAACTTAGGACCACTTTCAACATTGGAAAAAGGAATACCGCTAAACCAAAGGAGGAATTGGTCGTCTTGATTCCAAATGTGATTGAGAAAGAGAAACAAGAAACAGAAAAACAGAGCCGTATATCACGAGTAAATGCGGAAGATGGAAACATGGGGTCCTACAAAGCTTTTTCTTTCGCTGTCACACGATTAACACTTGAGCTAAAGGTGTGTTCTTTCTCAAACCACCCATTCTTTTGGACAATAGAGATTCGTATCCCACTTCACTATCATATACGGGTTTTATTAACAGTGTTCTGCAGCTGCATCAAGCATCATCTTGATTCCTGCCATGATCTTATATAACTACAACCACCACCACTCATTTGGTTTATATAGTTTGGTCATGGGAATTTTAGACCAATGCCACCGGAATTATGGTTTTGTTGCAATTTAATGCTTGCAAAATTAATTGTGTCAATTTGCCATTTTCATGAATTTTTTTGTTGCAATGTGTGACATAGTCTAAATTTTTCTTTTTCCTTTTTTTTTTTCCTCCAAAAAATTGTGCATGATTCGCACGTGACTCTTTTAAAGGGTATTTTAGCATCCAAAATATTGATACACTCTTTTTGAAAGATCGCATGCAAAATATATTGGAACAAAATTATGATTACGGTGCTAAAGAGGAACAGAGTCTATAATTCATGTAGGAGCCGAGTTGGTATAATTTTCCCACTCAAATCACGAAATGAACGAAAAAGAGCACAACCAAAGAGGATCTACTAAGTACTCGTTTGACATTGCTTATTTGGGGTAATAAGTGATTTTTAAAAAATTTCGAGAAGCCCAGCCTGTTTGGTAATCTATGAAAAAATCACTTATTGTTAAAAATTGCTGTGAGAGAAAGCAATAAGGGGAAATTAGCTAATGACCTGCTTTCATTTTCTGATTATATTGTAATCAGATTTGAGGAGCGCTGGGTTTTAATGAATTTTACAAACTTCCGAAAATACCCCAATCTATTTTCACGCTATCTCTTCCTCCTTCCCTCACATCACGTTGCTTCTTCACAGAGCCCACTCCTCTCCTTCTCTTCCATTCTGCCTATAGTTTTTTCTTGTTGGATCAATTGAAGAGCACTGCTGAGCCACAAGACTCAGGTAAGAGGCGCATATTATGTTTATTTCTTTTCAATTTCAATCTTCCCTCTTTCTATTTAATTTCTAGGGTTTTAACTATCTTCCCAAATGGAAAAATGTCATTCTCATGCCAATACGTGATATAGAAAACCAACAGCAAAAACGCACATCACCACTGACCCAAAGAAAATGGGCTTAGATTAGAAGGTCAGTCCCGCCAGACTTGTAAAAAATATCCATGTTGTCTTTGTCTGTTGCTCTGTTATTGTTTGTCTCGCTTGCAAAAAATATCCCTGCCTTCCTCACTTACTCACTCTTACTCTTGCTGTTTCTCTCTATTTGGTTATGGGCAAATATATTTCGAGGGGGTCAAAACCTCCATAGCATAAAGCTCTAATTTTTACTTGGAATTTTCTATATTATCTTGGTCATAACCTCCAAAGCATAAAGCTATAATATAACCTCTCAGTGGTTTTAAATCTTTTTATATTTCACTGTATTGGTCCTGAAATGCTTGCATTCGTGTTAATATGACATATTTTGTTATGGTCTTGTTTTGTTTCTCTCCCTAATCTCTGTATCTTGAAAAACTATCATTGATTCATTGGTTATGTTTTCATTTTGGAATTTTGGGTTCTAGATGAATTTTTGTATCAATAGTGAGCCACAATTATTTGGTATCTTATTGAGTTGCAAGTTGGTTTGGTGAATTCTTTTTATTAGTTTAGAGATAGAGATAAAGAATGTCAAGTGTTGCCAGTTCAAGAGGCTTTCTATTTCTGGTTAATACTGTTAATGATATAAGAGTTTTGGTATTTCCAAACTAATTCATGTACCTTAGTTAACATTTCCCCATACGTTATATATAATATTTGATTGAAATAAGATGTCAAAGAAGAATAGTAATTTCACCACAATTGAAAATGTCTTCGTAGGGGTGTTCAACCGATGGGTCATAAAGAGGTATTCAATCATGCACACTCTTCCCTTAGAAGTGTTATTGAACGCACTTTTAGAGTATGGGAAAAGAGATGGAGTATTTTATGAGACATGCCTAGTTATCCTTTTGCAAAACAAGTCAAAATAGTTATTGCAACTATGGCACTTCATAACTATATAAGAAGACATGCCAAACGTGATTGTCATTTTGATGAAAGTGAAGATGACCTAAATGGTATTCAAGATGAAGAGATTGAGAGAGAGGTTGATGCACAACAAGAAGATGGTCCTGTAACATAAGAAATGGAGGCACTGAGAAATCATATAGCCGCAAGTTTAATGAGTTCATCTGCTTAGAATGTATACCATTGCTTGTTTATGATTAGTTTAATTGTTGTTATGACCATATTATTGACAATATATTTATTTTTAATGGAATACTTTATTTATTTTAATAATTAAAATAATTTTTAGGGTGTGATGGAATCAGATTTAATACAAAAAAATTATATAAGCTAAAGTGAAAGTGCTTTTCCTTTTACCAAACACTTGAACAGAAATGTCATTTCAACATAATGCCCTTTTAGTCATTATACACAGCTCATAGCACTTTTACAAAAAAATTTACCAAACACTCAGAAACTTATTATTGTACAAACAGCACTTATAACAAAAAGTTTACCAAACGCCAAACTGCTTTCTCTCACAGCTGATTTATCTCACATCAATTCTGACAGCGATTATTCTCACAGCACAGCAATGCCAAACTGGCCCTAAATATTTCATTTAGTTTCACTAAGAAGAGCAAATTTTTTTTTATCTCATTCACTTTTGAAAACTTAGAAATGCGTGTGAGTTTGAATTATACCAAATTGACAATATAGCTTACATTTTAAGGTTCTATGGACATTTTGGAAGGGCTTGGATCTAGGGATAAGAATAAATGAAAGTGAAAGTATTGCCAGAAAAAGAAAAGTAAGCAAGAATTAATACACTTTTATTAATTAGAACATGTAGAGCTGACGCTTGTACACAATCTCCATGATGCATGATGCTTAAATGATAAATTTTAGTTAATTTAGGGGCATTATGGAAAACATGTGGTAGGATTCAAATCGTGTCACTTGAATTTCTTTTTCTTATAAATCCCACTGGAATTATGATATGCAAATACTAGGAAATAGGCATCTGAGTCATTTCAGTGTCTTAATTTTATGTATTTGTCTCTTTATTGTTGTAATTTTTTTTTTTCTTTTATGAACTTTATGGAATCATATTAATATTGTCACTTCCCTTGCTAATTCAAACTTACCCAACAATAACCCGATTGGCATTTTACAGGTGTTCTTTCAATTAGTGAAAATGAAAGGACAACAATCCATCAACTAATGAAGACCAAATAAGAAATTAACTTCATCAATGTGCCTCAAGTGTAAGACAACAATCCTAAGGGCATCTCCAGCTAATGGCGGACCCATAAATTTTTCTAGAGTTGGGCAAAATTTTTTATTTTTTTTGGAGATCTTTTATAACCAGGAATTTTTGGGCTAATTAATATTATATGGTAGGATTATATATTTTTTATTATAGAAAATATGGTAGGATTTCAATGGATAGAAGAAAAAAAAAATCTGATGTGGGTGGCTAGGATAGACTGAATTCTAAAAGATAAGTGGGTTAATATTTAATTGCAATGGATCTAGTTGTACAATTAAGACTAAACTATAAAACCAGCACCGGGCTAAAGCCTAATTGAGCCCCTGCATAGGTCCGCCATTGTCTCCAATAGAGTTGCTATACTCTTATCTTTAGCTATTTTGGTTAGAATGAGGGCAAAACGGAACTCCAACTTACTATATGGCTCTTCATTTTGGAGAACTCCCTATTTGAGTTTGGTTGCTCTCTACATAGAAGAGGATAGAGAAATTGATGGTTCTCCATCACTTCTTCTTTCTCCCTAGGCCCACAACCCTCTCTCACCTCTTACTTTTTAATTTTAGTTACTCAAATATTTAAATTTTAAGAATTAATAAAATATTAGAGATTAGTCAAAATAAAGAACATTACTGGAGGAAATATTTTTTTAAGTAATTTATTATAATAGCTTTTTAGTCATTTTAGCTAAAATTTGGTTAAAATGTAGAGACCCTCCTTGCTAAAATGTCTAAATAAGTAAAACCCAAATTCAGCGTTAAAAGACAAAATATTACGTAACTACCAAAATTACCACTCACAATAAATTTGTCCAAATAGGAACTAATTTTTTCCGCAATGAAACACTTCTACCTTTATATTCACGACAAAAGTTCAACTCTCGCTCTTTCATTTCATTCTTTGAATCATAACAATAAAATGTACATATATTTATGGTTGACAGTCGTTCTTCGAATCATAACAATAAAATGTACATATATCTATGGCTGACAGTTGGCCACGAACGTTCCCCAAAATTTTTTTAAAAAAAAAGAAGATTAAAAAAAAAAAAAAGGTGAAGTCCATGGTATGGGGTGTGAGGTCACCCTCATCCTGACCCACCTCCTTTGTTCAGGCAGAGAATTAAAGATACCATCAGTGTCCCGAAACACTCGCACTCGGCCAATCCATCTCTCATCTCTCGTCACTTGTAATTCCTATATACAATACACGCCCTTCACTTCATTCCTCCTCACAACAAACACATCCTTCCATTTCTTCCTTTCATTCTTCTTCTTCTTAGATCCAAATCTCAAACACTTCTTCTTCTTCCTCTCTCTCTCCCTCGCTCTCGATCCCTCGCCTCGCCATGGGTTTTCCATCCAACGGCGCCGAGAAGCCGCTCAAGTTTCTGATCTACGGCAGGACGGGCTGGATAGGCGGCCTCCTCGGCAAGCTCTGCGAGGCCCAATCCATAGCCTACGAGTACGGCTCCGGCCGCCTCGAGAGCCGCGCCTCGCTCGAGGCCGACATCGCCGCCATCAAGCCCACCCACGTCTTCAACGCCGCCGGAGTCACCGGCCGCCCCAACGTCGACTGGTGCGAATCCCATAAAGTCGAGACCATCCGCACCAACGTGGTAGGCACCTTGACCCTTGCTGACGTTTGCAGGGAGCGCGGGCTGGTCCTCGTTAACTACGCGACGGGTTGCATTTTCGAGTACGATGCGGGTCATCAGCTCGGGTCGGGCGTCGGGTTCAAGGAGGAGGACACGCCCAACTTTATCGGATCTTTCTATTCCAAGACCAAGGCCATGGTGAGTTGATCTCATTTGACCTTACTTTTACATTGCCAATTTACGTTTACGTAGTTACCATTTTGCCCTTGCCCTGTTTTTCTTTATTTTTATTGATTTGGTAAGATCTCATTTGGGTATTTTAGATCTGGAGATTCTGTTGTTGGATCTGTAATGTTGTACAATTTTGGGTTATAGTTGTTTGTTTTGGCTAAAAGCTTAAATATTTGATGCCCAATTTATATAAGCCGGATGATATTTCACAGATTGGGACCATTGGGTGGGTGGAAAAAAATTATGAAATGTGCATGTGACATGCCAAAATAGTGAAATTTGTAGTAAAAATAGCACCATTGTATCTCTATTTATGACTTGTGTAGTATTCACTGCGAGGTGGCGTTTTGATTTCATATTGTCTTAGATCTTTGCAAGAATGCATGAAAGATGGCAATTACTAATTTTGGCTACTTGATGATACTTGAAAGGTGGAAGATCTGCTCAACAATTTCGAGAATGTCTGTACTTTGCGTGTTAGAATGCCGATTTCATCTGACTTATCCAACCCGCGTAACTTCATCACGAAGATCACTCGATATGAGAAAGTAGTGGACATTCCAAACTCCATGACGATCTTGGATGAACTCCTCCCCATTTCGATCAAGATGGCGAAGAGAAACCTCACCGGAATCTATAACTTCACAAACCCTGGAGTGGTCAGCCACAATGAGATCTTGGAGATGTATAAGGAATACATTGACCCCAGCTTCACATGGAAGAACTTTACTCTTGAGGAGCAGGCAAAGGTGATTGTTGCTCCCAGGAGCAACAATGAGCTTGATGCCACGAAATTGAAGCAAGAATTTCCTGAACTCTTATCCATCAAGGAATCTCTCATCAAGAATGTGTTCAAGCCAAATCAGAAGACTGCCAAAGCTTAAAAACTTTTTTAGGTTTGAATTTTTGGTTTCCATGTTTCTCTCAATTGAATTCAGTTCATGTGGGTTAATGTGATCTCTCCACTATACAATACAGCTCCTTCTCCCAGGTGGCATGCACGTCTGCCTTGTTTGTATTGGAATGTTGTATTTGAAATAACTTGATCAGTCAATAAACTAGTTGGATACCAAGTTGAATTTTTTTGTAAGTTATTGATGATGTATTTATGGCTTTTAAATTTAATGAGCAATATTTTAGTCTTTCGATTCCGTTAATCCGTGACCGATGTAATTTTTCAACCCGCTTTTTATTTATTTATTTGTTTGAATTTTACATGAAGGCGTTAATGATATACTTGGTAGGCAGCAAAATATATTGACTGCAGAGCCTTTTTTATATTTTAAAATTGTTATATGTCAAGTGTCCTTGGTTCTTCTTCGAATGTGATGCAAAAGAAGGGCAGAGGACATATGCAACCACAGAATATTATTTTGTGTTTTTATTTCAATCTTGCAGAGACACTACAGGATGGCAATTCTGATATAAGTTACAAGGAGAAATCAGATAAAGACAGTGCAGAGTTAGGAATTAGTTGCGTCCAAGGATCCCATTTCCGTGATACAAGGAGGAACCTTTGAAGCTTGGTCTTTTCTCAAGTATGGAGTTGGAGGGATAAGCAGCACCAGGGAGGATTGTGTATATAACAAGTGGACTTCTCACCACATGGACCCCATCTCTCAAAAAGACTGCACCAGATACGATCGGCTGCTGTGAAATCGGCAGACCACTTACCTTCACGGTAAACGATTTCTTCTCGCCAATGGCAGAGAAAGACAGGGTGGATGGTGTTACAGAAACCCTGGAGTAGGGAGCGTATGCATTAATATAATAGGTTGAGTTTGGTGAGCCAACATTGGTGACTGTTCTGGTAAAGACAGCATCGATCTTTTGGCCATCTTCAACTGCGAGAGAGAACGATGGATAGTTAAGATCCCAAGCTCTTCCTGGCTTTGTTCTGCCACAGCTGCTGCTGTTGTCACCAGTGATAAGCTTTAATGTGGTTGTATTGTAGCCCTGTTTGCAGAGGAAATGTACATAGTCTGCTTCCGATGCATCAAAGACGAGCCCAGGTTTAACTGCTTTCAGAGGGTTGATATGACCAGAACCATAAGCAAATTCGAGTTCATCGTGCTTCTTTGGGTCCAGGACATGAGCTATTCATGGGGAAAAAGTATTGGTAGTTTAATAGAGAGAAGCACATTGTTCATAAGTTAAAGAGAACATACTAGGGACTCGTATGTTTTTCCCAAAATGAAAACATGAGCATATAGTCTGTTCATACCTGTGGTCATGAGGGCAGATTTGATTGCAGCAGCAGACCATTTTGGATGGGCAGCCTTGACATAGGCAGCAGCCCCACTGGCATGAGGGCAGGACATGGAAGTCCCAGAGATGATGTTATATTCGACACTCCTGGTATCTTCGAAGTCAATGGAAGGTGGTGCCACTGGAGACCAAGCAGCAAGTATATCAACACCAGGGGCAGTGAGATCAGGCTGTACATCATTTCACAATTTCAGTAATATATAATATAATGAGCTCGGAAGCAAACTTAAAAGGAAAATGATGACGAGAATGATGACATTCAAATTTTTGTCACCTTGAGAATATCTGGGGTTATGGGGTTGGGTCCTCTGGAAGAAAATGATACAATGTATGGTGCCATGACATCCTTGTCCGTCTCACCAACCAGAATTGTTGCAACTGGATTCCTGAAACAGGTTGGTTTTTTCTTTCATTAAAATGATGCAGATAAGAGACTTTCATAAAGTTGGTGATGCCATCCGTTACCCTGCGAATAGAAAATTATATAAGATTATACTTACTCTGTTGATCTGATATAGTCCAAAACTCTTTGTCCATCTTCTGGGGTGATCACTGTTGCTGATAACGGGAAACTGAATGCAGAATCAGTGAAAAACGAATCAGCCATAATTGCACCCACACCATCAGCTGACAGAATGCCAGAACCATCCCCGATTCTTTCGCAGAAAACAATCTTTCCTTTTACTTTGTACGAATTCATGGCTCCATCAAAACATTGGCTTGATATCACTGAGTTAGCACCTGCAGAGAAGTTTGCAGCATCTCCTCCCCAAATTAGGGGATACGACTTCCCATTAAGGTCGAAATTATTAACAGAAAGTCCCTGCATTAAATCATTGTATGGTATTAGTAAGATGACTTGGAATGATACAGCTAGATATCTAAGTGTAGACTGTCAAACTCACAGCGTAAATTTCTCCATTTCCAAGAACTGCTTTTGCAACAAATCTTCTGTCAATGGTGCTGGCAGCAACGGTCAAAATCCAAGGTGCATAATTAGAAACTGTTGCTGGAAGAGGCCCGGAGTTTCCAGCAGAACTTGAGGTCAATATACCGTATTTCATGGCGTGGAATGACCCAATAGCAATAGGGTCTTCTAAATATTCGAGTGGAAAGGGAGCGCCAAGTGAAGTGGATATAATATCAACTCCATCTGCTATTGCATCATCAAATGCTGCAAGGATATCTGCAGAAGCACATCCAGATGCCCAACAGACTTTGTACACAGCAATCCTAGCATTGGGGACTCCACCTCTCGCAGTTCCAGCAGCTAGCCCAAAGTAACTTGCTGGCACCTCCCGGCCTGCAGCAGTCGAAGCAGTGTGGCTTCCATGTCCTTCGGAGTCTCTTGGCGATTTGATGTCAGTGGTGTCATAGTAGTCTTCGCTGTTGTAGTAGCGGGCTCCAATGAGTTTGCTGTGATGTAAAATGTTACATCAGTTGTGATTAAGATGAGCCAAAGAACAACATTTGTACACAAGAGTGCTTTATGTTATTATGACAAATCTTTCATATTTCTTGCTTTGCATATTTGCTTTGCTGTAATAGCATCTGAAACTTATAACAGTTCAATGCATTCAAATTGATCTTTTGAGGAGGAAGAGAGCTCACTTGTTGCAGGTGAAGTTGGCACCTGTGCATTTCCCCTTCCATTTTGAAGGTGGAGGGCCAAAGTCATCGTCGTTGAAGCTATCGGATTCTGGCCAGATTCCTATAAAACCAAAGACAATTAGAACGTATTTGAATTTTTCAAAAGGATGATTGTGAGTTTTTCTTTATCTCTTAGTGTTACCTGTGTCTAGAACCCCAATAATAACTTTTCCTTCTATAGGTGCTGGAAGTGTGCCTTTGCTGAAACCCATGAAGTCCCATGACCTTGTTGTGTGAAGCTTTAGCTTGTGGTTTGGAAGAACTGAAACCACACCTTCCATTTCTGCAACCCATGTTTTTTTATTCTTAGCTTTGAAATGTAATTAGAAAAAGTGCACAAAGGCTTGGATCTTTGCAACTTTTTGCATGCTTTTTAGCATGGCAATCTCACCTGACAACTTTGCAACTTCTTCATCAGATAATCTTGCTGCAAATCCATTAAAGCTCTTCCCATAACTATAGATCAGTGAGTCCTTGGCTGACGAAGTACTGCAATTGAACACAAATGCTTGAGATATTTCAAATGGTGAGTGTTTGACAATGTGCCAATGTTCATAAAAAAATGCCAACTTATGCTAGTCTTAAATAGTGTCACTAACCTTCCAAGCACAGTTTCCAGCATTGAATGGTGTGTGGAAGCAACAGAAAAATCTCCCTTAGGCCGCTCTCCCATGTACACGATATGAACCTATACCGCAACAGATACAAATTTTGTGATCAGTAGAATGTAGATTGATTGATATACAGGTCTATTTTACACATAAGAAAAACAAAGACTTTGTATACCTTTCTCTCTTGGCCATGGCAAGCTAGCACAAATGCTGCAAGCAACAATGCATATGGAAGAAAATGCAGCATTGCCTTGGCCATTGGTACCAACTGAGTTCAAGTCTAAAAGTTGATGTGTTTGATAAGAAGATCCAAGCGGGTATTTATAGAAGCTCGAACTTGGAAGATTGTAATGTCTACGGACTGCAAATTCCATCGTAGAGATCAATGGGGCAGGCCTGACCTTGTTGCTTCTGGTTTTGTAATTGTCGCCTTAGAAACCTGTTGTTTAAGGAAACATAACGACATTGTTATGAGTAATGCTATATACTACGGACAGAGATTCCCTCTACATGACGTCCCCTTTTCTTTCTTAAAGAAAAGAAACATTATGAAAACCTCATTTTTACTCAATTTTCTTCAAATTCAACTCCAAGTCGTGACTAGATTAGAATATACAATGTCCCTTTAGAGCTTCGATTTAGGTTTTAAGTCTCATATAATTAAGTAAAAATAAGGTTTTCTCAACGCGCGTCCATTATGTTCTAGATAATAAATGATAACATATATACCATGCATCCTTAATTTTAGACCACGTTCCTTGCATACAGTGGATGTTGTAAAAAATGTAACCATTAATATAACCAATACAAATAGTAAAAATAATTTTGTTCCATTATTTAAAGGAATATATGCAAAATCAACAAAAATATATTGCCAATTTGCCCATGAAAGACCAAAATAAAAGGTTAAAAGGTCATTGTTATCTCAATCCATGTATTTAACTTGCTGTAACGAGTATTACTAGGTGATCGTCTATGACTAGTGAAATTCACTTATTACCAAATATATTTGACAAGCTTAAAAAATGTGATCTTTTTAACATTATTCTTATTTTTTGTTTTCTTTATTTCTTTATTTTGGTTATTATAATATTTGAACCCACAATCTCGCACTCCAATCCCACTTCAAAACCATTTGAGGCTCTCATGGGTCCCTCTAACATTGTTGTCACTTGCAAGTAAGCTTTCCCAAAATACAAATAAGCTTTTACTTTGGTGCACACGTAAGTTTTTTCGGCTTGAGGTTGTGGATCTGACGCGCTTTTAATGAAAGTAGCCAATCCCTCTCTAAACTTTTCTTCATTAAAAAAAAAAAACTCACACTTTTGTCTCTTCATTTTTCCTTGTTATTATCAAGTCAATGTTTTCATTTTGTCTCATTTTTGCAATAATTAATGTTTCCTTGATCGACTCACCGTCCCTCGACTGCAATTTAGTGGATATAATATATAGTTATGTACCTATCACTTTACAATTGTGGGCTCCATTCAACATGGGTAAATTAATAATGAGCTTTGTGTTGATACCGTGACTAACCGAGCAACTAGGAGTCCTACATCGGAAAACTACAAGAGATGGAAACTCCCCTCACCTATAAAAGGAGACCACTCTCCACTTAGAAAGGATCCCCTACAGTGGGCTTTGTATTTAGTCGTGGGCCGCCTACTTCTTATCTTTGGGCCCACTGCAAAATGTAAAATACACATTATTAATGAGAATACACTTCTCTGTGGACGTAGCCCATTCATTAAGGGTGAACCACGTATATCTTGTCTTGTATACTTATCGCTTGCCCAAATCTTCACACACATTTGAAGGTCCTCACCTTCAGCCATCACACCTCATCACTAAGTTGGACTCAATCTTGGTTGAACCATTTTGAGCATCAACAGTTTGGCGCCGACTTCGGGATAGTGCACTATACGACTTGGAAGACGAACTACGGTGTTGCTCGGCAGTGCACTTAAAATTACAAGTCCCCAACCAAGAAGTACCTTCTTACTCGGGGACTGGGGGACTTCAGGATAGTGCACTATACGACTTGGAAGGCAGAACTACGGTGTTGCTCGCCGGTGCACTTAAAATTACAAGTCCCCAACCAAGAAGTACCTTCTTACTCGCGAACTTGGGGGATTACTTGATACCGTGACTAACCGAGCAAATAGGAGTCCCACATCGGAAAACTACAAGAGATGGAAACTCCCCTCACCTATAAAAGGAGACCACTCTCCACTTAGAAAGGGATCCCCCTACGGTGGGCTTTGTATTTAGTCATGGGCTTCGCCTACTTCTCTTTATCTTTGGGCCCCCTTGTACAAATGTAAAATACACATTATTAATGAGAATACACTTCTCAGTGGACGTAGCCCATTCATTAAGGGTGAACCACGTATATCTTGTCTTACGTATATTTATCGCTTGCCCAAATCTTCACACACATCTTTGAAGGTCCTCACCTTCAGCCATCAAACCTCATCACTAAGTTGGACTCAATCTTGGTTGAACCATTTTGAGCATCAACACTTTGGATATAAGGAGATTCATCCTTCATAAACTAAACCAGAATTATGAACATATTTATTGATCTAAACCAAATTTGCAATTAATTTGCTTCAAGCATATGATTTGTGTTTAACATTTCATTACAAATATATAATACAATCCTACGATATTATGAAAAGCTTGCACTCAATATGGGGAACTTGAGAGTCTGGAAACTATTAATGTCACTAGACCAAATAATCATTAACGATTTCTTGTAGTTAACGCATGTACTTGAATGTTGAGCATTGATCACATACATGTTAACATAATTTTTCTGCAACAAGTGCTATATTATGTTCATCTAGGAAACACCATGAATGTTGTGCAGCATGGTAATACAGTAATTTTCCTTTTTTCCACATTATATTTGATTTTGATGATAGTAGTTCATCAATTGATAGTACAACTAAAATTCAAATACGGCTAAAACCAATGCTGCAATACAAGAGTGCACTGGGCCCTATTATTTTTACAATTATTTTCAAACCAACTTGACTAATTGGATGGAATTAAGAACATTTCTAGGTGTGCCTGAGCATCCTATTTCTGTGATACAAGGAAGAACCTTTGAATCTTTTCTTGTTCTGAGATGCAGAGGATGAGATATAAACAGAACCAGGCAGGAATGTGTAGACAACAAGTGGGGCCCTCACCTCATGGACCCCATCACTCAATACAATTGAGCCAGATATGATTGGCTGCTGTGAAATCGTTGGACCAGTTACCTTCACAGTGAATGATTTCTTCTCACCAACAGAAGAGAAAGAAAGGGTAGATGGTGAAACAGAAACTGTGATTGTGGAGAGGGGTGAGAATGAGGCAATTGTATAAGTTGAGTTTGGTGAGCCTGCTAACTATTTAGGAAAATAGAAGAAAGAGGAAATCTGTAATTAAGGAGAGAGAGCTTTGAGAATTCTAGAATGGTGTGAATCAAATCTGTTTTTTCTCATTACCACTATACACGTACAGTAGAGCCTTTATACTTAGGCTTTGCTTAATCGTTAAGCATCTGAGCTAACAACCTCTAACAATCTTCACGTGCCTTCACGTGTTTAACATAACTGATTACAGACACGTGGCACACTAATTCTAATCATTAGCTAAACATCCCCCCTCAATCTCAGGGTAGGGACCTAATCTGAGATTGATACAATGCTTAGAGAAAACGGGACTATGAAGACCCTTCGTCAAGACATCAGCGACTTGCTCTTCAGTTGGTATATACTGAACCAAGAAATCCTTGCGCTGCACACGCTCCCTGATGAAATGGAAGTCAGTGTCTAGGTGTTTGATACGGGAGTGATAGATAGGATTGGAGCTCAGAGCCAATGTTGACAGATTATCGCAATACAGAATGGGAGGTTCAGACAAATATACATGTAGATCAACAAGAAGCTGCCGAATCCAGACAACATCTGCTGAGGCATTAGCAAGAGCCCTGTACTCGGCTTCAGTGGAACTGCGTGAAACGGAACCTTGCTTCTTGGATTGCCACGAAACCGGGTTAGACCCCAAGTACACCACAAAGCCTGTAGTTGATCTTCGAGTGTTAATATCACCTGCCCAGTCAGAATCGCTATAAGCAGATAAGAGCAAGGGACCTGAAGCAGAATATGTAAAACCATGACTGAGTGTGCCCTGTAGATAACGCAGAATACGTTTCACCAAGAAGAAATGATGCTCTGTAGGATTATTCATGAATTGACGGCAGATTAATGGTAGAATGGGCAATGTCGGGCCTTATGGTAAAGGTGCGTAAAGCACCAACAATGCTACGATACTGTTTTGGATCCTTCAAAGGGATACCATCAGTGAGTAAAATCTGTGTGTGTGGTTTCAGAGGTGTAGGACAGGGTTTACAAGAACTCATCCCAGACTTTGCTAACAAATCAGTAGCATATTTTTGTTGACTGACAAAGATGTCTCCATTAGACTTATAGGAAATCTGAAGACCAAGGAAATAAGTAAGTGTGCCCATATCCTTAAGCTCAAACACTGATCCAAGCTCCATGATTACCTCTTGAATGATCCGTGGATTTGATCCGATGAGAATAATATCATCGACATAGAGTAATGAACCACAATAAGCGAGTCCAATACTTCACGAATAACCGGGATCACCGTGAGACATCTTGAACCCAAGCGCTGGCAGAAAACCAGTGAACTTAGCATTCCAGGCTCTCGGAGCCTGTTTTAAACCATACAATGACTTCTGAAGTTTACAAACATAGTCAGGATGGTGAGGATCTTCGAACCCCTGAGGTTGCTTCATGTACACTTCCGTCTCAAGTTCCCCATGCAAGAAGGCGTTCTTTACATCCAATTGGCGAAGAGACCAATGATTGTAAGCACCATAAGTGAGAATGATACGAATGTAGCATGACGCACAACTGGGCTAAAAAGTCTCTTCATAATCAAAACCAGCCTCTTGACTAAAACCCCGAGCAACTAGGCGGGCTTTATATCTAGAAATGGAACCATCAGTGCCTTTTTATCTTATAAATCCATTTTGAACCAACAATGTTTGTATTAGCGTGAGGAGGTACCAACACCCAGGTACCTTGCATTTGTACGCAGAAATCTCTTCATCCATGGCCTTGGTCCAATCAGCGAAAAGAAGCAACACGATAGCTAGAAGGTTCATCCAGTAGGAGCAAGGATACTTGGTGTAACACTGGTAGTCGAAAATCCTTCTTTTGAACAACCCCAGCTTTTAGATCGAGTAAGCATAGAATGAGAAAGGTTCTGCCTTGAAGGCATTCCACAAGGAACACTTGGTTGCCTGGAAGGCGTAGAAGAAGAACTAATAGAATCACTAGAAGGTAGAAGAACTTGTAATTGCTCGGTATTTAACCGGGATATAAGGTTCAGCCGAGACAGGTTCAGAGAGGCTAACAAATCTAGAGGTGTAACACTAGGAGCACTAGAAGAACTATGAGAAGCAGGTGTACGAAGGTGATGTAGCGATGTAGGTAACATAACAGAAATAGGGGATATAAGCTGTTGAAGTAGAACAGGGTGAGTAGTAGTGATATGCGGTGCTTGAAAGGAAAAATGTTTTCATCATGAATAACATTTCGAGACACCAAGAATTTGCGATTGAACAATTGTAACATAACACTCCTTTATAGCCCAATAGGTATCCCATGAAGACACACATAACGGTCACGAGGTTGAAGCTTAGTAGTATTAGTGGCTCTCAAACATGGATAGACAAATAGCATCAAAGACACTGAGGTGTCTTATATCGAGATGCTTATGAAGAAGCCTATAATATGGAGATTGATTGGAAAGCACTTTACTAGGCATGCGATTGATCAAATAGGCGAATGAGCCATAGCATGAAACCAAAACTTATCATGCATAGAAGCTTCTTGTAAAAGGGTTATAGAGGTTTCTAATAAGTGACGATTCTTTCGCTCACGAGTCCATTCGTTGGGTGTGTAAGAGGCAGGGAAACTTGATGGACAATGCCATGAGAGGCGAGAAATTCATTGAATTGAGTACTCATATATTCACCGCCACCATCACTTTGAAGAAACTTAATAGAGGCATTAAAATGAGTTGTAAGAAAAGCAACCAACTGGTAAACATGGTAAACACCTCGAGACTTGGCATAAAGAGGATATAACCACATAAAACCGAGTGTATTCATCAATGAAAGACACTACATATCGATAGCCGAGAAATTGATTTACATGGAGAAGGACCCCAAACATCACTATGGAGGCGATAAAATGGAGAAGATGCCTTATTGTGATGACTAGAAAATGGTAACCGATGCATTTTACCATCTAGACAAAAAGAACACGACTTAGAAATTGAATCGAGATACCACTCAGGGATTTGAGCGGCCGTAAGCATGAGTTGAACAACTTCATTTGTAGGATGTCCAAGCCTACTATGCCAAAGAGATGAACGAACTTGCTGACCAAGAAAAGCACTTGTATCGAGAGGCTCGGCCACTAGCACCAATCGATGAACTACTACTACTTGTACCAAGCGAGGATAAAGAGGTAGGAATAGGATACAAGCCATGATCACTTTTGCCCTGGAGAAGCATCTTGTTGGTGACCTTGTCCTGTATTAAAAATCCGATTGATCAAAGATCATGACAATTATTATCACGACATAGCCGATACACGGATAGGAGATTTCTTTGTAAGTTGAGGCACATGTAAAACTTTAGAGAGATTAAGAGAAGAAGAGATGGGAATATGAGATTTGCCAATATGAGCAATATGCAAACCTTCCCCATTGCGAAGAATGGCTGAACATACCAACCATAGGAGAATGAGGCAAGATCGTACGAGAATCAGGGCTGTTAAATTTCACTGCAAGCAAATGATTGCGGAAATCCTTGAAAGAAATTGAAGTGTCACGAGCAATAAGCCATCTTGATCATGTCATACCGGAGAAGGAAGGCCATTCAACACCGCAATCATCAAATCATCATCGTGAGACGAAACACGGCAGACAGCAAGTCGATCACGGACATGTTTGGTGGCGATAAGAACTTCTCGATAGAATCAGCGCCTTTTTGAGCGATTTGAAGCTCTGTCTTCAAGAGATTCACACGAGCACGAGACACAAGAGCATATCGATCCGTCAAATTCATCCAAGCCTGAGAGGCAGTCTTAGATCCGATCACGTATCGATCGCTTCATCGGAGCGTTGCAATCAACAAGCTCAGCAACGCTTTGTCAAGCTTCAACCAATCTTTATATGCAGCAGTGATTTCTGACGTGACTCCTTCCTCATCGAGAATTGCATATTTAGGTGGAGCAACAGTTGAGCCATCGAAATGTCCGAAGAGATCATGACCTTCCAACACAGATTCAATCTGATATCGCCATTTCAGATAATTGCCATCCGTCAAACGAATGGTGAGCATGCCAAGGAGGCCATCAAGCTTGAGAGACGAAGTCGCCATAAACACACAAAGAAACAGAGATGAAGAAGAGGAATTGCAGAAACAAAGGCGAAGAGGAAGCAGAAAAATCCAAGAATCAGAAGAATCAGAGGAATTAGATGAGAACGAGAAGAAATGAATCCAAGAATTTCAGAGAGAATCCAAGAATTTGCAGAAACAGAAGCAAGAATCAGAGGAGATCTAGAAGAAGGCGGAAGCAAAGAGAAACCCAAATCGTTCCATGGCTCTTGATACCATGCTAACTATTTAGGAAAATAGAAGAAAGAGGAAATCTGTAATTAAGGAGAGAGAGCTTTGAGAATTCTAGAATGGTGTGAATCAAATCTGTTTTTTCTCATTACCACTATACACGTACAGTAGAGCCTTTATACTTAGGCTTTGCTTAATCGTTAAGCATCTGAGCTAACAACCTCTAACAATCTTCACGTGCCTTCACGTGTTTAACATAACTGATTACAGACACGTGGCACACTAATTCTAATCATTAGCTAAACAGAGCCAACATTGGTGACTGTTCTTGTGAACTCAGCTTTGATCTCTTGGCCATCTTCAAGTTGAAGGGAGAATGAGGGGTAGTTTAGATCCCAAGCTTTGCCTGGCTTTGTGCTGCCACAGCTGCTGTTCTTGTCACCAGTGATGATCCTCAATGTGGTGCTGTTGTAGCCCTGTTTGCAGAGGAAATTTATGTAGTCTGCTTCCGATGTGTCGAAGATGAGGCCGGGGTTTACTGCTTTCAGAGGATTTATCTGACCAGACCCGTAAGCGAATTCGAGGTCTGCATGTTTCTTTGAATCCAGGACAGCAGCTGTTCATGGGGGAGAAAAAATTAAGGGTAGTTTGATAGAGAGATGAGACCTAGGACTTGAGCTAGTGCACTTTTATGACATAAAATTACAATATTAGTCCATGTAGTTTGTTAAGTTTTCCAGTTATATCTCTAGTTTAACTTTGTCAACAGAGGTTGATGAGGTTGTCATCCCTGAACTCCCATGTTTTCAAAGTAAAAACCCTTTCAAATCCATGTTGGGAGGCTTCAAAGGCACACGAAATGACAAAATACCCTTACTCGTGGGAAGCACGCGATGCGCGGGTTGCATGTTTTTAAACTACTGGGACGAAAGTGAAAATCCGAGCAAACTACAGGGACTAAAAGTAAGGCACACTACTCATAATTAGAAGAGGAATGCAGTAAAAATGAGTACAAGTGTATGAAGTTAGACTGTTGATACCTGTGGTCATGAGGGCAGATTTGATTGCAGCAGCAGACCAGCTTGGATGAGCAGCCTTGAGATAGGCAGCAGCACCACTAACATGAGGGCAGGACATGGAAGTCCCTGAGATTATGTTGTACTTAACGCTCCGTGTGTCCTTGTAGAAGGTCTCGGAAGGTGGTGCCACTGGAGACCAAGCAGCAAGTATATCCACACCAGGGGCAGTGAGATCAGGCTGTGTACATCAATTAATCCACAACCTCAACATATACACATATCTATAGGAAAATGAGTAATTGAGATTCATGGAATTCATATTTTTTTGTCACCTTGAGAATATCTGGGGTTAGAGGGTTAGGTCCTCTAGAAGAAAATGATGCAATGGATGGTGCCATGACATCCTTATCATGCTCTGGATCAGAAACCAGAATTGTTGCAATGGGGTTCCTGAAACAGGTTGGTTTGATTCTCCATTCATGAAAATGAAACTTAGAGCATGATTTAGAGCCAAGTAAGAGATAACAATGCTTACTCTGTTGATCTTATATAGTTCAAAATTTTCTGTCCATCTTCTATTGTGATCTGTGTTGAGGGTAAGGGGTAGTTAAATGCAACATCAGTGGGAAAGTCGACCATAATCGTACCCACGCCGCCGGCTCTTCGAATGTCAGAACCATCCGAGAAGGAATCACAGTAAACAATCTTCCCCTTGATTTTGTCTGAACTCAGGGTGTTAAGTACACAATCGCCTGCAAACTCTGAGCTTGCACCTTTGGAGATGTTTGCAGCATCTCCTCCCCATATTAAGGGATATGACTTCCCATTTAGGTCGAAATTATTAATCGAAAATCCCTTCATTTGCATGGTATGTTGTATTAGTAAGATGATACAGCAGTAAGTATTCGTACCATCTCAACTAACCATCTAGTATGCGTCTCATCCTTATTGAGTAAATAGTACCGTAGATGGTCAGTTGAGATAGTACAAATATCAGTAATGTAATTCTAGAGTTTCAAACTCACAGAGTAAACTTGTCCATTCCCAAGAACTGCTTTTGCAGTAAATCTTCTGTCAATGGTGCTGGCAGAAACAGTCAGAATCCAAGGTGCATAATTGCTAATAGTTGCCGGATAAGGCCCACTGTTTCCAGCAGAACTTGAGGTCAATATACCGTTTTTCATGGCTTGGAAAGACCCGATAGCTATCGGGTCGTTTAGGTATTGGAGTGGATCATCAGAGCCAAGTGATGTTGATATAATGTCAACTCCATCAGCTATTGCATCATCAAATGCTGCAAGGATATCGGCAGTAGCACAATCTGTCAACCAGCAAACTTTGTACACAGCAATCCTAGCTCCGGGGACTCCACCCCTTGCCGTTCCATTAGCAAGCCCAAAGTAACTTGCTGCTACCTCCCGGCCTGCAGCAGTCGAAGCAGTGTGGGTTCCATGCCCTATAGAGTCTCTTGGCGAATGGAACTCGCTGCTGTCATATTCGCCTTCACTGTTGTAGAACCGGGCTCCAATGAGTTTGCTGTGGCATTGTCAAGTGTTACATTAGTTGTGATCAAGAATCAAGATGAGCCAAAGAACAATCAGCTGCACACAAGAGTGCTTTATGTTTATTATGTCAAGATTTCTGAGGGAAATTTATCACACTCAATAAAGAATTTTTAGCCCCTTATTTCGAATTTTAGAAGTTTAAACGTCTAGAGACTCCCTTTAAGTAGTGCTCGAACTGTCCTCAAGTAGTGCTCAAATCCCTTCGAGGGTAAAAATTTCAAGAGTAAAAGAAGAAGGAGGAGCAACAACCGGTTTTATAACGGGACAGCTGATGATGTTCAATGCTATGCTATGCTTGAAAATAAATCTTTTCGGGAGCAAGAGAGCTCACTTGTTGCATGTGAAGTTGGGGCCTTGGCATACACCCTTCCATTTTGTAGGTGGAGGGCCAAAGTCTTTGTCATTGAAGCTATCAGATTCCGGCCAGATTCCTATGAAACCGAAGACAATTAGAAGGTTTTGGAATTTTTCAAAAGGAGATGATTGTGAGTTTTTCTTTAACTTATCTCTCAAGTGTTACCTGTGTCTATAACCCCAATAATAACTTCTCCTTCTATAATTGCTCCAAGTTGGCCTTTGCTGAAACCTATGAAGTCCCATGACCTTGTTGTGTGAAGCTTTAGCTTGTGGTTTGGAATGACTGAAACTACACCTTCCATTTCTGCAATCCATATGTTTCATATTTTTCCTTCTTAGCTTTGAAAATTGAAATGTATTGAGAAAACAAAAATGCTCGAGAACTTTCGAACACATTTTCATTCCTTTTGTAGCCACTAGTTTTTGGCAATCTCACCTGACAACTTTGCAACTTCTTCATCTGATAATCTTGCTGCAAATCCATTAAAGCTCTTCCTATAACTATAGATCAGTGACTCTTTTGCTGACAAAGTGCTGCAATTGGAGAAACACAGAGTCTCAAGATATTTCAAAATTTATGTGTGTTATGATAAAATATGCCACTTTGAAACAACAAAAATAACCAACTAGCATTTAATCTAGTGGTACGTTTCTTGCCAACATCAGAAGAGGACCCAAGTTCGAATCCATCTTCCCCAACTTATCAAAAGTTCAATTTTTTAAAAAAACCCCCAATTTGGGATGAACTTTAAATAGTGTTGTTAATAACCTTCCAAGTACTCTTTGTAGCATTGAATGGTGTGTTGAGGCAACAGAAAAGCCTCCCTGAGGCCGATCTCCCATGTACACAATGTGAACCTATACACAAATAAATACAAACTTCATCAGAAAATCAATCAAAATGCAGTTCCAATTCTCAAATTAAAAATAATTTGTGCACCTTTCTCTCTTGGCCATGGCAAGCTACCACAAATGCTGCAAGCAACAAAGCATATGGAAGAAAATGCAGCATTGCCTTGGCCATTTGGTGCCAACTAACTCAATGTGTACAAAGCTGATATGTTTGATAAGATCCAATTAGTTTGGTATTTATATAAGCACAAACATTTGAAGATTGTAATGTCCACAGGCTGCAGATTCCCCTTGTACGTACAGCTCAGTTAGCGCAGGCCAGTTCTTGCAGGTTCTGTTTTTGGCAGTGTTGCCAAATGACAGTTAAAACAACAATGTTTGAGGAAGCACATTTTCCTTGCATTACAGCTCACAAATTATCCTTCAAGAAGCACATTAATTTATAAGGCAAATGATGTTTACCTTTTACATCAATTATTAAGGCAAGTTTTTAATTGACACATGAACTAAGGGTCACTTTGCACCTCTCTGATTTTGGGTTAGTGATTGTTGTCACTTGGTCATAAAGAATAACATACAGATGCTCTCTCTCTCTCTCTCTCTCTCTCTCTCTCTCTCTCTCTCTCTCTCTCTCTCTCTCTCTCTCTCTCTCATTTTTCCTTGTTATTACCACTTCCTAGTTTTGACCTTGTTTCATTTTTTTCTTCTTTTTGCAAGAATTTGTCCTACCTTAGAAATACAGCGACCCTTGACTGCAACGTAGTGGATAGATAGATCCCTACCATTTACTGAGTAATATATTTGTGGACCCCGTTGAAGAAGGGTGATAATAAACTTGAGAGACGAAGAAGAGCAAATCTTTCTTTTTTGATTTTTTTTTTAATAATAGAAGTTAAAACTCCCAATTCTCAGCCACAAGCAATAGCCCAAACTTCCTTTTGAGAAAATGTGATTTAGTAGTTTATTGAAGCTACTTGAATTATTGTATACTTTTTCTTTTTCTTAAGCTATATGACAATGAAGATTTGTAGTGATCTAAGGCCTCTAAGAAAAGTTATCTTGATCATATCCAATGTGATACATGGAGTTATCACAACTTCTCAACCTTTTGAAGGAGGATTTTGAAGGAGGAAAACTTGCCCCCTTTCACGAAACAAATGTCTCAAAAATGTTACATCATGTAAGTGGTACACGAGCCATATTTGAGACACCGTGTTTCATAAAATGAATATGGACAAGTTTTTCTCCTTCAGAATAGGGTGTAGACAATTTTTTGTCCTATAGAATATGGATCAATCATACTAACATGAAAAAGAAAGTAGGTTGGATTAGTGTCAACACATGAGTGCCACGATTTTGGCATGATAAATTTTTCAACTTGTATTGTATGAAGAAACTGTCTTTTTCATTTTCTACAAGATTGATTATATTGTAATTGAATTTTGGACAAACTACAGTAAATACCCTAATCTAGGTCATTTTCAAGTTCATACTCAATTTTAGAGACATTTAAGAGTACAAACTCAAACTCACGAAAACTTACAATTTACCCTCTCCGTTAGCCAAACCGTTAGCTTAACTGTTAAACGCCGTGCCACAAAAGCGACCCATTTTTTTGATGACGTGGACAAAAACTAATAAAAATTATTTTATTTTCAACCCTAAACCCTCTCTCTCTCTCAATATATTCAAAATCAATCGAAGAAAAGAAAATGAAAAAGGGAGCCCTGAATCTCCAAGAACCCAGCCACCAACTAACCAGTACCACCCCGATATCCCACCCCCACCCTCTCCCCGACGCACCTCTCCCAAACTTGCAGACTTGGTGTGTGGCTTCAAGCCCATTACATTCGAATTTTGAATTGACCGCTTTTTCACTTTCGTCGAAGTTGCAATAGGGAATTTTAAATATACACAAAAAGTGTCTCTACAACTACAACCATGTGCTCAAAAATTTCACGTTTCCTTGTTTATAGCTCTGGGGATGCTGCTGGGTCCTGCTGGAGGAGAAATGAAGTATTGACCTGAGCTGTTTGATTTTAACTTCTGAATATTTATTTTTCTTAAACGATGATGATGGTGAATTTGGTTTAGGGTTTAGGGTGGTGATGCAGGGATGCTGGGATGCAGAGAGGGTGGGTGGGTGGTGCGTTGAAGGGATGGTTTCTGGGTTCAGAGAGGGGTTTGTTGCAGGGATGGTTTTTGGGTTCAGAGAGAGAGAGAAGAGAGAGAGAGAGATTTTTTAAATTAATTTTATGATTTAAAATGTTTAATTTTTTATTAATTTTTGATCCACGTGGAAGTCCACATCATCAAAAATTCAATATATTTAAATTTGCTTAAATTATTTTTGAATAGTGAGGTCTCCATGCATCAATGATCAGCATTAAGCCACGTGTGTGCGCGAAGACTCATCTTCAATCAAACGTTAAAAACAAATAAAATATTGAGATGGGCCACCAGATATGGGAACCGTCCATGGTAGACGTACGGCGGCGGGCCCACACGAATATGGAGCCCAATCTTTTCTTGTGCCTTCCCATCTCGATCGGAGCAACCAACCCAACTTGGGGACTGGGGAGTGCAAATGTGGGCCCAATCCAAACATCAAATCCCTCCAAGTGTTAGCCGGTGGACCCCACAACCTCCACCACATCCCTCGGTGCACGCGACCTCATGGCCCAGCCGTTGACAGCTACAACGATGGCCCACTCTCCACGGGGAGGGATCACATCTTTCTCGTTGATGCCCCCACCCTCATCAACGCCCCCACAACTAGCGTGGCTTCAACTTCCGAAACAGAAACGCGTTGACGAGGTGAGTGCTGCCCACGTCATTTTGAAGAGGGTGGGAGATGCGCGGGTTTGGATAAACTACGGGTTTGGGCACACCATTTTTAGGTGGACCATGCCACACACAAAGAGAGCCCCACCCAGCTAGCCAGGCTCAACGAACTCCCTGCCTACTCCGAACACGTAACACGTGTGACCTTTCCCCACACTTGTGCGTACGGTCCGACCCGGAAACAAAAGGTACCCGAAAGAGAGTTCACACAGTTAGCTTCCACCACCTCCGCCAGTACACTGCTCTACACTCTCCAACGCCATTTATTTGCATGAAGATAATTTTATCATGCATTATTTTATTATTTGATTTTTATAAAAATTATTTAATCAAAAAGAAAAAGAAAAAGTTTTGAGCATGGTGGATGGATTGGGTTGAGGCATACAAGTTTTCAGAGAGAAAATCAGAACCAAATAAACGAAAATTGACAAAGCAAAACAACAAAAACCCAATATTAATTTTTTTGTTTTTCTAAATTCTTTTTTTATTTTGAATTTGCAGCTGTTTCTTCAGCTCTGGTCAAATTCGGAACACTAAGAAAAAACTCGCTCAACTCACTTCACTCACTCACTCACTCTCATGGCGGTTTTCCAATCACTGGGTTTGATGTTGATAAGTTGTTGGCGGGCCGACGGGTCGACCCATGAACTGCAACTCCTGCTTGTCGTAAATTTCAAGAGAAAAATCTCTCAGCATCTGAGCCTTGCTCGCGCCACTCCCGCTACCGGTACTGTTGTTACTCGACGAGCTCACGCTCGGCGCCATTGTCGTCGACGACCTCTTCGCCGCCCTCGGCCCCACCGTGCTCGTACTCGCCGCCGAGTTTGACAGAGCCGGCGACGGAGCCCGAACCTCCACTCCTGCTCCGTTATTCGCCACAAAACTCGATATGGGCCGGGTAGCCCCAGCCACGTTGAAAACCGGCGTCACCGTCGGCGACAGGGCCCATATCTGCGGTTGTGGGCCGGACGGTCCCACACCCGAGCCCATGGGGCCCATCCAGAACGCATTTGCCGGAACCATCAGCCCGGCGCCGCCCACGGCCCAAACTGGAACCAGGCCTTGTGGCGCCGCGGGCCCTACAGGAGCCAGACCCGACGACTGCGAAACGGCGTCGTTCTTCACGTCAACGAACTCGGAATTCGAGGGATGTTTTCGCTTCTTGGTCGTGGAGGAAGGCGAGGAGTTTTCGTCGGCCGAAGTGGAGGCCGTGGTGGGGATCTTGAGGGTCCCACCGACGGAGACGGCGATGGCGGGAACGGTCCCGGTGCCGGTGGCCTCGATGATGGCTTGCTCGGCGTGTTCGAGGAGCCACCGGACAGTTTCGCCGTCGGACTTATGGCCCAGTTCCCGGGTCAGCTGGAAGATCCGGGCCGCGCACGGGGCGGGTATTCTGATCCTCCGCCCGCGTCCCTCGACTTTGGTGTGGCGGTCCTTGGTGGATGCTCGTCGGGTCGGGTTGGAACCGGGTACAGCCACGGACATGGGCATGGGCATTTGCATCGCCACCGGGACCATGCCGATTGAGTGAGCCTGCGGCGGAGGGTCGGAGTCAATGGGCTCCTCCTTCAGCTGCTGAAACGCCGTCGTTTCGTCGAAGTTGGGTTGCGTCGAAACGACCCCGTTTCCGTTGTTGTTGTTGTCTTCGGGGTCGCCGGTGCTGGTGCTGAGATCGGAGGTGCCTCCGTCGTCGTCTTGATCCTCCAAATACGACGTCATTTTCGGAGACCAAAAATAACAAAACGAAAAGAGAGTCAGTGACGCAGATGGGTTTTGGGTTCGAAGAGGGAGAAGAATTGGACCGTTTGGTTCGAGAGAATCTGCGGGAAAATGATTAGGGTTTTGATCAGCTTCGTGTGTTTTGGAGAGACGAAGTGAAAGGCGAAGGCTTTATCTCCATAATCCATACACGGGACGGGAGAGAAGGAAGCATGAAGAAATGAAACCCTGAAAATATAGTAATATAACGGAAACAGAGAAATTAAAAGAAAAATAAAAAAGAAATGGAGGAAAATGCCCAGATGAAATAACAAATAACAATAAGGGAGCCCCACTGCCCCACTATTTGGAATTTTACAAGCACAATGAGATCATGATAATCGTAGGGTGGAGGATGGGGCCACGTTTTAGGGACCTATTTGGGTGGGCCACGGCTAATGACGTGTCCCAATCGGTGGTGGTGGACCACTGAGGCCTCAGCCAATCGGATCAAAGAGATGGAGTCACTCAGAAAGGTCTGGAAAAATGCTTCAGTGGATTTCATTGGTGATTGGTTGGCACTTGGCAATTTGGCCGCATCGCCCCATTTACTGTGGTCCATCACCCAAATACGAGGCGTAAAGTCCTTCTTGCCTTTTTAAAATTTTCCTTTTGAGCCAAACCAATGTTAGAACTTAGAAGGACCATAATTAATTTCAACAAAATAATAAAAACGACCACAATTAAATATATATTTTTTTATTATTCATCAATGGAAACTTGAACTCCAACTAAGACATCCTTTTAACATTAGAAATCATAAACCAGCTTCTCTAAACATTAGAACGATAAATATCAGTAAATTAAAAGTTAATTGGCTTATGATAATCTAGAGATACGATCTTATCCAAAAATAAATCACTCTATCTTTTTTATTATTTATGAAAACGATAATTTAAATCTTAAATTAATCTAATATACTGAAAGAGAATTTAAACTTAATGTGAATGAACGGATTCACTACACTTTGGCAAGATGGAGTCACAAAATATGTTAGACCTACTCTTTGGCAAGATGGAATAGTGGTCGAATGGGTAGAGCCAAAAGTGGGATTTTATTTATTGACCGTTAAATCTGTTTGAGTGACTGTGTTGACTTGCCGGCGAGGAGTCAAATTGATGAGCTCTCTTTTTATCCACCACACCTAGTTAACATTGTTTTCGGTGATTAACAAGCTAATTACATTTCTTACCCGTTTTAGCGGCTCACAACGCCATCATAAATTCATAATTTTCCCAGGAGTATATTCATAAGCTAATTGTGCACAAATCTCAATTATGCAATCCAATTATCCAGACTCCAGAGAATATTCGTGTGGTTGGTTCCCTTATGAGCGTCATCATCCCAACCTTGGGCTCTAGCAGTCTATTGACATTAAAATGTCATTTTGTAAGCTTTAGACACAGTGATATTTGACCACACTGCCACGGCTTTGACTGGCCTCATCATATTTATCTCATACCCTTCCATTCTCACAAGTTACAAACACGATCCGCAAAAGGTAAGATGCTATAGTAGAAAGCCCTTTAGCTTCACAAAATCGACTCCGCAAAAGGTGAGAGGATTTCGCTAGCATCAGTTGTCCACACATGACTGAGTTTACCTGTCACGAGATGTATGTTACATGGAAACTTTTCTACCACAATACATCAACATGCATCAACAGCCAAGAGCTGGCCCTCTCACACATAAGACAACTGACTCGAGCATCGCTCCAGGTAGAGGTGTCAAACGGGACGGGCCGGCCCAGCACGGCACGAGCCCAGCCCGTTTAAATTAGGCACGGCACGGCACGAGCACGAATATTAAATGGGCCGGGCCGGCACGGCACGAAAGCATGGGTCGGGCCGGGATCAAAAAATGAGGTCCAATGGACCGGGCCGGCCCATGGCACGACATGGGCCGGGCTTGGCACGAGCCCGCTTCAAGCACGGCACGAGCCCAAGCCCGCTTTAAGCACGGCTCAAGCACGGCCCACTTAACTTTTTTTCTTTCTCAAAAGTCAAAATGCAAAAATTTGACATCTAATGTCATTGTTTATATGGTTTTTATTTTATTTTTTATAATCATAAACATATATTTGATGTCTTTCATTTTAGGGAAATTACTTGGGTCCTTAATTAATTAAACATATCAACTACAAATTAATTAAACAATATTAGAGTTGATATCTAATTAGTACATATGACATATACGCTTCTCTTATAATCAAAGCAAGACATTTCTTCACATATAAAATAATAAGTTGTTTAAAGATAAAAAGTTGAACTGGACTTTGTGGAGTTGGACACTTTTTGCCCTCCTCCATTTCATATTGTTTGGATGTTTGATTGATTAGTGTTTTCAAATAGTTCATCATTTCTTGCCTCTAATTATATTTTTAATGTTTATAATTTGAATTATCTAGTGGGAAAAAAAAATCAAGTGAAAAAAATTCAAATTAAATAGGTTGGTTCTTGGGCCCGATTATGGCACGAGCACGAGCACGGGCACGGCAGGAGCCCGGCCCGGCCCGTTTCAATGTGGACATGGGCTTTGGGCCGGGCCGGGATCAATGATTTTACTAAATGGGCCGGCACGGCACGGCCCGATAAATTAAATGGGCCGGCCCGGCACGGCACGAAAATGTTAAAAGCACGAATTTAAATAGGACGGGCCGGCCCGGCACGGCCCGTTTGACACCTCTAGCTCCAGGTAAGCTGGTTGTATGTATGCATATCAAGACTCTCTCAACTCTCAACCCTAGACCATAACTTGTAATCATAATGAAATAGCATACTTTTCATCAGAGTCGGTGTCAGCCCCCTTCCTTTTCAGAGATGGGCTTATGTCAATTACTTTGACTCAGGTACAATCTGATAATCATGGGTGATGGGGGATGATGATGCTCAGTTTGCTCACAACACTTTCTTGGTTTTTAACAATCGTGAAACTAATTTTTATTGAACAATTTATTATCAAAAAGAAACAAAAAATAACAATTTTAACCGAGCAACACTTGCTGCGAAACAAACTATTTGCTTTTGACATACAAACTTAATGGAAGCCGGAGACGTAAAGATGTTCTGCTTTACGAGTTACAACTGACATCTAATAACATAAATGCCTACTTCTTGGCATTTACAGACTTGGATATGTTCATCAGTGACCGTTGGCAACCACACCATTCTCAATGGCGGCAGTACTGCCTCCTTCCTTCTTGGCGTAGAATCTACGGTACTTAGAGTCGACTTCAGTAAGATAGTATGTGCCTGGAAGTAGAAGGCTAATGTCCTGGTTTGTCACAAAGTCTTTGCCTCCATACCTGTGCTCCATGATCTTCATAACTTCAACAAACTTCTCGGGAGGGAACTGCATCAAAGACACATGTAGAATAAATAAATTGCATCCCAGTGACTTTCATGTGATGAATTTGCGCGAAGCCCCAGTGGTATTATGCATTGCATCATCCTCCATTACGATATTACCACTTATACCCAGGCAAGGTGATGAAGGAAGCTAAAGGTTCAGGGCAACAGAAAAATGATCTCCGTGTCCCAAGGATTTTAAATTTTAATATAGCAATTTCAAAACAGAAGTAGCAAGTTGTATAATTTATTGGAATCACATTGTAAAACCGGATTATGATTCAAGGAGGCAAGAATTTATTTGAGAGCAAACAAGTTTGTTTGTATCTCAATGATATGTCATGAACTATGCTTATGGAAAAGGGATGAAGAAACAAGTACCTCATGTCTTGACTTCAACTTTTCTCCAACATTCAACACTGCTGCGATGTTCTCCAAGCTAAAGGGATGTTGACCGGCATTGAGGCGCAATGAGAACATAGTAGCAGTTGAGCCACTTCCATAAGAGAAAAGTATCACCCGCTTGCCATCCTGTTATCAAATACAATTTATGAGACCATATATTTTTAGGTGAAGAAGTCGAGCCTTTTGGATAAGAATTTTAGGGCACTTACCAATGAGCTGTGCTTATTATGGAGGAGCGATACAAATGCCGCATAAAGAGATGCAGTGTACATGTTTCCAACTTGCTTTGGTACCAAAGTTGTTGGTTGCACCTTAGCGTCATATAGGGGCTTTGCAACTTGCTGGGATACCTGTAGTTAAATATATTAAATAAAGATCATCAGCAAGAATTTAAAAACTATGCTAGCAGTTAATTTGGTAGCTCTATAAGAAGGTTTTAACTATACCTTTTCAAGATCCCGGCTTTGGTAGCTCTCATCACCAGGTAGGCTCGCAAATGGGGCCAGCTTTTCTTTAGCGGCCTCATCAATGGAGCTGCGTATGGAAGGAAATGAAATAAATCACCAAGCAAACATACATTAAGAAATTTGCATAAGGCATTGTGATTTTTAAAGGGATCAAGGAAAAACAAGAAACCTGGCATTCCTCACGGAGTCATTGAACACCAAACGGGCAAAGCTTTTTTGTACAAGCTGCAATAAGTCAAAGAAAAAATTATTATCTTATTGGAAAAGAAAACATTCAAGATTTCAATTGTAAACCAGAAAGAGGGATCAGTTGCAAGATCTGAAGTCCTAAGAAACTATACCTTGTTATAAGGAGAATGAAATACGAAATACTCAGCATCAGCCAGAGAAAATTGTTTGCCTTCCAATTTCTCATACCTATAGAAGGCAAGAAAACAATTAGACATTTACATAGGGACAAATAATAGCAAGCACAATGAAACAATTAGAATCAATTCAGTATTTATAATAGGAACTCACTTTTTACACAATTCCTTGTAGCAAGAATCCAGAGCCTTCAGATAACATGTTTGAGAAAGTTTTCCATCAACAACCTGCAAATACGAAAATTTGATGATTATACAGAGGATAAGAAAGAAAAGTAAGGCATTGCTCAAATTTAAATATCACTAGCCCTAACTCAATTTGGATCCAAAGAAACAATCAGGAAAAAGAAAATAAAAAAGCAACATATGACTCATGGATATGTCAAAAATAGTAGCAAGGATTACCGGATATTCACTAGCAAGGTCGGGCTTGTAAAAATCATAGACGTGAGCCATATGACTTCCCCTAATTTTGCTTTCAAAAGCAATAGGAGCATCAGGTCCAATCAGCAAAGCAATAGCAGCTGCTCCACCAGTTGGTCGGGCCGGTCCTTCTGCATAGACCTGATAGATAACACCTCCAATAAGATTAATAGAATAAAAACTTATATAAATGGCTGTCTAACTCTGATGTTGAAGTGAATCAGTATCTTGATTTGTATTGCACATACAACACGAGTTTGACTATCAAAATTAAGAAAACAGAATTGCATCTCTGGTTCAGAAGTATTTGCTGTTATCGACATTAGCCCAAGGCAATGTAAAATGTTCATACCGCACTGTCAGTGCACACGACAAGCCCATAGCGTCCATCCCACGAGCTACTCTCCACCCAATTCACACAGTTGAATAAAGCTGCAGTTCCCCCATAGCATGCATTAGTTGAGTCGACACCTTCAATGTCAGTATTTCCATGTTTCTGCATGTTTAACATGAGAAAGAAAGTGTCAAAAAATTTCATGGACATCAGCTCAAGATAAGGCATAAAATAGCATACCAAACAAAACCCTTATTAAAAGCAGAATAATGACAGAACATACAGGTAAACCTTCAAGGTGGTGAAAAACAAGCATTGTGATTTGAACCAACTATGCCTTTCACCACTTGATAAAACCAATTTTTGCCTTCTCACATATCTCAGTTTCCATATACTAAAAGGGTTGACATATTTTGAGCCAACATTAACTGTTTGAATAATGTTTATCACTTGTACCACATCTGACATTCTAGTCCTCAACATATTTAACTTTTCACTCATCATACTCCATCCACCAAAAAACAGAATCAAGACAAAATGTATCCAAAATCACAAGGACCATACCTCAAAAATTGTCATCAGGAAGGTCTTAATAGATTTGCTTTTGTCTATGACAGTTTCGCTGCCTACTTCCAGCCGACCAATTTGTTTTGGATCAATCCCATATTTCTCAAGAAGGGAGGTAACCACTGTCAAACTGAAAATTCAAACCCAAAAGTTAATGAGTATAGAGTCTCAACAAGATGCTCCCCGGAAAGGAATTGATAGCAATTATGATCATCATGTCCAAACTGGGTTAGAAGGTTCCCATTGTTAATGCAGGTTTTCATTTTGAATCATCAGCTTTCCATGGTTGAAGTCAAACACTTTTCGTATCGTTGTGCTCTTAAAACCTTCTAATTAGTACTAAATGAAATGCCAATGAGGGGAGTAATACCATGTGTTTTGTTACAAAAAATATTGATGATTGGATGTAGAACTAGTACCTCATGGAGATGACATCTTCCACCTCTGAACAAAACGCCATGCAATCTTGTCCAAGTCCGATAGTGTACTTTCCTTTGCTTGCACCATCATGAGCCTCCAAGGCTTCCTATTTTTCATAAAGAATGAAAAAGTTCATTAGTTGATGGAAATCTAACTAGTTTGGTTTACAAGACTTCATGATGCACATATCAATATAAACACTGCAGGGAATTGTAGCTTGGAACAAGATAAGCTTCTAACACCCTACTGCTCCTTGTGTTTGCGTATGTTGGCAACTGAGATACTATAAAATGTTCAAATAATTTCTGGAAATTCAAACCCAGAAAGAAAAATCTCTCACTTAAAGTTTATATCTTTTTTTTTCCAGAAAAAGCATGGACATATCTAGACCTTTTCTTTTTCTTTGTTGGTTAGTGCACGAGCAAATTCATTAGTATATATTTTTTCCTTTGGTTCCGAAATTAGTAGAATTAGATAGTCTAGAACGTAGCCTCTGTTTCCAATCAGAGCACACAAATGTATAGTCACACTGCCTATAAGTCAAACTTTGAACAACAAACAAAGCTAAAAAACATTATGCAGATCATCAACATACAGTTAAGTTATTAAATGAAAAGAATAATTTAAACAGAGTGTAAATTTTGTCCTCCAATTCCAGATCAAAATGTCTAATGATAATACTTCACACGTTAACAGAAAAAGAAAAACGGGTCCAGAATACTTTGAAATTAACTCTAAGAAGATCATCAAATTTTCTAGTAGTTCAGAATCGTTTTTCTTTTTTCAAAAAAATAAAACAACTACTTAACCAGCTGAGCTCTTTTCTATCTATCTATCTATCTCTCTCTCTCTCTCTCTATCTCTCTCTTCCTGATCAACAAAAACAAGCGAAAAACAAATCCAAAACGATTTTTTATTTCCATTTCCTCATTTTCTCACGTCTCCAAGCAACGAAAACAGAAATTCCACAAATAAAAAATATATATATAAATTGAAAAAATCAAAATTGAAAAAAAAAACGAAAATATAGAGTGTGCGAGGGATCGTCACCTGCTGAATACAGGTAGGAGGGAAGTAGATGTCGGCGGCGAGAATTCCAACGTTCTTGGCCATTTCTTTCTCTGGTGCTTCTTCTTCTTCTTCCTCGCGAGTCACTTCAAATGAAATCCCTCACCAAAATATCTGAGAGATCCCAAAATGCCTTCCGTTGTCTCTAGCTGTTGGTCAAGCTGAGCTTAGGACGAGAACGAGAGAGAGAAATGGGAGTCTCGCACAGAATCCAAGGAATTCGCAGAGAGAGAGAGAGAGATGTGTGAAGGAGTGGAGGTGCTTTACGTTTGGGAGGCTTCGCTGGGTATATATAGGGAAGAGCTCTCTCGCTCTCTTCTCTTCAGAGTTGCCAAAATGCAGACTTCGTGAGCTTCGTGCACATTTGATGAGATGGAGGGCGCCTTCTATCTTTGACCGCCAACTTTTGTTAAATTTACTCCCCTTGCCCCTATGTCACGATGGCAAACGGCATCCCACGCTGGTTTTTGATTTTGTAAATTCACAAGGCCACCTCAAATCATTTGTCACCCCAAGGCTTTTTTTTTTCTTTTTTCTTTTCAAAAAAATAGAAAGTAACTCATATGCAGATAATCACTTTTTTTTAATAAAAAAATGGGGGATTAATCCCTAAACATATAAAAATTAAATGACAGAGACCGTACGAGTTTTAGGAATTCTTAACAAATCATCATGAAAGGTAGCATCAACCTAGCTAAGAATCTCATCAAGCACTTGAGTTACAAATTTCTTGTCAATTTTTTATTATTTTACTTTTAACAAACTGAGACGCGCTGCAAAGAATTTGTTAACTCGAGCAATTTAGAGTATTTACCTCTGCCTAATGAAATTAAGTGCCTTGCCAGGAAAGTTGCTAGACTATCACCAATCTTTTGTAACTTTCTTCCAACTTATTTTCAACTTCAACATTTTTCCTTTTTTTTAAAGACAACTGTAACTTCTAAATATAGCCAAAGTTGAGAATAATGGGAAGAAGTAACAAGTTGGGGGGAAGAAATGTTCCAACATTGTTAATATTATAGGACCCCTCCAAGGGAGAAAAACTCTCTTGGAACGGGGATAGGACTACAGTCCTATCCCTCTCCAATCACCTCGCGCCATGTGGATAACTTGGTTGAAAAAGAGAGAAAATGAGCACATGTGGCGCGAGACGATTGGAGGGGGATAGGACTGTAGTCCTATCCCCGTTCCAATAGAGTTTTTCTCCCTCCAAGGGTCCCCAAAAATAGCTATTGCTTAATAGTTGTCAATGTCATGACCTAGCCTCAACCAAATGGAGGCTCCTTAAAAGCACATTAAATAACAATGGGCGACATGTAGTCCTATGTGTTTGCAATACATATTTGCTCTCCACTTTAACCCAAAACGTATTATTATAGTTCTTCTCAAAATTTGACATGAGTCTATGGGCATAATCATGGTTCCACAAATACAAAGCAAAGAGTTAACTATAATTATGTGTATAAACACGTGTCAAGTGTTGAGAATGATGATGAAAGTATGCCTTGAATTAAAATGGTGAACAAAAAATATTTCCATGTGTATGGGCTTCAAACCAACTAATTACAGCTATGTTCTGTTGCAACTCTTGCAATGAATGAATAAGCTCCAATAGTGTATCAAGTAATGACTTTTTCATAGTTTTATTCTCTATTTGTTTATGAAAATAACCTCTCTTCTTTCCTTTGATTAATAAATCCCTTTTTTCACAAATTGAAAACCATTTGAAGTTTATTTTTAAAAAAAATAGGCAACTACTTCACACACCTACGTGATGACACCCAATTTTGAGCCCATTAAGTTGCCCCCTCTCTTTTCCTCTTCCTTTTCCTTTCATATTTTGGAGAAAAACATCTATGTACTGTACTTTTAATGTCATGTTAATAATATCCTAAATTAATCATGCACTGTTATGTAAGAAAGTTAAAATACATGTAGCGTCTGATTGGTTTGAGATACTGTCAGTTGCTAACATCCCAAGCGCATGGAAATTCTTCTCCCTCTTTAAGTTGGTTTTGTGGTTTATGGAAAACTCAGTGCACGTAAGATATAGGGAGACAATGCAATTCACATTCAAACATCTAGGAAGCAAGGACAATGGAGACATCGTACCCGAATGAGTAATGCTAATAACTTTTAAACCAGTGGTACATTGTCTACATAGCTTAGGTTCGAGCCTATAACAAGATATGGTCATATACCATAATTTCAAATTCCAACTAATGTGACAATATATACTTCGTTTATATTGTGCCAACTAGACCCATTGTACACCTGGACTTCCATGTCACCAACTTAACCCATTGGACACCTGGACTTCCACGTCACCAATCATGCTATCACAACCTCTAGTATTCATTACATTATAGGAAGGGTTTGGTGGACAAAATTACCCTTGTGTCCTTTAGTGTTTTTTATTGTTTTTGTGTGAAGATTTATTTGATATTTTCATTGACTCACATGTGGCCAGCCAAACTTTTTGTGGCTGACACCTCTGACTGTAGACAGAGACACTCTCTCAAATCTCAACTACCCCTCTGGATGCCCTGGACCGTCGGATTGTGATTCCCCCCAACAACATGCAGTATTTGCACAAGGAATAAACTCTTTTGGGCGATTTGTGTAATTATAAATTAATAATCCCTAAATTCCAATCAAATACATCATACATGGTATGGTGGTCCCCACAAAGTTGTGATTAATTTACATTATTAAATCTGAATGGGTCTCCGCCGTTGATCTTGTTGGTTGTCCACATACCAAATATAATAATATCTTTTGGGCGTTGCCTACTGCGATTTTTGTGCAATAAACACAAGTGTTTGGTTAGACAACCAAATTTGACTATTTATAATCATAAAATAGATTATACAATAAAATGCTCTGTTTTATAAATTTATAACGTGAAAATGACCCACTAATGTAGTGGTTTTGAATATTTACTTCTTTATATAAAATTCTGAGTTCGAGTCCTATCATTCATATAATGTATGTGAGTTTAGTATATTATCACTCCTTTCAATAGAAAATGTCCTTAAAAAAATTGTGCAAGAAAGAGGAGGGATTTGCCAATTTCAACTTGCTCTTTTATTTATTTTTAAATAGTTTTTGCCCCTACAACAATAAAATATAATAAAATTTTGTGACAAACTCATTTGCCTTATTACCTAATTCTCAAAATTATTATAAGATTTTGTTCCACTCCCATCATTTTTTAGAGTATACTTTCTCTTTATCAAGATATTTCAATTTCGGCATGTCTATCGGGAAGCAAACTTTTTAGCAGATGCTTTGGCAACGCTAGGCCATGATCAGACCCAACCTTCCATTTGGTTCTCTAATTTTTCTTTTTCAGGTGGTTTGTAAAGTTTTATATAATCTCCAAGTTTAGGAATTCGATATGAGTTTTGTTTTATTTTGTTTTATTCTTTTTAAATTCCCAAATAAACTAGTTCCTGATTCGTGGGAATCATGATGTGATTTACTTGGCTTTGACAGAGACTTGGTGCCAATTTGTACGTCCTCCTTGGGTCATGGCCAATAATCCACCGTTGGATGAGTAAAAAGGGATTAATTATCGGGTGGGGCCGTCCCCGTAGTAGTTGGACTGGGCATCAGAGCACGTGGGTGTGCAGATAAGTGACCCGCTGTTGTACCACGTTTTTATTATTCAACACAATATAAACAAATTTATAAATAAAACAGGCTTTAAAAAAAAATTAAAAGTTGTTAAATAATTATGTTGAACTAGGGATGACAATGGGTCGAATCAGATGTGGGTATGCCATTCCCATTTCCATCCCCGTTAAGTCTTTTTCTCCCATCCACGCTTTCATGCCCGCCGTATTCATATCGGGGATTCACCATCCCCACATTCGTTGAGGAATAAGTTCCCTGATCCGCCTCATTACCGAAGAAAAAATCAATATAAAACTACTTTGTTGAAAAAAAAAATAGAATTAGGGCAAGATAATGAATATATAATATATATACGTATAAGACAATATAAGAATGTTTACATATTGACTAGAACTTAACTAAATATATAAATAGTGTGACTTAAGATTCCTATAAATTATATAAATATATAATATAATAATAGGAAATATAAAATTTAGTGGGCACAATCACTTTAATATCATATATATATTCCAAACGGGGAGGATTCGGGTCGGGGATTAAAATCTCATTCCCGCCCCTCCCCAAACACCAAACCCAAAAAATTCCCCGTACCCATCCCCATATCCGTTTTTTTATCCTTCATACCCGACCCATTAGGGTTGAATCACCGCGAAGACCCTTACCCGTGGGGAAAATTGTCATCCCTATGTTGAACAAATAAAGACACTGCATACGTACATTATTAATTGAAAGTCCCTCGTGATCTCTTTATTGAGCAAATCACTACACTAAACATTCAATAAGCTATACTAACGGATCTAGCCTAATGAAAAAAGATATCTTGACCTGCACACCAGATCAGTGATCTCAGATTCAAACCCCAATAATACCTTATTAGTATGTGTATGAGAAATTCTCATTCCATGTAATTTAGACTATCATTTATATTTTAAAAAATAATATTCAATAAGCTATCGTTTGAATATTGTTAGGGACTTATCACTAAAACTATTTTTTCAGAAAAAAAAAAGGTTCAACTAGGCTATTTTGATATGAAAAATAGTAAAATTTCAATGTTGGTAATTTGCTCAAATTCATCAATAAATATTTATCATAAAAACCCATCAATATTAATTAGTATCTATCATCATATTAGTTCATCACCTTATCTTAACCATTACCAACGCACCAAGTTTTTTTTATGTTTTGGTCAAAAGTCTTCCAATGCTTATGGTCATATATGGTGGACTGACAATCACATATAAGTGCTTCCATGAGAAATGAAACCTCATTGTTTGCAATAATATAGTGTAAATATATATAGTATAAACAGATGGATAGATACTTTTGTTTTTCTTTATTAAAACCTCTAAATTTGGTTGAATAAATAATTATGCACTATTCCATCTTTTGCATTTTGTTACTTGGCATATACCCATCAATTTCCATGTATATAATAGACTTTCTTAACATCAATTAAGTCGGGTTCACATGTAAAAAGGAAAGTTTGGGCAAATAAAAGAATCTTTTTTGTTCGATAGGGACAAGTAAAGGAATTAAATTATGAGAGTGTTATAGCGAATTTCACACAAATCATCGATTTACAGTAATTTACGATCGTGTTTAACAAAATTCTTCATTGAAAATACAAATTACCGTCATTTTTATTTCTCTCACAAAGTCACAAACTCAATAATCTTTTAAACCTACATGATATCATTTTTATTGTTTAACATGTACGCCTGTTATATTGAAACAAATGGTGTGGTGCGGTTGACAAACTGCCACCTCCTTGGCAAGCTATCTTAGTGCCTCAATGACAAGGGTTCGAAACCTGTTGGAAGCACTTTGTGGCCAAAGACAAGCCGAATCCCGAGCGGGGATTAATCTCACCCTTTAAGTGTGGGACCACCTCGTGATATTTACCCAAAAAAAAAAAAGAATCATTCATATGCTCTTTTTCAACCTTGTTTAATTACATCATCGAAAACCAATATTGGTTTGGTGATTATAATTAATTAAGCATGCCAAAGTTGATCAAGTGAAACAAAGAAATGGACATCTTCCACAAGGATCCAAAAAAAACGTTTCTGTCTAAGTTGGTGGGTGGGTAGGAACAAATTAGTAAGAAACGTAGTCAGAGTGATACTGCTGCTGCTGAGAGTCTGGGACCGGTTCACATACAGTGACGACTTTGACGCAAAACTAAAACGGTTGACTTTAATTATTTGGTTGGTAAAACGAGAGAGAGAGAGAGAGAGAGCTCTAAGTCCACCTTGCAAGCATATTAGTTCACAAATGGGATATGACGATGTGGGAAAAAAGAAGCAGCTTAAAATCTTCATAGTATGCCACACAATAATTTCAGTTCACTTAAGTATTCGTGTTATGTTATTAAATCGTGATTGTATATTACAATTTCAAATAAGAATTTGCTTAGTTCACAATTTACATTGACAGTTTAACAATATATATCATATTTATGTACTGATTTTTAAACAAACTTATTGCACTTTCTATTATAACAATAAGTTAAAGTAGATAGTCAAGATAATGTGTCTGCCCCTTGTGCCCAAGTTTGAGAACAGATTGATCGCTAAAGGCACCAAATTAATTGTCCATTGTTTTTTTATCCAGGTCAAGGCAACGAGTAAGGTGCAATCTCGATCAAGTAGGGATAATGAAGGCAACTTATTACTCAGTATTCTTTGTTGTTTGAGAACTAATAAATATAAAATAAATAATAAAAAAATCTTGCAGTATTGATTCTGATATCATCAGGCAGTTTAGGCTTAAAGAATAAAACTTGAAAACTTGCACGTTTGAGATGCTTTGACTTCTTCAGTGTGTGATATCATATCATGCTTCAAGGGTAAACAATGGAGGCTGGTCACGACTCAGTGAGTGTAGCTGACTTTAACACTAATTAATCATGTAGTTGGACTGCTTCCTTTTTCTTAATTAGTTTGTCATTGGTAATATAATATTAGCGATAATAATTTAAAAACAATTTTAGATGTATATTTTTTAGAATAATCGATAGTAATTATTGATAAATAAAAAAACAAAACTACTTACTAAGCAATTGTGATGTCGAATATGGGTAAATCTTATACAATAACTTAACGCAACAACAAGTTAAATTGATATGAAGATAATCACACACAACACAACCCAGAAATGACTAAAAGTACATTTTAAGACTTTATTAATCAGTGTGTATCTTAGTGCATGTTTGGTATTGCTTATTTGGGGTGATAAGTGATTTTTAAAATATTTTGGGAAGCCCAACCCATTTGATAAACTATGATAAAATCACTTATTATTAAAAATTGCTGTGAGAGAAAGTTATAAGGGAAAACAGCTAATGAAATACTTTCATTTTTACGATTATCACGGGAATCATTTTACGATTATCTTTGAAATCAATGCCAACAACACTTTTAACAAAAAGTTTACCAAACGCCAAACTATTTTCTCTCACAGTTGATTTCTCTTACAACAAATCTGACATCGATTATTTTCACAGCACAACAATGCCAAACTGAGTTTATACATAATCAAAAGGTTGCTCTATTATTTAAAGTTGTAAGAAATAATGAACAGAAACTTAAAAAATAAACTGTTTCAATTGCTCTACATGTGATTTTGGGTTCTTAGCTTAGTAAACAATTTGGAAACGACTACCTATGCCAGATCTGTCGTCACTCCTGAAAGTTATATAAATTAAATTAGAAATATATTTTGTCGAAAACTATGTGTAATTACTGTTATTTATTTTTGTTTATAGCCACCTAACCCTTACTGAAATCTGGTTTCCTAGTCAAAGCCTGCATGCTCTCCACGACTGAGCAAATGCCTTATGAAGCATAAGTAATTGTGATGAAATTACTAATGCATGTTGAAGACGTCACAAATGACTGCCCTTTTGTTTTCTTTTTCTTGGGAAGTTAGACTAATGCCACCCGAATTGTAGGCCTGGGTGAAATTTTGACCCTAAGACCATCTCCAAGTTCCAACTATCGGGTTGGAAACTGAAAATTTGACATTTGAGGTCAAATTCCATCTACAACCTATGATATGGGTGGGTCGAAATTTGGGCCGGGCAATATCTTGAGCGGAATTCTAGTCTAGATATTGCCTAGACTGGTAATTTTTGTGGAGCCCAACATGCCAGCAATTAAGGCCATGTGAAGAAAATGCCGAGCAAGTCCCACGTGAAAGATTTTTGTCCGTCACTCTTCTCCTTCATTCCAACACGTGGAAGACTCACATCAAAGGGACGTTGGAATCCAACGGCTCCCTTTGAACAACTTGTTCTTTTTTTGGCTTTTTGAACCACATTTGCTTTTTCTTAAAACCAATATTTTAACCAATTTTCAGTTTGATTTTAACTTTAAGTGAAAAAATATTATGTTTATGAAATTTTAATTTTTTTAGGTTAAAATGTTTAGAAAATTAAATCATGAAGTTTTAAATAAAAATAATATCAATAAAAATTAATCACAACAAAAATAAATAAATAAGGGTTGACCATTATTAAAAAATTTAATAAAGTTATGAACTCAAATTACGAGACTGCAAGTTTGGAGGAAAAAACAATTTTAGTCCTGAAAATACATGAATAGTTGTATTTTGGATGGTGGAAATTTGAGTTTAGCCCAAAATGGTTGTAGATAGTCTAAATAATCACATACAAAACACATGTAACTTTCAAGTGACATTTTACAATAAGAACTGAAGTCAGTAATGCCATTCACATCATTGATATTTTTAATTAATCAAGGCTTGAATCATTATTTATTGTTGGATGAGATCTAACGGTATGTGACCACAATCTTTCTTTGTCCTTGGTGACTAGGTGAACGTGACTGCTGAAGTCGGGTGACATTCCTAAAAAAATTCCTTTCCTTTTCTAAACATCGTAAATTGTTAATGACATTGATAAAATGATGAAGTTTTACAATGAATTTATTAACTACATTAATCGCCACACATATCTTTTTTTTTTCTTTTTCGAATCACTTCATTGAAAAACACAGGAAACCGAATACAGAGCAAAAGAAACAAACTACACCAGGACAAAAAAAATTTAAACTCAACCCAAGTTTATAATTAAAAACAAAGATTCTAATCGTCACACATATCATATATTTGTGAACATTAAAAAAAAAGGCACGATTACCTTTTGATTTAATAGTTTCTAATGTTAAAATAAACCTAAAATTCGAATTCCTCCTCCCATGTTGAATAATCGTGGATCGTTAATTATCATTGCACAAACAAAATAAAAATAAAAATCAACGGCAGTGAGTTGGCTATTCCATTGGTGCATCAAATATCATGATTCATGCTGGAGTGTAAAAGGATACAATTCATGAGCCCCACTATAAATATTGGGAGAAAAAGATTTTATGTATCACAAGTTAATGAAACGTCCTTTTCCTAATATTTTCTTTTTATTTTTTTTTAATTCTTGAACGCCGTTTTCCTAAGATTAGGTGAGGGGGAAAGTTCACATCAAGGTATTAAATATCGAAGGTTTTCGAAATATCGGTGATTCAAAAACATGAAAATATCGATGGAAATATTGACAAAATGTCGATATCGGTAAAAATTAAATAAAAACGATGGAAATTTTAAAAAAAACTTTTGAAGATGTTCATTTAGTCAATTATCTATTGTTTTGACACACAAAAATTGAAGAAAATAAATTATATAATGGGTTTAAGTGATTTAAGTTGAGTATAGTACGAGCTGACAAACATAGTAACTTAAAAAATGAATAATATGCAAGTAATAAAAGGGATTTATATACTATTATGTAGGTTAAGAGCAACACATGTGTAGAGTAACAAATGTAAAGATACATGACAATGATAAACAATAGGGTTCTATATAGTATATGTATAAATTCAGTAATAAAAAGGGTTTATATAGTAAAAAGATTAATAATATATGTAAATTTATTTATTTAAAAAATATATGATAATTTCTTTGATCGAGTAATTAAGTCCATATGTTTTTCTCTTTAAATAAAAAAGTAGTATAAATATAATACAGATGCAAACCTGACAAGGGCATTGCTATAGCGCAAGTGGAGAATAAAGAATTGTTGCCATGTCAAGTATGTGTGTATAAATAGAAGAAGAAAGGAGGAATACAGCAAGTTAACATACAGCTCAATTGGAAAAGGTTGAATGTTAAGAAGTGGCGGCAGGGGTTTGAATCTCCACCCTTGCAAACACTTCCTAAGAATTTTTGCCTAAATTCGCTTGTGATATTACCACGATATTATTGACGAAATTCGAAAATATCGGGATATTATCACCAATTGACGTGGCTGATGCACCGAAAATTTCGGGAGCGAAATTTCGGGGATAAATTTGAAATAATTACGATATACATATGGGATATTGCCAATATATCCCCAATCTAAAAAATGAAATTATCGGCAAAATATCGCTGATAATATCGATATTTAATACTGTGGTTCACATCACTTCATCATGATTAATCTTAGGAAAAACTACAGTAAACCCCCCAAACAATAGAGTTGGATATGAACTTGAAAATGACCCAAAAAAAAGTCTCTAAGGTTGAGTATGTACTTAACCTTTAATCTTAAAGGTCTTTTTATTTATTTTCGTGTAGAAAAAAATCTTTAAAGTAAAAAAAAAAATTATGGTGAAAAAGTCATGTTTAAATTCAGGAATTAAATATGGGTTTCTGAAATGTCGACGTGTTTTCTTTCTCATGCTTGACGCAAAAATGATAAATTTATTTACTTGGAAAATCTTTTTCTTGAGAACCAATATCATGAAAAATTGAGCCTAAGCCTAGACTCGGCCCAGGCCAAGTAATTTTCCTAAATCCAACCCAAGTAGATATCTGGCCCGACCCATTTCAACCCGTCAAAATTTGCTTCGCTGCTATACCCACAAATCAATAAGGATTTTTAGCCATTTTGCCCCCTGAACTATTAGGCAATTCGAACTTACCCCCCTGAATTATTTCATCTGCCGATTTAGTCCCTCAACTCGTAATAAATAGTCAATTTCCCCCTCACCGTTAAGTTTATCTAATTCCATCAACTTTTCTGTTAATAACAAAGGCAAATTTGTAATTTTTACTTAAAATTTATAAAAATATTGTAAATAACTAACTTTTAGAAGAAAAAAAAAATTATTCTCCCCACAAAACTCCCACCCCCATCGATTTCTTCTCCCCCAAAGATTTTTTTTTGCTTCTAAAAGTTAATTATTTACAATATTTTTATGAATTTTAAGTTAGAATTACAAATTTGCCCTTGTTATTAACAGAAAAATGGATGAAATTAGATAAACTTAACGGTAAGGGGGAAATTGACTATTTATTACGAGTTGAGGGACTAAATTGGCAAACGAAATAGTTCAGGGGGGTAAGTTCGAATTGCCTTATAGTTCAGGGGGCAAAACCGCACTTTACCCAATCAATAAAGTACTTGTTGCAAAGCCAAGAACATGTAGAGCTCTTCTAGTTTTCCCAGCTTCATCATTTGATTCTTAATAATTGAATTCAATTTGAGTTCAGGTTGTGCTTTACATAGCTAGCCCCGACACCACGAGCGATCTTCTCTTGCCTGTTAGATTTTTCTGTATATGTTCATGATCTTTCACACATCTTGAAATACATAAAAGACGTACCTGACGTCATCTTCCTTGAATACACGATCTCTGAATTCATCGAATCGCAGCAACAACATCACGAACAAAAGACACAAACAGCTTAAGACTTATGCTCCTTCTCAGAAACTGTTTCAGCTCTCTCTTTATGATGAGATTAGAGTTAGAGAACGTGTCTGACAAGAGCAGGGTCTTAAGCTTATATAGGGCTAGGTCAAGTCATCTCTACTCATTACCAAGGGTCGACTTAACTAACACTCTAAGCCCATCAAGCAACGGTTCACGCAAAAGGAAATAAATACGACCCCTTTAATTGGCTTAAAGACTTTTCTTATTTCACAAAGTCTTAAGCCCAAAGGTATAACCTAATTTACACTCTTATCAAACATGATATAACTTAGTATATAGTGCACCAATCTAAATAGGAATATAACATTGCCATCTTGCTAGACAATCTGATGTATTATGTTGTCAAACTATTAGTCGTTTAAAAACCGAACATGTCACATTGTCTAGCACTCCTCGTCACATAAATGAACAAAAGAATTAAGTAAAGTTCACTTCAAATCTCAACAGTCCTTTGATTGATAGCCATGTATCTCCATCTTTCCTTCTCCACAAAATCTGCATCCAAAAACCTTGAAACAAATGCCCAGAGCCTATAAATATCTTCAAAGTTTGTCAAAAACCCCAATGCAGCAGTAACCACACTAATCCCAGAATGGCATCCATCTTTTCTCTTGTTTACCACGTTGCTTCCTTCCACTTGATCACTTGCACATGTCTCCAACTTTGTTTCCCTCTCTTCCTCATGCTTGTCTGAGAACCAAATGTGATTCAAAATGCCATTACTCAGAGAAATATTGTTTCGATCAGCGAGCTTCTGAACGATCAGTGGATCAATCTTTTCTCCTTTCCAATCAAACACATTGAATGCCAGACTAGGACCCCGGTCGAATTTTATCTTTGGTCCATAGATTCTGACCAATTGATGCCCATATTGTGAATGTGGATGCTGCAGGCTCATCAATGCATTCACCAGCCAGTTGATCAAGTACCTTGCTCTTCTACTAATTAGTACTAGGCCTAATGAGTCTGCATGATCCAAGCCCCTGCATTCGATCTCTGCACTCTTGGGTTGGCTAGACTCAAAATGATCTCTGTCTAGTTCCATGATTTCTGAAAGTGATGGTGCCTTTTGCTTTATGGAGACTTCTTCAATTTCATGGGACTTTGAGTTTTCAAATTTGGACTGTTTTTTATCAGTTTCTATGTCCATAGAAATTGAGTCCTCTGAGTATTCAGATGGTTTTGATGCTGGGACAAGGCTCACAATTCCTATGCTTGAAGCAAATGTTGAATCCTTTAACACTGAAGCACTGGATTTCTTGACAAACAAGCAACCAAACCCAGATGGGTTTTCCCCAAAAACTTTGAAGAAAGAGCAAATGAGAAAATCAGGCCGAAAGAGAGAGAGGCCTAAAGTGTCCATGTCCTTAGGCCCCAATGAACATGCATCAAGCAACACATGCCACCCATTTTCCTGTGCTATGCTCATCCACATATACGAATACCGGGCTCCGGTCATCCTTGACTGAAGTGGGAAAACAAACAGCCCCGGCTTCTTCCTCGTCTTCTTCATATTGCCAATCCGTTTCCTCAATTTTCTTGACTGAATTCTCATATTAGGCCATGAGAACTCTGCGGACATGACCCGCCCTCCCCTTTTCTTGGAGCTCTCTGTCATCACATCCATTGCCTCACACTTGTAGTCATAAACAGTGAGAAGACTTGGATTTTGCTGGAAGGGATAAGAGTCTGCTAGAAGTTTGAAAGCTGATGATTGATTGGCAGTGAAGACCATGGTGTAATCACATTCAGAAATATTCATGTAACCCATGATTCTTTTCCTCATTTCAGACTCCACCTCTGATTCTTGTCCTCCATAGACAACCTGGGTATGCAAGTTTACTGACTTGTGTGAAATGTCAAAAAAGATAGGCTCAGGAGAGTGAAGCAATTGAGGAGGAGGAGGAGGAGAGGATGATGTTGAAGCAATTGTAGGTGTTGGGTAATTATATTGTGTTTGTTGCTGAGAGTATGAGAAGAGGCCATGGCCAATGTAATCAAGGCACACATGATTGGAGAGGGTGAGATGGTAATATTCATGGGCTCTGATGTGGTCTGCTTGGTCAGTTTGGGAGAATTGTGGGTAGGCTTTGATGAAGTAAGAATATGACTCTTGGAGTGAAGGGAGGGATTCGTGATTGGTAAATTGGGTGTCTGGGCAGAGAGAGGAAGCTGTTGCAATAGTGAAGTCATACCTGAAAATGGTGACTACTGTTTCTGTAGACTTGGGAGTTGATGAAGGATTGGAGGTGGACCCATGATTGCAAAGATAATTAGGTGCTGGACAGCAGCCATGTAAGCAGGTCTCTGAGGCTTCTCTAATACAAGGTGAGAGCATTTTACCTCTTTTTCCTTCCTTGCCCTTATTTGCTTCTGGTGCTTGTTTTATTTCTGATGGGTTCTTCACATTCATTTCATTGGGTATTTTTCAGTGTATAAATGGGAAAAAGTCTTGCTGATTGTGTGGGCTGTGGACACCTTGTCTAAGAAGGCACTCAGTGGACAGGTCATTGCATGCACTCAATTGACCTTGTCTTCCATGATTTCACTTTTGCTGCTTAGAACTTATGACAGAGTAAGACTTTCTCTGACCTTATCACACCTATTTTGAAAACCTATAGAGTTGCAATATTGGTAGTTGAGATTCCAATTAAATGGTTTGAGATGGTAGGGTTGAATCTCAAATTCAAAGAACATAATAGCAATTCAATTGAACATGACATCTTTGTAGCTCGCTTCTTGAAGTTGGAAGGTGTTTCAAATTCGAATTTCCTCACCTCCACTAATAAAATAACATAACAAGACATCGTTCATAAAATTTACACTTATTATCTATTTTCAACAAAATAGAAACTAAAGACTTGTTTGGAAGTGATTTTGGAAGGACCAAATGCTTCTCTATAGAAGTTATTATTGGAAAATCTAAAATAAATCTCAAACGAGTCATAAGTATCACTGAACTAAATGCATAATTGATTGATTGACCGTCACAATCTGGTTACACCTTTTTTTTCTTTTTTCCATAACGAGCCTAAAGTTTGGGGTCCCTCCTAACAAAGAATGAAGTGGCTGTGGTGGTTCCCTAAGAGATAACGGATATCCTGGCATCCATCAACTTTTCTTCCTTTGAGATGCTGAAAATCGAAAGCAAACAAGCAAAAAAGGGCAAGGGAAGATTAGCTTTGTGATTGTGGCTGGCCCTGTTTGCAGGCCGGAAGCTGCTTTGAATTATTCTGAGTCAGAGCCACCTGATACCTTATCAATACATTGTAACCAACAACACTACTACTAGTTGTTGTACCTCTTAAATTGAGTGATATTTTTCCAATTTGTGCCATGCAAGTCATTTTCTAGTGTTCCCACCAGCATGCCAAATTCTCATCTGTTCCCATCAATAGAAGACTCTCTTTTTCCAAGTCTTCGTGTATTTAGTTTTTGGATTTATTTGAGAAGGCCTATATGTTATGATGTCCTCGACTTGAAGTGTCATAAGCTAAACTGGGAGTGTTAATTGTATTACCGTGTGAGAATCTACGAAGTTTGGGAAGGAAAAACAATAAGATAACTTTGAGAGAGGATATGGTAACAAGCCGAGGTTGGATTAGCAAAGTTGATTAGTTTGCTTAAGAACACTATTAAACAAGGACTTTATTGTTTAAGAAAAAATTAAAAACGATTACAAGTCTTATCACGGCATGGATCAGTAGATTTGCTTTGCTGGTCAAACTTTGGTAGGAACAAGAACAATGGACGACGTACGATTTACGGGGATGGATGGATATATAGAAGGTTGGGGAGGCATATTTATATTGCATTGCGTGGAGTTGTGTGTAATTCGTTATTAAATCATCCTTATTAAACTGCCTAATAAGATGAAATAGACGTCTATTTTCTCGATTTGTTATCTCAATCTGGGGACTGATGTGACCTATTTTTAATGGGCTTCTTAGATCTAGGTCCAAAAAGATTAGTTGTCATTAGGCTAAGTCCTCATCGTTTTGGTTTTAGATGCAAGTCCTTTGACTTTTTTTTTTTGGTGTCAATTTTACCCTTTGAGATAAATAAGGAAACACATTGAAAATCCAAATTTAATGCATTATTTCATTGTAATTGAATTTCATAATTTAAAATTTGAATTATTTCCTTGTGAATATTTACTGTATAAAATACAATTTAATCAATAAAAGTATAAACTCACATATTACACTAATCAATGGAGCAAGCACCCACATGAAATTATATACCTATGCATCAGGTAAAAAACTTGAGAAAAACAAAATAAACAAGAGAACTATTGATGACATTTTTATGTACCTAATATATAGGTACTATGAGCTAATGTGCTTTATATTAATATATGTATATATATAGGTAGAATTTTCTAATGTACCTAGTTACTAGGTAATATAAGATTATGTATCTAATTACTTGGTAAATGTGAGATTATGTACATAACTTACTAGGTAAATATAGGATTGTACCTGATTATTGGGGGAAGTATGAGATAATATATAATCTACCTGACATATAGGTATTTTGTTATTTTCAATATACCTTTTTTTTTGGTTTCTTCAATTTACCTAATAAAGAGTTCGTAAACAATAAGAAATAAAGCCAACTATTTTTTGGGTTAAAATAAAAGAAGAAAAAACAAAGACAACGTTAATATACAAAATCATGGACAATTAATAGAATTCATGGATGCAATTAAAAGAAGAAAAAAAAAGGCAACGTAATTAATATACCAAAATCATTATGGTCATAAGCACTTAATTTGTTAATTAATTATGGTCATAAATAATTCTTTCCCATAATTATCACATAAAATACATTTACCCGATTCAAGGTATAAGGGGCAACATTGGAACAAAAAATGATTTTAAAAAATAAAAATAAAAAGATTACATCATAAAATATTAAAAAAGGAATGTAATCCTATGTGTCACAAAAGTCAAAGGACTTGTATCAAAGTCAACAACTTCGAGGATTAAAACCAACTTCTTAATGGGAATTTGGATCTATATCAAATTTCTATTTAATTAATCAAATTCATGCTGCTATGATAGCATCAGCCCCCTGCACAAAGTTTTTTTCCTTTTTTTTTTAAATTAAAAAAAAAATCTATTTTGTTAAAACTACTGTAATGAAAAATTGGTTGACATTTTGTTGTAGAATTGGCATTTCTTGTGCATTTTGTTTCCTTTTGAAATTACATGTGCGATGACTAAGAGCACTTTCAGTGGGAGGGGCTAGCCTGGGCAAGAGGCTCCTTAGGCCTCCAATCCCGTTTCCAGTGGCCAAGGCTTGCCAGGGCAAGTGCTGGACTCCACCAGCCTGGGCAAGCCCAAAGGCAAGACTTGCCTAGGCAAGCTGATCTCACGCTAACGTCATTGTGACGTCAACAATCAATTTTTTTTTTATGAAATAGGGGGGGGTGAAAACCACAAAAAGCAAAAAATAAAGACTACATAATATTTATTAAGCGAGCTGTAGTAGCCCCTGACAAGTCATCTAGTAGTAGAGGCCCCAGCCATTGAGGACTATCATCAAAAAACCAGTAACCTAGGTCCATGTTGTGGCTCCAATCAGCCAAACGATCAGCGACAGAGTTCCTATCCCTATAAATGTGGTTAAGCCTAATCCTTTCAATTTGATTCATTAGCCGCTTGAGGTTGCTAATCAAACCATCAATAGGATGACAACTGTCCATCTCAGTATTATACATAAGCATCACAGCCACAGCAGTAGCTGAGTCCATCTCAACAACAACATCAGATAAGTGTTTTTCAACAGCTAATTTCAGGCCAAAGAATTAGCCCCATAACTTAGCTTCAAGAATTTGGCCCTGCCCCAAATTGATAGAAAATCCTGCAATCCAATGTCCCGCATGATCTCTGATAACCCCTCCAGCACCAATGCTTCCTGTGTTGCCTCTGCGTGACCCATCCACGTTTAGCTTGAGAACCCCAAGATCTGGAGGAGTCCAAGCTAGCATAATTTGAATTTTACTAATTCCAGTATGAATATTAGTAGTAGCCTTAGCCCAATCTTTAGCTGCATTAATGATCAATTCACGATAGTTAAAAGGTAAGGCAGCTTCATTATTAAAGATAAAATCATTCCTCCACTTCCAGATGTACCAGCAAATGAAAACAAACATCAATCTCCAAGGGATATGAGCAAATTGGTTTTTGGAGCAAAGGTTGCTCAAAAGCCAAGGGTGGATCTCAGCTTGGAAGAAGGGGTTATTTTGACTGGTGTTCAAGAACAACTTCCACACTCTTTTGGCTCTTGGTCAATCACGCAGGATATGTAAGGTAGATTCAGTAGGCCAATCACAGATGCTGCAAGTAGGATCAGCCACTAGATGCCTACGAGCTCGTTGCTCATTCGTCAAGATTTTTTCTTGAAGGGTTAACCAAAAGAAAATTTGAAGCTTGGGGGGAATTTTAAGTTTCCATATCACTTTCCACCAATGAGTCGACCAATCAGCCCCTTTAAACATCAGATTGTATGCTGACTTAATAGAAAAAATTCCATTGGAAGTAGGTTGCCAGATCTGGCAATCCTCCAAAAGTCCCCCAAAATCAGCTAGGCAACCAATAACTTTATGAACCCATTCCTCCGGAAGCACACCTCTAAAAAAATTGAAAAAATTGAAAAAAAAAAACCAAAATTTTCAGAATTTTTGTTCTATAAATACCTAGCCATATTCTTTACTTCTCACACCAAAACTCCATACAAATTCCTCTCATCATATCTCATGTGAATAGTGGTTGCTTTTGGGTTGACAAGGCAATGAGTGGAAATGCATAAAAAAATTGCTAATGCAGTCACTATTCACATGAACAATAACTCCCCTTGCCTCATCTTGTCTTTTGCCATGGCAAATGGGTGGAAGTGCTCTAAGAATGCCTAGAGGGGGGGAATAGGCCAATTGAAAATTGTAATCAATAAATAAAAATAAACTTCAGTAGCATGATTGAAATGACTTATCAATCCTAAAACGTGCAGAGCATAAAATAAAACCCCACCTGGGGAAAATCCACGGGACTCCTCAGTTCAAAACAAATCCACTATATAATGATGATTACAAGAAGTAATCACACACTTATTCTAGAAACATTCTAGATAATGTTTATCGAATTTTTTGTAACTCAACTTCTGTCACGGGATGATTCTTCAACACTCCTTATGTTGAACGCAATACTAGTCAAGATTACTTCAAGCTCGCCGGAGTTCTTCCAACTCTCTTTATGTTGAATTCAATACTGGTCACGATCGATTCAAGCTCACCGGAGAAAAACCGCCTCAAAGGTCTTGGTGCCCTCAACCCTATGAGTCACTGAACATGCAAATTAATGCAACATGAATGATAAAAGTGTTTGATAAATCACCAAGTAAACATGGAACACTTGATGATTTATCTCAAATAAAAACTCAGCTTTCCAAAATTTATGGACTGAAAATATGATCATGAAAGCTCTGCGAAGAAAGAAGACAAAGGTCTAGTTTTATATGAGTTTTTCTTCATAAGAAGGAAGACCCACGTTTAAAGTAAAATCTCCACATTCTAACTTTTATCAAAAATCAAAAAGATAGTTTTTCTATTTTGGAGTTGAGAAAAGTGAAGCCAACCAATATGAAAATAAAAGGGAATCAAGAAAGTAAGATATTGATAATCACACAACTAAAAACTGAGTTTTACTTCAACAAGATCTTTTCCAATTACTAACGTGATTTTCAATCAAAAATACGTGAGAGACAAAAAGAATTTAATAATAAAAGGAAACATGGAATAAACAAAAGATATTGAAAAATATGCCTAAATGAGATGCACTCCTAAAAGGATTCTAATTAATTAAAATCAAGGATTATCAAGGAAATAAAATCATATTAGATTCCAAAAAATGTTCCTATTATGAGTGCATGAAAAATGACATGTCTTACCTTTCAGATTAAATGTCTCATACGTGTAAAGTCACAATTCTGTAATTCAGGGATTGTTGAGCTGTTTCAATCATGCAGTTTCTGAAAATCAGAGATTCAATTTTGCTTCAACCCTCTAGCTAAATAACACTAAACCTATACTAAGTTCTAGGAAATGCCAACACAATTTCATGCTAACAACTTCATTTACATACTTCCTTGGAAATGCTCTTAGACGCCAATGTTCACTACTACAAAACTGGGCTACAAGCATGATCCAAAGCCCACAAAAAAGAGGGTTGTGCCCTTTTAAATAACATTGGACGAATATATATATATATATATATAATATTTGTGTCCTATGCAGAAAAGACACAGTAGTTTCATGTCCAACTGGAATAGAAGAATGAAATAATTGTGGTGAAGTGAATTTAGGCACAAATTTCGTGCCCAATACCCTTACTTATCACTTCATTGTCAATACACTTTTATCATGTGATTTAATAAGGCACATATAATTGTGCCCAAGTAGCTAACATTTCTGAAAAACCATTTTGAGGCATCATATAGATGCTTTTGTGCGAGTTTGGTTAAATATTAATAAAAAAGTAACCACAAAACCTTATTTGTGCCTTCTAGTTACAAAAAAAAAAAAAAAAAAAAAAACTGATAATTAAAACCTCATATAATTTATGTTGAATAATTGAGCACAAACACTAATAAATGTGGCAGTTACCAAAACTTGGACCCAAACAAACAAAAAGGTGATTTGTCTGTGTAACCAAAAAAAAGCTATGTGAATCAAAGGGCACAATTCCTTATTTGGGTGCCTTTTGTGGATTTATTTTTGTGACTCCTATGAGAGAAGTAGTTATTGCGAAAATGTTATTTACCAAAAACTTTTTTTTTCAAAATGGCCAAAAAAATAAAAAATATAATCTGCCAAACATTAATTTTAGGGCACGGTTATGAAGATTTGTATTCAATATAGGTTATGAAGATTTGTATTCAATATTTGTATTTTTTTTTATAAAGCAAACTCCTCAGTTTAAATTCTTATAGAAGAAAAGGGGGGAAATGTGCAAATCATTCCCGCTAAAATATTAAAAATGGCGGGTGTGTGCCTTTAATGTTTAAAGGTTGCATTTCAATAACAAATATAATATTAAAAATAAAAAACGATTGTTTTTGTCTTCATTTATGATTTGTTTATTATTTAGGTTTAAGAGGGTGCAATACTCGAAAATAACACTTATATATATATATATATATATATATATATATATATCTGGTTGTTTCTTAGAACAACACAGAGAGTGAGAGTTTGGAGTCCATTTTTATTACTTCGTGAGGAACTCTGGTTTTCATCAGCAACACAACCAGTCCCTCTCCACTGCAAACAAAAACTCTGGGCTACAATCTAGTTGGCTAAACCTGAAACACATTTTGATGTGCGGCGTCGGTGAAGGTAAGATGAAGATGTTAGAGAATGGGAAGATGAAGATGTTAGAGAAATTGGAGGAAGAAAGCAGATCTGGAGATTGGATGATGATATTGTAGGAGGGACTTTGTTGCAAAGTATGTGGGTTGTACTGCAAATCAGTAAAATACGGAGATACTCAGAGGTGTACGAAAGAATTATTATAACAAAATTTATTTGTTTGTAGTATTTGAGTTTATTTTCATTTTTATTTTTATTTTAAACAGTTTGCCTTTTAGGCACATTTAGAAAAATTTGTGTCCATATTGAATAAAAAAATATATATTATTTTTGTATTCTCAATGAGCTGCTTTCAAGAGGTGGAGTTTTGGTGGGGTCCAAACTACTATATAAGCACAAATGCTTGGCATTCATGCTCTAAATGCTCGCAACAAAATAATACATTCGTGCTCTATAATGAATGAAAACAGCTATATAGTACACCGATCACTTTAAAGTGGCTGAACTGTGGCCTTCTTCATAGAGCACAATTATCCGTGCTCTTTGACATAAAGAGCACAAATAAAATTTGTGCTTTTAGCCCAGTTTTTTTAATAGTGGTTGAGGCAAAGACAAAATTGGACGACTTGAGAGTTTTGTATTCGAACCGGAACACACCCAGAAACTTTAATCTGACTCACTGTAGCATGCAAATGGGCTTTCCTCAAATGTACTTATTACACATTTCTAATACGGGCACTAAGTTTTCAAATAATGTAGATGAGTTTTTCTTCTTCGGCTTGAAAAGTGATTATTTTGGACATCGAATGTCCTATTTTTCTCATTTATCTTATCTTCAAAATTTTAAAGACAAATTTACCTCTTTGTAAATAAGTTACACTCCCCCAATAAAGTGAAAGAAGAAACTTCGAAGAATTGAAAGGAAATCCTAAAATGTAAATGAAAAAATAAATAAATTTCAAAGTTTATTCGCTGTGTATGTTTTTATTTAGAGACGAAAAAGAAAAGAGAATTTCAGTACAATAGTTTGTGAAATGGAAATTAAGAACCGTTTGAAATTGTTTTTAATTTTTTAGTTTCAAAATAAAACTATCCCTCCTAACTTTCCATCCAAAAGAACCATTAAGAACCATTTTGGCCTAACTTATCATTGATGCTTTTCTTAAAGAGGATTAAGGTGTTTGATGAAATGTCTCAAAGGTGAGGTATAAGGAAGAAAAAGTTCTAAATCTGCCACTATCATTCTTGAATTTGATCATTATGTGTGTGTACACGTATGCATGCTATATGCTTTTGTTTATTATCAGCAGGATTGAGTCACAGCTAGGTATTCTGTGTAAGAGCAGTAATTGCGATCGAACCTGAAGAAAGTGTTCTCTGACGTCTTCAATTCTATTTATAGTGGCGCACCTTATATATGTAACTTGGTTCTATTGAGATTTGCACCAAATATACTTGAAATTTGATGTACAAAAGTTGTTTAATAAAGAGATTAGGATGAAATTACATGCATATAATATTGCTGCTTAATCTTTAGTGCATGTATTTGCACATTACAATCATGACTGAGATAAATGAAACGATATGATTTACAAATTTATTTTTACACGGGTCATATAATTCAATCACAGGCTATCGAACAACTAGGTATTGACTTTACCACAAATATGTATAGTTCTCATATTTGTGAGTCAAATCGAATATGAGTCTTTCTCCAACTGGTTATACTTCAGTATATAGTTTTCTTTAAATATCTTTGCATAAATTAATCTAGCCAGAGAATGGTTAGACACCAAATCAAGTAAAAGCTAGCATCTTTTCCATCAATCAACTATATGGCATACATTAATATAAAAACAAAAAAGTTAGAAAAAAATTTACGAAAGTGTAAACAGATACTTGAATTGAATTGTGAGTCATGCATTATCAAAACGGTGAAATTATAGCCTTGCACGCAAAAGTTTCTGTTTGCACATGATATTGTTTCTAGTGTGTCTGGTCCTACTTTCTTCTCCTGGGGTGAACAATTTCTTAAGGAACCATATGTTTGGTAAACTCTCCTTGCGTTAAATTCAACAATGTTAATTTAAAGCAAAAGACTTTTACCACGCATCTGTTAAAATGGTTAATATATCTTAGTCAAGTTTGGTGTTTATATACTCTTTCGTTTGGCATAAATTTTGCTTGAAGAATCAAATTGATATATGCATATATGGCATTTTTTGCAATAACCAATATTATGAGACGAAACTAATTAAGCTTTGGATGGAAATGGAGAGAATCAAGCTCTTGTTGTCGTATCTGTTTGGATAAGTTCTCTACCACTTAAACTATGAACACCACAAAAGAGGTATCTTTAATTAGGTTCAAACTCTCCTATACTAGCAATTAGATAGCAGAAAACATCCCAATTTTACAAATTTAAAAAAACTAGCTGGTGGTGGTGGAGAGACGCCTAGTGGACAAACATATGTGTGTGTGTGTGTGATTCATAAAGGGTTCACATGAAGTTTGCATTTTTGCATTCTTTAAACTATAATTAGGTGACTCACACATGCATGCACTCGCAATTGCCAAGCTAACAAAACAAAACAAATTCAGATAAAGAAATTAACAATTAAACCCAAAATTCAATCACATATATATTAATTCTGTTTTCTAAACCATACCTTCTGCATGGAACACTATCTTTGGACCGTCAGATGATCAATCACATTGAGCAGAAGCAGTCGAAGGGCAACTCTCCTTTGGCAGGTCATAACTTATAAGAACACAAAATCCATGATTAATAATATTGCCTGCCATTGGAGAGACGCCCTACAACTAATCCGCTCATTTGTCTTCTTCACAGATCTACACCAGTTGATGACTGAGTAAAGGGTGCAAGCTGCTTTATATACAGCTCTTCTTTCCAAGCTTTTTCAGGCTTTTCAGGCTCAGGCAATGGAACAAGGGCACAAAAAATAGCATATGCCATGGATATACTTCTGTGCGCCTCCTTTTATCTCAAAAAATCTTTTTCTTACTCATGTTTTATAGATTCTGTTTGGCTCTCTCTCTCTCTCGCGTCTCTTTCTTTCCATTATTTCAGGTTTTGGAGATGGAGAGGGAGGAAGAAAAAGAAGGGTCTTCAAGAGATGCTTTCTTTTTTGTTTGTTAGGCTGCAGCAATACCCGGTCATTGAGGTATATCCTATGTCATATTCTTTCGATATTTATTTTCTTTTCTGGTTTTTTCTTTTTCCTAAAGGGTTTTCTTGGTGTTTTTTTTTTTTGTTGGAGGGTTTTCTTGGTGTTTAAAAATCCATATAAGCATCAAACAGAATATAATTCCCAATAACTTATGTTATCTCTAATTGACTTGTTGATGCATGTGTGTGATTCAATGTTTTGAAAGGCGATGTATTGATGCGATGCGTTTTAGTCGCGCTATGCGAAGCATAAGCCTTGAAACAGTGAGGCGTAAGCCTTTTGAATATTAATTTATTTTAATAAGAAAATTTTATAAATAATACAATACAACTAAAGATGAAAGAATTCTTGAAATTGATGGAGATTAGAAATTAGAATTGTACTATACAATATATATATATAGGTCCATGTGTTAATATATTAATTTAGAAAAGAAAAAAGATAAGTAGAATAAAGGCTACAGCCGCCGGGAGTTAGAAAAAGGCAAGAAATATATTAATATCTTCTTATCTTAATTTTATTAGAATAAAGGTAAGAAAAAAAACCGAAACTTGCGTTTAATTTTTTCAAAACACTCAAAGTGAAACGACGTCGTTTTATTTAAAGTTTTTAAAACACTGAAATTGAAACGACGTCATTTCAATTCAATAACCCTAAAAAAAACACGCAAAGTCTTCTTCCTAGCAAAGTCATCTTCCTCGCGCATCCAATTTGCAGATTACACAGCGCCGCCTCGCTCCGCCTGGCCACGCCTTGCAACGCCTCCTCATGCCCTCCCACACCTCCTTGCGCTAAACGTGCAACTTGCGAAACAGTCGACCGCCTCAGGCGATTCTTTGTCTCCTAGCTCCGATACGTACGTCGGGCTCGAATGTATGCCTTTAAAAACACTGGTGTGATCTCCTTGAAAAAGAGAGAACCATTTTAATAAAGTTTTATTTTGGGTTTACTATTTTTAATAGTTATTTCCCTGAAAAAAAAATGTGATTTTAATATCGAATTGATTAGATATAAGCAATGGGTTTTTTTGTTGCCCAATTTTCCATTGTATGTTTAAAGAAATAAACCGAAATATACATTATACATAATTTTCTCATCGACTTGGCTAACTATGTTGAGGACAAATGGGAAGTCCCTTTGGTATGCCAATCGTACATATATAGTAAGACCCAATTGATCTGCATGCAGTCAAACAATGCTGTAATAAGACACAATTGATCAATTTCCATCGCTAGCAAGTCTCTCATCCAGTATTCTTTTCCCCATGTACCTGCACCATAAAAAAAATTATACATAAATACCATCCATTAGGCCTCAACATAACTCCTTAACATAATTAGATGGAGTCTTGAGTAGTTAATTAGGTCATGTTTAGGACTGCTTTTTAATGGATAAAAGTGTTTTCTAACAACAAAAAGCACTTCTGATGACGTTTTGCATAAAAACTTAAAAGTGCATCTAGATTTTTAATAAAAATTTCAATGTTCTTCTAATAGAAGTGATACTCAAAAAAGCACTTATAAGCAGAAGTGCTTCCTTCCAAAGTAGTTTTAATCTGATTATGAACTGAAAAAAAAAATTAATATTACCTTCCAAGCATCATTACGGTGGCTTGAGGATTGGTTCCAGGGGAGTAAATAAACGTCGAACCATCGATAACACGAAGAGCATCGATGCCAAGAACCTTGTACTGATAATCTACAACCCTCCCAACTTGGCAGCCTCCATGGTAGTGCCATATGGTCATCACAGTGTCCTTGCAAAACTGATCCAAAGACCTTGAGGCATTGGAATGCTTGGGCAACAAGTTAACTGGGCTGTGTGCTGTAATGTTGAGCAGAGCTGCTAAGGACAGATAGTCATATCTGAATTTGGAGAAGGGCTTTGATTCAATTATTTTCTCTATGGTCTCAATGCCCTGGATGCATCTCTCCAAGTCCTGGGGATCTTTGAAATAGTTGAATGTGACTGATGGGTTGTCGTTCGGGTTTCGGGTTCGGAGCTCCAAATGGCCCGTGGAAATTGGGCCCATGACTTTCTCGAGAATGAACCCTCCCCTGAAGGCTGGGGCTTCAAGAGTGTTCATATATTCCACTGCCTTGGCTAGGGCTTCTGGGGTCCTTTGTTTTGGTGGCAGTGTTGACAGCTGTCCAATCTGCCAAACATGAATATAAAAAAATTATTCACATCTATAAGAATTTTTTTTATTAACACACCCAAAATCTTATCAACACTACTCAACATCCAATTATGCTTTTATTGAAAATTAAAATATAATCGAAAAGAAAGGGAGTCTGCGACGTGACCAGGGATACCCTAACCTCAAGGACGAAAATGCAACACGGGTATAATTCAGGGACCATTACTAGGATTTAGTTTTTTTATAAATATTTTCAATCAATACACCTACGGGTAAAATTGGAACTAAAAATTAGGAGTTGGGTGTGCTAATCAAATTTTTCTGTATATGAATGAGAGAGAACTTGGGCTTGGCATGGCCCAATTGAATTGAGAATTGAGAAGTGATATCATTACCTTGGGAGAGAACATTCCAAAGTCTCTGGTTGCAGGAGAGACAGCAAAGTTTTCACCACTGGCAGCTTCAATGTAGCTGCCAAAGTGGGTGATGCCGACCACTTGGATGAGTGACACCTCGACAGGTATGGGTGAGGGCACGAAAATTGCGTTCATCGGATTGTCAGACATGCCTTGCCCAACCAAGGGCTGGTCCAGCACCACTGTGATGTTGTGGGCCCTGAGGTGCTCTGCTGGGCCCACCCCACTCAACATCAGAAGCTGTGGGCTCCCAAGTGCCCCAGATGATACAATGATCTCGTTTCTAGGCCCACTCTTGAGGTAAGCTCTGTGCTTGGTCCCTGATGCATCTCTGAACACCACCCCATGGGCCAACGGCCTTGATTTTCCTGTTCAATATTAGAGATACAAAATAAAAAATAAAAATAAAAACCCATTTACCATTTACCATTAAAAAATATTCCCTCATTCGCTTGTAAGTAGAAACTCTTATATTCTTGCTAATAGCAGTATGGTATGTATGTAGATATTTTTCTTTTTGTGTTTATGATAATTTAATTTTGCACAAGCCTAAAACCGTGATTTGCAGGAATGATGAGGTTCTTAATAAGCAGTATCCTTTATCATTTTCCAAAAAATTGAGAAAATTAACATGACAAATAAAAAAGGGAAATGAAGAGGATGAGATCACAAACCTTTTGTTCTGAAGAGGATCTTGTGGACAGTGGCATGCAAGAGCACGGTAAGTCCTGCGGGGTTAGCGTACTGTAATAAATCTGCGGCAGTGTGTCTATGTCCCTCAAGATCAAATATGGTCCCTCCAACTTTGGTCCCGTAGATATGGTCAAAAGTGAACCCGTTGTAGGGCACCACCCCGGCTTGCACCAGACCGTCACGCACCGCTGACTGCCACGCCTGCATTGGTGGCTGAAACGCCACGAGCCGCTCCACCCATTGGTACGATTCGTTCACTAACCGCGTATCCCATCCCGCTTGCCTAAAAATAGAAAACATAATTCTTAATCGTTAGTTATATTAGAGTTGATTTGGTTCAAGGTTTTATAGTATATGTGTATATGTCAATGTTGAAGATTTTAATAAACTTTCTTGCAATGAGGAAGTGAACATCATATGTACATAGATATAACAAATTATAGGTATATTTATACCTGGCGTAGTCAGTGGCGGCGCGTGAGTAAAAACCGGCATTGAGGCAGCTTCCGCCACCTAACACACGGGCCCGGGCGTTAATGACACCGTCCTCGGAGATGAAGCGCTGGGAAGGGGAGGTGGAGGAGAGGTCAGAGAGTGCATGGCCAAAGGCTGACAAATTAGTAATGTTGGGGTTGCCATAGGGTGCGCCGCCTCGTTCAAGTAGCAAAACGCTGTAGTTTTGGGATAGAGTGGCGGCCAAGGGGCAGCCAGCAGTGCCACCACCCACTATAATGTAGTCATAGTATGATATGTCAGGAGCTGTGGTTGCATTGTGCATGAAGCTGAAGTTTGGAGCTGTAAATTACAGAGAAAAAAGATTATACTGTTCTTGGAAAAATATTTCACTAGTGTATTTTTGAAAAATATTTTTGTTTACGGTTCATAGAAAAATACACGTTTTTTTAAAGCAAATATATTATTCTTGTATGGATACACGTACATATGTACATATTTTCACGAATAATACACATTTTCTCGAATATTTTGTAACAACACATGTATTATATTCGAATTATACGTATTGTTTTTGTTCTGTATTTTACTAACTATACTCATTATATTCCACAAACAATTAATGCCAAATTTTTAAGGTACCTGCTTTTATTTCTGCTCAATATGTGCAGATGGATCAGGTAGGGACTCATTGATTACAATGTGTAGAAAAAATGTGAATGCACATACATATGCACTGTGGTAAACTTCTGTAAGGCCAGCTCTCTAGCTGATGATCTTATTATAATCTATAAATAGTGTCATTGAAATTGTAGTTCTACAAACTGCAGAATCCATGGATCTCTATTATCACAGTCATCACAAACTCAGAGATCACTGCTTTCATTTCATGCAATTACAAGACTCTTAATTAATTTCACAATATTCACAAATAATTAATAAGAAATAAAAATAATAAACTGGTACCTCGTTCAGCTCCACAAAAGCCATGAAAGAAGAGAATCCCAACAAGGGCAGCACCAAACAATTTCCACCCAAAACCCATTATGTATAATGTAATATATCCCACTTTCAAAACAACTCCTACCCAAAGAGCTTTTGTGTGTTAATGTAAATGGGCTTGCTTGCTTGCTTTGCCTGCTTGCTTTGATCTGGAAACCTTAGGCGGTTTATATACTACAAGTTTCAGGGCTCAACGATCTCAGCAGCGGCAAGTACTGAAAGAAGCTCACAAACCCAATGATGTGCAGAGAAAATGAAGGAGACCAAAAAAAGATTCAAGAAAATGCACAAGATTGTGATATAGGAGCTAGAAATTAGCTCGGCTAATTTATAGACCCAAAAACTCAAAAAAGAATAAAAATGTGAACTATGTGGTAACACTAGGTGCTGAAATATATAGCTTCACATGCTAAATGTTGGGCTAGAAATTTGGACTTGGGACTTCTTGCTTTTCAGCAAAATGTACTAGTTGCTGAGATGTAGAGTGTTTTGGAGAGAGAGAGAGAAGAAACAGGGGAGGGAGGGAGGGCAGTTGGGTTTTGTTCAATTGCACCGAACAACTGCTGGTGGACTCAATTCTGGGGCCTTTAGAAAAGTGGAGATTGTATTACTATCAAACTCTCTTGGACATGATGTGTGATGTGAGAATGATGCATATTAGAATTGCTTACCCAAAAAAAAGAAAATTATAAATAGAATATTAACTTTTCCCAAAAAAAAACCCCATTTAATAGCACTATTACTAATGAGTGTTAGTGAGGGCTTGCATTGTTTACTTCGGGTGGATTTTGCTAAAGTCTCACATGGACTTTTTCTGACCGTTAATTAACACTTATTCACAAATGAAAATCACCTACAAATGCTTACACCGTGACTAGCTCATTTTTTTAGGCAAAAATTCATTTATAGTCCTTGTATTTTGCTGGTTTTACCACTTGGGTCCCTATAGTTTCAATTTTTGCAATTTTATCCTTGTAATTTTCAATTTTGTCAATTTTGTCCTTGTAGTTTTCAATTCGAAGCAATTCATGGACACATTTTAATTTCTGTCAAAATTCCTCTCAATTTTGTTAAGTTTTGACCACGCGCTACTCACGTAGAGGGGTATTTTGGTCAACTCGAATCAAATTTCTCCCAATTCCTTCCAATTTGCCCAAATTTCAACCCAAAAATGTAAATTCTTTTGAAACCTTAAGTCCTAAAATCGTGCCTAAAGTAAATGGGAAGAGCTCCAAGTTGTGTTGTATTTTTATATGGCTCAAGTGAATCTCCACATGAGGGGTACATGATCAAAACTTAATGAAATTTGGAGGAATTTGACATAAATTGAAACGTGTCTTTGAATTACTCAAAATTGAAACTAAAAGGATAAAATTGACAAAATTGAAACTACATGGATCAAAGTGGTAAAACCGACAAATTACAGAGACCAAAAGTAAACTCTTGCCTTTTTTTAATATGGTACAAGAGATAGTTTAAACAAAGGGGGAGGGGGGGTTTCTCACATACAAACATAACTAAGACACTATGAGGGTTCGAACCTGAGACCTATGCAAGTCAAGGCATTTTTCACTGAATTAGACCATGTTAGCGTGACTAGCTCATTTTTGTGTTAATATTTGGGAACACTATGAAAATAATGATAGTGCCATTTTTAATTTTGACTCCAATTCTTTACTAATATTGATATCATGTTAATATTTCTATAGATACTTGAGCGTTTTCAAACCGCCAATATTTTAGGTAACATCATTACTTAATACATTGTCTATGTACTATAACTTTTATCGACCAACCTCCTAGGTACATAAGATTGGAAAGCCAAAGTAGCAGTCGCAGTCGCAGTTGCAATCAATGTGGAATGACTTTAAATGCCAGAGTGGCTTTTTGAAGATGATCAAATTCAAAGGGATCATGGGGACTTATTAGCCTTATAAAGAAGTTGAACTACTACTTGTACACAAGTAGGTGAATCTATGGTAGCGTTTGGCAGCGCTTAATTTTTTTTAAAAGCAGCTTTAATAAAAAATTAGCATGGGTTGGCTGTTTGGTAAACAACAGAAACCCTGCTTTTTTTAAAAGGGTAAAGTGCGATTTTGCCCCCTGAACTATAAGGCAATTCGAACTTACCCCCCTGAACTATTTCGTTTGCCAATTTAGTCCCTCAACTCGTAATAAATAGTCAATTTCCCCCTTACCGTTAAGTTTATCTAATTTCATCCATTTTTCTGTTAATAACAAGGGCAAATTTGTAATTCTAACTTAAAATTCATAAAAAAATATTGTAAATAATTAACTTTTAGAAGCAAAAAAAAATCTTTGGGGGAGAAGAAATCGGTGGGGGTGAAGGTTTTGTGGGGAGAATAATTTTTTTTTTCTTCTAAAAGTTAATTATTTACAATATTTTTATGAATTTTAAGTTAAAATTACAAATTTGCCCTTGTTATTAACAGAAAAGTTGATGGAATTGGATAAACTTAACGATAATGGGGAAATTGACTATTTATTACGAGTTGAGGGACTAAATCGGCAAATGAAATAATTCAGGGGGGTAAGTTCGAATTGCCTAATAGTTCAGGGGGCAAAATGGCTAAAAATCCTTTTTAAAAATCACGGAATGACCGCTATTTTTTCAAAGCCGTTTCTAACCAGCTTTTAGAAGCTGCTTCAAAAAAAATTTAACCGGTGCTTTTAATGAATTTTTTACTTCCCATAATGCCCTCATTTATTTTTCAAATAGACAATCCTTGTCCCTAAAATACACATCGAGCCGACGCAACTCCTCTTCTTCTCCATTCTGCAAACTCCCCATTCTGCAAACTCTCATTTTCTTCTTCATTTTGTTCATTCGCAACCCTCCCTCTTTCTATTCGTTCTAACTCACATCCCTTTTTCTATTCATCGTCTGCAACAAACCCCACCGAACACCTCAGCCAGTTGGGTTGAAGTCAAAGAATAAGGCAAATTCCCCACATAGAGCCTCACATCGTCATTGTAAGACGCTACCTTTGGCTATTCCTCTCTTTGTTCTTGTTCTTCTTCCTTTTCAATGGCTTTTGCTTCTGGGTTTTGTTGGTTCGCTACCGAGTCCAACTTCTCCAGTCCAATTTCTCTTCCTCTGAAGCCGATATCCACGCCGCCAAGAACGCCGCTCGCACCATAGCCATCATCACCAAGAAAGGTAGTCATCACCGCTCGCGCCATAGCCATCATCGCCTCACAGCCAAGAACAGTATTTAATTTTTAATTTTGCCACTGGGTTTGGTGTTGAGTGCGTGCGATGGAGAAAGAAAGAGTGGGGAGAGAAAAGAATAGAAGGAGAGAGAGAGAGAGAGAGAGAGAGAGAGAGAGAGAGAGAGAGAGAGAGAGAGAGAGAGAGAGAGAGAGGGGGTTGGGATGGGGATGGGGATGGGGATGGGGGTGGGTGGCTGGTGATGAGAGCAGGGACTGGGAGGCATGGGTTTTAGTTGTAGGAGATTCTGAATTTGAAAACATCTTCACATCGATATCTTCTTTTTTGTGTTCTTCTTTCCAGATAAGGCCTAGCCTTATCATCATTTCCTCAAGATGGGGGTGGGGGTGTACGGTGGGATGGATAGTTTTTTTTTTTTTTTAGGTAACTTTTTAAATTTTATTTTGTTTATATATTTGTTTACTTAACCCTTATTATTAATTATTAAATTTTATTACAATAAAATTTTAGAATTTATGGTTAAATACGTGTTTTAAGTGTAAATTAAAAAAAGAAAAAATATATATATGTAGTGAAGTTGGTTTCTTTTTGTTATTAAAAGAAAAAGAAAAAAGGAATAGTTTCATTATCATGTCCTCTTTGGTCATTATACGGACTAAAAGCACTTTTGATAAAAATTTACAAAACACTTTGACTCTTCAAATCACTTTTTCTAATACAATTTACCAAACGCCTAACTGCTTTTTTTCACAGCTGATTATTATCGCAGCACAGCAGAAGCAGTTTTTTTTTTAAATGCACAGCAACACCAAACTAGCCCTTAATGTCTCATTTAAAAGCTTAGAACTACAACATATTGGTACACTAGTACATTGCTTATTTTGATTCATCATTTAAAAATAATTAGCTTTGACTCCAAAACATCGGTTTTTGAATTTATTAAAGAAAAAAAGAGAATCCAACATTTGCTTTATGTAAACAAATTCATTGTTCTTTTTGAAGGCTGAGGATTCTAATAATTGTGCTCGCCTTAAAAAGCTTCTTCATGAGTATTGTCATGCTTTTGGTCAAGAAATTAATTTTGATAAGTCTTGTATTTACTTCATCCAGAATACCCCTCCTCATCAGCAAGCTAGTATCTGCTCTTCTATGGGTATTATTGGTATTGACAACCCTGGAATCTATCTGGGCCTGCCTTCAATATGGGGAAGATCAAAGAAATCTGCTCTCGGTTTCATCAGAGAACGCATTAAAAAAAAGATTGGAAGGGTGGAAATCCACATCTTTGTCTTTAGCAGGGAAAGAAACTCTGATTAAAGTTGTAGCGATGGCTATCCCTGCTTATCCAATGATGTGTTTTAAGTTTCTTGCTCGTTTATGTAAGGAGATCAATAGTGACATTGCTAAATTTTGGTGGGCTAATCAAGACAAAGACCATGGCATGCACTGGAAATCCTGGAACTCGTTAAGTACAAGCAAGAAGGAGGGAGGTCTGGGGTTTCGTGATCTGATGGATTTCAACCTTGCGCTTTTGGGTAAGCAATGTTGGCGTCTTATTCAATCCTAACTCTTTATGGGCAAAAATCCTTAAAGCCAGGTACTTCCCCTAGGTCGACTTTTGGAATGTAGAAGTTGGTCACCGATCCTCTTGGATATGGGCGAGCCTCATTGCGGGTAGGGATGAGGTTCTAAAGCATGCTAGGGTTCATATCTTAAGTGGTGATAATACTTGTATTTGGATAGATAGATGGCTTCCTCCTCCTCATGGAAGGACCATCAATCCTATTCGATTTGTCCCTCACGATGCTCCCCAGTTTGTTGCTGAAATTATGGATAAGGATCTGCATCAATGGAATCTCCAGAGAATAATGCATCTCCTTGATCAAGACTCTATTAAGGGCCAGTTTGGCATTGATGTGCTGTGAAAATAATCGCTTTCAGATTTGCTGTGAGAGAAAGCAGTTTGGCGTTTGGTAAACTTTTTGTTAAAAGTGTTGTTGGTACTAATTCCTACATAATCAGAAAATAATTCCCGCATAATCATTAAACCCAGCGTCTCTTCGAAACTGATTCCTACATAATCAGAAAATGAAAGCACATCATTAGCTGCTTTCCCTTATAGCTTTATCTCACAGTAATTTTTAACAATAAGTGATTTTATCATAGTTTACCAAACGGGATGGCCTTCCCAAAATTTTTAAAGACTCACTTATCACCCCAAATAAGCAACGCCAAACTGGTACTAACACAATATTGAGTTTACTCATTGGCAATGTTCGTCATCCTGATCGTATTGTGTGGCCGTGGTGTGCTAATGGGATTTATTAAAGCTAAATCTGGGTATCACCATATTCATGCCTTGAAAAATGTCTCTCTGGGTGATGGAGGCCATTCCTCTCATTGTGTTAATCCGCTAGTATGGAAAGAGCTTTGGAAAATTGATACCCTGCAAAAAATTAGAGTCTTTTGCTAGAGGATTATCTCGAAGGCTCTTGCTACCAGATTGAATCTTTGCAAGAGAAAAGTGAATGTAAATCCAATGTGTCCTTTGTGCGATGACCAGGTTGAATCAGAAAAACACTTGTTCTTTCTCTGTCCCTAGGTCCAAATGGTTTGGTTATGTTCAACTTTTAATTACCGGGTCAATCCTCAGAGTTTTACTACCTTTGATCAATGGTTTGAAAGCTTAATCCAAATGAAGTTCCCTTCAGCGCTAGATAAACATAATTTCTGAACCAATATCAGCTTTCTCCTGTGGTCTATTTGGAAAGCTCGATGTCAGTTTATTTTTGAAGGCTGTAAACCTGAGCCAATCTGCGTCCTTAAGCTGGCTAACTCTACGGCTGGAGACTTCCTAGAAGTGTGTCATAGCTCGAATTCTTTTGGGATAAATAATAGGGAAGTCCTCCCTGCTCAGCCCCATTGGACCCCTCATAGACTTGGCTAGTTTAAAGTTAACTCTGATGGCGCTTGGAAGTCGAACAAGTCTGCAGGTTTGGGGATGATTATAAGAAATTCTGAGGGCGCTTTCTGTGGTGGTTCAGCAGAGGGTAAGATGTGCCAGTCTGCCCTTGCGGCTGAAGCTGGTGCTGTACTCAATGGTCTCAAGTTGGCCCTGTCTTTGCGTCACCGCAAGATCATGATGGAGACTGATTCTCTAGTTGTGAAGTGTGGGATTTCTGGGAATTATGGCAATAGAGCTTGGTCTATTCTCCCGATTCTCTTAGAAATTTGGAAAATAGAGGCCCTTTTTGACTCTGTAGAGTGGTGTTGGATCCCTCGAAACAAAAATCGTGCGGCGCATATGGCGGCTTTGATTGGAATTGGAGCGGTGCATAGGATTACCTGGCTAGATCAGCAACCACCGTCCCTTGTTCTTGTTTTAACTTCTGATGGGCTCCCGTGCCCCGTGTAATGTAATCTTTATTTGCTGAGGCAGCTTTATGCACTAAGTTGTGTCTGCAGTTTCAGCCTACTTGTTTTGTTTGTTCAGGTTTTCCTCCTTGTTGACGCTGAAACTAAACAGATAATAGTTTAAGGCAACTTACAGGTGATGCGGATGGTCGTTGGACCAAATGGACCTTCGAGGTGAAGGCTTTCTCTTCTCGGCAGACGATGCGTGGATCCTTGCCTAAAGAAGAGGCCGATCGGACCTTCGGTACCGGTGTGGTACCAGCCGAAGGTGCTCCGATGCCAAAGTTAGTATGGAGGAAAAGCAGGCTTTACTGATAGTGCAGGGATGTAAAGTCAAGTGAGCAGTCCTTACCCTGTAGTTGGGGCGAAGGGCTCATTTTATAGAGCAAACTGGGGATCCCACAAGCACTTAGTTTCGATGTGGGACTCGGGAGAGTGTCTTCCGAAGTTGACACGTGTTGGAGTAAATATCCTGGCGAAGAACTCGAGAAAGATATGGAAGATATCTATGATGAGGTAGAATCGGTATGCGATACCGAACACGAGCGATGTCTGTAGATCTGCATGCGGTCAATCAGCGTGCCGGGCGAAAGGCGACCACCGATTGTCGCGTTGGGCCAACTGGGACGATAGCGAGGTCACGCTGCCGACGGATCTGTCGTACGTATCGAGGGGACCTGCCGATCCTTCCGGCTGGGCCAGTCAGCGTGGACCATGGGCCTCTCCACGTGTCACGATATGAGTGGCGGGTCAGATATGGTACAAACACTCCTGATTTCCCGTTTTGGATTTTTATTGAAGTTTCTCTCTTGACCAAAAAAAAACAAATATAATACTAACATGAAGATCAATGGGTCTAGCCCAATGAAAAAGAGCTTTGATTTACAAACCATCGGTCTTAGATTCGAATCACCTTGGCACCTTGGTAATGTGTGTGAGAAACCCTCTCCCATATCACTTGTATTTAAATATATAAAAAAATACTTTAGAGCTTTGGAGTGAGAGCTTCCACTTACTAACATTTTTTGAAGTGCGCATTTGCCAACGTTGAAAGGATATGGACCATATAAAACCGTCTCCAATGGAGGTGTAAACATGAAGCAGGTGCATATTTAATAACCACATTTTTTTCTTGGTTAATTTATGCTTAAAAAAGCAGATCATGTGGTAATTTGTTAAACATCCATCTGTCTACAAATGAAATCATGCTTGCATAAACAGAGAGTTTTCCGAAACAGAAGGAAGAAGACTTTAAATGTCGAGAGCCCTAAGAAGAATTTTATCTTCTTTTTAATTTTTTTGGGTTTTTTTAAGGGTTATTTTTAGGTAATTGGCTATGTTTGGAGCTATTGACAAAATAGTATAGAAAACATAATTGCATCATCGTCAAGGGCCACATGTACATATATACCATATTTTCCGGTGATTTATTAGCAATGTTCACTTTGGATGAGCGACAAAGAAGAAAAGAAAGTCCATTTTTTCGATGGCTATTTTCTTTTTTCTCTTTTTCAAACATCCCTTTGAGCGAATCTTATAATATAATGGGTGATGCTAGAAAGACCAACTTTGTGTACCAACTCTCTAATAGAGGTGGAACCCACCAATACAATGGGTCCCACACTCTATTAGAGAGTTGATACACAAAGTTGGTCTCCCTAGCATTTTCCTAATATAATAGACTCTCACCACGTGTGCATGAGAGAATTATTTTCATTTTTAAGATGAAAATGGCAATAAAAGGGTAAAAACTTCTTATGGGAATACTTCATACATTTACTCTTCATCTTTTTGGGGCTGAAACAATCATGGCCTAAAAATGTTGTACCAAGTTGATATTTCAAAAAAATGGGATCACCAGGAGAAGATTCTTCAATCATTTTTCATTGGTAACCCTTTTCTTTCCTAATTAAGCATTTGCCCCTTCAGACCCAAAATAAATAAATAAATAAAATTCCCTTAAAATAGCTTGCATAAGCCGGGAGAACATCCCGTAAGCATTTCAAGTGATTGCAAGTATAAAAATGGGGGAAGCGAGTACAGTAGGACACAATGGGGTTTTATAGAAAATGGAGACCATAAACAATGACCTAGTTTTCTATCAATATACACGCGGCTAAAAAATAATAACACTTCAACGAAAAAATTGAGGGGATTTTGAATTGGGAAGAGATTGGGCATTTTTCTGATGCCAATAAGGATGAATCAATAGAGAGTGTTGTATGTAAAGCAGGTGGCAATAATGGAAATAACGCAAATGAAGAGGGAAGGAAGTAAGGTGACATTCAGGAGCTTACTATCCCCCAAGTAACCAGCCAGAGTTATGGTGGCATCTGCAACTACTCGAGCGAGCGTCCCAGCTTCTGTTGAAAGTAATCCACCATTGTAAGTTCCGCGGGAAAGCCTCGATGACATGACCCTAGAGAGAAGTGACAAGTTGACACCTGCATAGACGATGGTTGCACGTATGAGTGTAAGAAAGAGGACTTCTTATATGCTGCATAAAACCATTTTGGAAAAAAGTTTTGCTGATGAAATTTTGTGCATTTGATATTACTTTACATGTTCTAAGGAGTTTTCAGAAGAATGGTTCTTCGTGAAGTCGTACTGTATGCGAATGTCAAAGAAAAAGGGCACGATTAATCCCTTAAAAGGCGAGCATAAGGGGATATTGTCTGATAGTAAGACAACAGCTGAATTTTATTACTACTAAAATCATGAAGTTTTAGGCAATACTTCTCCAAGTGAGAACTGAAGAATTGTATGTGTGACTCCTGCTACATAATAAACGTTATACTTCAATTGCTAAGAGCTCGTTTAGTAATATCTCTGTTTTCTGTTTTCCATTTTTTGTTTAAATTCAAAAAAACAAATATAGGGAGACAGAGAAGAGGAGGAGAGAGATTAGAAAGGTGAGGACGAGAAGAGGATTTTTAAACTAAAACGTAAACAAAAAACATCATTGTTCGTAGTTTTATCTTTTATGTAGCATTTCCCTTCATTTCTATAAACCAAAAAGTAATTGAATTGAATAAAAATATATCACCTTCCAGTACTTCGGCTGAAACAAACATGATGAGCCCTGAGCTGACATATTGTACCACAGAGTATGGATTAAACATATGGAAGCTCATAACTATGCCTATGCAAACCACTATTTCAGATGCTAATAAAATTTGCCTGCAGTCAGGTCAACAAGAACAAATCCATCAGTGAGCAGGACAAATATTTATGGAACTTTCAACTAGCAACTATAAAAGAGCACTGTACGTAAAGAAAGATTGAAGGTATTCTTCCTGTGAAAAATTACCTGTCTTCAAACATGTTGCTGATGTAGCTCCCAACAAGAATATTTACCGGAAGAACGGTTAGCCCAAGACAGAAAAGAAAAATTGCGACTTTGCTAGTATTCCAGCTAAAGTAGTATGTGGTAATAACACTAGATTCTGAAATTAAAATCTCCATTGCATACTTGAGCATGAAATATATCAACAATTGAACCTGTTGAACCACAGAAAAGTAGAAAGGGTTTTATGTCCCAAAGATTTAGCAATGCAGACAGAAGTGGAGATAAAACATTTCAAAGATTTAGCACTAAAGATAAAATAACAAAATACACGATAAGAATAAAAAATTGAAAGCATCAACTAGAGTTAGGTGAAGGCAGACCTCCAACTATTTTCAGGTTAACACTGACGTCAAAGATTCAGATACATTTAATGGAATAATTGAGCTGTGAAACTCATTGAAACTCAAAATCAGTGAGATACCTTCACAGAGGGTGTGAGTAGTCGATATGCTGATTGAATCGAAGTGGCTGGTCGACGGGTCTCCTCCGGTGCTTCTTCACTTTCATCTATATCTTGGTCACCATCTTCATCTTCTTTCTTGTCATCAGAACTAATGAGCAATGGTTGTTTAAGACCTTTCTCGAGTGCATCATTTTCTGTTGTTCCTGTCAATTACATGCAGCAGGAAATGGCTCATCACTACTCTCATACAGCATAATTCACAATCATGGGTACGTGGAATAGACCCCCTGTAAATCACACTTATGTCTCGGTAAAATTATAATTATAAGTCTCATTGACCCACCATAGATCTTGATACTGAAATCAACAAACTTGAGTTCAAAGAACTGCCCACTTATCAAGGTCTAAAAGTCTGAGTCAGTGCCACAGACCATTTCAACACCAAACTTAACTAACATTTTTTTAAGGGTCTGAATATGTCAAGCATGTTGAAAACAGTAATGTTCAAGGATATTTATTACCCATACCAACTTATGAAAATCAGTAGCAGCAACTTTCTTTCCTATGCACTAACAATATGATTACTTTGAAGCTTCAAAGTTTCCCTCAAAAGTCAAAAGACCTATATCCTTATTATATAAAATTTTCTTTCTAAAAGAAAAAAGACATCATTCACTAGACTTATTATTTTCAGAAGGACACAAGACTGATAACTGATAATGGGTTTGTAATAACATTCTCAAGACAACAAAAGAATGTTTGCAGAAATAAAATGAGAACTATTGCAGTCAAATTAGATTAAATCTATTGCCTCCTAAGAAGATTAAGATTTATGGAAAAGACACAAAACAGCATATGTTCAAAAGATAAACCAACTACTGATATGAGTCAACATACCACGACTTGATTCCTGTTGTATCACGTCATCTTCACGAGAAGGTTCTTTGAATGAGATGCACAACCATATTAAGTATAAAAGCCAAGCTATAGCCATAACCCAGCCAGGCAAAGTGTCTTCATTGAATGTAAGCTTGTAAATCTTGAAATTAGTTTGAAGTAAGCCAGCAAGAGCAGGACCACATGCCATTCCAAGGGCACTAGCACTAACAAAAGCTGCTGAGGCCTGCATACGGATTTTCAGTGGCACACAATCACTGATATAACGCCTGTTAACAGCTCTAGCAGAACCGAATCTGAAATATAGAAAGCACAAAATTTTCAATTTATTTGATGATGTACTAAGAAAAAAGCTTCAAAGTCTTATTGCATTACACGACTCCTAGTTCAAAGTTCAATCTGAGTTCTCAAATCATAACATAATGATCTCTCATTTTTCATCTCTGTGTCACAGAAACGAGCTTCAGGTCTCCTATAAATCAAGAAACACCCCAGACTTCTTGGCCTAGGTAACAAACAAGGTGTTGTATGTAAAATTGTAACAAACAACAATCAGCTCTAGTTTGTTGGGTAACAGAAAATCCAACTCCGTCTAAAGAGTCCGCAAAATGAAAATTTGCCTACTAGACCTCTTTATTTTATTTTGTTCCATATTTCATGTAAAACTAAGTGTTCTTTTTGGTTTGCCTGATCAATCTACCACCTGACATCGGTAGACAATTCAATGGGTGGGGACACTGACACAGAGAGACGAAAGCTATGGGAGCAAATGGGATTAGATACCCTAGTAGTCCTAGCCGTAAACGATGGATGCTAGGCGCTGTGCGTATCGACCCATGTCCAGGCCTCGAGTCTTAAGACATTTTATGTTTACCTTGAGCAGTTAGTACATCCAAATCTATAAAAAAAAATAAGTCACCCTTTTTATCCATCGAACCTTGCCTCAATTCCATTTGAGAGCCTTGTCTACTTCCAGAATTAAACCAAGTTCACATAACCTATAACGAATTTTTAGACATTGCACATGCTTCCAGAAAAGTCTACTTGGATCTCAAATGGAAAGATGGAATACATCAATATTTCTCCAAGTGACCAAGAGGCGAGAGGGAGAGAAAGTTAAAATACTAAAACCCATGTGTCAAAAGAGCAGAACTAGAAGAAATTATACCACAATACTAAAATCTGACCACGGTTTGTGACGATTGTCACTGAGTCAGCTAGTGTCAATTTCTACAATTGAAAATGAGTAGAGGAGTTGCAAGTTTAGGTTTTAATCATAGCTGAGCAATTTAAAACTTCCTAAACCACCACTTTCAATGAAATACTATTGCCATATCCAAAATAAGAATCAGAGGAAGAAGAAGAAGAATTACTTACCCACAGAAAAGACGACCAATCAAAAGAACCCATATTGAATTAAGATCATAAGCCATAGCGTACAAGGTATTTCCCGCAAAGAGAACAATACTGCTAAATACAAGAGGCTTGAAGTATGACTTATTTGACCATGCACTAAAATACACTGACGAAAACACCTGTGCAACAGCCATCGCTCCAATCACAACACCACAAACAGTTGCTGCAGCTCCAAGGCTCAATGAGTAGTCATCTGCTGTAGGGACAATAATATATGTATTGACCATATAAAGAAACGTGTTCACTAAGTTTAAGACAAGTGACATAAAATGGTATCTCTGATCATCAACACGTTCCTCAACAGGAGTAGGCAGCTCATCTTCCTGCACAATCAGTGCATGTTGTCCCAAAAAGCTTAGGAAGTTTGTTGAATGGGTTAACCTGTCCACAGCTGCTCTTATTGAATCAATGACAGGATCCTGCACATGAACCCCAGTAAACATTATCATATATTACCAACATCTTGATTGCTTCCGACTCAAACAATAACATCAAATTTCATGCATGAAAACATTAAGAAAGAAAGAAGAGATCAAGGCATCAACTATTAATGAAACCTGGAGGGGAAGAGCAGCCTGATCGTATATTGATAAGTAGCTTCCCTGTCGGTCCTGAAGTTCATGAAGATTGCGAGATATGGCTCCCACAACAGCCCCTATTCCCTGCAAGATTGTTAGACAGGGAGATATCATTTACACAGAAACTACAAGTTTGCAGTTGCTAATAATATGCTGAAAGTAATTTTTTAGTCGCTACTATATGTATTGTCATTCTTTCATGCCCCCAAAATTCTAGAACTGCACATAAGAACTTACATAAATGGAAATGGCAAGAACTGCATCTAGAAGCCTGTTCAAGTTTTTAAAAGTTCAAAAGTTCAAAAGGGGGTGAAAAGTCCTCTGATTAAACATATTACCACATGCTTAAACACTTGCTGCAGCTGTGAGTAAGGATGATTAGCACGAGTTTTGACGAAGTAGTTAGTGAATCTATAGCCAAACCGTTTATCAAACTTCTTCAGTATCTTACGCAGACCAGTAGCATTAATGTCAACAAAAATGAGAAGCTTCAGAAGATCACGGGCCACTTGTCTATAAGCTTCTCGTAGTTCAGATATTTGGGATATATCAGGTTGCTCCTGAAGAGCGTCATGCCGTTCTCCAAGCTTGGCTATTCTGCTCGCAAGTAGCCCTTGTTGTTCCAATAGGAAAAGGACGATCGTCTCAATCTGATATTGTAATAACAAACAAGAGAAACACATTTGTTATTCACCTCTCCTGAATAACAGCAGAACTCAGATTGTCCAGAATAAAAAGACCATATAATGCAATGAACTTCCTGGTGATACATACATGTACATATCTATTGATCATCCAAAAAGAGGACTTGGATATATGTGTATATTTATAGAGAGTGCCCAGGTGGATTATAACAAGGACACAAATTATCTATTATAAAAAAAAAAAACAGATGCAGATGTTGACTCTAAATGTGATTGTGAGTGCTGGGGTACAGACATATATTCACCATTATAGTATTCATAAACAAGCAAGGATGACCCACATACCTGATTATCCAGCATTCTTGAAAAGTCCTTTAGGACATGCCTCCGGTCTAGTGTTCCATCTTGAATTTGTTGACCATAGTGTTTTACTTTCTTTTTCATAAGTTTATAATTGATGTAATACCTGGATGAAACAAGGTATGGGCAGACAACCATAGGAATTTAGAATATAAATGGAGAAATATTGTACAATGGCATTGACATGTTAGGCATATCTACACATATGCATGTACAATACCAATCCTTTTTTATTAGTGATACCATATATATATTTAACACATATTGTTACTTACCATATTAATGGTACCATATATCTGGGTACTAGTTATGTGACACCATCCAAAAACACAAACCCCAACGCTCTCTAAGTCGTTTACTGTTATTAATGATGACACATATTGTGTGTATGAGTGTGTCAACCAAAAGAATCTATATGCCCACACAGATTACCCCCATAAAATCATTTATCCTCTACACCATTAGTTATACGACAGAAAATATAATGGTCTAACAACAAGAAAATCCATAAACAAATAACATATCATGTATTAACGCTTATTTAACAGCACTGCAGGATTTTCAATTAAGAATCAGGCTATAACACAACAACATGCTTGTCATCAAAGATTGCCATCATTTAGACCCTTTCTTTTATTCCTTTACCCCTTCCACAAGAGAAAACTCAAATTTCTGTCACAATGAATCCTATACTAATGATGCATAGTTCAATAAGTGAGAATAGACCAAACATACCCCTGCCATTCTTGAATTTGTCTTTCCTTCAGCTTTTTCCCAAAGGCAACCATTTCTGACTACAAATTAATAGCCGCTTGCATTAGCAAAACAAGAAGATGAAGTGAAAACTACCACAAGAAAGAAAGGAGAAAGAATACAACTTCTCTGAATTCAAAAACAACACAAGTTGTTTCATTTTAAAAGAAACAAGGAAGATAAAAATGCTAACAATTATAATTATTATTATTGTCCACCAGAGAGGTTGCCTATACAACCAGCATTTTTCTCCCAGCCTGAGCAATGCTAATGAGGATTGTACGTTAGTTCTCCTGGCTCCAAACCCAAGTGATAGGCCAATAACTTATATACATCATTAAAAACAAAACAAAACAAAAACGAAACTTTTTTTATATTGTATAATTTGAAGTATCATTGTCATACATAATCTGAATGCAGTGGAGCAACTAAACTCAGCTCAGCTCAATATATGCACATAATATATATGTATATATAGATGAGTCAAGAAAGATTTGTTCCACGGAAATATAGATTAGATCACACAACATTTCCACATAATTTCACCTGACCTCTCATAGGGCTATTCTCTTTCTGTTCTATTTTTTTCAATCATATATCCCCTCTTTCAACCGCATATCAGAGAATTCAATCGCCTTGTGCCTCTGATAAGGTGCATGCATAAGCCACCCAGACATAATTTACAATAAACCTAACATTCTTAGAGTGCTTTAAGAAATTTTCATTGACTTTAGTATAGGTTATACCCTCCTCATGCGCACCATATTATCATAGACCGCCCAAACAAGCCTACGGCCAACTTTAAGTATCAGGACATCAGCTGATACGGATGTCACCAGCTAAACTTAACTTATCAAAATAGACAAAATAATAATAATAATCACAATAACTAATTTTCATAAAAAAATCAAGATAATATTGAATGATTTATACTACTTCTAGCAGAAAAATTAAGCTTCTGAGTGAGGAACAAAGAAAAGATAAGCGGCTCTTCTAAAAGAAATCTCAGAAGCAACAATTCCAACAGAATAATGAATAAAAATATAGCAGTACCCAAAAAAAAAAAATTTTAAACGAAACTTTCAAATAATGCTCTGTTTGATTGCCTACAAAAACTCGTAAAAGAAACGAATACAGATTCGAGCTCAACTCCAGCAATCACAGCTTCCAGGCTCCGAATAAAATCAAAGTGAAACTAATTCACCGAGGGAAGTACAACACATGGCTTCGAATCTCATTTCGCTCGTATTTTCTTCCGGATTCTCGGCAACCAAACAAAGCACGAATCCAGGAATAAAAATACACATATATACAAGCATTCATATAATACATATTGCGAGAAAATCGAATTACCGAAAGTGAATTTCGAACACCGGTTGATGAAGAAACTTAGATGACCATCAACGAACACCGCCTTGAACAGAACAAAGCGAGACCGCCTAGCACAGCATGCTTCGGACGCAGAAAGCAAGTACAGAGCAACGAAAGCGTTTTTCGAGTGGTTCGAAATCAGAAATATATGAGCAATGAAAAGCAAAGTGGAGAAAACTCAGAGCAAAAAACAGAGGGAGAGAGAGAGAGAGATGAGTATAGAGGTACGGGAGAGTCGAGTATTACACAGAAAGATCGGATCTTTATGAATCATTTGGGGCATAATTGTAATTTTGAGAATAATAGCAATTGGGGGAGAACACATAAAATAGTAATAAGTGGCTGCAGGGTTGGTATTGGATTGGATGTATGGAGAGAGCCCAAATTTATTTCCTTTTCTTTTTATTTTCTTTGTCGGAGGGGACAAATCTAGGAATTATTGTTTGTACTATTTTTATATTTCAATTTATAATTATGAGAGTGAGTCGGATTCACTCATTGTAATATTATGTATATTATTAGTATTTTATAAAAATATATACTTGGATGCAAGGAATAAAATATTCATGGTATTGGAAATTTCGGTAGTTCAAAAATACGAAAATTTCAATGGAAATATCGGGATATTATCGATATTTCGGTTTATGTCGTCAATATTATCGATATTTTTGTCCATGGAGATCTGAAATATCGATAGTATCGGATATATTGATAGTCCAAAAATACGAAAATTTCGATGAAAATATCGGGATATTATGGATATTTTGTTCCATGCTAAGTTGGATGTAATAAATAAAACCGATAAGATTAATAAACTGTAACACCCCGTGTTAAATCATGTTGACGAATTCTCATATTTTACATTTGTGTGTTTTAAATGCTCTTAACCAACTGAGTGAGCTGATAGTGAAACAATTGAAAGAATTTTAAAATTCAATGCATATATGTGGTCATCGGTTATTGAAAAGCACATTACAAACAATTGATTCTATTTTTCAAATTGTCATGTTTTGTCCCCACTGAAAATATGTGGTCATCAGTTATAAAATAGTGTCATTTTTTTTCCGTATTTCCCCATTCATTTCAGTCCTTTCTATTTCCTTGCAAGTTGCTTTAACAATGAATAATGATGTGACATTGGGTAGAAACATGTTCTTCCTCGTTTTCCTGCCAATATAATGTCAACATTTTCTTGGCCAAAAGGCATAAAGGACATGTGACATGTAGTAGATAAGACCCAAACCGATTCATGTGCACAAAACCCCCACCAATTATTATTTTTGGGTATATACGCTCAGGCCACCGAGTGTTTTTGAGGCCACGATGAAATATTTCTGTTTAAGTTTAAAACCGTTATCTGGTGCTATTAATATACATAAATTATAATAATTATACATTATCATAAGTCCTTAAATATTAACAACACCATTCATATTATAATACGTATATTTATGTTTAAATGTCACACCGTCAAATAGTGTTAATTAATATTATTATATGTCGATTTTTAGAATATCAACTTCATATATGGTCACACTAAAAAAACTCATCTTGATTTGATTAATTGCAAAGCCCAGAAAAAGGCAAATGACATTACAAGAAAGTGGAAAACAGCGTGGCAAAACAACAGCATTTGCTTCCCTACTACTACTTTTAGCCATTTCCTCACGTGCTCTGCAACATAAGACATGCAATATTTTGACAAAAAACAGCAGATATGAAATAAAATAGTAATAAAAAAATGGTGATGATATGCTTGCCATTCCCAAAATGGAAATATAAAAAATGCACATATACTTACAAAGAAAATGGGATTTATGGACCAGCAAATAGTGAAAGAGGAGGAGGCAATTTTCTTTTATGTTTATTATTTTCAAGATTTTTTTAAATTAATTAATTAAAGAATAGTAAAAATTGACGTTTAGCAAGTTAGTACGAAAAGGACTCGTTTCTTGCGTTTGCACCTGCACAGTTTACTTTACAGGCGTACGAATTTTTAACTATCCATCAGTCAACGAAGGCTGTTCTTTTCTGGAAATTGATAAGTGGAGGGTTTTTTTTAAAGCATAGATAAGTGGAAGTTTGGCACAATTGTCTTAAAGGTAAAGTTATGATTATTACGATTCTTGTCTTTTAAGTGGCTCATTAAGACTCTCGTAAGTATTGTATTATGAGGGCTTTCCCTTTTGGGATTGGTTTTTTTTTTTTGGGTCAAAAATCTGCTTCATTTTAAAGTTAAGCATTTTAGAATGTTTGGTAAAAATATAATATCCCAATTATTTTAAAAGCAATGACATTTTGATAGCATCATTAATTTCCAAAATACCATCATTAATTTATAAAAATGACACAACCTCCACATCCACATCCAACTCCACCATCACCTTCACCACCACACCACCACCACCACTACCTCCTCCTCCTCCTCCTCCTCCACCTCCACCACCACCACGCCTCCACTGCGACCATCACCACCACCTTAACCTCCACCACCATCACCACAATCACCATCACCACCACCACCGTTACCACAACCTCCACTTTCATCACCACCACCACCACCACTTTCACCTCCACCTTCATCTCCATGTCTTTCACCACCACCTCCACCACCACCACCACTACCACCACATGATTAGCGCATAACACTTTCAACATCATGTCTATTTTAGTCATTATTCACAGTTACAACAGTTTTATACTAAAATTTACCAAATGATTTTAATAATGCTTTTTGTACTAACAGCACTTTAAAAATATTGTTTATCAAACATGGAGCTGCTTTACTTTACAGCTAATTATTTTCAAAACACAACAGAAGTAACTTTTTTTAAAAAGTGATAGCAATCCCAAACTAACCCTTACAATTACCAACCAACCCAAACCTTTTGGTCTTTTGACAAATATGACAAAGGTTAGCAGCCTCTTGGTATAAAAATCTCATTTGGAAAGAACTTCTTTTTGGTTGAATTCCAAATTGTAAAGCTCAAGCGCTAATCAAGTTAATAGATTATCAATATACTTTGTTTGACCTATTACACAATCTGTCTTATGATATGAACCGTTTATTTTTTAGGTCGTCATTGAAAAATCATTTTTGCAAATTTTCACTCAAGTTGTAAAGCGTGTAATTATCTAACTGTGGCCAAATAAATAGACGAACACAATATTTTCAATAATAAAAAAATGTTCATGATAATAATAATGTGGCTAAGTTATTTTCGATTTGGATGAAATTTTATATGAATAATATTTGAATGAACACCTAAATATTGAACTGGTCTGAATTATGAAATTACATCATTGAGTAACCTCAAATTAGTAATTAACAATGTATTAACTAACTAGTTGATTATATATATATATATATATATATGTGTGTGTGTGTGTGTGTGGGATTTCCTATTAAATCAAACAAACGTTGTAAACCTAATTAAGTGTCCTCCTTTCTTGTTCTTTTTTTTTTAAAAAAGTTAACAAGTGCCCACCTTTGTAGGCACGGTGCATCTGATGGATCGGGGAATCAAACCTCATGGGGTCATAGTGTAAAACTTCTCAAATAAATTTAAGATGAAAAAAACATTGAAAATGAAAGCGATAGTACTTTCATTCATAAGTCATGTAAAAATCAACATTCTAAATTTCTGATTGTCGCGTGAGGTTTAATATTTTGAAAAGCGTAGCATTATAGCTTCATTTTCAATACAAGCAAAAACATCTCTCTCAATGTAAACAAGCAAGCTATCCCTTTCGACCATTGATCTCCCATTTTGTTCGAAGTGGACCCTTAATAATATTCAAGGCAGAAAATACTCTGACCATTTGACGATTTTATGGTAAAACTAAAGCCAATTCAATAAGCAAATACACATAATTGAATGCTCGATGCATCCTTGTCTCCACCATCTTTTTGCAAGACCGCCAATTCCTTGTAATTGTGAGAAATCACTACTTGAGCACATGATGAATATAAAGCTCAAGTTGATCTTCAAGTGCTAAAGATCCCCATCCGAAAGTCTTGAGGATAAAATTGAGCAAGGCGAAGTAGCTTTTGTTTATCAAAAGCTACAAATGAATCATTAGGACTCAAACATGCCAAACAAATAAACGCTCGGTGTTTAGCTCATTAAAGCGATCCTCTAACTCCGTAATTTGCTCATCAATGACATAAATAAAGAGCTCCCGCGATAATGATGACGATTTGTCTTTGTTGGAGCATTACGCCTTGATCTCCTGGAAGTATGAATGCCTCATCCATGTCGGGAACATCAATATGATGTTTATCACAAAATGAAGACACCTCATCAACCAATACATCAAACCCATTATTCCTCATCCAATGTAGAGCTTCCTTGCATGATTTGACTAAAGCCATTGCATTCACAATTTCTTGATCTTTCTTTTGCAATGCTTGTGACAAATCATTTGTGAGAATCCCAAAATAGATTTCATCAAGAATAAGTGAAACACAAACTCAAAAGTAAGCATTTCTCTCATTAACTTATTTGCTTCACGGCACTATCATTGGGATTATCATCAATAATCATTTGAAGCACATGAATCACGGATGAAAACATAGAAATAATGCTAATTAAGGTACCATAATGCGAGTTCCATCGTGTGTAAGCCCGGCACGTTTAAGACTTGTTTCTTGATGTAAACCTCGCCCATTATAAGACAATCATTTTCAAAAGCTATCACAAGCTCTTCTTGGAGTTGAGCTCTAAGTGCATCACGCCGCTTACAAGATGCTCCAACATGGTTAACCACACTATTAGCCGTTGTGAAAAAGAGGCAATGTCAATATTTTTCTTTGCCACGGCAACAAGTGCTAGTTGAAGTTGATGAGCAAAACAATGAACATAATATGCACATGGTTGTTCTCTTAAAATCTTAGTTTTAAGCCCATTCAACTCACCTCTCATGTTGCTAGCTCCATCATAACCTTGTCCAAGTAGCTTGGAAAGGCTCAAAGCTGTTGGAAGAAAAGAATGTATCAATGGCATCCTTTAGTGAACTTGAAGTGGTGTCGATAACATGTTGGACTCCACAAATCTTTCAATTACATGCCCTTTATCGTCCACATAACGCAACACCATAGCCATTTTGCTCTTTTCTTTGAAATATCACGTGCTTCATCCACCAATATAGAAAAAGAATCTATCTTTTAAACCACTCATGATAACATCAAGTGTTTCAATGGCACATGAATTGACAATATCTTTTTGAATACTAGGAGCTATTAACTTGAGATTCCCGGAGCATTTTCCAACACAACTTCCTTAACTTTTTATCATTGTCTGCGAGGAATTGCAATAGCTCCAAAATAATTTCCCCTTTATTGCTTGAAGTGGCACTTTCATCATTGCCACGAAAGAAAGACCTTAATGCGTAACAAAAACTTAGTGCACTTGATTGATGCAATTAAGCATGCTCGATAAGCCATACGAGCTTGTTCGGAGTGTTTGTTCACGGTCGTTTCAATATGTGTGTTTTGATTCATCAAATTTGTAGCAGCTTCTCTAGCTTTATTATGAACACTCCCAACCGGTCAACATGCACCTTCATTTCTTTCTCTCCCTTTCTTCCCATTCTTAAATCCATCTCCAGTAAAGGCTTCACTACCCACTTGTTCAAAATTGGATTTAAAGAGATAGCAATAAAGACAAAATGCAGCATCTTTAGAAACACTATACTCCAACCAATCAAATTCATCAAACCATTGGGGAATGAAGCGTCGATTAATTCCTGATATATTGGTTTGTGGGAAGAATGACCTCTAGGTTGACAAGGTCCTTTTTGTAGATATGCTCTTCGGACTTCATCTCTAATATTAGTATCATAATCAATCATACGATTTCTTAGTCAGAGTCTGCTGAAGGTTAGCCAAAATCTCATCTAAACCACTTTGTGTTGAATTTGAAGTTCTTGAACTACCCACATTCTTTGAACTAGCAGATGAAGATGATGATTTTCTCTTTAAAAATCTTTCCATAATTCTACATATAAATTAATCAAAATAACTAACATTAATTAAACAACACACCAAATCTATACCAATTAATAATTAACCACACAAAAATTCGTAAACCAACAAACAACAAATCCAAAAAATATAATATAACCAATTAATCAACAAATCAACAAACAAAATCATCCTATAAATCAAAAAAATATAATCACATAACATTATACCAATTAAGAATTAACCACACCAAAATTCATAAACCAACAAACAACAAATCAAAATATCTAATATAACCAATTAATCAATAAATCAACAAACAAAATCATCTTATAAATCAAAAAAATTTAATCACATAACATTATACCAATTAGAATTAACCACACAAAAATTCATAAACCAACAAACAACAAATCAAAATATATAATATAACCAATGAATCCACAAATCAACAAACAAAATCATCATATAAATAAAAAAAATATAATTACATAACATTATTTTAGACTTAGGAGTTAGGGTTTAGAATTAGAACTAACTTGTATTGTATTGTGAAATTTCACAATAATAGATTGAAAGATGGAGCAAGCTAGGCGGCGGCGGCGTCAGGCTGGAGGCGGCAGCTACAATGGAGGAGATGGGGGTTATGGGTTTGGAGAGAGGAGGAGATTGGGGGTTTAGGTTGAGAAAAAGCGATTTTGGAGGGTGAGGACTATCGGGTTATTCAATCGATTTGGGGTTTTTTATATTATTTTTTTATTTTTAAGACATGGACCAAAAGCAGGCGTCGTTTGGCGAGTCATTAAAAAAATTTCCCTTGAGCCAAAAGCTTGACGTCGTTTTGCCCAAGGAAGTTTTAAAAAAAAGCAAACTGCGCTTCATCTTCTTCCTCGACTCGGCCATTTCTTCTTCTTCCTTCTTCCATGGGGTGAGAGAGCGGATCTACTATGGGGTCAGGGTCAAGCGTGTGACCCCATGGAAAGGAAGAAAAGAAATGGCTGGAAGGAAAAAGATGCTGCGACTCGTTTTTTTAAAACTCCTTGGGCAAGCGGCGGCGTCGTTTGGCGAAGAATTTTTAAATGATTTGGCCAAAAGCGGCAACGTTTTGTCCATGTAATAAAATAAAAATAATATAAAAACTGTCAGTGAATAACGATAATCCCCTCAAATCGATTTCTTCAACCTGCCCCAATCTCCCCCTCTCCCAAACCCATAACCCCATCTCCTCCATTGGTGCCTCCACTGGCTTTGCCGCCATACCTGCTACCGCCATCTAGCTTGCTCCATCTTCAATCTATTGTGTGAAATTTCTAAACTACAAGTTAGTTCTAATTCTAATCTAAGTCTAAAATAATGTTAATATGTAATTATATTTTTTATTTATATGATGATTTTGTTTGTTGATTTAATGAATTCATTGAATATATATTTTGATTTGTTGACTGTTGGTTTATAATTTTATTGTGTGTTAATGTTATTATAAATTTTGATTTATAAGATGATTTTATTTATTGATTAATTGGTATATTAGGCTATATTTGATTTGTTGACAATTTATAATTTTGTGATGAATAATAATTGTGCAATAATATTATATTTTGATTTATAGGATGATTTTGTTATTTGTTGATTAATTGGAGCCATATTATATTTTGATTTGTTGCTGACGGTTTTTTGTGTGTATTAATTGGTATAGCAGGTATTGTTTATTTAATTAATGTTGATTATTTTGATTGAATTTATATGTAAATTATGGAAGATTTTAAGAGAAAATCATCATCTTCATCGGTGGATTCAAAGAATAATGAGTATTCAGAACTCAAATTCAACGCACAAAGTAATTTAGATAGTTTTAACAACGCGAGCCGACTAAAAAATCGTATGATTGATATGATACTAATATTAGAGATGAGAATCGAAATATATCTACAAAGGACTGCAACCTAGAGTCATTCTTTCCACAAACAATATCGGGAGTGTCGGCTTCATTCCCCAGTAATTTGATGTTGTTGATTAGTATGAATGTTTCTAAGATGCTGCATTTTGCTATCTCTTTAAATCTGAACAAGTGACGAACAAGTGAGATGAACCTTTAAGGAAATGGGAGAAGGGAGAAGAATGCATATGTTGAAGTGTTCATAATAAGCTGAAAACACTACATTTGATGAATCAAACGCACATATTGAAGCGACTGTGAACAAACACTCCGAATTTTAAGCTGTATATTATAGCATGCATCAATCAAGTGCACTAAGTTTTGTTGCGACAAGATCTTTCTTTTAACGTGAGCAGCACTCAAGCAATAGAAGTATTGGAGCTATTGCGATTCTCGCAATAAAAAGTTAAATAAGAGGTAATGTTGGAAAAATGCTAGAATCTCAAGTTTAACTCTAGTTATTCAAAAGATATTGTCAATTCATGCCAGGCCACTTGATGTTATCATGAGTGGTTAAAGATAGATTCTTTCTATATTGTGGATGAAACGCGTGATCTTCGATGAAACAAATGGCTATGAGATTATCAATGGGCGATAAAGGCATGTAATGAAGATTTGTGGGAGTCCAACATGTTATCGACACCACTTCAAGTTCTAAGTGCCGTGTATTCTTTTCTTCCAACGGACTTTCAAGCTGCAGGACAAATATGATGGGCTGCAACATGAAGGTGAGTTGAATGGAAGCTTAAAACTAAGATTTTAAGAGAACAACCATGTGCATATTATGTTCATTATTTTGCTCATCAACGCTCCACTAGCACTTATTCCGTGAAGAAAATATTGACATTGCCTCTTTTTCTGGCGACTATGTGTGGTTGGCACCATGTTAGGCATCTTGCTAAGCGGCGTGAAATCTGCAAACTCAACTCGAAGGCTGTGATGCTTTGAAAATGATTGTCTTATAACTTGGGCGAGATCAGAAACAAGTGCGTGCGGCGCTGTGGAACTGCATTATGTACCTTAATTAGCATTATTTCTATGTTTTCATCGTATTCATGTGCTTCAAATGATTATTGATATGATAATCCCAATGATAGTGCGTAATGAACCAACGTATGCTTTGGTTTATGTTTCCTTATTCTTGATGAAATATTTTAGAGACTCTAAATGATTTGTCGCAGAAGCGTACAGAAAGATCAGAAATTGTAGTGCAATGGCTATCAAATCATGCAGAAGCTCTACGTTGGATGAGTAATGGGTTTGATGTATTGGTGATGAGTGTCTTCATTTGTGATAAACATCGCTATTGATGTTCACGACATGAATGAACATTCATACTCGAGGAGATCAAGCGTAATGTCTCCAACAAAGACAAATCATCATCGCTCGGCGTGGAACTGTTATGTCATTGATGAGCAGATGCGAGGATTAGAAGGATGCGTTTTGAATGAAGCTAAACACCCGCTATTTGTTTGGCATGTTTGAGTCGAATATTCATTTGTAACTTTTGATAGAGCAAAAGCTGCAGTCTTGCTCAATTTATCCTCAAGCTTTGGGATGAAAGTCTTTGCGCTTGAAGATCAACAGACTTTATATTCATCGTAATGCGTTCAATGTGATTTCTCACTGAATTACAAGTGTGGCGATCTTACAAAGATGGTGGAGACAGGAGGCATCGGCGATATGTATTTGGCTTATTGAATTGGCTTTGCTGCGATTCTGGCTTCTTCGATCGAGAAAATTTGTCTTGAATATTAAGGGTCGCGAACAATGGAGATGAGTTGGTGATAATAACTACGAGAGATGTTTTGCTGTATTGAATGAGCTATGTGCTGCGTTTTCAAATATGGCACCGTAAATGAACGGTGCGCAAACTGTTGATTTTTACATGACTTATGAATGTACTATCGTTTCATTTCAATATTTTTCATCTTAAATGACTGAAGTTTATATGTATGATTCTGAGATCCGCTCCTTTACGAATCAATATCTGAAATACCAGGCTCAAGTGGACCTCCAGCTAATTCCATGGCTTCCATGGGTCGTTTGACCTAGAGTGACCCCATAGTAGATCCGTCTCTGGGTACATATTGTATTGTGCAGCACAATTTGTGCCTAGTGGCATGTATGCACATAGTTAGATAGCTAGGTAGACCAATTCAAGATGAAATTGGGGAGTAGGGATGTATATGCACAACTAGAAAGGTATAGTCTAGAGATGGAAGGAGATGGAGCAGAAATCAGTGAAACAAAGGAGAGAGAGAGAGAGTAAATGATAGCGAAAATTCATATTTACAGTTAGACCAATTCAACTTGAAGAGGTCCTTAACCCATTTAAATTTGGAAGGAATGTAGCCGAAAGGGGCAGTCTGAGTTAAATAGAACTACCTTAACATTATATATCAGATTTTTTACTGTAAGAGCTTTCCTCTATGGGTGAGAAGGCCTTTCGCCAGCATCCGTACTGTTTATGTTATTTCCATTATAGCCGCGCAATACTGAATAATGAAGAAAACCATATTATTATTGCTGCTTAAAATTCAAGATTGCTGCTTCTCAGGTTGTGTACGGATTCTTGTATGGCACTTAAAGTTAATTACCAGAGCCCCGGTTCTGGGTTTTCTATGGTTCAGGGCAAATTTTCTCAAGTGTGCCATTTTATACAAATTAAACACTATTTTTAAAAATTATCAATTAATTAATTAGAGTAAAATTATAAGAATTTAGAAAATATACTTATTTGGGGAAAACCACTGGGACAGTTCTTTATATGAATGGAGTTTCTGTAGGTGACAATTGAAGGTAGTTGGCTAGGGATTATCTTGGTGGGGGTAAAAATCTTTGTAGGTGACAATTATTGATGAGGTAGACTTAAAGTTCATGTTATTTAAATATGCAACACGTGATTAATTGATAAGACATTGTTTCAGATCAAGGTTTGCTGCATAATTCAAAGAACACGCAAAAGAATCCAACATTACAAATATAATATATTTAATAAACTAGCCACTCGCATTTAGAAAATAGTAATAGCCATGTTGTTGTTGTTTTACAAATAGATAAATATAAAGATCTAATTACAATATAGGTATATATTAAAGGTGCACGGGCTGGTGTCATCGGATCTGAAAAAAGTATGAGTCGAAAGCTTAAGCTATTATTAATTATAATATTAATAGCACATTAGTACTCATAATAATCTTCTTTTTTTATTAGTGAAAGCGATAATATTTTATTGAAAGATGATAAATCACAAGTACAAAAATCGGGCTATGTCAGTCGTCGGACTAACTAAGCAGCCTTAATAATAATCTTAAGATAAGAAGATGCACCCATTCGTTGTTTTGCAGTAGGTAAGTAGTATACGTTACGTTGTTTATTGTACTTGTCAATTTTGATAGGCAGAGTGCAATTTGGTGCCTTGCATTTAGAGCCAGAATGTTACGCAAGTAGGCACCATCGCTGTCCAGCCAAAGAAAAATATACTCAAGGAAGTAGGACCTTTCGCAGCCACCTTGTAGGTGTTGAGTAATTCTTGATGCATTTTTTTTTTGTTTCATGATTTTCTGGGATTTGGTAAATCATACACAAAACCCACCTACTGACTCACGAGACTGAAATTATTTAACTAAATCAAGACATGATGACCCACAAATTGAAAGAGCATGGCAAATTGTTCATGTCATGTGGTTGAGGTTAAGTTCCAACTGTGAAGTTTGCTTCATCATGTGTCGTAATATAATTATTTGACATTCAACTTTGATGGCTGGAAGGACAGTGATACGATTTTCTGGATGCTCATTTTTATCGTTCCCCCCAACTCATCATTTTCTTGCTTCTCAAACACAAATGGTCATAAAAGCCAGAGCCAATCTCCAACCATCCCTTTTGGGCCAGAATGCGAAAAAGACCAATTAAATTATGAAATACAAACTTAAGAATTATCTTGCATGATTTAGAATTTATTTATTTAATACAAACGATATTAGGGGAAGGGGGAAATCAGACTTGGGACCTCGGATATAGGGATACATGTTCTTAACCACTTGAGCTCTTTCACCCTTTATGCATATAATGCAGTTATGGATCACAGAGCATAGCATCCTAGCAACAAGGAGGAAACGAAGGGAAAGCCTAACCAGAAGCTTAGCAAAATCACCATATAGAATTATCAAGAAAACTCAAAAACAAATTTATAGATTATGAATTTGTCACAACATCATTCTTTTATCAAACTACATTCAAGAAAAGGGGTTGACCAATGCCAGCTTCCCCTTGCTACTTCCACTGGAGCTTTTCTGCCTGCTGTAATAAAGGCAAACAAGTTCCAGTAGAAGTAGCAAAAGGAAGCATAAAGCATTCAAGAGACTAAGCTAGGTATGAGAAACTACAAAAGGACACTTATTGCAAGAACCCTAAAAAAATTTGGCTGACTTTGTCAAGCTTAAAAGATTCTGGTTTTTTTACAAGTTGTACAGCTTTGATAAGGTATGAGAACTCCAAACACTGTCTCTCTGAGATGAGTCACTGCCCTTTGTATAGTTAGAGAAGCAAACTTCATGTTTACTAACTTTATCAGTCAGCTGCCCAACAACCTAACCTTGAACCAAAATTACCTAGGGTAGAAAGCAGGCTTCAAATTCTACAATCCACAGGTAAATCAAGATGACTTCACATCAAGGGTCCATTTTGAAGACCTTATTTCCCCAATCTACACCCACTGTACATGCTTGGACACCAGAAAATATACATGCATAAGAACCAGCTTACTCAGGTAAATGGTTCATCCATTTTGACCGGTAGCTTTTCGCCCTTTCAGGAGCTACAATCTCGAGAGCACCCAGTACACACTTGTGGTACGAAAAATCTTCTTCTGTCCTGTCTATTCGTACCAACATAAAGCAACGTGCCTTCTCATGCTTCGGGTGTTGCCCAACCTATAAAAGATGAGAAAGAAAAGCATCATAGAACTGTATAGGGGCAAAAGGATGGAATAATTTATTTATATCTTATGTAGAAATTATGCTAACAACGGCCATGTATTTATCAAATAATTTCTGTCTAGTTGAATGCTCAAAGCAGACCAAAAAAGAATGTTTCTTTTTCCAAGTACCTTGCACCATGAAACAATGTATAGACAAATTCAAACTTAAGGTTCATACCAAATCAATGACACTTTTCTTTTTTCAATATAATGTACCTTTATGTCTTGAACTCCACTTCCCATCTTATCAACTTTGTGAGGATGAAAATGTAATGCCATCTTCAAGATTGACTTGTCCCCTTCAGTTAAACTTTCATTGATGTCATACCTACATCACACAAAATACATACATATGAGCAACTCCACTTTTTCCTTCTTTCATTTGAAACCACTGGATTCAATATAATTCAGTGTTAATATGAGGTATGCTCTTAAAGATTGTAAGTTGGAAAACAACTTCATGGGGGTTAACTTACTTGCGCAAAATGCGCTTCAATGTCTGAGACCACTTCTGAATATCATTGATAGTCAAATACTTTCTTATGACTGATTTGAAGACGCTCTCTGACTTCTCAAGCCCAATAGATGTTACATCACATTTGTCTAGTGTATTGTTCCAAGCTTTAGACGTTTCAAATGCATTCTCACTACTGGAACTAATTTGGCTGCCCAGTAGGTCGTAAGGATTCAATGGCTTTGATAGATTGAGTCCCTGATGATAAAGGAAGGGTTTGAGAACTATAAAGACAAAGCATCCATATGAAGAAATTGATAACAATCCAAACATATTTAAAAAGATAGATTGATACAGAGAAAGAGCTAAATTAGATAGTATGTTGCTTCATCATATTAAAGCAAATTGGGGACTAAAATATAACATAAAAATGAAGATTATTAACATGAACACTCAACAAAGCATGCCATCAAGGCCTCAATAAGAGATGTTTAGCATCACCGGGAAATAGAAAATTAAGGCATCAAACTAAATTACTGAAACCCTTAATTTCAACCATAGTTAAAACTCTAGAAGTTTGGATAACTTCACAGAGTCCAAAAAAGCAATGCATAATTCATAAGTCGTCATTAAAATGCGAAGAATGGACATGAAAATAAAGCTAGGTGTTACTTTAACAAGGCATATGGTTTTATAGATCAAGGATTCTGATTGGAATAACAGACAAGAAATTTATAGATTAACAAACGGTTTTCAAGATGTGATTATACTGTGTAATAAATAGCTCAAAATTATACCCTATTATCCTCTGCTTTTCTTGAACCCAGGCCAGAAATACAAAAATAAAAAATAGTTCCTCAAGACGCCTTAGTTGGCAGAGCTACTTGATTTTTCACAATTAATTATAGCATAAAAATAGTAAGAACAGTCTAAAATCTACCTCCTTAGAATATAATATGTCGAACTGTCTGCCAGTCCCTGAAGGAGGAGTATTTCCCCATGCCAATGCTTCCAAACTCCCATGAAGTTCATCCACAACTCCACCCTTGGCAGCTTTTATAAAGCAAGCACCAGGACTCTACACGAAATTCCAGAATGATTCCATGAATTATATGGCTAAAAGTGGCCTTATTTAAACAAAATAAAAAATTACATAGATGAATAAAAATAAGCATGGTACTAACTGAAAAACACGCTTGCACGAATGGCGAGGATACAGATGCGTGTCCCTTCTGTTGGGCAATGCCTTTGGCATTCAACCCAACAAACTCGCCGGTTGCTGACAAACAATCAGCTACAAGAATCAAATGTTGAGGAAGTATGTCCTTTCCAATGTCATTGGCTGCGGTCTCTAAATTCTGCACTTGAAAATGCATTAAAGTAATAAATATATGAACATATCTCATTAAATGTTTCCAAAGGAAAGCAAATAAACAGAAGAAACTCACATTGTGAAAATATTTCCACCCAGCATCTATTCCATACGCTATGCAATAATCATGGACATTATCTGGATGACTTCGTGACCAATCAATCAAATCCATAATCTGGAGACAGCTATCCATAAGCATACTCCAAAGCCTTCTCCTACCAGTCTTTCCCGACATAGAAACCCTTAAGTAGAGTTCACCAGAAGAACCATGAATCTTTTTTGATACCCTGGGGTGGTCATTCCATAAAATATCCACCTTTTTCACCTCCAGGAATCCTAAGGGACAAAAAGAATGAGCACAACCACAAGAAGGGCATGCCTGTACATAGTATGTTTAAGAAATTCTAGACTATATCCTCACCAATTTCTTCAAGATTCAACCATATAATGTCCACAAAAAAGAAAAACAAAAAAAGTACTGCAGTTGCTAAAAAAAATTATACAAAACAGCTATGCTTTGAAGATAGTTCTATTTTCTCCAAGAGCCTAAATGTTTCAAATATAACCCAAGCTTTAAGTGATGCATGCCCCAGAATGGCCTCAAAAATTTTAAAAAGATTTTAGATTACTTTTTCTCCTATGAAACTTTTCTAGAGGCAAAGGCATTTCCTGTCATTTTCACCTACAAATAATGCATTTAGAGAAATATAACTAAATTCAAGCAAGTTATCAAGTATGAAAATATGTAAATGTAAAGCAGGATGAAGAGGATCCTTGGTGCACAGCGAACCTTTAACAACTGTTCCAAGAAGGAAAGGTATCACCAAGTCTCGAGCTATATCCAGCTGTTCAGAAGAATTTTTGGAGTTTTCAGGCATTGTGACAGTGATGCAAAATGTATCGCTATCTCCATTGCATGTCTGAGCTGCAGAACAACCCCTGCACCATTTATCGGCCAAGTTAAATGGGCCAGTGAAGCTCCGTGAGATGGATTCAGTTTTAAGACATAGAAATTGCACTAGTATTGTTACAAATAGGTGTGGCTAATTCAACTCCAGATCATGCCTAGATTAGGTATCTTGAGAAGTATTGGTTTCTGCCTAATGTGAGGCAAGATGGAGAGGGCATGTTGCTTATGGCCAATGGATAATGATGGGACAACATTGTGCACACCATAAATTGATGTTCCATGATAGGATCTTAATCCCCATTGAAGGTTACTTTAATTGGATGCCTTTATCTGGGGACATTACTAAAGAATCCTTTTAAGGTTCCAGTAGTGCTAGATGTGTGAGCATATGTTCAGATCACTTATTGTCATACACTATTGTATAAAACAGCTTAATAGCATTAAACTTTATGGTACTTGGCAGAAAAATGTTATCTTAACAAATTTCAGAACATGCATGAAGAAAAATAAAGAAAACACAATAACGCAATTTGGGATGAGCTTATATCACATATCTTCTTTTCATATCAGATAAATTACCTCTTTGAAAATGGCAAAAAGAAGTTATCCTAACTGAAATTTAGAATCATTCATAATTCTATTTAGTGGTTCCAGCTAGTTAGAGGATTGTCAGGGGCTTGCATCATCTGAAGATATCATTGATTGGTACAAAAGTCATACAACCATTAAATGAGGATGGCATTTGTCTTCAGGAAACGTGTGCATCCTAGTATCTCAAATCTAAGCAGTAACACAGAAGGAATCCATACAAAAACTGTAAATGCCACCCAGTTGTAAAAGCAAGTAAAAGACCTAGAAAATCAACAGCTTACTTGCTTGTAATCAGCAAACTGCGAAGAACAACTTTTAATTCGGGTCTGGCTGAATTGCACCTTGCATAAAGGGAATCAACAACGGAATGCACCTTCAGCCTCCTTTTCCTCACAATTTCCTGAATGGAAACAATGTTATACCATATAATGGAGCAAGTAAAAACTGAACAATGTTACGCATTACAGTTTATACTACCTTGCATATATGAAAGTGGGTAACCCATGGGCTGAAACGCTTTTGGCTATTACTTTGTGAGGAGAAGCTGATATCCACATAATACAGCAGTTAAAAAATGTAAAATATTATATATATAAAAACAAAACCAAACAAAAAAGGAGAAGAAAATAAAAAGCAGATGGAAATGAGTGATATCTAACATTATCATGACAGTAGAAACAATGTCGGAAAATGTCAGTCCCTCCAAATGATTCTTAACTTCTAAGGCTCCATACTCAAAACCATGCCTCCGTCTTCCAAGCTTCTCAGATAAAAATAGAGACATAGTTTGCTTAGCACTACTTTTCTTTGAACCACATTCCAAGATGTTCTGTACAATTAAATCAGCTCAGAAAAGTCAGGTATTTCCAATGACAGTACAGTTGAATCAGTGTTGACTAATTGTCATTTTCTAAGCATGGTTGTCATATGTAACTAAAAATAACATACTCCGGGAATAAAAATAAAGCAATTAATAAACTAACTGTTGAAAAAGAGAAGGGATAGAATAATTTGATTCAGAAAAGGAGACCTAACTGTTGTCTTTCTCCTAGTGTATGCAGATAATTTATTTGTTCACTGTCCAGTAGCTTATAATTGTGGTTTTTATTATTCAAAGAGACTGGAAGGAGTTGGGTAATTCCAGAAGTCCCATTCATTGCTTAGTGAATGTTTTGTTGCTTTTGGTAGAGGTAAGAAGGCTAGTGTGTTGTGGGGCTGCTGCAGGATGGCTGTTTTGTGGGTGATACGGATGGAGAAGAACAGGAGGATTTTTTTTTTGTTTTTTTGACAAATTTACGGGGGAAGGGGGTAGAAGAGCTTTGGGAGAGAGCAAGGTTGTTGTCGTCTCTTTGTTCTTCAGTGTCATCAGAGTTCAGGGATCTAACATTCTTTTCTATTTTGCTAAACTGGAAGGCTCGCTGCTATAGGATAACTTGGTTGTTTTAGTTTTTGGTTGTCATTCTCTTGTATGGAGCTGCTCTTTGATTCTTGGTGGATTTCTTGTTCACCCACTTTATGTACTTTTGTTTGAATAAATTTTGTTTCTTCTCAAAAGAAAACAAAGGATACATATACGCATAAGGGGGGAGGAAGCACCTTCAGATTTAGCAGTGGAGAAGTTTCAAGAAGACTAACTGGTTGATCTAAAGCACTGTATGCAGCTTCAGACAGGGCACAAGCAGACAATGAGCCAACAGGTTGGCCACCTATGCCATCACAAGCCGTAGTGCTCTTGGCATATGAGGTACTGGTGCTATCTGATTTGTCCATATCAATATCATAGGAGAACTGAACAAGCTGGTTCCCATATGCATTTCTCACTGTTCCATCATAAGCAGTGTACAAATCCCGCATTAAAAACATTAGCTTTCGAGTCAAAGTCCCTGGAAGATCAGCATTACCACTAAAAGAACTATCTCGACTTGTTACGGAATGAACGAAGCATTCTAACGGATTTAAGCCTGTCAAGAAAGAGCTTTTAACCACGGCAGATGGGATGTAGGACTCAACACATTCATAAGTTCCCTCAACCTTCTGAATTAAACTGCATGCCTTTTGATTATTCCATGCAGCACATGAGAGCTGGTTGGGAATTCTGAATGATAATGGAATCAGTGAGTGTTGCAAACCAAGGCACATACTGTGCTGAACTAATTTCTGCAAATTACCCTTGCTTCCAGCCTTAAGCATAGTCAGCAAAGAGTTGTCCTTACCAGCATATTTGTGTGCTAAACTTTGAATATCCCGAAAAATGTGCTTGAAAGCATCATGAACAACCTGACTAAGGGCAGCAGATTTCTGCTTCTCATGACAAAAGTATTCTGCATCAAAAGTCAGAGGACTTCGATTCTCTTCTGCACATCCCATGAGAAATTCCTGACAATTATCCACCAACATCTGTTTAAATATACACGCCTGTTCCGCTTCTTGCAACCCACATAAAATTTCCTCCATCAAATTATTCCTTGAACCTGAGTCAGAAGCGAGGTACAGGTCCGCGAGAGAGACACTCAAGCCCCTCATCGACAACCACTCACAAAGAACTTCCTGAGCAGCAAACAAGAAGTCAAGTACCTGACCCTGGAAATGATTAACAAGGCTCTGAAAAAGATTGCCGCCTGTGTCTCGCAACCAAGAAGAACCTTCAGAAGATAACAGCTCCCCATTTTTAATATAAACACCATCTGAAGCAAAATCGTAATCAAAATCTGAAGGTAGGAGCATGCTGAATACTTGCTTTCCAGTCCAAGCATGGCTTTTAAGTGAGGGTGCTTTAATAACTGCTGGTGATGGCAGTACATCCCAGCAGAACATTTCCAACTGTTGCATTTCAAGTAGATTCAAGAGAGTGCCATCCTCCATGATCAAATGGGCCGCAGTTAAGCTATCCTGACTAAGTGAGAGCAGGTTCCTACCACTCTGCCCATTAATCAATTGCTTATCTAAAGCAACAAGCTCTTGAAGCTCAACTTTGGCATCATTTGATTGAGGAATATAACCATGAAGGCAATCACCATCAAAATCACCACGAAAAGGGGAGCAACAAAGTGGGTTTATTGATACAACAGAGGTTATTGGAAGGATCTTGACAGATAAAGCTATCAGGGAGTGTTGATGTATTGATGGAGGCCTATTTATCAGCACAATATCTCCATCACTCAAAGGCCGGTAAATAGTATCTCCCATCTGCAATTCATCTGTTCGGCGTACCCAAACCAGACTACCTTTTCTACGCACATGCATCTCACCTTTCACCATAAGGCGTAGATTGCAGGAGGCATCCAACTTTTCTATGTTCCATCTGTTCAGATTCTCAGAAATCTGCAACCTCTCTGCAATTTGACATGGTATGCCAATTTCACTGAGCTTGATGTTTGGATCGCCAACAACAACTGTGCGGAAACAGTGGTCACTTCGCTTCCCTAGAACAACATCTTTGATCCATCTCAAGCCAGATGTTTTTGAAGGATCGTCTTTAATATTTTTTTGCTGAGCAGAAATAAAATCTTTGCTTGGTTTTTCTGAGTTTAGCTGCATGTTAGAAGTATGACCATAACATAAGCAAGAACAGTATTGCCTTATCTACACAAACACAGGCAAAGAAAGAAAGAAACTGAGTTGCTTGCCTTGGAAATTTTCAGGCAGTCCAAAACACGAGAACCCAACTCATTAGCTACACCTTTGAAATCAACAAGCTTTCTATAAGCCCTGGTCCGTTCATCCTACAAATTCGTACAAGCAGACATAAGAGGAAAGCAAAAACAAAAGTTGTGAATTATTTGGTAATATATTAACTAAATCAACAAAGACAAGTACAGAAGTGAAAAAGACTCACAAACATCAACCGCTGCCCATTAGAAAAAGAATGCATAACTTCTGTCACACGATGACAATTTGGAGTTACAAGGAAAGAACCCATAGAAAGTGAGTTTGTCTTTGGTACAATCTTTTCAATGAATTTTGGATCAACATCCTTCAACAAATAATGAACCTGAAAGCCAGAAGGAGAGCATCATGTTTATAAAATATCTGTATAAGAACTAGAAAGTGCGGCACTAATGTTATGCCCATCTGCTTGATATTAAAAAAAATGTTACTCTAGAGAGAGAGAGAGAGAGAGAGAGAGAAACTTGAACAAGTATGGTTTGGAAATGAATGAAGAGAAAAGGGAAAAAACTGAAATACTCTATTTGGCTTGCAACATCTTTTAACTAAATGATTTGATGCTGTGTTAATATCAAGTGCAAAGTTGAAGTCTTGAAGCAGCATTATTGAATAACCATTAGCAACAGTGGGACCATTACAAAGAGAACAAAAAAAAATTCTTGAATTTGTAATCTGGAGATAGATTGGTATGTTTACTTCAGAGGTTCATATGGTAACAACTGTGTTATAACATTTAGTTAAGATGCAGATCTCCCATCAATTTGATTTTAAACCTACATTGCTTGCTTAAGAAAAAATGACCTTGGGTTTTTATTTCTTACAAGGAATAATATCTTAAGGAAGAGAACCTGATAGAATAACAAACAAGTCAAGAACTTGATAATTCTGTATCCTGACGGTATACCTAAATGCTCTAAAATATACTCCACCAAACAAAGATGTAGGCGTGCATGCATGCATTACATACATTTATGTAGGTTTGCATAGGTACACATCATGCAAATGCATGCATCTAACTGATTTCGGAGTTTGATGAATTAAAGAAGAAAACAAAATCTGAATTTAAAGAAACTTTATGATTGAAACAACATAAAAATTTGCACACCAATGTTATTTTATAAGGTCATCCAATTTATACATGCATATATAAAAAGGCCAAGATACCTGAGCGTGAGATAGAACTCTTTTGTTTGGTTTCATGCAACTTTCATCTTGCTGTGCATCTTTTGGAATAAAGTCCCAATAGTCAGCAGGTAATATTCCATTTGCTTCCGCAATTATTGCACTTCTTTTAAAGAGTTCTCTCGTAGAAACTTTGAATTTCATTCTTGGATAGTTTATCGAACTTCCCTATTAATGGAAAAGTTCAATGAAACTACAATGGTGCAGAAAGAAATTTAACTAAAAGAGACAAGCAAAAGAGACAAGCAAACTCACAATACAATATTTGCAACCCTTGAGCTTCCTATGACCAATTACAGAACCAGCACCCTGATACATGCATAGTAGGAGATAATAAATAAGTGATTAAATAAATACTATCAACAACAAGCAGACAACAGGCACTCTTGCATAGCTTAGAGTAAATTTCATATTACAACAGCATATACCAACATTTATGATATGTAGCCATGTCACCTCTGAATGGTGTTTTCAAACGTATCATGATACATTTTCCAACATTTTTTTATAAGAAATCCCCTTTAACCTTGAGTAATTTCAACAAACTCCACAACAATATTCAAAAGTAACCAAAATTGCCTTTAACCATTTAACTATTAAGGAATATAAATTGCCACAAATGTTCAATAGGGATAAATTACAGGTCACATTTATTCGACAATCTTAAGGATCAACACGAAGAGTGCAGTAACTGACCTTGGCCCTTAGATTTTGCCTGATAGATTTACATCCTGGGCAAATCTTGTTTAAAATTTGGGCAACTTCTGAAAGATAATAGGGATGGAGAATCGTGCATGGAAACTTGATATCCCCAAAATGACCTAGAAATTAGAATAATTGATCAAAACCAATTCCAATGCTGGTAACAAAGATGACTCATCAGGAACCATGTTAAATGTCCATCCATACCTTCACAGCATTTTAATTTTTCAGCACCACAAGTAGAGCACTGAAAAGATGGATTCGGAAGTCCCAACTTAGGATCAGTGACCTCGGTGACTGCATCAATTTGTTTAACAGATATATTCTCCTGTTACAGAATTACAATATTTAAAAAAAAAATTATCTGATATAGCAAATGCATCACGCTGTATTTGAACTATGAAACTAATAACCTCTTCACACTTATACTGATTGATGCATAATCACATGCTAAAATGTTCAAAAACAGAGAATGCCTATGAATATGAATAATGCTACATAAAAATGGAAGTGGAAGGCATCATATAATAAGAGTTTCACTGTCAATGCAGCTTAATGAGATGATAACATAGTTCAGAGGCTTTCTCCAATGTCCTTATTGTAATTAAAGTAAAGACATACTATTTATGGGCTGTAATCCTATGATCAGAACCGTTCAGGTTTTAGGTTCTCTTTCAAATATTATGCATGCAAAAAGTCAAATAAATCGGAAACTGTTTAGCCATTTGATTATCCACTTTTTCGTTTCAGCTTTATCTAACGAACTGTGTTTGTTTGCACATTTTAGATGACCAAACAACTTCCGATCAAGTGTAGAAAGAACAAAAAAAAACCGGCTTATAATCTTAAAACAAAATACAATTTTTTTGGAAAAGGGTTTGTCATCAAGTTAAGTTGTATTCATACTCTTATTTAATGCCTTCAACTTTCGTTTTAATGTAATAATCCTGCTTGTGGAAGAATAGATATGTGTGTGCGTGTGTCAATTTTCTTCTTATATATTTTCTCTTTTCAGACCAACAAAAGAAAATACATCTAAGGAAGCACTCAAGATAGGGAAAAATGCTTACTATATCTTCCCGAGTTGAAACATTTAGATGTATGCCAGTTATGAGACCAGATGGCACTCCTTCTTCTTCATACAATTCATTGTCCATGGGGCTTGATTAACTTTATAATTACAAAAAAGAAAGTTGTGAACCTGCATAGATAGCCAAGAGCGTTAAACAAAGACAAGTAGATAAGAAAAAGAAAATGTAAATAACCATAAAAGTTTACTAATAAGGAAAAAAGGCTTAATTAGGAAATGCATAGAAACCCCCAAAATCCCCTTTGTCCCTAACTCTGTATTCCAATACTTCTACACGTAGTTTAGGTAATGACGGTGTGTTCATTCACAAGTCAACCGGGGAAGTAATATGCATTTATCTTTAACTGTGTTACATACATAATAAAGTACCAAAAGACAAGCTTTTCGAAACAAAAGCTGACGTCAATAAACAGGCGCTTCAGTGGTCTACGCACCATGTATTTCACAATTTGAAAAAATATTTTCAATGCTACTGTTTTGCACCTAGGATATACAGATATAGCAGTAATTAGAGAAAGTATAACCAGCATTCTAGGAAAATGATGATGGCACTGATCCAATTTGGAATTATCCTGTAAGAAACGTATATGTGGGAAACATATAGCAATGCTTAAAACAGGTAATAAGCGAACATCAATAAATAATTTGGTCTGCTTTGCAGACACATTCCTATTAGGGGGGAAAGAAGTTACACAGACAAATTAAATTGGATAGCATCCATGTCAGACACGAAATTGAATAGAATCCTATATAATGCACTGAAAAAAGAAAAAACAAGAAAAGAGAAAAAACAGCTGCCATGCAAATATATTCTTTTAAAACACCATGCTTATGAGTTCATGGCTCATGAGCAGCATTTAGCGTTACATCATCAATGCATAGATGCTAATTTTAAAAAAATTGCTGGGCACTCAAACTTCTAGACATGTCCAAGTCCAGCACTACACAATGTGTCATGGAACACTCAAAAAACGAAAAACACGTGGAATTAGTAGCAAAGTCAGATAATCAGTTGGATAACAACTGCAACCACCAATGAACCGACACAATGCACATCCTGCTTTAGTAACCAAACCATAATAAATAAACTATTGATCAGATAAAAGACAGATCATGCATAAAATTCTATTTTTAATATGTTCAGAAGAATGCATTACAAAAACCATGACACCGGTAGCATGGTAAGGATCATTGTAATCTCACAAAACATTACCCCGAAGAAAAAATAATAATTGATCAGAACATTGACCACATACGATCATTAACCTATAAGCAATAGCGGAACAGAATACCTTGCTTTCAGTTGCTTATATGTATTAGGCACCAATGACTGTATCACAAATCCAGCAACCAGTGACTGTATCACAAATCCAGCAACCAGTGACTGTATTAGGCACCCTAAAATCTAGCATTCTATCAATGAATCTTAAAAAGAACCTGAACTTGGCTATCAAATAGGGTTGGTTTTCCCTACTTGTTGAATCTGACTCTGAATGTGCAGTGTCTCTCTACTAACCCTGATCATCCTCTCAAAAGCTTGCTCATGAGATGTAGGGAGATGATGAGAAACAATTATTGCAAGCTAAGCCACATATACACGGAGAGAGAGAGAGAGAGAGAGAAAAGTTGTGTTGCTGAAAGTTTAGCCACTCTTGGCCTAAGCATGAATTTGGGATGCACTATATTGGATTCTCCTCCTAGATAGATAGGAAAACTCTTGTTTGAGGATATGTGTAACAATTTTTTTACAAATAACATAAGATTTCAATCCACATTGTGCCAAGGTTCATTGTTTTCCCCCTCCCCCATGATCAAAGACAACATGCAGAGCACCAAAGGAAAATTTCCAATGCACATTGCCAAAACCATTAAATTCCACACAAAAAACCCATAACCCATGATGTAGAAAAGGCATGAGAGCACTTAAATCACCCCAAAGAAAAAATAATCAAACTTGTATAAAAGAAGAAGAAGAAGAAAAAAACCAACAAAGTTGATAAGATAAACAGACTGGCACTAAAAAACCATGAAAAAGAACATGATCATCCACAGACAAACATGTAGCAGCAATCCCGTAATAAACCATGAACACAACTCTAAAAAGTTTCAAAAATTTCACCGGCTTTTTCTGGAAAAGAATGTGGTCTTTAATATTCAGCAGAGGCGCCTCAGTTGGGGCGAGTGAAGCAGAGAGAGGGCAAGCAAAACTGAACCCAATGGTTTGCTCTGGAACTCAAGAAGGCACCAAAGAAAGCTGTGCCAACAGAGCCAAGAGCAAATAAGGCAAGAAAGCGACGCAGGGGAGAGGACGAAAAACGCTTAGCTTACTCTATTCAGAAACGCCGCCGGTTCGCTTCAACCAACCAAAAGATACAACGCCGAGTTCAAGAAGGACTTGAAGGAGACCGAGGCCGACTGAGAGGTTTTTGGCTTTCTGTCAGAAAACAAGCCCAACGTTTTCTCAGTGAATTACCACACTGACCATGTTCTTTTATAAACCACCATGCTCCACTATCTGACAGCAAAGACCGGTGGGGAATTACCATTAAAGTCAATTTGATTTGGGCCAAATTCCTTAAAAGGTGAGGATTTAGATTGAATAGTAAACTTGAGTTTACTTTATTTTTAATTTGAAGTCAGGGTTTTATGAATTTAAGAGTTTCTCGCAATGGCATGATTTAGGGTTTAAGATTTAGGGTTTAATAGCATAACTCGAACTTTGAGCACGACTTTTGAATTTGTGATGCAATATTATTAGGGTTAAATTATGCTGAAATTGGAAGTAGATCACACGCTACAGGTTTTCTTTTATTAATAACGGTTTTCCCTTTTCTATGTCGGATTTCGCATTTGGAAGTTTTCGGTTTCTGAAAGAGTCCGACTCTTCGCACGAAGTCAACTAGGCATGTATCTCGAGGTTAGTATATTTATTGACCAAATTAAGATTATTTCACATGTCTAACACACACAGTCAAATGCGGCATGTGTTTTGAAGTGAATATATTTTCTTGACAAAGATTATCGAATATGTTTGGCATATTGTGTTGGACAATTGTAGACAAAACTGTGGAGTCTCGCTGCTTTTTTCTTCTTTTTGCGAATTCAATATTTGCCCTAGAGGCCAAAAAGAATCTCTTATGTAGTGTGTAGTTACAAAATAAAAGATAAGAATACTTTAAGGTCAAATAATAACCAAGAAAAATATTGTTAATGACATTAAAAACATAAATTTTTTATTAAGGTTACATAAACAAGTATCAATTGAAAAAGACACAAAATAATTATCAAGTTTTTATTTAAATGCTATTCCTCTTGTTTGGTTGAGCTTATAGTATCATGCGACTATCTCAATATGCTCAATATGAACCATCCAATTGAGCCAATGTGACTTAACTATTAGCTAGACTAGAGTTGACAATTATTATAGTGTTGGAAAACGTGTTGTCCTAATCCATGACAGAAAAGGCAGCACCTCACCTATCACAATTGCTATACAAAGGCAGCTACAATTTACAATTGCATCAATAGTTAATATTTTCCTGGCATTATGAAATGAATACTCAAAACATCAAAGTTTGATCCATGTTGCTAAATGAAGCATGGAACCATCAATTTTTCCTTTTGCTGGTAGATAAATAATTGAAGTTTTTTTATATTTATAGAATAGTGATAGTGTTTTATTGAGGGAGAATAAGTAACTAGTATAAAAATCAGGATGTGTCATCGGGAATTAGGCGAGTTTCTAGGGCTCAGTCGTGGTCTAATTGGGTAACCTTACCCACTCAACCGCAAACGGGAAAAGGAACATTGCTTGCCACCGATAGATTACCCCCATCCCCATGTTAAATAAAACAACAGTGTGTATCACAATTTCCCACCACATTTTTATCATGACACAAGACACATTCATTATTGTAAAGAATTTATTGTGTCAACATTGAATGCTCATATTGAATAGAAAATAAGTGAAATTAAATCATTTAAAACTAAATTCAACGCATTGCAACCAACTTATTGAATAAATCTTGTGATTTAAAAAAAATTAACAATATGGTATAAATAAAATAATCAGCATTTGTGTTTAAAAATAATTTTAAAATGCTTCTTATTTGTTTAAAAATAATGACAATGAAATAGGATGCATGTTATAGAAGTTAGGTAGATTTGTAATTTGCAACACGGGAAAGGGCAACTCTGGTTGATTAGGTCGTATGCCACGGGAGTTAAAACTTAAAAGACAATAGTCAGAGGGCAAAGACGTCAATGCACGTGGGGCTAGTAAACTCTCAGTGATTCGGTAGTTAGGTTCCACGCCATCCGTGGGCCCTGGCAGTACTTTCGTCATATATTAGAGTTTTTTTTTATGTTTACTTTGCGATGAAAGTTGGCTTCTGAAACTGAAAGGGCCTTTCGACCAAAAAAAAAAAGAAACTGAAAGGGCCCCGCACGCACGTTTTATGTTTCAACTCCATCTCTTTTACGTTTTGCTAATCCTAGCTGTAATCTCTGTTTAATCTGTTTTACGTGTGAACAAAGACATTGAAAATCTGACCCAAGGATTTTGGGAAATTCTGACTAAGTCTTGCAAGTTGGACGAATGTTAATTAGATATTCTGTGAGATCAAGCGTTCAAAACTCAAGTTTGTAAAAAACACCTCTTAGGCAAAATTTTATCCACAAACAAGTCCCGGCTCGGAGTGATTGCACATTTTACCATCATTTTAAAAATTTTAAAAAAAAAAGACATTGAAAATCTAAATAATAAAAAAAATCACTAATAATAAAATATTAATGGTGAAGTATTAATTACAGTGGGAAACAGTGGACAGGGCTTTATAATGACCGAACAGAAAAGGGTTGAAACGGCCAACAAGGAATAACGAAAGTTAGCCACGTGGCGATCATGCAGTGGTTCCAGATATAAAAGGAATCCTGAGGGCTCAGGTAGGTGCAAAGCAGATAATCTTCTCTCCTATAATTGGCAAGGCTTTTTAGAATTTTGTCAGACAATTATAGAGGTTAGATTTTATTAGAAAAGCAAAATATAGAAAAAAGAAAGAGACATGAAATTGAAAGATTTATTTGTCGATACTTTGTTGTATTTTTTGTGCGCAGATTTGTGCGAACTGTTGAGATGCTTCTTGTTAATTAGGTTAGTTTGAATGAAAAGCACATCATATTTGGAATTTCTTTACCATCAAATATTGTCAAATACTTTATTTCGCATACATAATCTTACTTAAGTTGGCTAAAGCGGATATACTCCTCATTGTGCATCCAAATTCGAATTCTCCTCCTTATAGTTTATATTATATTAAAATAGAATATCGTTTGTATCAAACAAAACAAAGAAACTTTATTTCACTTCCCTTTTTGGTTAAATTTGCCATATTTATTTATTTATTTTTGAAACAAAGCGATAGTATTTATTGATGAAATGGTGTCAAATGAGTTGTACATTCCTAATTAGTCTAAGTCAACTATTTGATTCTACTAGATTATACGCTCATAATTACATTCCTAGAATAGTTTCCTAGACTATGTATATATATTCTTCCTATTGTTGTACATTGGAATATCAATGAAATATTATTTCACCCAATTTGAAATGGTATCAGAGCAATCGATCATGACTGTCTTTTGACCTAACCTTAGCAATCGCTTCCACAGCAGCAGCCGTCATACAAACCCAACACTAACATTCGCTCCAAACATTCAGCATGAACAATTATCTGAATGTTCTCACGACATGGCCATCTAAATGTTGAGGGTCACACTGATGCAGACTCGGCAGGTTCTTTTATTGACAGGCGATATACATCTGGATTCTTTACCTTTGTGGGAGGCAATCTAGTCTCTTAGAGAAGTAAAAACAGAAAGTAGTGTCAATATCAAGTGTTGAAGCAAACTATCGAAGTATGGCACATGGAGTATGTGAGCTACCCTGGATAAGGAATTTGTTGGGGGGAATTGGGGTTCAAACCCAAACATGACATGCAACTGAATTGTGACAACAAAGCCGCAATAGACATCGCACATAATCCAGTGCAAGATGATAGAACCAAGCATGTTGACGTTGACAAACATTTCATCAACGAGAAACTCGAGGCAAAGATTATTGAGGTACCATTTGTTAAATCCGAAGATCAACTTGCAGATGTCCTCACCAAAGCAGTAACATGCAAAGTATTTCACAGCTCACTTAGCAAGTTGGGCATTGACGACATACATGCTCCAACTTGAGGGTGAGTGTCAAATGAGCTGTACATTCCTAATTAGTCTAAGTCAACTACTTGATTCTACAAGATTATAGACTCATAATTACATTCCTAGAATAGTTTCCTAGGCTCTGTATATATATTCTTTCTATTGTTGTACAATGGAATATCAATGAAATATTATTTTACCCAATTTGAGAAATAGAACATAGTACAAAGCCACAAAAGTGCCAAAATGGGTACAACATCTCCACAAAATGAATTGATCTTGAGAGAATTACGTCAAAATTTGCCATATTATTTATTGGCACTAATGGTTTAAAACTTAAATACGTTTTTATGTGATACTGCTAGTATGTCACGCTCCGATTAGAGAATAAATAATATCATTGAATTAGGGTGTGAATTATACCATAGTTATGAGAATAAAATTCGACAACCAAGATATGAGAGAAATAATACCACAAATAATACAAATTTACTTAATAAAACATAATCAACGCTGCAGTAGCTCGTGCTTAAATACACACTAGGATTAAGAAGATGAAGAAGAAGATGAAGAAGAAGAAAAATTGAAGAACGTCCCAAAATGTACCATGCATATAAACTTGAGAAGGTAGGGCCAAGGATGTCTATATATGTAATGTATTGTACGGTTTAGTGCTGTGAAAAGCTGTGCACGCACCAACAACAACATGGAAGACGTCAAGGATCTATTTTGTTGTTTCAAAAGTGCCAAACTTTTCTTCTCTCTGCTTTTTTGGTTTTAAAAAGAAGTGCCAAACTTGGTTTGGCATACAACCCTCTCACTTACCAAACAAGCTCGAGGGAACATAAGGACACAAATATGACAACAAGAGACCAAATTGTGTTGGTTTGGCCTCATACAAACTATTTGTTGAATGGCACAAGTCACATGCTTACCTTATTTTGATAGGGCTAATTTTTGTAATTTGCTAAGTGAATTTTGTGCCAATCAATGAGAATGGCATAATATGAACATGATACATCATATTAACTAATTAATTATGAGTTTAGCGATAATTTTCTTTCTAAAATTGAACATGTCAGTTTTATATATTCTTGTGACTTGTTTTGTCCTCGTTCCAAAACTGTCATCCTAACTTAGATGCAATTGCATAAATAGGAAGCCAAGTAACCCCAACTTGTAGCTTTGCTGGGTTGCCCTTTCAACATCCTTCTTTTCCTAACTTCATCTTCACCAAATAAAATTGGCGATGATTGATTAGTCATTCCCCCAAGTGCCACGAAGAAATAAGGGAGTTTCACTATTATGTCCAATATAGAGGCCCAAATTATAATATATAAAAACCCTATAAGAAATAGACTTTATAAACACACACAAAGCCCATTTACAATATAACAATGAGATTTCGAACTTATTATAAATTACAAAGTTACCATTGATTTCTTAAAACAAGCCCAAACTTAAAACCTCATTTTAAAAAAAGAAAAAGAATTATTAGGGTTTAGCAAATAAAAGTAAAAATATTTAGGAAAAGTTCAAAGCACAAGGCAAATTGTGGATTGGATTTTGCCTTGTGTTTTGGCATTTTCCTAAATATTTTCACTTTCATTGGCTAAAAACGAAATATCCCTTAAAAAAAAAAACTCAAAACACTCAATATGACATCAAAATAATTTAATAATAAAAATTAAATTTAACAGGATCAACTGCCTTTTTTTGGTTTGTTTATAAAAATTAAATAATGTAGGATTTATCTATATCACTAATGTTAAAAATGAGTATATAACTAAAAAAAAAGAAATCTAAGAAGAAGAAAAAATAATTTAATAACATGTAATAATGACCCTTCCCGCATTATATTTTGGACCTTGTCTTTTTGATGTGACCAAACTTCGTTTAAGAAATAAAAAATTTCAGTCTACTTGAGGTCAAATTAAAGGCCTTGAATAGCATTGATCACAACTTATATTTGTTTATATCAATTTTATATAGTTTTATTTTTCTTTGATAGTTCACTTTGGCATACTTTGGCCATTTTATATGATTTTAATTATAGTGGTAGGTTTCTCGTGCTCTTAACTTACGGCCGAAAAGGTTGTTCACATAGACACTAAATGATTCCTCCACAGAGACACGGGACGGCAGAGATTGATTTCAATGTTTTTTTTGCTTTTTTCTTTTTGTTGTTGATGTCAAGATTGACTCAGTGTTTATGCAAATGTGAAAAAATAGCATATATTTCAATCCTCAAACCTTGACAAAGATGGCCAATTTGTTTACTTATGTATTTAAAAAATTCATATACACAAGACCAATTTTTATAGTTTGATTTCGGGTCAAGTTCCAAAAGTAGAACATTCATGGTAAAAGTTCTGACTCTTCTAACCTTCAATCACGAGTTAAAGAAAAGAAAACTACTTCTACGTCAAACACTTGACATTTCAACCCAAGTATCGTGTCATACGTATGAGTCGGTGGTAGCGGTCCGGTTGGGTTTCAAGCTCACATCGGAATTGGTACTATTCATTCGGTCAAATTGAAGTTGACTTGGAAAAATATTAATTATAAAATTAAAAATATAGCATTAGATTTTACAAAATATGTAAAAAAATATGATTTAGATAGCAAACCTTCAGGATAAACTTTAAGAATTAAAAATATAGCATTGTTGACTTTTTGGTCAACTCGATTTTTTCTTTCGGTCTGTCCAGGATGCCCACCCCTCATGCGGTATGACACACGCATACAACATCTTTTAATTACGATTTCCTTTTAACAAATTAGGCTTAATATCACAAAACGTTATTAAGGTTTACGAAACTATCAGATTGCATACGTAATGTCTTTTTGTGTCATTCGTGGTCCTCAAGGTTAGTATGTATGCTTACAAATGATTCACGCCGTTAGGTTCCATCAAAAACTCCGTTAGTTTGCCGACGTGACATATATATATATATATATATATATATATATATATCACAAAACATCCCCGAGGTTCATGCACCTATCACAAATAGTCCCTGCGAAATTTTTTTAATTTTTTAATTTAAAATTCATAAAATTTTGGTTTTCTTTATAATTATTTAAAAATATATATTATATTTTAAATACATTTGACACTATATTATTGAAGATGTAGGCTCCACATATATGCCACATCAATAAACTAATGGAAATTTTTTTTATTTATGGTTTTTATTTTTAAATTTTATGAATTTTAAATTGTTTTATAAAAACTCCATTATTTTGTTGATGTGGCATATATGTGGAGCCCACATCTCCAATAATATAGTGTCACGTGCATTTAAAATACACTATATATTTTTAAATAATTAAAAATTCATAATTTTTTTTTTAAAAACAAAATTTTATGAATTTTAAATCAAAACCAAAAATTTTCGCAATGACCATTTTGATAGGTGTGTGAACCTCAAAGATGTTTGTGATATATATATATATATATGTCATGTCAACAAACTAACGGAGTTTTTGACGAAACTTAACGGTATGGACCATTTGTGAGCACACATACTAACTTTGAGGATCACGAATAACCAAAAAAAAAAATTTAAGGATGCAATCTGATAGTTTCGTAAACCTTAAGGACGTTTTGTAATATTAAGCCAACAAATTATTGCTAAGTCACTTGGAGGTATTTATGCATAATCTTAATACAATTTTGAGTTATGAAATCTTAACCCTAGCTTTTTTGGGGGGAGGGGGTGGTTTGAAGAAATCTTTCCTAGCTCATACAACTTCTATTTGTCACTTTTCAACTTCTCCTTTCTTTTTATTTTCCAAAACGTTGACTTGATTGCAAGAGTATCTTTGGAAAACATTCCTACAGAGTTTCCCTCACGCTAATAATTTTGATATTCTAGATGCATTTTCTTCACTTTTGAAATTCCAAGTTCCAAACCTATTCAAAGTCCAAAAATTTCAAAAACACATTCGCCTTCGTCAACTCTTTTCTTTTTTACTTTGTTGTGATGGTATTATTATCCATTTCGAATATAAAAAAGCTACGGGCACTAATCGGTTTTGTAAAACACAATCATCATCCACAATAGTAATTAACAATTTACATATACATATATTAATTTCAATCAACGACTATTAGTCGTACACAGCTATTTTTGTCCAAACAAAAAACCCTATAAAAATATTCATAATATGAAAAGTTCCATTTAAGGCAAAGCCCATATACTCGGAGTTCGATCTTCGTCCATGTTTTGTGTGTCCCTCTACGTCACGCTTAATTTTTGACACGTCGAATTCCACTTAATCATAATTTAACAAAGTTAATGCTTTTATCTTTTAATACAAATAAAATAATAAAATAATGTCCACGCGTGTCAAAAATCGGCGTAGACACACAAAAACATGACAAGGATCTAAACTCATATACTCGTGACTGGAAAGCTAATTCACAGCTTAGATACATCATTCTTCCCTTCCTTATCTACCAACATAAATTCCCCTAAATAATATGGGACCTGAAACTTAGATTTGCTACACCCATACATACCCTACCTACCAAACCCACTTGGCCATAATCAAATGATGTATGTTATGTGGTTTGGTCTCACTGTCACCAAATGCTCCATGTTATATTGACAAGATCATTTCCATCTGGCCATTAGATCACTTGTGGGTCCCCCCAGCTGGTCCATCTGATACCTTCAAATCCAACCCTATTGCCCATTATGCCTCCTCTCCCACTAAAATATTCCAATTTCCACAATCAAACTTATATAAAAAAAAAAGTATCAAATTATTCAGAGAACCTTCCTTGCATTAAAATATAGGGCAAATGCATGTAGGGCAAATGCTGTCTCCACTAAAATATAGGGCAAATGCGTGAGAGCTTATCAATTGGCACATGATAGTGTTTGCGCTGTGTAGGGACATATAGGTAATTATAACAAGTCTTCCGAGGGACCAGATTGGAATTCAGGGACACGTGTCAGCTGCCTGTGGTGAAAGGTGTAAACTTTATTTTGCTAATTATTGTGGGAGCTTAGAGTAGATGCGGCTGTTTGCTTTTAAAAAGGGGATTTTGCATACTATTTTACTTTACTGAAATCAAAACAGGTTTTCCCGGTTTCCGGTTACACAGAAAAAGGTGAACTTTTGAAACAAGTGAGAAGCCGAGAAACTGGTTTGGACTTTGGAGGCTTTTGCAGTAACGGGCAGTTCTACAATGGCTCTTCAACCAGGTGACTCTCTCTCTCTCTCTCTCTCTCTCTCTCAATTGCTGCAAAATGTGAGTTCTTTCATGTGTTTTCTTTCTTATTAGTGTTTCAGAAAAGCTTGAGCTTGAGCTTGCATGGTTGTTTTGGTGGGTTTGTTATAGTTATGTAAAATTTTGAATCTTTGGGTTATGGGATTTATGCTTATACATGGGGTTTTGCTTTTCTTTCGTATCTTTTTTCTTGGGCTTTCAATTTTACTGGTCAATACATATTATGCGTCGTTTGGAATGGTTAAGGTATTTTGACTTTGGGTTAGAAAACATATAAGGTGGTGGAGGAGCCTATGCCTGTTTGAACTGTAAATTCATTTCTGGATTTGTTTGTCAAATTTGAGAGGTGGACTTGTTTCAATAGCATTGATGCTTAACACCCAACAGAAAGAAACTTCATGTGGGATTAATGCCCAGAACCAAATGGGATTTCAGAAATTTATCTGAAATTTGATCAGTTTATGTTATGCAGTGGGTGATTGATGTCGAATGTTGCGGTTTGTGCAAAGTAAAGAGCTTATGATCTGAAACCGTGCACCATGATGATATGACTATATGACGTGGGAAGCTTCTTTTGGATGTAGATTTTGGGCATGGGTTTTTGCCAGAGGACCCTTTTGCAAATGGTCTTAACTTTGTTCTAAGAACCAGGCTAATTACTATGCTGAATTGTGATATTGAGAGTTAAGGATACTATTGGGTTATGGACACAGCCAACAACAATGATACTAGCCAGCCTTCAAACCAATTTTGCAATTCTTACAGAGTGGCAAGCCTTTTTGACACAATTCTGGAAGCATCCCAAGTGGCAGATTTGAAAGACCGGTATATTCTGGGTGAGCAATTAGGATGGGGACAGTTTGGTGTCATTAGGGCATGCTCAGATAAGTTTACTGGTGAGGTTTTAGCTTGCAAGTCTATTGCCAAAGATAAATTGGTCACACATAATGATGCACGCAGCATCAAGCTTGAGATTGAAATATTGTCTAGGTTGTCTGGGCATCCGAATGTTGTAAATCTCAAGGCGGTTTATGAGGAGGAAAATTATGTGCATTTATTGATGGAGTTATGTGCTGGAGGGGAGCTTTTTCACCGCCTTGAGAAGCAGGGAAGATTCTCGGAAACTGATGCTCGGGTTCTTTTTAGACATCTGATGCAGGTTGTTAAGTATTGCCATGAGAATGGCGTTGTTCATAGAGATTTGAAACCTGAAAACATTCTCTTGGCTACAACTTCTTCATCCTCACCAATTAAGTTGGCAGACTTTGGTCTTGCAACCTACATCAAACCTGGTGAATTTTTTTTAATCTCAACTTCTTACATTTTTATATTTAGGTCTTTCTACCAGACTTACATATCTATATCATTTTTATTCACCTGGGTGTTTTGTATCAACAGGGAAGAAATTGCATGGGACTGTTGGAAGTCCATTTTACATAGCTCCTGAGGTGCTTACAGGAGGTTATAACCAGTCTGCTGATGTATGGAGTGCTGGAGTTATTTTGTACATTCTTCTTAGTGGGATACCTCCTTTCTGGGGTAAGACTAAGTCAAGAATATTTGATGCTGTAAGGGCTGCTGATCTATGGTTCCCTCCGGATCCTTGGGGTCATATATCTGTGTCCGCCAAGGAATTGATTGCTGAAATGCTTTGCGTCGATCCTTCCAGGAGGCTCACAGCTGCACAGGTTTTAGGTACATCATTGTGTCATTGTTAAATTTTATAGTCAGTACCCTGTATCTGTAATAATCACTTATGGTGTGTTTGGATGAGGAAAATAAACTTGGACTTTTGATAAAAATCAGAATTTATGAAATGACATGTGCTAATTTCCTTGTTTGGGTTCATAAACATAGAAATTAATAAATTATATGTGGAAATAAACTTGGAATTTGTGGCTCATGAATTCCAACTTGAAATTCTACCTGAGAATGTGTCATTTCCAAAATCCCACAATAATGAAAGGTTTTAAAGATAAACTTTAGATTCTGTAATGAAATTCCATTACAATGCCTAATAGGTTACCCAAACAAGAAAGTTTATGAATCTAGAACTTTGAATCTCATATTTAAATTTCATCATTTAAACATTCCTTAATACTCTTAAACTCCACACATCCAAACGCACCGTAAAAGACTCCATATCATTTCTCTGTGTTCAGAAGCTAAACTTGTGGTATAGGATATGATTAAATAAAATTTTCTTTATAATTTGAAGTTGAATTTTTGGACAGGAGCGACACAATTATGTGCTTTGGACTATAGTGCTTATCATTGATATTATTATTAATTTTTTAATTTTATTTTAGAGGAGGGAAGTACGGTTATAATCATTTTTCCTGCAAGTTATTAAATTTACAAATTCGTCAATCTTGAGTTGGCAGTGCATTTAAGCAGTTTATTTTTCAGTTTGATTAACCAACACAAGAATTTAATCCTCTAGAAACTGTCCATAAAAAGTCATCATCCACGTCTTCACATTGCTCGAATATTGATTCTAGACCTTTATTCCAAGTTCTGTTCTTATTAGTGTTTGGTAATGCAGCTCATCCATGGTTGCAAAGTTGTGCATGTGCAAGTAAAGAGACGTACAAGCAGGACAACCAAGTTTGCAGACAACTGGAAGTGGGTGGAAGTTCTTTCTCTACCCCATTTATTGATAGGAATCAGGACTTTAGCTTCAGTGATGGGTCACCCACAGCTGGTGATGTGGAACTGTGGCAATCACCTGCATTCACATGCAAATCATCTTTCTCTACTTTCCTAGTTGGCAATGGTAGTCTTTGCCCTGCATCTGGAGGCTTTTCTTTCAGCAGCTGCTATGAACCAAGTGCAGCTGAGTTTTCTTCACCAGTTCCATCAATGCCAAGCTTTACCTTCTTCAGTCCAAGTTCTTCAGTAGCGCAAGGAGATGTATCATTGAGATTTAAAACCAATATGTCCATGTTGGATGCAAGTTATGGAGGTAAACATTTCCTTTTTCCTGGCTCATTTGTTTATTCAAGGAGGCTGGCTATAATAGCAAAATAATAGATTAATGCTGATAGCTTTCGGCATGTCTCATTGTGGTCTTAATGCAGTACTTATTCAAAAATCTGCATTATATATTTAGCTCCCTTGTTTCGGGAAACTGATATATAGCTTTCCTTAAAATCCTTCATTGGTTTCTTTCTGTTTGGATATGCAGAGTCAAGTGCAGAGAAGCTGTTAGTGCTGTCAGATTGCTCGCCTGTTAAGCATGACAGTGAAGAAATAGAGCGCAAAGAATTCTGGAGAGGTGGAACAAATGGGTTGCCTAGGGTTGCCGGGATCCACAGTAAGAGGAACCACACAATTGGACATGGTGAGGTTGATCAGCTAAATCTCGTTATGACTGAATCAGTCATCCGTTGGGCATCATGCACGCAAATTCCCACAGTCCCATCTCTTAGATTGTCACTTGTCTGCTAGAAGACCGGTTCAAGTGTCTAGACCAGCCATGAGGGGCACGTAATTTATAACATACTGATATGCCTAATGTAAAATGGGACATACACAAATTCGTGAAGGTCTGTTTGATCATCAATCTGAAGAGCTGAACTCTCTGGTGTATGTATAGAGGCCTCTTTGCCTTAAATTTTCTGGTGCAAAAGATAGGGTGATGATGCTTTTCTAATTTGTAAAGTAAATGATTTTCTAAATGTTGATGTGACGGACCATAAAAAGAAAAAGAAAGAAAAAGAGTCAAATGGCTTCTAATTAGTTATTCAAGAAAATTTAAATTTCAGTCTTAAAGTACATACCATTTGGTTTAGTAGGCTCACTTAAATGTTAAAACACAATTAAGAAAGAACAAAAAAAGAGATCTTGATATATTATTTTATGCTGTGCTCGTTAACAAATCAAGCAAAAGTTATAAAAATATGCGTCTGCCGGGAGTCGAACCCGGGTCTATTGCTTGGAAGGCAATTATCCTAACCGTTGGACTACAAACGCAATACAGAAAACGAATCCCCTTTTCTTATATAACTGACGACGGCTTAAACTTCAACAGCCCAAACAAGCTCTGAGATTTTCCAACGCTTAAAGGTAAAATACGTTACCCAAACCTTAGGAAAATTAGTTAAACAAACACCAAAAAAGTTACAATTTTCCTGTATTTAATTTTCTTCAGTTTTATGAGAAACCAAACACAGTATTAGCTTCAAAAGAGAAGATGGGTTCAAGTTCAAGCGTTTATCTTTAGTTGTTGTTGACTTGATATACATAGTTGTTGTTGACTTGAAATACATATTGGCCTCGTTTGATCTAGAATTGGATTGAATAAGTCACTTAATCTAAAGTATGTTGAAGGAAGAAATGAAGGAAGAGGTAAATGATTTTCCATTTTAGAGGGATTTTTTTTTTTGGTCAAATCATTTTGGTGGGATTAAGAGACAAGTTATAAGGTGGTGTTATCCGGATCCAAGTTTTTTCATGAGTAATCCATTTCTACCTTTAACTTGGTCAAAAATTTCCATTTCTTCCTTCAACAAATTTTAAACATAGGGAGTTATCCAATCTAATATTAGGCACCAAACGAGCCTACCAGGAACCCCTATGCTTCCTTCTCTCTAATACAGTGAGATATACGCGCAGTTGGCAAGTCAAAAAAACATTTTGCAGAAAGGAAGAGCACCAACCTTGCACATGGACTTAAACCCACAACATGCATAACGAGTATGGAGGAGGCATTCAAGGACAAAAAGTTGGCCCAGTAATTGCATATAGTCATACAGCAATTGATAGGTAACGGGATAAAGAGCGTAAAGTACAGCTTTGCAGCAACACATAAGCACTATCATTCTTCTCTTATGGTACAAGATTGGTAGCCCCTTAAAGATACACACTAACTTTATTGAGACTAACAGAAAAAACGACCCTCGGCTCGATTTTCGGAGCTTCAAGAAAAGAGCCAGCTAACAAAGCTGCCCTTGCAAAATTCAAAAATAACAATGAATTTTTTTTTTGGAATCCTTTCTAGTAGTACACTATTACATTGTTGTAGCTCACGGTCCGGTACTGCAACTCGATTTCAGGATGCAGGGGCATATTCTTGGATTGCTGTGGCCAGTTTGTTTCTATCCTCCTCTGTTTTCAACCTAATCAAGAAGGTACGCGCCACAGCACTACCATCATTTCCATCACCTTCGCCCTACAAAAGCCAAGCGAAATTGCAATCATTGTTGCATTACATGAATTACAAATTGTGCATAAGTCAGTTAAGCCCCACTACTGATCGAGACACGATGATATCTTTTTGTTTTTAAAGATTTATTTTACATATAAGCAGGTTAAAAAGAATTCAATTCTCTAAAATTCTTTAATCACACGTACACTGGTTTTTTTTTCCTTCCCAAAACGAATCAAAAACATAACACTGTGATACACAAAAATAATTATTTCAAATTTCCCTACAGAATACAGGCGTGTGTATTTCTCTCAGATCTACGAGGATTAAACCTAATCAACGGATCAACTAACCACCCCAGAATCCCAGAGAAAAGCAATCAAGAATAACTCCCAATAGCTACTCCGTTTTTTTTTCCCTTTTTGCAGCCAAACAGCTTATAGTGGCGTTTTTTGAGAGCCAGATGTTTAATCGAGAACCCTGCCTTACTTTTTTTCTTTGTACAGTTAAATTGACCAAACATTCTAATTGAATATCCAAATAATAGCATTGTATTACCATAGTATGGAATATTGCGACAATGGAATTCTTCTGTAGATTCGTCTTGATGCCTGAATATAACAAAGCATTAAGCTGCACTTTCCCCACCTGCCATCGTAAATAGTATACAACGTGAAACTTCAGTTGAAGACGAACTTCTAATTGCAAGGAATTCATCATGATGCCATTAGATAAATAATATGCCATACTACAAATAATGAAAAGGGGACGAGAAATAGAAAAAAGGTATACTATTTACATGTGTTCAAGCAAGGAACGGGAAAGAAAGATATAGACATGAAGATTTTCCTTGCTTTCTCAAATCAAAGAAAATCTACTAACTAAACACCACACTACTTCCTAAAGCACATAATAGAACTAAAAGAATAGATGTTAAAGTGTCAAACTGCATTTTAATATTTGAAACCATACATGTGTATTAGGAAACATACATCATTTCGAACAATGATTGTTGGTTTTGATTCTTTTGTACCCTTGCTGACACCCTCTTTGCATTTAATAGATAGCTGCCCTGTGCCTTTATCTTTCCATGCATCTTTATCTGCTGGATCACTTGACTGGGCATATTCAGAAGAAAAAGGGTATTGAAAAAGGTCAGTGGAAATGTGAAGTTACAAATGATGCTTGGCACATACAATGTCAGAATGCCAGATTTTAGAAAAAATTCTTTGCGTCAATCAAGAAGATAGCCAAAACATTGAACAAAAAACCCCATCAAAGGTATCATGCAGATGTGAAATAGACATAAATAGCATCATAAAAATTTCTAAAAGATGGAAGTATCTCAGACCACAAATACAGCCAGTTAAGCTTCCATGGGAAACAAATGACATGCATAATTATTTTAATAACTTCACATGAGTACAGACTAAAATTCCTAACACAGTACCATATACAACAACTTACAAAACGTTCTAGGGTTGCTATGTAACTTTAATCAATCATCATGATGCATATTAGCCTGATAGGAGCATCATAGTTGTTGACCCAGGCAACATAGCCTTCGATACATGAAGTAAGACTCATTCTAAAGGCTACAACTGTTCCTCCTTTTTATTTCACAGCGACAGGTAGAACTTAATTTTGGAAAATAAGCTACGTCCTTAATCCTTTTTCTTTTGTGGGGAACACAGTAAAATACTGATGCCATACGGCACAAATTAGCATTGCTAATTGCAACCCAACAGTTTAAATTATTTATAGCAGCCAAAAAATTTAAGGATGAGTATTTCACCCAAAAATAGGGACAGCAAATACGAAATGCATAACTTAGTCCTGATGCTGCAATGCAAATGTGTAAGTCTACCAATGCGTATTGTTTAAAGGCCATATTCTGCACATATATCTCTTAAATGATAACACCTTCATATATACCTCATACTTGGAAAATCCAAAAGAAGTATCAATGGACTGATACCAGCACACATTATCATAAACTTTGAACAAAACAAAGACTAAATGTTAGATACATGGAAAAAAAAATTCAATACCAATATTTGGAAATCACTCAAAGTAAGATGTTTAATTAGTCCCAGCATACAAAATAGTTAAAATAATTCTTATCACACAAACTGGGGGAGAGCATGAATAAATAGATGAATGTTATCTTAATGAATAGAGAACAATACAAAATTTCATATCCACACCTTCACATAAAGTTTGCACTTGACTTCATGGACCAGGACAACACCCTTTTCTTCAGACTTTTTCACAGATGGGCTGCTAGGTTGATCCAAGTCATTTTCTGAACCAGAACAAGAACATTCAATACTTACACGGAATCAAGAAGACCATATCCAGATAATTCCTACAATTATCAGTGAAGGTAACCTTCACCATTAAACTTTAACAGCTATAAACGTGGAGGGTGTAGTACAATGCAAACCCTATATGTCCACAAGCTTGGACCATGAACCTGACATGAAGGCACAAATACAATCACGTCTTTCAACATAGACCCACTAGTAGAAAACTAAAAGTCATGCAACTCTGTCTAAAGACATCCACCATAGTCATGAAAAGCTTCTTCATACTGTCAAAAAAAATCCAATAGCACGGATACGGATACGGGTACGGCGATACGATACGACACGATACGCCGATACGGCAAATCTCCAAAAATTAGGATACGGGTACGGCACCGATACGGCAATATTATTATTTTTAAAAATAATATAAATAGAAAAATTGACATACTCCATTACCCAACAGCTCAGCCATATACCCAGCAGCCCAACTATATATACCCAACAGCCCATACACCCAACAACCCAGCCATATACCCAACAACCCATATATACCCCTCCTTTAATTCTCAAGAAGACGAAAATCTGTTCCAGAACGAAAATGAAAAAGAAGAAGAAGAAAATCTGTTACAGACCGAAAAAGAAACAGAAGAAGAAGAAAATCTTGAGGAACGACGGTGATTGAATCGGAAATGGGGCCAACGGCGATTGATGGCGGTGAGTTATTCTCTTCCTTCTTCTTACTTCTTCTTCTTCCTTCCTCTTCCTCTGCTTCTTCCTTTTCATCTGCTTCTTCCTTCTGCCGTATCGGTGCCGTATCAACAAGTCAACATCCCATAAAAGTCTACGATACGCCACCTGGCGTATCGGATATGTATCGGTGCCGTATCGAAGCCGTATCGCCGTATCGCCGTATCGGATACTCGCATACCCCTAAAAACTGCCGTATCCGTGCAACAGAGGAGCAGACACAAGCATTTGAATATAATATGTAAACTCCTGACATTGCAAGTCAACGAAGTTTCCTTTGTCTGTTGATAGTCTTTAAAACCAAGAAAAAAATATGAATGTCTCAGGTTTACTAAATGAGGTGGCTATTCCTTTTCTAATTGGGTGCCCACGAAGCATGTCAGTGTTGGAGGGCTCAATGCGTCCAACAAAGACATTGGCCGACCGGTCACCAAGCTTCAAATCACAGGTGCACCAAATTAAAACATATTTTGTTTCATCTTATGTTGCTGCCCTTCAAGGTTACAAAATTAATTGACAAATTAACAATTGATTAAAATGCTGAGCCCTGGATAAAAAGGAACCAAAAATGAGGTGGCATTCAGTAATCACAAATATTTCTAGCAAACCAAATCCAAACCAAACATTGGAGGCTTAAAAGCTTCACTCAGAGAAATGTTTCTATATAACAAGTTGAGAACTTGTTCATCAAGAAACTACATTTGGATACTTAAAGCATATTAAATAAAATATGTAGTGGAATCAATCATATATGAAGAGAAATTTGAGGGAAAAATAATAATAACAGAAAATAAAAGCATTAAAAGATAAAAGAGCAAAAACTTTATTGTCTCACCAACATCTGCTTCACCTGAAGCATCATGCTTTGTGGGAACCGAACTTTGAATTCCTGGTATCAAATAACCAAAAAAAAGAAGTCAAATACACATCGAACTCACAAAAGTAACACTACTCTACTCAAAACGAGGACGGCTGGTAAATATTCAAGGGTGTCAGTTTTTCCTTAACCTTTTAATTAGGATGCAATATGTTCATAATACTAGCAACAAATCAATGACAGGCAGAAATCAAGTAATGAATTAAATGATATCAAGCTACTTGCAACCATTTTCAACTGAAGACATAAAATTTCTAAATTTATTAGGCTTTGGAATCCACAAGTTTATCATAAAACTCTGGAAAATAATGTAAAATTTCAGCGTTTTCTCCAGGCGGGCATAACCTATATTACTTATACTATGTTATTTCTATGCATAAAAATGATTCAACTGCAATTTGAACTCCTTGACTTGGGTTTCTGCTATAAATCCACATACTTTTTTAGCACTGAAACATTATTTTAGCACATAATCTCAATTTATAATTGGATCTACTACTAAAAAAATCGAGACCATTAGCACCCTAAATGAAACATGTCAATAAAACAACACCTACCAAACAAGGCAGGGGGCTGACTGTTGGAGGACAACCCAGAGCCTTGACTGTTGGAGGACAACCCAGAGCTTTGACTGTTGGAAAATAATCCAAAACTGGGAGTGCTGGAGAATGTCGCAGAACTTTGACTATTGGAGGACAGCCCAGAGCTTTGACTGTTGGAGAATAACCCAAAACTGGGAGTTTTGGAGAACGCCGCAGAACTTTGACTATTGGAAAATACTCCGGAGCTTTGAGTATTGGAAAATATTCCGGAGCTTTGAACACTGGAGAAGACTGGGGAGATCTGGCTGCTGAATACTCCCGAAGAGCTTTGGCTGTTGGAAGATACTCCTGCAGAACTTTGGCCAGTAGGTAGTTCACCTGTAGAGCTGTGGTTGTTGGAGAAGACTCCAATAGAACTTTGGCTGTTGGAGAAGACTCCAGTAGAACTTTGGCTGTTGGAGAACACTCCAGAACTCCATAAAGCTGGTGAGCTCTGGCTGCTGAATACTCCCGACGAGCTTTGACTGTTGGAAGAAACTCCTTCAGACCTTTGGCGGAAAGGGTATTCTCCTGTGGAGCAGTGGTTGTTGGAGAAGACTCCTGCAGAGCTTTGGCTGTTGGAGTATAATCCAGAACTTGCAAAGTTAGCAGTTGTACCAACTGGTGCAAACAGGGGTTTTGGCTGAAAATATTTATCCTTATTCGTGGACTCGGGCACCATTTTCTTTTCAACAGTTGGCGCCCCTGCCAAATTTTCTCCTTTTGCAGCATTTACTTTAAGCCAGTTAACGACGTCACTGAATTTTTCCTGAAATGAGAGGGTGAATACACAAAAAATAAGTGGAAAAAACTAACTTCGACATACATTTACTTGAAGATAGCCTTTTTTTGTTCAGAACAGGAGAGGGGGAAGGGAACTGATGGTAGTGCATGTGGGAAAAAGGGGCATGCAGGTGAAAACCTTTGCCATCACCACCCACCATGCCAAAGGAAACAATTAGAAGGGAAATTGGTCTTGAACAAGCAATTATCAAATATGGTCCAAATGGCTTCTGTAAAACAACTCTGTTCAAAACATCATATGCTTGCTAAGAAGGTATAAGTACCTAGACTGGATACATAACCTTCCAACAGATATAAAGTTCTAAGGAAATACCATAATGTTTGAAGCATGAGCTAGGTAGTCTCGGAGACCATCTTCCCAAAGTTCATCAGGATGATTTTTTAGTTGTGATTGTACCCAACTGTACAAAATGGAGCATACTTTTAGAGAGAACAATATCAATTCCGAAAGGTTCACAAAACATAAGACAACTGAGGACCATGTATCTGACTAGCAGAAATAATTTCCAAGAACAAATAGGACATTTAAAAATTGTAAAAACTTCAATATAGAACAACGCATATCAAGTCACATTGAGATAAGGAAATGCATACGCCATATTTGATAAAGAAGAACAGTGTCAACAAAAAGACACGAATTTAGTTGGAACCATAACAAGAAATTTTAACAAAACTACATACTATATGATGAAAGCATAATTGTAGAAACAGAAATAAGGTGGACCTTGCAAATTGGGTGTTGAGAGCTCTCACATGCTGCCGTGATGACGCAGCCCGATGTGCATTCAATACAGGTGTATCTATTGACTGCTCTTGAGAAGGCTCTGCCCTATTAGCATCACATGAGGATCCTGCCATTATCCTTTTATTCCGGAACTGCATATTGTTGAAAGAGAAATATAATAAACACCAACACAACAACTGATATTCCAACAGAAAGCCTAACTTATCCACTTCCAATAAATACATATTTTCCTATTGAAAGGGGAAACTTTAATATTACTCCAAGTCAAAGCTAATAACCCTGACATCAATAAAATCTGCTCCCTGGTCCTTCTAGTTCTACCATAACCATGCCATCCTTATTCCCCTCTCCACGCCTCAACAAACAGAATGGAAGCACAATTGTCTTTCTAAAGTCTGCATGTCTCCCACATTGTTTTCATTTTTTATTTTTTCGATTCAGCTTACTGTCTTCACGCTTACTTTGAGACAAAATGAAGGCAGCACGGTCGAAATTGCATGGTAATGACCTAATGACCGCTAGGTTCTATTAAAATTCCAGCAAGGCAAGTCTCTCATATAGGTTAGCTAAATACTGTAAGCACCCCCCAACCTCCTTCCAGTTCTGAGTTCTGAATGGTCACTGATTATCGAATTCTATTCAAAGCTAAAAGCCTGAAAGGGTACTCGGGGCAGAATATGCAACCCAAAAACTTAATCTAAAACTATTATACACCAACTAAATAGATAAATAAAATCCTAAATGAAGTGAGAAATTTAATCTGCTTTATTGTCCTGATACTGCTTAGTTTTAATTTACTATTCTTGCTTTGTCACTTTTTGTAGCCCCAAATCCTTGGTCAGTTCAGGAATTGACCAAAAGTGAAAATATTTAACAAATAATATCTTAAGGCAATCTGAAAAACTGATAAAAATCCCATAACTTAAACTATAATGCAAACACTATAAGCTAATTCCACAGAAACTGCTCTACTTTAGTAACTTAAAATTTAAAACCTTTGAAATTTATTGACACAAAAAGAAAAACCCAAATACACATGGCCTCCAATATGCTTCAATACGCAAAATAGAAACTCGCAATTAGGGTTTTCAGAACCTTTTAATAAAAACGAACAAAACAACAAAAGGTGAAATTTTTGAAAGGAAAAGTGCAACTCACGGCCGAGTCAGGATTGGAGTCCGATACGGCGAAACGTTTCGTCCCTTTCGTCATCATGATTCGGGCTTTCCAATTTCAAAAGCAAAATAGGGTTCTTCAAAAAATTTCTGCTTTTGTCTCAGACTAGACTCTGCAAGCAAAACGAGGAAAAAAAAAATCCTTTTCCTTCTATTTTTTGTTTCTTCAATAAAAATATTTTAAAGAATAATTTAAAAAAAAAGGAAAGCTGGTTAGAGCCTTTGGATCAGGTGGGCAACGAACTTTTAATTGGGACCTTTGGATTGGGTTCCCACTATAGTAGTTCACGTGGGTCTTTGTTTCGATTGGGAACTCTCCTATCTGTCAGCTGTCTTTTTTTCTTTTTTTTTTTTTATAACGGCTGCTGTCTTTTTGTAAGCAACTCGAATTCAATTGTAATTTCACTCTTTTAGGCATTTTGTGCCTTAAAAACTTCGTCATTAAATTGAATTGAATAATAAACATATTAACTTTGATAAATCGGGCACCCTTAAAATCCTAAATTTAAGTCAAAATATAAGTTTAACTTTTATGTGGGCAGAGAAATTATAAAATACTAGAGTAATATAACAACGTAGTACAACTCGTACACATGTTATAATATAAGTAGACGACAAAATTTAGGTATGAATATAACTTAAAACTCGTATTCAAGTTTGAATATAACTTACTATTTTGGACCTAACCATTAGAATTTGAGTATGAGATTGCATTGGAAATGGGTAGTGTGGCAATGCTAAAATGTAGCTCTTTCAACTTCTTAATGATGTGCTACTTTTTTGTTTTTTTATAAGATATTTATAAACATAATTTATAGAATGAATAAAATTAATAATAGAAATGAATCACAACACAATTAAATATCGAACTCGTAACAAATATCCTCACATGCTAGAAATTGTACTAAATATCACACAACAAAATGATTTTTTTTTTAATTTTTAAATATGGCATTTGCGAGACTTTTTGATATTAGGAGGTAATATATTCATCACCATATGAAACACTTCATGACATTGATAGATCCCTCGATATTTTTTTTTCTTCTCCTTCCATGCCATTAATTAGAATCAAATGAACCATTAACTTTGGGTGTCTAAAAATAAAGAATTTGCGCACCCACCATCCATTGGTGTGCTCTAGATAAAGAAAATTAAAATAATTTAGTAACACAAAATCAAAAGCTATCTTATGAAAATTTGATTCAATTTCTGAAATGCTTTGAACTGGTGAAACCATTTTCACCACAAAATTTACATGAGTTCTGGAATGGTATTCGTGGAACATTAGTTTCCTCACCCAAAACAGAACAATGCAAGGTACATTTTCTACCACTATTGTGGCTTCAACTCATTATGTTTTGGAAGAAACTAATTCCTATCCATTCTAGTTGTCCCCAGCACAATTGTTATAATTTTTCTCCCTTGATGACTAAACTAGCTAACATTCCCCTCACTTTCTCTTGTTAAGTTGTTACCTTTCTTGTATCTTCGAGTATGCGTGGAACTATTTTTCATTATAAAAAAAAAACTTAAAAAATGAAGAACAAGAACAAAGAAAACGGCTGCCTTCATGTTCACACGAAAGACCTTTCCTCTTCAACTTCTGATCTTTTTTCGTTGGGCACTGGACTCTTCCCTGCTTTCAAAGATCTTCCATGTTTGGCAACAGCACTTCTGCCAGGGGCTTTGTGTTCTGGCAACATCTTCATCATGATCCCCATGGCTATAAGCAGCAGGCCTGTTCCATGCTGGTCTGTCAAGGGCTTTGTGAATATCATGTATGACAGCAACAATGTGACTGCCTTTCTAGCAGTTGTAATCTGCATAACACATATATGAACGGTATTTGAAATATTCAAATCATGAACTTAATTGCAGCTGAAAACTACCATAATAGAAATTTAGACTTAGAAGCTTAGGAGGAGAAAATTACCATGGCAGTGGTGGCAGCTCCAAAAAGGGCAATGAGAGATAGGACAGATACTTGGCCAACATATGTGGCCATGGCTTCGAACACTAACACGCCGTACACATAAGGATGCTGCAAAACATTGACAGAAGCATAATAAACATAAGAAACTAGATATAACAAAGATTAGCCTTAAAATTGGACAGCATAAAGAGTATTGGCAGTCCAGATGCAATACTAATATTATTCTCTACTTAACCACCATGTGAAGTTCATGTGTGGATTTTCTATCATAGGGAAACCACTTATATATTGTAGTACAATTGTGATTGATCCATATTTCTTAACAATTTTCGCCTTGGATCAAATCGAATCATCCGTCCATCATCTCAAAGTAAAACTTTAGTTCAAGAAAACCTCAATGCAAATGAGAGATATCCCATTTGATACTCCCCATATACATGTATGGTCAATGTTGGAGAATTAATCTGAGATTCGTCAACTATCAAGTCATGGATCTCCATGATGAATTCCATATTAGATGGGAGGGCACGCCATTAATGACTTAAACTACAATACTACTCTTTGTGAAATCAAAGTGAAGATTAGACATCACTTACCTCATAACAAGAATTCCAGGCCTTAATCAGTTCTCCTGTAAGAATCATGGGTGGAAGTAGAAATGGCAAGCCAACAACTGTTGAGCAGAACAACATCTCTGTCTGTAGAAAGCAAAAAGTATAACAGAAAATTATAAAGACAAAAAGGTAACAGTTTTATCCAAAATTCTATATGCATTTGACGAACCATGAAATGACTTAACAGGAACTGAAGATCACCTGTGAGGTATCCGGATTTACGGTAAAGATTGCTTCTTGCAGGTTACCCAAAAAGGCATCCATGACTAGAGAACCTGATATCATTATCACACCAGCCATGCTAAAATTGGGAGATGTCTGTGCATCTGCTAAGGTGAAAAGGATCAAACCAATTACTAGAAACATTGCTGAGATGTATTCATGAATGGGGTATCTCCTTCTCAATCCAGGAACAAATGCACCCATCAACATAACAGGCAGTACCTGAATTTTCACAATCACAGTATGTCATAAATTAGGGAGGCCTAATTGACTTTGCAAAAAATTAAAAAGGCTCACAAAGCAGATCATGTAGATTTATTGACAGTTTACCTTTGTTGATTTGAACATTATCTGTGCAGGATAATTGAGCCAAGCCAACGATCCCTTGGTCAATCCTTGAGAACCCATAAGAACGGCCGAGAGCTTCACATATGTCTTCCATGGGTTCACCATTTGCTTGGTGGTGAAACCTTGGAGGTATATGAGCGCGATATACACAAATCCTTGTACAAAGGTGAAGTACCATCCATAGCTGCAAAATTAGAAAAGATAAAGTATACATAAGACCAGAGACAGATGAAACAATAGAAGAAAGAAGCACCAAACAGATTGGGATATAAGATTGAGCAAGGCCACTAACCTGAATTGGAGACGATTATACACGTATTCCTGAGATTAAGGTAAACATGTTAATTAATATATAAGAAAGATATAGGCTGCTTTTCAAGTTGGAAAGAAAGAAAATCCATGAGTATTACTATTAATTCTTTCTAAAAGCAGGGCAAGGAATTTAAGACCATCCAACAGAGAACAGGAAAAAGACACTTGAGAGGCATAACAAGGAAATGGCAATGAAGGTTCGTATTTACCAAACATTCTACCAAACTCTGTTTGGTAGCAGAGAAAAGTCTATGACAGAAAAAGGAAACTAAGATTTTTCTTTCGCCTTAATATTTCATAAAAGATCAAAAACCACTGCAGAACCATTTAGAAGAATATACAAACATGACGTCTAAGATTGTAAATTCCAATTAACTTTCTTTCCCAGGATCTCCTAAACAATCACAAACTTTAACAAAATGAAACTTAAAAAGAAATTTAACAATAGAAAGAATTAATTAATCTCAAAACAAACAAAAATGATCAAATAAAGTTAGAACAAACCTCGCAAATGCCATTAACGAGGTAACCAAAGAAGAACCCAGAAGAGCAAATGAGGAACTGTTGCCACCTGGGCCTATCAGAGAGTGAAATCCCAAACAGGAACCTAGCTTGATCCTGGTTCTTCATCTTGTCGAAAATCAACAGCACCCCACAATCTAATCAAAACCCAACAAAGTTCAGACACTGATCAAAACCAAAAACAAGAGCTTTCAGCTCTGCATGCTGTTCTTTACTGCAAAGCACAACTTTTTATGAAAAGGGTCGGTTTCTTACACGAAGAAGAAAAGTATCAGAGGCAGAATTAAACCCTTTTTCTAAGACACGGAGAGAGAGAGTTTGAGTTTTTTTTAATGGTGTTTTAACTCTCTCTCTTTCTCTCTCTCTTTCTCCGTGTCTCTTTGATAGGGAAGGTAGCCACCTGGCAATGAAGCTCCAGAAGCTTTGAAAGCAGGCAGGTATTAATTGAGTTGGAGCAGCCTATGGATTCACACCACCAATCACGGTATAATTGGAAGATTTTATAGAGTTTGAGTTTACCAGCAATTAAATTTCTTCCGGAGAAGTTGGGTTGGATGTGATTTGGTTTGGTTTTTGGTCACTGGTTTGTTATTAATTTAACAGAGGTGGCATTGGTGGGTCAACTTGTAAAATTAACCTGACGGTTACGATGAGAGCTGGAGTTAAAAAAAACCAATGACTAAATGGGGGTTAATTTTCTTGTCACTTCACCTAACCAAAAAAGGTGACAGATGATGTTTTTACGCGTTATATCATGTGCTCAGACGCAGACATTGAAAAATATGTGTTCAATAAATCACTTTATCTGTTAATATCTTGTATATCACTATATCTTATTAAAGATGGGTTTGAGTGAGCATAAAAAAACGTTAGCGTATTATTTGGTGAACAAAATTCGATAGGGTTGTGTGGCTCGATACAGATTGGATGATTCATCGCTAATAGTGTTTTTAAAGATGAAATCTCACCTTAATGGTTCGTGACTTTATTGAGTTTGCACCAACGTTATTAGATTTAGTAATGTGTTTACGCTAATTAGCTATTTAACAAATTTTATCTTTTCAGCTAAAGCACAATATCACATTATCAATCAAGGTAGAGGGGACATCCAAGGGCTTTAGGAAAACAAAACTGTGTTCATCAAAGAAATTACTTCATTAGAAAGAAGAGAATCCAACCCAAACTAAAAAGTTAACACAATATAAAACAAAATGGGCAATAGAGGGAGCAACTTTGTTGCAGGATCGAGTTCTCCATCGACATTTTGAGAGCATGAAACAACGAAGCAGCCATTTGACATCTTCTATCAATACATAATTAAGTCTTTAAGTGACTCTTATAAGAGAAATTTTCTTTTGAGAAAAAGCGATAGTAATTATTATTGATGAAACATATCATAGTACAAACGACAGATCTGTATTGTAGTCGAAAACTAGAAAATAAAATACAGTAAACTCCTAAAGAGTTCCTGAGAAATAAAATAAAAAATATAGCAAACTCGTAATGAGTAATAGACTTAAAACAAGAAACATGAACACCGCTCTACATCCTCTCCGGCAACCGAAGAAATCCATAACGTCATGCAGGCTAAACCCTTAGTGCCGCACTGGCTAAACCCTCACCCACACAAACCGGTAACTTTCAGAATTGAAACGCCAAAACTCTGTATATGTGGGCTAAAGTGACAACTAAATCATGACGATAATGGTGTTTCGCATTGTCTACTTCCACATCACATATGAACCAACATAGCAACCGTTACTACCTTTACCGACATCGACGCCGCCTCCTCCTCCTCCGGAAGAGATAGCACCACCGGTAACTCTTATTACAACCAAACCAAAAACACCCAAACCAAAAAAGCCTGCAACCCAACCCTCCACAATTGCCTTTAAATTTGACTATAGATTGCCTACAGAATTTTTTCGGGATCAAACCACAAGAGAAAAGAGAAATTTTCTTTTAATTGCAACACATGACAAATTATCATGGGCAATCACAAACAAAACGTTCATTGCATTGAACACAGTGGATTCTTTTCATATCAAATAAACAAACAAACTTACATAACATTTTTCTTTCTGTTCCATAAAACTACATTTGAACAGAGAAAATAAACTTACACAATATTAGTTTTTCTGTCAACTTTCTTTCAATTGAGTGGTAGATGTGTCTCCACGCTTAGTAGAAGCAAGGAATAAAATATCGATGATATCGGAAATATCGGTAGTCCAAAAATACGGAAATTTCGATGGAAATATCGGGATATTATCGATATTTCGGTCCATATCGTCAATATTATCGATATTTTGGTTCATGGATATCTAAAATATCCATGGTATCGGAAATATCGGTAGTCCAAAAATACGAAAATTTCGTGGAAATATCGGGGATATTATGGATATTTTATTCCTTGAGTAAAAGGAAGACTCACGCTTTGATTCACATGGAGTTGTCCCCTTCCATTGAGGGATCTCTCAAATAATTTTATTTGAGGGACACCTTTATATATGATGAGTTTGATCTCTAATCAGCCTCATTGTGTTAACCTAACATAGTACTGGGTCTATAAACCAGTTATAAAAAAATATTTTTGTATATATCATGAGGCTGATTTGACCCATTAAAAGGTAGTTATATCTTTTTCCCATGTTGCCTAACAAAAAATTATATCATTTTGCTTAGCCTATTCCTCAATATATATATCTAAAACACCCTTAACCTTAACCTTATCCATCTTTTTGGGTTTTTTTGGTCTGTCATGCATGTTTGAGACACACAAAAGAAAGAAAAGTGGATAAAAATTCGAATTTAAAATAATTTTTTAAAAATGATATTGATCATGATGAAGAGAAAGACACAATCCAAACAGTTGCCAACAATTTCAAAATTTCATTATTCTTTTGCTCCATGAATGTGGTTAATTTTGGACGAACCAAATGATATATGTAGTTCCTTCTAGTCCTCAATCTATATAGTTTCCTTCCTCTCGAGCTGGTTTTAGCCATTCTAGCCAATGACCTGCATGCTTCCAATTGACCAAACAACCTCCCATTCTTCTAACTGAGTGGCGATTTTCACACTCCCATTTTATCCGTACGCATTTCTTGGTCTCATTAACGATTAAAGCATGAAACAAGTAGAGGAACGTTAAAAATTAAAATGGAAGTGTGAAAATCTGCTACTGGTAACAATCTAGATTAAGATATCAAGTAACAACTCTTTCATCAAAGAATTCCAAACCTCAACTTCCAACTCCAAACCCACCTCTTGTTTCTCTTCCTCCAACTCCCTCCAATTCCCACAGTACTTGTCCATATCATTCACGTAAACTTTCCTACCATTTTCCACCTCCCATCCCAACAACAACTCCTGTGACTGCCCATTGATCCAATCCTCTGCCACCTTCATCACCTCTTTCATCACCACATTTTCTTCGCTGTTTTCGACCATTCGATCTCTGTACAAATCCAGCACCAACTTCTCTACCTTCAAAGTAACCAATTTGTTTGATGGGGCACTACTTGTTTTGATCAGCTGCACCAGCTCTCCTGCTTTTTCTTGGGTGCTGTTAACAATTTGGCCTCCATGGTTATGGTTTGCACCCACCAAGGGTGATGTGGGTGCTTCATCTTCCACCTCTGAGTCTGACATTATTTCATCTATTCGCTTCTCTAAGTCCACTGGTTCCAATTGAGCTAGGCCTTCAAACCGTCTGATCTTTTGCATAAGTTTTTGTTGGGTACCTGCACATTCATCATTTAATATCATAACTAGTAAAACTAAGCACTTCTACACTTTCTAACATAAGTTTTTGTGCATTTCCAGCCATAAGACTTTCCGCGCACCATCAGTCTAATAGGTCATTTTTGTATATCTATCTTTCTTATCATATGAATATGTATATGTGACGTTATGCGAAAGATAGACACATAAATACTCTAAAATTGTGAATTGAATTTTTTTTTCTTTGGGAAAAGGAGAGAGGAAAAGACATACCTTGCATGCGGGCAAGGCTACAACTGAAGGGTGAGCTAGTCTGATCATTTTCGTCTTCAAATGGACAATCCAGTACGGACACTGGACTAAACTGTTCCTTCTCCTCTTTAATATTCAGCCACTCCTGTAATTTTGTTACAAAAACAATGTATTAGAATTAAATAGAATATTTGCAAAAAAAAACCATTATTCGTTTTTTATATATAATATAAGTTACGGGAGTTTCTCACACACACTATCATAGTGCGGATGATTATTCTAATTCTTCTTGACCGAGAGAGCAAACCATAATAAATTGTCTCACCAAATAAAATTAATGAATATACAGTGCCTACCCAACAGACCAGGACATAAAATAACAGTGGCAGTTAGATACGCCCAATATTCCGCCAACCCAACCAAAAATGACCTAACCCCCTTATCACCGACGGGGGACCCCTAAATTCCCAAACTACCCATGCGAGTTACAACTATTCCGCCCACCAATTAGTACGCCTTCCCATTAAACGCCTCCGCTCTAGTATAGGGGGTTTATAGTAAATTACATAAACCACGTTTTAAATTGAAGAGATGTGATCTAGTATCCCGTGTAGCACGATACTAGGTATTCTCGCGCGTAACGACGCCGTATATCCCGCTAGTCGACAAGAAGTAGCGGGATCGTAGGCATCCAAAATGCTGGAAGCAATTTAATCCCATAGCTGTGTGAAGCACCTGATTCGATTCCCTAGATATACCTCACACGTGAAATTCACACCAAACGCAATCCCTAGGAGCCAACTCCGTATTTTCCCGCTTTACCAACAATTTCAACTGAGCCAAATCTGTAAATTAAATTAATTACTAATTTAGACTAATTTGTAAATTGTATCAAATAATAAATTAATTTTGCAATCAAGTCTCTCACATCAATTTAGTTAAAAATGCTAACGTGGCAACCATCTATGAAACCACGTGGTTCTCTCAGATTCGGCCACATCAGCCACCAGCCGGCAGAGAGAGACAATCCATAAAGTATTTTATACACGCGAAGCATTAAATAAAAACCCGTTTGGTGAACGTACCTTTGCGTTTTGAGGTGAGCAGGTGGTGGTGGTTGGTCTTTCAATGGAAACGGAATCCTCGCCAACTCTCTCGCTGACTTTGTTTTTAACCAAACTCGTCCTTTCCCCCTGCACGACGTCGTTTCCGCTCGAACTCTCGGAGCCTAAGGTAAATTCACTCTCGTCCCAACTGTTACTGTGGCTGTCAGTTTTACTTTCACTGCTTCTGGTACTGGTAGAGAGTCTAGAGCCTGTGATCGCGGTTGTGGCTGTGGTTTGATCGGAAGGTGCAGATTTTTCCTGGAGAAATTCACGGAACAATCTCAACCGTCCGTTGTCCTTCTTCTCCGCTTGTTTTTCTTCCTTGCTCTGTTTTCTCCAGAAGCTCTTTCTCCGCAGCCGCCGCGAGAGGCTTCGCGGGAGAAGCAGCACTCCTTTTCTCACGGACAGGGAAGGGTGCTTGACGGAGTGAAACGGCAGGCTTTTAACGGCGTTAATGACGGCGTCGCAAGAGTCGGAGGCTCTGGAACGGCTTCTGTTGAGTTTAGGAGTTTGTTGATTAATCTTGCGAATGGACGGCTGACATGAGGATTTGAGGTCCATGTCGAGGAGGAACCGGACGGTGGTTGTGCAGCAGTGGCGGCGGGGGAAAGATTTGAATCCGTTGGATGAGCAGGAGCTGAGATCGTCCATCAGATAGTCTTTCAGAAGCACCGGCTTCTGCTGGGTCGTAATGGATTTTCTGGAACCCATTACTAATAATATGATTTTACGAAAAAAAAAAAGAGAAGATGGGTAGCTTTATTTTTCGATAACAGGAAATGGGTAGCTTGGAAATTCAGAGAAAAAGAGCCAGTGAAGCTTGAAATGGAGCTTCTGAACAGAAGAAACAGAGGAAAACAGAGAGAGCTGAGTATCAGAGAAGTTAAACGCTATGGGGGTAAGAAGTGAGTTATATAGTGGGTGAAGAAAGAGAGAGGTAGGTTCTGATTTGTGAGGTGAAGATCTCAAGGTGAAGGTGGGGGAGACAAAGGACCCAGAAGAGAGAGAGAGTTTTGCAGCAGATGAAGAGGAAGAGGAAGAACAAATTGAGAAGGAGCTTGGATGGTTCTTGGGATGAATTTCAATATAAGTTTGGGGTATTATATTGCTATGAAGTTTTGAACTTGACTGGGCAGTGAATAGTTTATGAGTATTTTTAGATGTGGAAAATTAAATGCCCGCTGCTTCTGGTTTTTGGGGTCTGGACTGGTATGAGACCAGAAGTTGACCTTGTAATGATTTTGATATTCTATTCTGTCTTGATCTTCCATAGCAGAATTTGTCTACCTCTTCACACTCTTTGCCACTTGTCCATCCACGTTCACCCTCTCTAATTTGTTTTTGTCTTTCTTAATTACGGTAATCAGTGCACATATAGCTTACAAAATTCAGAAAACGCCTAGCCAGCGATAGAAATTGGTCGACGCACGCGTGCTTGGTTTGGTGAGGTAGATTACGTCGGAGTGGATAGGAATTTGAAGCCGCCCCCACCCCTACCCCAAAAAGGTGAGTTGTGCGAGTTGTGGAGTGACCACCTAGTCCAAAAGAAAACCATTTTACCCAGTAGAGTAATGGGAGATATTTATGAGCTCTACTGTGCACGCCAGCTGCAGCTTTTTCCTCTTCCCTACCATTTTAAAGATATCGTTTTTAATGACCCAACAGTCCAAAAGCGTGACAATCAATTTTATGAAATTGAGTATGATATATGTTAGATCAAAATATAAACCGTCTTACATTGAAAACGATATTTGTTTATAAAGGGATTAACTAAGTGGTAACTCTTCTTGAATTGTACTCAGACATTTTGAGATAAAACATCACAATTGGATAGGACCACGAATCTGATAACACCATAATGGATATTGAACTTCGATAGCTAAGTTGAGGATAATATCGATACCATTCACTAGACCATAAATGAGCTAAGAGGATGTTGGTCCTACTAAACCAATCCCCCTTTTATTTGAAGATAATTGAAATTACCACAATTTGAAAAGGAAGTACCAAGTAGGACTTTCCATTGTTTGTATGAAAAAATCTTCTTTAGTTTTTTTTATTATACCTTTTTTATAATCTAAAGTTAGGTGGAAGAGGGTGGATGTGGGATAGGTTTGAGAGTTGGAGCTTACAGGTTGTAATCATGGGGAATGGGGGAAGAAGAAATCGTCGGGAGAGAGGGAGAGCGCAAAGAAGAGAGAGAGAGATATGTTTTTCATTAGATATATCCAATCCAGTCCAGCCCACATACCTCAAGGCTTTAGTGAACATGTCGACTGGCTGCTGCAAGGTGGATACATGTGCAAAGAAGAAAAAAATCTGTCCCCAAAAACAAAAACCTAAAAAAGAAAACAAGGAAAAAAAACCCCCAGCCCGCAACAGTAACAAAAAATCAAGCACAGGGTCAGTAAACCCCAAAAAATAACACCACTAAAAACAAAAAAGTGAATAGCCCAAGAGCCAAGGGAACAAAGGAAAGAGAAAGAACTCATGTGAGAGAAGGAGAAAGGGAATACATGGACTGAGCAAGTGACACGTATTGGTTGGTACAATGGAAAGCAGCTCACAAAAGTAGCTCACATACCAGGAATCAGGAAAGAGGCAAAACTTTCTCCGTCAAACATTAGATGCTTTCTTTTTATATTCAATGATTCCAAATTAGGTAAACTTTTGTACACCTAAATATCTTTTCATACCAAAAATATCTACAACACACCAAAAATATCTATCTAGGCAGAGCACAGTACCATCGTCTAAAAACGCATATATTTCCAAATTAAAATCTTTATGTTCGAGTCGCGTATGAACAAATAAATACATATGAATCGAACAAAAGACACACTAAACCCTAAAGAGAGATTGACTAAAACAAAAACATCAATCAGATAGAGAAACTCCACAATTTGGAATCAGCTTCAGTTTCCATGTCATCCCAATTCAAGTAGCCAGCTAAGCATTGAGGTGGAGAAAGAAGAAGCCCTTCAGCCATGTTGTCAATCAACCTTGGCATATCAAACATTTCCTCCTCATCCAAATCAAACAAGTTTAATCTGCTGCAGCTTTTTCCCATATCCACGATAGCCTGCTTCTTTTTCTTCTCTTCCACCACAACCATTCTCTCCTTCTCATCACTGCTGCCGCTGGAAACTCCACCAAACTCCACTGGCCTGAACCCTTCAGCGGCCTCCGCAGCTGCCCTCTGGATATCCATGGCATCCATGGAAGCCGCCACCGGCAGCCGCCAACCCGAGTCAGCAAAGTTGAGGCAGGCAAGCTTCCCTTTAAACGCCAATGCCGCCACGTCATGGGCACGAGCAGCCATCTCAGCCGTAGGATAGGTCCCGAGCCAAATCCCGGACTTCTTCTTGTTGGGCTGTCTCAACTCACACACCCACTTGTTGTTGTCCCTCCTCCTCACACCCCTATAAACCGGGTGCCTAGTCTCTTTGAAAACCCTCCTTCCCGCGCGCTTCTTCGGCCTGCTCGACGCCAGTATGACGTCCGAAGTGCGCAGGGTGGTCACGCTTGCGTCGGATAACGAACTCGACTCGGGCTGGTCGGCCGAGTCAGAAAGCTGAGCGAAGATCATGTCCATGACAGTGAGCTGAGCTGTATATTTGAGTGGTGTTTCTGAGAATGACGGAGTGGGATTTTATAAATTAGGGATTGCGGGGCAGGTGCGGCCCAAGATGGACACGTGAACACGGGACTGTTCGGAGGAGCCAGGTGGAAGCGTGGGGTGGGCCACTGGAGTGGCAAGTTCCCACAAAAAACAGACAAGGGCGATTGGAGCGAGAGAAAGTTTGACATTGAAATGCCAGGTGGCAGATAAACATGAACTGATCGTACTATATTAAGCTGGTGCTTGGCACACGTGATCTTTATTACTAAAATTGGCATACAAAGTTGAAAAAAAAAAAATTACGTGGGGTGTTGCTCATGGAGGCAACTGCTTTTGGGGTTATGTCTAATTCAAGTCTTGTTTTTTTTTTTTTTTTTTTGGAATATATAAAAGCAACCATAATAGGATATTTTCCAAATAGAAAACGGACAAAAATTAAACAAAATATCATTTCGAAACCTTATTTGACAAGATCATAGACCAAAAGAATAAATTTAATATTTCGAAATAGAAACGAATAAATAACAATCGGTTAGATTTTGGATTTTGTTTAATCTCCAAATATACTTTATAAGAACTTTTGCAAAATATTTCAGGTTAGAATGAATCTCTTTGTAAAAAACCTTAAAAACAAGCCTGCTACTTGAATGAGATATATTCCACGATCCCATGATCATATTCCACAATATTTTCTTATCTAAACTTTGTACATGACAAAGATGGAACACCCATATTATAGGAACCTTGAGCAAGTGGTTAAGACAGCAAGAGATGTGGATTTTAAAGAGGTTTTCCAAACCAATTAAAAGAAAAAGAAAAAGAAATCAGAAATAGCAACAGGAACTTGTGGCTAGCATGTTCAAAACCAACCATAGCACTAATTAACCCAAAAAACACCACCACAAACAAATTGAAGATTCGCAACGGTCATAAGCTAACCAATAGGAACAAGGAAGCCAACAAAGTGAACATCCAAGTAGACGTGTCAAACAGGTTGGGCGGTCGGCCCATTTAAGAAACAAGTAAAATTGATTTCGTTCATTTATGAAAATCATTCAATTTAGTCCGAGCTCACAACCCTACCCCAAATTGTGGAAAATAAATTAAAATATTGGAAATTGCTTAAAGTTAACATTAAAGGATTTAGGGTTTCTACCTTCAAATCGATTAAGAGAGGAAGACAAATAATATGGTTCGAGTGTTAGACTTGAGTCTGAACAAGGAAGCTGAAGTAGAGGATTCAAAATCTTGGAACGAGCGTGAATATTCTACCTCAATGACGATGCCAAGAGAACCAGGCAGTAGGAGCATTTGTGTCAACATTAGGAGCGTTGTGGTCTACATAATTGTCAAAAGATTTGTCATCCTTCTCCAGCAGCGGTCTTGATGTAATAGCTTTTCAGCCACGTGTTTAAAAGACTAAAATAGCCTTGCAACGTCAACAAAATGGACGAAGTAGTCAACAATTGAGATGACGGTAGGGACTAAGTGGAACACCAAATCTTAATCAAGGGGGGAAAGTTAGTCACTTTGATTTTTGAAAAGCAATATAGAATTTGACCATAGTTGAGTGCTACAATAAATTAGCCTAATTTTAAAATAAAGAAAGAATTAACCAAAGAAGAAAACAAGGGAAAACCCCCGCCCCACAACAATAAAAAAATCAACCACAGGGTCAATTAGCCCCTAAAAGAAAGAACAAAAAAAGTGAATTGCTTAGGGCCAAGGGAACAAAGGAAAGAGAAAGGCAAGGAGAAAGCAACTCAACTGAGAGGAGGACCGCCATCCACGTAAATTAGAATACAAAGGATTGAGCAAGTGACACGTACGTAGGCAGCTCACAAGAGTAACACACGATAACTCCAAATTAAGAAAACTCTCTCTATCAAACATTAGATGCTTTTTATATTCAATAATTCCAAATTAAGAAAACTTCGTACATCTTTTTTCCTTATTTTTGGCCGTCAGGAGACTTTGTTCATCCTAAATATCTTTCAAACAAAATAAAATATGCTAAATATCTATAACACAACTAAATATCTATCTCAGCCACAGACAGTAACATGCTCTAATTTATAAATATTTTCCACTTAATTAAAATCTTTATGATCGACTCACACATGAACAAATAAATACATGTGAATCCAACAAAATACACACTAAAACTCTAAAGATTGTAGCAAGAACAAAAAAACCCCCTACAATCTTTATCAGCAACTCACACACACATGAACGAATAAATACAGATGAATCCAACGAAAAACACACAAATAAATACTGATTGACTGAAAAAAAAACATCAATCAGAAAGAGAAACTCCACAATTGGGGATCGGCTTCAGTTTCCATGTCATCCCAATTCAAGTAGCCAGCTAAGGATTGAGGTGGAGAAAGAAGAAGCCCTTCGGCCATGTTATCAATCAACATCGGCATATCAAACATTTCCTCCTCATCCAAATAAAACAAGCTCAAGCTGCTGCTTTTTTCTTCCATATCCACGCTAAAATTATTCTCCTTCTCATCACTGCTGCCGCTGGAAAATCCACCGAACTCCGCTGGCCTGAACCCTTCGGCCGCCTCAGCAGCTGCCCTTCGGATATCCATGGTATCCATGGAAGCCGGCACGGGCAGCCGCCATGCGGAGTCAGCAAAGTTTATGCAGGCAAGCTTCCCTCTGAACGCCAAAGCCGCCACGTCATGGGCACGAGCAGCCATCTCAGCCGTTGGATACGTCCCGAGCCAAATCCTTGACTTCTTCTTGTTGGGCTCTCTCAACTCACACACCCACTTGTTGTTGTTCCTTCTCCTCACGCCCCTGTAAACCGGGTGCCTCGTCTCCTTGAAAACCCTCCTCCCAGCGCGCTTCTTCGGCCGGCTCGACGCCAATATGACGTTTTCGTCGGAGGAAGAAGCCGGCAGGGTGGTGACGCTGGCGTCGGAGTCGGAGAAAGAACTCGACTCGGGCTGGTCGGGGGAGTCGGAAAGCTGAGCGGAGAACATGTCCATTAATAGAGTGATGCGTGTATTTTGAGTTGTGTTTCTGAGAGGTGTGTGTTGAGCTAAAATTGAGAGTGAGGGAGAGGGGCTTTTATAGATTGGGGATGGCGTGGCAGGTGGGGCCCAACACGGACCGTGTGGAGGCGCCAGGTGGAAGCGTGGGCTACTGGAGTGGCAAGCTCCCATACAACACAGACAAATAGGAATGGAGCTTGAAAAAGTTTTGACTTCAAAATGCCAGGTGGTAAGTGATCTTACTAAGTAAAGTTAGTGCTTGCCACACGTGATCTTTATGACTGAAACTGGCACTGGCACATTTTGTTTCGGATTTGCGCGTCCACGTGGCTCCCACTCCGAGCTCAGCTCACTGAGAGACTGAGCTTCTGCAGTGTGTATTTCGTTGGTCTGTGTTTCGTCGTGTCATTTAAAAGTAAAATGATTAAGGAACAAATTAAAATTTGCATGAAATTTATAGCAAATTTACAAGATAAAAACTTTGAATTAAATTTGAGTTAATTTGCTAAGAAACGATTACTTAATTTATTGAGCTTTGGGTTAACACGCTAACTCGTTTGTTAACTTATTTCAATAACTAATTTATAACTCGTCACATTTAACCTATCTATTTTTGTTAGTTTAAATTTTTATACTCGTTTTGTCATTTGAAATAAATATGGGAAGACACTAAAAATTCTTATTTTACGCATCTTTTATTACTAATTCAAATTTGAACTTCGTATTGCGGTTATAATCCACATTCAACACGAAAAGCAATCGTCAAGAAACAATTGACATTTAAATGTAGTTGATATGTATATTTCAATCACTACTAGAAAAAGCCGATATAAGCCTTTAATACACCCATGACCAATACTAGTGTCAGCCATAAACCTGAGATCTCTTATTTGTAAGTTAAGATCATACCTGCGTTAGCTGCATCATTAACTTTGTTGGTAAAGTTACTGAATTTCAGTCAACTACTTCACCAATGGCCATGACCACCAGAATTTAAGACTCACTGCTGGCATTATATTAATATATTATAGTTGTGGCGGGAATATAATATCAATTCTCAAATCATTGTGTGAAGCTGTAGCGAGTACCGGTTTATGGATTCTTTTGTAGAGAGCCTTATACTTCTCGACAACCCCAATGCTATTTCGTACTAGAAACCTTCAAACATCCATGGAAATTAACCATGTGTTTGGTATGGTAATATGCAGTTGACAGTGACACTACATAAGTATAATTCAATAGTTTAATTAAAAACAATAACATGCAACGTTATATAAAGTTTATAAACAATGTTTTGTGGAGCAATATTTTGTAATGGGAAAGTATCTTAATTATTCCAGCATTGAAAAATAGATCACATTTTTCATTAAGTGTTCGACTTGAATTCATGCCTGGAAGTTAGACTGTGGGTTAAGAACCCATGGGTAGAATTTAAACAGGCTTGTAACAGAAGGGTGCTCATGAGCTCTTAAATCACTCTATGATTTATTTTTTTTTCAATGTGGGATCAATGACTCGCTATCATCTTAATTGAGCCTATATGTAATATCTCGTTTCTAAATTTGTATTAAAATTTTAAATTATTCAAGTAAAAGACAATTTTATCTCGAGTATAACACCCCGGTCCTAAAAAGAAATTAATTCAATAAACTAAATTAAAAAAATAAATGAAATAAAATAAAATATTGTGAATTAATTATAACCGAGTAATCGTTATTACTAAAATTGGCATCTAAAGTTGAAAAAAAAATTACGTGGGGTGTTGCTCATGAAGGCAACTGCTCTTGGGGTTATGTATAATTCAAGTCTTCTTTTTTTTTGGAATATATACAAGCAACCATAATAGGATATTTTCCAAATAGAAAACGGACAAAAATTAAACAAAATATTATTTCGAAACCTTATTTGACAAGATCATAGACCAAAAGAATAAATTTAATATTTCAAAATAGCCACAAGTTCCTGTTTTAATATTCCACAATATTTTCTTATCTGAACTTTGTACATGACAAAGATGGACCACCCATATTATAGGAACCTTGAGCAAGTGGTTAAGACAGCAAGAGATGTGGATTTTAAAGAGGTTTTCCAAACCAATTAGAAGAAAAAGAAATCAGAAATAGAAACAGGAACTTGTGGCTAGCAAGTTCAAAACCAACCACAGGTCTAATTAACCCCAAAAATAACACCACCAAAAACAAATTGAAGACTCGCAACGGCCATAACCAACAGGAACAAGGAAGCCAACAAAGTGAACATTCAAGTAGAGGTGTCAAATAGGCTGGGCGGTCGGCCCATTTAAGAAACAAGCGGAATTGAGTCCGTTCATTTATAAAAATCATTGAATATAGTTCGAGCTCACATCCCTAGCCCAAATTGTGGAAAATAAATTAAAATATAGGAAAATGCTTAAAGTTAACATTTTAGGATTTAGGATATCCACCTACAAATCGATTGAGAGAGGCAGACAAATAATATGGTTCAAGTGTTAGATTCGAGTATGAACAAGGAAGCTGAAGCAGAGGATTCAAAATCTTGGAATGAGCGTGAATATTCTACCTCAATGACGGTGCCAAGAGAACCAGGAGGTAGGATCATTTGGGTTAACATTAGGAGCGTTGTGGTTTACATAATTGTCAAAAGATTTGACATCCTTCTCCAGTAGCGGTCTTGGTATAATAGCTTTTCAGCCACCTATTTAAATGACTAAAATAGCTTTGCAACATCAACAAATGGACGAAGACAACAATGCAGATGACAGTAGGGACTTAGTGGAACACCAAATCTTAATTAAGGAGGGAAAAGTTGGTCACTTTGACTTTCGAAGGGCAATATAGAAATTGACCATAGTTTTGGGAGTGCTACAATAAATTAGCCTAATTTTAAAATAAAGAATGAATTAAGGAAAGAAGAAAACAAGGGGAAACCATCCCACCCCACATCAATAAAAAAAATCAAGCACAGGGTCAATTAGCCCCAAAAAGAAATAACAAAAAAAGTGAATAGGCAAGGGCCAAGGGAACAAAGGAAAGAGAAAGCAACTCAACTGAGAGGAGGACCGCCGTCCACGTAAGTTAGAATACAAGGACTGAGCAAGTGACACGTATCGGTTGGTAGGCAGCTCACAAGGGTAACACACAATAACTCTAGATGCTTTTTATATTCAATAATTCTAAATTAAGAAAAGTTTCGTACATTTTTGGTTCATCCTAAATATCTTTCAAACAAAATAAAATATGCCAAATATCTATAACACAACTAAATATCTATCTTAGCCACAGACAGTAACATGCTCTAATTTATAAATATTTTCCACTTAATTAAAATCTTTATGATCGACTCACACATGAACAAATAAATACATGTGAATCCAACAAAATACACACTAAAACTCTAAAGATTGTAGCAAGAACAAAAAAACCCCCTACAATCTTTATCAGCAACTCACACACACATGAACGAATAAATACAGATGAATCCAACGAAAAACACACAAATAAATACTGATTGACTGAAAAAAAAACATCAATCAGAAAGAGAAACTCCACAATTGGGGATCGGCTTCAGTTTCCATGTCATCCCAATTCAAGTAGCCAGCTAAGGATTGAGGTGGAGAAAGAAGAAGCCCTTCGGCCATGTTATCAATCAACATCGGCATATCAAACATTTCCTCCTCATCCAAATAAAACAAGCTCAAGCTGCTGCTTTTTTCTTCCATATCCACGCTAAAATTGTTCTCCTTCTCATCACTGCTGCCGCTGGAAAATCCACCGAACTCCGCTGGCCTGAACCCTTCGGCCGCCTCAGCAGCTGCCCTTCGGATATCCATGGTATCCATGGAAGCCGGCACAGGCAGCCGCCATGCGGAGTCAGCAAAGTTTATGCAAGCAAGCTTCCCTCTGAACGCCAAAGCCGCCACGTCATGGGCACGAGCAGCCATCTCAGCCGTTGGATACGTCCCGAGCCAAATCCTTGACTTCTTCTTGTTGGGCTCTCTCAACTCACACACCCACTTGTTGTTGTTCCTTCTCCTCACGCCCCTGTAAACCGGGTGCCTCGTCTCCTTGAAAACCCTCCTCCCAGCGCGCTTCTTCGGCCGGCTCGACGCCAATATGACGTTTTCGTCGGAGGAATAAGCCGGCAGGGCGGTGACGCTGGCGTCGGAGAAAGAACTAGACTCGGGCTGGTCGGGGGAGTCAGAAAGCTGAGCGGATAACATGTCCATTAATAGAGTGATGTGTATATTTTGAGCGGTGTTTCTGAGAGGTGAGTGTAGAGGTAAAATTGAGAGTGAGGGAGAGGGGCTTTTATAGATTTGGGATGGCGTGGCAGGTGGGGCCCAACATGGACTGTTTGGAGGCGCCAGGTGGAAGCGTGGGCTACTGGAGTGGCAAGTTCCCACAAAACACAGACAAATGGGAATGGAGCTTGAAAAAGTTTGACTTCAAAATGCCAGGTGGTAAGTGATCTTACCAAGTAAAGTTAGTGCTTGCCACACGTGATCTTTATGACTGAAATTTGCACTGGCACATTTTGTTTCCGATGTGTGCGTCCACGTGGCTCCCACTCCGAGCTTAGCTCACTGAGAACATCTCCATCGATGCCACTCAGCTTGGAAAAACACACAAGTCTTTTACGAAATTGCCACTATTCACATAAATAGTAATAGCCATCGCTTGTCATCCTCTTCTTGCTATTTGTCATGGCAAATGATTAAGGAACAAACTGAAATTTGCACGAAATTTATAGCAAATTTACAAGATAAAAACTTTCAATTAAATTTGAGTTAATTTGCGAAGAAACGATTACTTAATTTGTTGAGCTTTGGGTTAACACGCTAACTCGTTTGTTAACTTATTTCAATAACTAATTTATAACTCGTCACATTTAACCTATCTATTTTTGTTAGTTTAAATTTTTATACAGTTAACATTAAGTTTGTCTTTCTACAAGATGTTTTTATATTAAATTTTTATACTCATTTTGTCATTTGAAATAAATATGGGAAGACACTAAAAATTCTTGTTTTACGCATCTTTTATTACTAATTCAAATTTGAACTTTGTATTGCGGTTATAATCCACATTAAACACAAAAAGCAATCATCAAGAAACAATTGATATTTAAATGTAGTTAATAGTTAATTGCTACTATAAAAGCCCGATATAAGCCATGAATACACCCATGATCAATACTAGTGTCAGCCATAAATAAACCATGATCAAAGGATGTTGGTACAGATTGACCACAGATCATGTCATGGTGTCCCTTACATGGTTTTACCTTACCATTACATTTTTCCACATCATAGGCCAATCTTTGGCCAAATTTCCGGTGTGTCCCACTATTTACATCTCACCCATTTGACAAGTGATAATAAAATCAATAATATTATTTGTATCATATTTACTGACCACCTCTTTAATAATGATAGACCCCACCAGTGTATGTGAGACCCACCATTATTAGAGAGGTGGCCAACAATTTGGCCAATAAATATTATCCAAATTGTAACACCCTAATAATATTGTTTTCAATTTAGACCAAGAATTCCCCACCGTGGCCAAAATGTGAACTTTTTTTATTTAAAAAATTGATGAAAATATGCACGAATACCAATAACAAATATCTTCTTTTACTAGGTGAACAGAAGGACCCTCTAAAAAAAACAAAAGGACCCTAGTTGCCATTACCAACATATTATTCACATCTACAGGCAGTTCATGAGTACCCAAAATCCTAATCTGGTTGATGATTCCCAATTTTGAATAGCAATGGAACCGTGCAGAACATAAATGGGTTTCATTCTGCATTCAAAACCATATAAATCACAACAAATTCACCAACCCTCCTTTTGGATGAGGTAAAATATCTCCGAAATTAGCTAAAAGTTTGGAATTTAAGAGGGCGGAAAAAATCTTGAAAATTGGAGCATTAAGTTTCCTTATTTTAATTTCCACAAAAAATAAGCGTCATTTCATAATTTCCATAGTGTCAATTACAAAATTCGATATATATAAATCCAAATGCTGAAATCTTCAATTGCCAGAAATTAAAATGATAGAAATCTAAATTATGTAATTTTAGAAGGGGAATGCTAGCAACCTTCTCTCTAACCTTCTCCTTTGGACCTTCTCCATTTTCCTCATGACACATGTCAATTTCTACACTTAAAACAATGTCATTATTACATTAGACAACCTTTATGTCAAAATCTCCATTTTTTTTAAGTGTAAAAAATGACACGTGTCATGAGGAGAATGGAGAAGATCCAAAAAGAAAGTTAAAGAGAAAGTTACTAGCATTCCCCTAACAGTATTATAGGTGAATGAACCTTGACTTCTAGAAAAACAAAAAATTAATGATTAATTAAAAAATTAAAACCTGGGAAGATAATATATAATTATGGGATAATGACAACCTTATAACTAATTAAGTCACATCTACACAGCAGGATAGGTGATCACTTAAAGAAGAAAAAAAGAAATCAGAAATAGCAACAAAAACTTGTGGCTGGCAATATTTTGTTCTTATTAGGCGGAAAACTCACAGACGACGAACAAGTTGAAAAGCAGCCGCAGATTTGATTGACACCAAAAACAAATTGAAGGCTCACAACGGTCATAACAACCGGGAACAAGGACGCCAACAAAGTGAACTCTCAAGCCAACGGGCCAAGCCAATCACCATCACCAGCGAATATTTCAATCCACAGATGTAATTATATGGACTTGGAGAATTGATTGACAGCTATTTTGTTTGGTGGAAGGCAAAGTTTTCTTTATCAATAATTCGAATAATTCCAAATTTAGTAAACTTTTTTCTACACAATTCTATAAATATCTGTGTCCATCGGAAATATCCAAACACATTTTTTCGATATTTTCATTGCTACACTATTCACGCTGGTAGTCTTTTTCGTTACAAATAAATACATAAAAAAAAAATCAAATAATAGATGCACTAGATTTTAAAATGCCAGGTGGCAGTTAAACACGCAGTGAACCTACTAAGTGAAGTTGGTGCTTGCCACACCTGATCTTTATTACTAAGTAAAGTTGTGGTATGTGGGTCCCACTTCGAGCTCAATCTGCAATATCTATTTTTTTAAAGAAAAGCGATAGTATTTTATTGAAGAGAAAATGAGCAACTAGTACACAAGTCATGCTATGTTGTCGGGGATTAGGCGAGAGTGTCTCTACACTAATGGGCTCGGTCGTCGAGTGTCATTTATGAATTTCTTTCTACTTTTAAATTTCCTTATCTAAACACGCATAGAAAAATGACTCCTTTTGATTTTTTTTGTCTAATTCAAGTCTCTTTGTGGAATATATGCAAGTGTTAAAACGTTGAATGGAAAAATTAAACAAAATCTCATTTTGAAACCTTATTTGACAAGATAAACCAAAATTTTCGAAATAGAAACGAATCCACTCAAAAAACAAGAAAAAATAAAGAATATCGGTGTGAACGCTAACCAAACAACAAGACTGACATGCGAACCCTACTCAACTAATTTAAAGATTTCGACCAAAAAACCAATTTAAATAAGAGTAAAAAAAGAATTAGAAATAGCAACAAGAACATGTGGTTAGCAATCTTTTGTTCATAACAGTTCAAACCAACAGCAGCCACAGGGTTGATTAACCCCAAAAATAAATTGAAGACTCACAACGGTCAGAACCAACCGGAACAAGGGAAGCCAACAAAGTGAACAGCCAAGCGCCAAGGAACCCAGTAAAGTTAGAATCCCACCATTTAATTACATATCTGGACTTCAGAATTGACACGTACGAACGAGGAAATTGCCAAAGTTTCTCGATCATAAATTACATTTGGATACCTTTTATATTCAATAAGGATACTGATTGCGTTCTTCGCCGTAAGGAAATACTTATTTTTTATGCAAATCATAATTTGATAAATATGCAACGATAATTCATTAAAAATGTAAAAAGAAAAACTTCTGTACATATAGCACACCGTTATTTGCCTGGTTCGATGTGCGCAGCATGTGCTTATATTTTTTTTTAAAAAATTCATAGCCAAAACAATGTCGTTTTAAACAAAAGTAAAAAAATATTTAACCGTCTACAGAAGGGGATATTTTTGTCAAACAAGAAGACTTTGTTTTTGTTTTTTTAAAGAAAGTGTCCCTTACGTCCCCATCACCAATTTCTAATAGAGGAATGCTAGCAATCTTCTCTATAACTTTCTCTCTTCTCCTCATAACACGTGTCATTTTTTACACTTAAAAAAATAAAGACTTTGACATAAAGATTGTCTAATGTAATAATGACATTGTTTTAAGTGTAGAAATTGACACGTGTCATGAGGAGAAGAGAGAAGATCCAAAAGAAAAGGTTAGAGAGAAGGTTGCTAGCATTCCCCTTCCTAATAATAGATGGACAATGCGCTCCTGATACATCAGGAGTCATTCCTCTCCACAAACACGTGTCATCTTTACAACAAGACATCTGTATTTTTTTTTCACGGACTCTCTCTCTTCTCACGCACTCTCCTCTCCTCCTTCCCCCCCTGCTCTCTCCTCTGTCATCTCTCCGTCTCTCCGTCTCTCTTCTCTCACCTCTCCGTCTCCGATGAATATCTTTCTAAAAAGTAACCTATTTTTATAGTGAATCGTTGTCAGGGAATTCAATACCCTCAGGTCAATAGACTGGTAAGTAAACCCTAACAAAGTCACCAAATTTATCATTCCAAACTCATGAAAAGTAAAAACAAAAACTAACCCACCATCCGTTTTCCAAAAATTTCCTAATTCTTAAGCTCAACTCAAACTCCAGCAGTTTCAAAATCGAGAAATGAAGCCCTTAACTCTTACCTCAAAGGACAAGTTTTTACAGTCTTGAAAGATCGAAACTTTTCTCAAAATTTCCTCAGTCGCAAGCGAAATTGAAGCTTCTGAAAGAGCTTCAACTCGAAATTTCCTCAAAGTTGAAATTAATTGTGTCTCCTTCCAGGAGAACTGAGATGGGAAGGGAGAGACAAGAAGGCAGAGAGAGTAAAGAATTGGGGATAAAAGAGGGCCACTGGCACAAGAGAGAGAGAGTCAGTGAAAAAAAAAGGCAAAAAAAAATTACAGGTGTCTTGTTGTAAAGATGACACGTGTTTGTGAAGGAGGAATGACTCTTGATGTATCAGGAGCCGAGCATTGTCCATAAAAAATCAGAAAATTCATAACTTTTTTTACATCCTCATCATAGCTTTTCCATGTTTTTTATTTTGAGAGAACTCCAAGTGTTTTATACAAACATTTATTAATCAAGTCTTGTGCCAAGGAAGAAAATTTTGTATCGATCAAGTTTTCAAAGTAAGTTCAAATGTAATTCATAGTTAATTTAGAAAAAATTTTTTTAAACATGTTGCAATTTTTTTACTTCTTCAGCAACCTGACAGCAACAATTATAGATTAATTGTAATGTTATTTTGTTTCAATGAATTATGAATGACACTGGTATTATTTAAATTATACGGATATTTGGTTGTCAATTTTTTTGAAAAGCTTTTAACTTTTTAAAATTGCACTTTCACCGAAAAATTCCTGGGTCCTCCCGTGATTGTACACAACCCTACATATCTATCTCGACCACAAATATCCAAAACATATATTTCCAATCTGTCCACTCACAACGAACGACTGACGTTAATCTTCTTCGTTACAAATAAATAAATGCATAAGAATCAAACAATAATCGCTCGCACAAATAAATTCTAATAATCGACTAAAATAAACGTCGATGATTAAATGGAGAAACTCCACAATTTGATATCAGCATCGGTACCCATGTCATCCGAATTCATGTTGCCGCCTAAGCATTGCGGTGGAGAAAGAAGAAGCCCTTCAGCCATGTCATGAAGCAACCTGGGCATGTCAAATACTTCCTCCTCATCCAAATAGGAGAAGCTCAAGCTTCTGCTTCTTTCCATGTTCACACTACCCTTCTTGTTCTCCTCTTCCACAACCACCATTCTCTCCTTCTCATCACTGCTGCCGCTGCACACTCCACCAAACTCCGCCGGCCTAAATCCCTCAGCTGCCTCGGCTGCCGCCCTCCGAATATCCATGGCATCCATGGATGCCGGCACGGGCAGCCTCCATGCCGAGTCAGCAAAGTTGAGGCAGGCATGCTTCCCTCTAAACGCCAATGCAGCCACGTCATGGGCACGAGCAGCCATCTCCGCCGTCGGATAAGTCCCGAGCCATATCCTGGACTTCTTCTTCTTGGGCTCTCTCATTTCACACACCCACTTGTCATTGTTCCTCCTCCTCACACCCCTATAAACCGGGTGCCTCGTCTCCTTGAAAACCCTCCTCCCGGCTCGCTTCTTCGGCCGGCTCGACGCCAATATGACCTCCCCGTCGGACCAAGAAGGCCCCCGAGTCGTGACGCTGGCGTCGGACAACGAACTCGACTCGGGCTGGTCGACCGAGTCGGAAAGTTGAGAGACGAACATGTCCATTAGAGTGTGAGTGGTGTTTTAGCTTGTTTGAGTTTCTTGAGCTGAAAATGGAAGTAAGGGAGAATGGCTTTTATAGATTAGGGAGTGCGTGGCAGGTGGGCCCAGGTGTGGACACGAGAACACGGAGTGTGAGGAGGCAGATGGGCCAGGTCAAAATGTGGCTTCGCAAGTTCCCTCCACCAAACAGACAAGGGGGGATTGGAGGAGATGGAGGAAAATAAAATAGATTTGACTTGGCTCTGCCACGTGGCGGGAAACACACACTGAACTAACTAAGCTAAGTAAAGTCGGGGCAAGTGGGGTTTTTTTCTAGGTTTAATTTGTACTCAATTCGCATTTTGCTTCTTTAATTTTCAAAATTTTTTCCGTGGTTTTTGAATTTTAGTTTTGTTAGGACAAATGGTTCTACCGTCAGTTTTATTAACTTTTTCTGTTAAATACAAGGAGCAAAATGATTTTTTTTGTATTATTTTTAATTTCCACCATCTGAATATTTTAACAAAGTCATAGACAACCTCTACCCGATACCGAGCCAATTAACTGATGGCGCTCTCACAACCCACACCCCCTCCCAAATTATACCCACCCTCTAGCGATGGCGATAGTATGAAGAAGGGTTTTTAGTTTTTATTTTTATTTTTTTGAGTTAAAGGAATATTCAGATAATAAAAATTAAAAATAATACAAAAATGTCATTTTGCCTCTCCATTAAACAGAAAAGTGGATGCTTTGCAAAAGTGATAATTGGCTCCCACTCCCAAGCTCAGCTGAGGTCCCACAGTGCTTAATCATAACTCAAAATCTTATCAACAAAGCAGAGAGAGAGAGAGAGTAAAAGTTGACAAGTTGATGGTCTAGAGAGAAGGAGGTGTGAGAGAATGGTAGTCACAGCAAAAGTAAGTAGGGTCTAAAACACAAATATACTTCCATTTAAAAAATAAAGTAAGTAGGGCCTACAAATTACAATCATTCTGATTTACTCATATAGCAACGACTGAGACTTAAACTTTCGTCATTACAAGTAAATGCATATAAACAAAATTAGAAATCTAATCTAATTCTACACTTTCAACTTTCAATTGAGGGATTTCTATAGAGGTCGATCAGATAGAAAAATTCCACAGTTTCAAATCATCATCAGTTTCCACGTCATCCCAATCCATGTAGCTATCTAAGCATTGAGGTGGACAAAGCATAAGCCCTTCAGCCATGTCATCAAGCAACCTTGGCATCTCAAATATTTCCTCCTCGTCCAAATAAAACAAGGTGCTGCTTCCCTCCATTTCTACACAACCCTTCTCCTCACTCACCACCGCTTTACTCTCCTTCTCATCAACACCGCCATCCTCCACCTGCCTAAACGCTTCAGCCGCCTCGGTGGCCGCCCTCCTAATCTCCGCGGCATCGGTTGAGGCCGGCACGGGCAGCCGCCAAGCCGAGTCAGCAAAGTTGAGGCAGGCAAGCTTCCCTCTAAACGCCAATGCAGCGACATCATGAGCACGAGCCGCCATCTCAGCTGTCGGATAAGTCCCGAGCCATATCCTGGCCTTCTTGTTGTTGGGCTCTCTCAACTCACACACCCACTTGTTGTTGTTCCTCCTCCTCACACCCCTATAAACCGGGTGCCTGGTCTCCTTGAAAACCCTCCTCCCCGCCAGCCTTTTCGGGCAGCTGGGCGCCAGTATGACCTCCTCATCTGAAAGAGAAGCTCGCCGGGCCGTGACGCTGGCGTCCGAAAACGACGACGTATCCGGGTTTTCCAGAGAAGCCAAGTCAGAGAACTGGCTGTAGGTCATGTATTTTTGCAAGCTCTTAGTGTAAAGCTTTGAGACTTTGTGTCTTAGTAGGGTTGGGTTTTTTCTGAGCTGAAAATGGAGAGACTTCGAGTGTGGTGGTGGCTTTTTATAGATTTTGGGTTGAGCCATGTTTATGCGAAGTGAACGCGGGAACACGGAGTTTGATGAGATGTGGCGAGACGCCAGCGCCACGTGGAAATCAGTGGCCTACTGTGGGCGTGTTCACACTGGAAAACAAATTGGATTGTAGAGAAAATAGATTAATTTGATTTGACTTTGGCTTTGGCTTGGCTTACTAAACTAAGTAAAGTGGGTATTTAGCACGTGTGATTTTTTGGTTACTAAATTTGTCACGTTTTTTAATGCATTGTGTGCAATGTGTGTGATGTCTGTGGCGCCCAACTCAAATCCTGCAATAAATTTTTCGTTCTCACTTAGAGGAAACCACAAGTATTTGTATAATTATATCTTCGAATCAAATGCAATTTTCTCTCTTTTGTATGTGTATGTAAAATCATATACTTCAAAATAGAAAATGGCAAGGAAACTCTTTGGGGTTAGTTTATGTATAGTAAGGAGGCCAAGTCAAAATTTGTAAATATAATTTTGATTGCAATATTTATTTTTTAGATATAAACGATAGTTAGAGAGGAAGGAGTCGAACTTAAGAACTCATATGTAGGAATAAAATAGTTTAAACTACTTAAGCTACAAGACCCTTACTTAATACGATATCATAAACTTGGGGTTAAAATTTGAGAACTCGGAGGAAATATTCAGATAATTTTTTAGGCAATAGAAGAAATTTACTTTTATCAAATGTAATTTCCATAAAAAAGAATGTAGAGATTTGTTTAATGGGAAAAGCAGTAAGCAAGTGCATTTCAAGTGGTATACAGTAGGGACCCACAAACCGTACTAAACCAAAGAAAATTTCACCAAGGAGGAGTTAGGCCGGTCCACTTCAAAGTCGGAATGAGGTCATCCTAGTAGCGCACGACTTGCGTAGTACGAGGACAACTGTATGGTGACGTCGGTAAACCGGTTGACTGCTAAACTAGCCCTTTGGCCACGGGACACGTGACCAATGTGGATATTTTCAGATATATTAGGGCTTTGGGCTGAAGTCTACAATGCCACCTTCCCTTTCACCCGTTGTGTTGAGAGGAGAGAGAGAGATGTTGGGCCTTTTAAATCAATTTTAGTGGGCTTTAACTCAATTTAATTATCGTTTTTCTTTCTTCAGTTATATACATGAGAGGGGAATTCGAACTCGGGCTAAAATAAAATTGGCAAGACATACACCTCTTAGCGGAGTTTGGCATTCTTATTTGGGATGATAAGTGATTTTTTAAAAATTTTGGGAAGCCCAACCCGTTTGGTAAATTATGAGAAAATCACTTATTATTAAAAATTCTTGAGAGAAAGTTTATAAGGAAAGCGGTAATGAGGTGCTTTCATTTTCTGATTATGCAGAATCAGTTTCAAGAGGCGCTGAGTTTAATGATTATGTGGGAATTATTTTTCTGATTATGTGGGAATTAGTACCAACAACACTTTTAACAAAAAGTTTACCAAACGCCAAACTACTTTCTCTCACGGTGATTTCTCTCACAAAGAATCTGACAATGATTATTTTCACAAAGACAAAGAATATCAAACTGGCCCTTAGAAACTCTGAGTGTTTATGTTAATTAACCAACAAATCAAAAGAACATAATGATGCGATTGCTTTTACCCCCAAAAAAAAAATGCAGCTTGTTCCCCTAAAACACAATATGTTTTGGCAAGAAACCATGTATTGCCTTTTTTCATGATCAACATGTTTTTCGTTTTGTCTTTGGGAAAGATTCTTAATCTAATAGCTTGTAATGTTTTTTTTCCCTAACATTCTTCTATTTTATAAAAGAAGATGGGGCATTCGAACTTGAAATCTCTTTCAACGTTGAAAAAGAAGAACTTCTAAACCTAGAACTACTAATATCCTAACATTTACTTAAGTTATTTTTTAATTGAATTATCATTTTTTTAGCGAAGTTGAAAAATTGTATTCATAATTCAACCGTAAAGACAAACAAAGATCAATACAAATACAATAGTTACAAAGGGTTATATGGAGAGGTCAAACCGCAACATTAAGCTCATATGATATCCATCCACAGTTTCAGTCGGTTATGTTTTCTTGTATTCCTCGACTGTGTAATCTGCTTCATTTGGTTGCAGCCTTTGTGAGTCGAATAGGGGTACCCACTTGTGGGACTGTTTATGGCCAGAATGGCTCTTCAACACTCTGGCAAAAGATGTAAAACTTTCTATCCGGCTCTAATAAAATCTTCCTATCGTTTGGCAAAAAAAAAGATATCCATCCACTCATAGCCACGCAGAATCAAACAAATTTTAGCATAAACGCCAAAAGCCTGAAAAAAAGAAATAAGTAGTAGTTGTAATCTGTAGTCAGCTTCATGGTTTTATGTGAAAAGCTGTGTTGAAAGAGAGAGAGAGAGACGTGGGCCAGACTTGTCTTGTCTCCCACGGCAAAGAATTTTACAGCTTTTTGCTCATTCAAAATTCAAATAATGTTCCAAGGATTTCAACTGTTTGTTTTTTGCGTACAAACAAATATTTTTTTCTTTGGATTTTAATTTTTATGAATTAAAGTTACCCAAGAAGACGACAACTATTTGCTGACTTGCAACCACGTGGCCGACTTGCAACCACATCCTTCATTTCTCTTTTTTATATAATTTGGATGAATCATGAGCCACGTAATTAGTATACATTTTTATAATTTGGATGAATCGTGGCCTACTAGAATAGTGTTTAATCACCATAGTTTACTTTATGGATAATTTCTTTGGTTTTCAACTGAAATATTCTCTTAATTATTGTTTCAGTAGTCCATTAACTAATTTTTTATTTCAATAGTCCTTTGACTCTTCATTTGTTATCAAAACGGTTCTACCATTAAAGTCTATCAAATATTCCGTGAAATTGAAGAGGAAAAAAGTAAAATATTGTTTAAAAAATTAAAATTAAAAACTGCCCCCACCCCCCAAAAAAATGACTCTAAACCATTCTCAGCAAGCACGCACAGTGGCTTCCATGGCTCCACAAAAAATCAAACTCAAACCCATCACAGTCTTCTACCCATAATCACCTCCGTGTCTCTCTTCCATCATCCATTGCTGCTACTGCGATTTTAAGTTCTGGGCTTCAACCAATGCCTCTTCCATTTCGGCAGAACCCACTCCCAAATTCTCTGCAACCATTGTCATGTTTTGCTGCTCTTTGAACTTATTGTGCTGGAATTTGGCACCATGCAGTGGTAAGCTTACATTTGTTTTGGTAATTTCATTCACCTCCAGTGCTGTGCAATTTGTGGAATGGCATTACTTATCATGCTCTTCATCTTGTTTCCATTCTACATACATGGAGAGAGAGAGAGAGGTGCGGCTGCATGTTAGGCAAATAGGCGCGGGGTGGTGGCTAGGGTTTTTTGTGAGGACTATTAATGGGGCGGGCCAGATAGGGGTGATAAGGATTTTTTTGGGAGGGGGGGGGCGTTGTTTGTTGTTGGTAAAAAGTCCAATTTACCCTGAAAATTAGAGCATGTGATCCAATTTAACGGAAAATGTAACGGAATGACCAATTTGACACGAAATAGAAAGTTGAAGGACTATTGAAATGAAAAATTTAGTTGGTGGATCAAAATGATACTGGAGCAATAGTTGGGGGACCATTTTATTCGAAAACCCTAATTTCTTTAGTACTTTAAGATGGTTAAATTAATATTTTGTTTTGTTATGGAAAGATTGGAAGGATTGAGATGCGATCACAAAAATATTTTTGTGAATTTCTATTTGTAGCCATTTCTAGGAATTTGCAATTGTAGGAATTTCCATTTGTAGGAATTCCTAAATTTGTAGCCATATGTAGGAATTTCCAATTGTAGGAATTTCCATTTGTAGGAATTTCCAATTGTAGGAATTTCCATTTGTAGGAATTTTCATTTCTGGTAGTTTCTATATTTGCTTTGTAATAATATAAGAACATGGATTTTCTTTTTCTTTTGGTCTGCTAATATAATAGTTTGTTACTTGCCAACCTAGATTAACCAGATTAGGCACCCTTTTGAGGTTTACATGACTTGTAATTAAAGTTTAGCATCTTTAATAAGATTATCTTCTTAAAATAAACCCTAAAATACCAACTCTAAACTCAAATGTCAAATTTCTTAATTTTAAACTCAAAAAAGTATATTGTTTTGGATCGAAGCATAGACTATAAGCACATAAAAGATAAGCACAAGGTCCCCAATTCGTCAGTGTCATCCCAAGAACTGAACCAATAATGGATGCCGTGACCTTACAATGAATTAGGTGATCCTTATCCATCGCTTCACATCAGCGCTGCTCATAATATTTTTTTTGTCTTATATAACTCACTATTTTGCTTAAAATATACATATTCATAAACTAATAAAGCATATTCAGGCATACGTAACGCTATTATAATCAATAGCTCCATAGACGACTTTCTGCTCCGTCTGAATTGCCGGACGAGTCGGGATAATCAGACGGTCTCGGTGGAGACAGAAGCATGCCCTCTGCCATGTTCGCCAGCAAATTTGGCATCCCGAAAAGCTCTTCTTCATCCATTCCCACAGACGACGCCAAACTAGTACTACTCATCATCGTCATATCGTATTCGTACTTCTTCTGCCTCTCTGTGACCTTAAGACTGTTATCCGCCTCCTCATTCCGTTGTAGTGCTGTTGCCGCAGCGGCAGCGGCAGCAGCACTACGAATGTCCTGTGGAGACATGGATGCTGGCACAGGATACGAGTCCATGGAGCTTGGAAAGTTGAGAACAGCATCCGCGCGCTTGAGAGCTAGCGCGGCCGCGTCATAGGCTGCTGCAGCCATCTCCGGAGTTGGGAAAGTCCCAAGCCATATACGTCTAGTCTTACGTGGCTCTCGAATCTCGGACACCCATTTTCCGCCCCGACTCCGGATTCCATGGTACCTAGACTGCTTCCCGGAAGGACTTGATGCCATGGTGGTGGGCTTTGGCAATTACTGATTCTGTATACCTATGCTATAACAGTACTTTTGTGGAGGAGAGGGTATTTTGGTAATTAATAAGTTCTGGTCGTGGAGAGAGAGAGAGAGAGACGACTTGGTGTGAAGAGTGTGGTGAAGGATGCTGAGGAGGACGGTCAAAATTTTAGGTCATCCATGATATATATAGATATTTTCGTACCGCTGTACAGATAGGTAGCGATGTAAATTGTAGAGGGTTGTGGGGACTGTGTATGTGTGTATGGAAGGAAGGTGTCAAAATATTAACTGTGAGAGAGAGAGGGTTTATGTTATGGTTGAGATTTTAGGGAAGGAGAGGAAGGGAGCCGCCCAAAAGTGGTAGCTAGCATATGCACTCTGGCCAGTTGATATTTGTGGAAGCGTTAAAAACTGATGGTGGCAATTAAAAATGATTTTTAAATTTGTGAGCTTATGCTTGTAGTGGCTAGCTAAATGAAGATGTCGATGTTTACTCAAATATGTTGTAAGTGGTGGATGCCCACATGTTGAAAGTGAAGAACAATATTTAGAAGCGAAACACCAAGTTTTCAAGGAGTTGAAGACTTATAGGCTCAGTTACTATTTACATACAACAGGAAGTAAATATTGTGGGTGAAGAATAAATGTTGTGGTTGGGAGGCTTATATCCTCCGTCTATAAATTCAGGCAATCTTCATGCTTTTCAAACACACCAATCAGAGAAGAGAAACGTGAGAAACTGAGATTTAGAGAAATCCGAACGTAATACCACAAAACAGGGGCGGAGCCACATGTAGGCCTGTAGTGGCCATGGCCCCCCAAAGGTCCATGAAAAAGTCAATAATTCTTAAACACATGCCGTAATATCAGTTGAAATATAAGACTATAAAACCTTATAATTACAATACTGATCCCCCAAAAACAAGCTACTAACTCCGTCATTGCCACAAAAGTAAATACAATTCTATTATAATTTTCAATAATATTTTCATATTATGTTTATTTTATAACAATATATAATTTGTTGGAGATATTTTGGTCATGGTGCGGCTTGACAATATGTAATGATTTCGGCCAAAGAGGAGGCCCTACTATTTTATGCTTGCTTGGCTCCCAGCAGGTTGGGCCCCTCACATGATTTTGCACCTAAATTTAGCCATTATCCTTTAATGGAATCCTCAATTGAATAGGACCTTTGGTGTAATAGCATTATAGTATTATAGGGACAGGTGGGATCTTTGTTTCCTTTCATTGGGTATGTGAGGAGCTATCTTTTTTATAAAACTAATATCTAATTAGGGTTTTAGATGTACACATAGTTGGATCTTTATGATAAAGAAAAATAAAATAATAATATACATCGTTGTCAAGATTTTAATATATTATTAATAAAATGTAATGCATTTGAATAGTATTGAAAGTTGCTTTAATTCAATAGTGGCGATTTGAACAATAATCGGAGTAGATATTTAGTGTGACTTAAATCCACTTATATGAACTCTGTTAATGTGACTGTAAACCCCCTGTGTCCAATAAAAGCTTTCAATCCATATAAAATGAATGAAAATTCAACAAGTGTGTGAGAAACCTCAAAATTTTAAAGTTGTGGTTTGGAATCCAATACTAAACTTGTTATTTTACCTCAAAAAGTTCCAAAACAAATATTATGGGAAATCATGTTTTCACGCTTTCAAACTCAAACCTTGATAAACTCTGAACAATATATAAAAAAGGGAGAAGATAGGAAAGGAGAAAAAGAAATTTGACAAAGATCTTTGTAAAAACTAAAGATTTGTGTTGACCATGGATGTAAAGACGATATATATTTATTTGTGATAAGTTCGATACTTAGTTGTGATTAGCGTCATTGTAATTACGTAACTTTGTTGTTAGTGAACTGCCCATTGAAAAGTATTAAAACTATCATATCCTTTGTCAAAAAGCAAAACCAAAAATCAAACATAACGTTTTAGGATTACTAGCTTCAATTCTTAATAATTTTATGATTAATATCTTAAGATTGGGCACACGCGAAAATAATCGCCGATTTCACGTGAGAGAAATCACCGAGAGAAAGCAGCTTTGGTAAACTTTTTGTTAAAAGTGTTGTTAGTACTAATTCTCTCATAATCAGAAAATAATTCCCGCAAAATCATTAAACCCACTTCTTCAAACCGAAATTCCTGATAATCGAAACGAAAGACCTCATTACCGCTTCCTTATAAATTTTCTCTCACAACAATTTTTAATAATAAGTGATTTTCTCATAGCTTACCAAACTGGACCGCTTCCAAAATTTTTTAAAAATCACTTATTATCCCAAATAAAGAATGCCAAACTGACACTTAGTAGATAAAACCCAATCCCATGATCATTCCGCAATCTTTTGAGGCGTTGGTGCAGAATTAAATTTGTACCCATGACAAAGATGGACCACACCCAATGGGCACTTGATCAAGTGGTTGAGACAGCGAAAGATGTGGGGTTTGAAGAGTTGTGGCTAGAAATCTTTTGTTCTTAGCCAAAAAAAAACAAGGGAAAACCCCCTGTCCCCAAATAGTTCAAAACCAACCACAGCCTCAGGTTTAATTAACCCCCAAAAAAGACAACACCAAAAATCAAATTAAAGGCTCACACAACGGTCAAAACCAACAGGGGCAAAGGAAGAGAACAGAGTGAGGGGTTGGAAAGTCAACTCAGAGAAGGGGAGAAAGTCAAAATCAGTATCATCATGGAATATTTCCATCCACATGTACAGATAGTTAGAATTCCACCATTACATCTGTGGACTTGAGAATTGACAGATATTGTATGGTGGAAGGCAGCTCTCTAAAGTAGGAAAGAGGCAAAGTTTCTCTATCATATTCAATAATTCCAAATTTAGTAAACTTTTGTACTGTGCACAATCCTAAATATCTATCTAGACCAGAAATATCTTAAAAGATCGTTCTCATAGGAGCGTCTCCGATCCACCACCCATGGTCTCAAAAATCATTTCCAGCGCAGCAATCCAGTCTCGATTAGATGGTGGGCTCCACCAAGTTTGGCCCGGTCCAAAGAAAAGAGGAGTTCGTACCGTTGCTTGAGGTGGATGACGTCATCGCTAACGTTATCAACGTAAATAGTTTTTTTAAAATTGCAAAAAATTCTAAAATATTTTGAAATATTTTTTTTATGCATACCTAGAAATATTTTATATTATTATTATTATTATGAATCTCATACATATAAATAAAATTAATCTCATATAAATAAAATTAATCTCATATGAATAGTAATTATCATTGAGTTGCTATGGCAATAAATGAAAGAACAAAATAAAAAAAAAGGGTAAGGCAATCACTATTCACTTGAATAGTGTCTGTACTTACTTACTCTTTCCCTTTGTCATGACACCATGGGTGTAAGTGCTCTAAACAACTGACTACGCTAATATTTTTCAATACAAATAAATACATAAAAAAAAACACTAAATTCTAAGAATCGACTAAAATAAACGTCAATTAAATGAAGAAACTCCACAATTTGACATCAGCATACGTGTCCATGTCATCCCTATTCATGTAGCCACGTAAGCATTGTGGTGGAGAAAGAAGAAGCCCTTCAGCCATGTCACCAAGCAACCTTGGCATGTCAAACACTTCCCCTTCTTGTTTTTCTCTTCCACCACCACCGTTTTCTCCTTCTCATCACTGTTGCCGCTAGACACTCCACCAAAGTATTCTGCCGGCTTAAACCCCTAAGTTGCTAAGTAAAATGGGTAACACACACTGAACTAAGGGCCAGTTTGGCATTGCTGTGATGTGAAAATACTCTCTGTCAGATTTGCCGTGAGAGAAAGCAGTTTGGCGTTTGGTAAACTTTTTGTTAAAAGTGTTGTTGGTATTGATTCCCGCATAATCAGAAAATGATTGCCGCATAATCATTAAACCCAGCGCCTCTTCAAAATTGATTCATGCATAATCAGAAAATGAAAGCACCTCATTTCCAACTTTTTGTTAAAAGTGTTGTTGGTATTGATTCCCGCATAATCAGAAAATGATTGCCGCATAATCATTAAACCCAGCGCCTCTTCAAAATTGATTCATGCATAATCAGAAAATGAAAGCACATCATTAGCTGCTTTCCCTTATAGCTTTCTCTCATAGCAATTTTTAACAATAAGTGATTTTCTCATACTTTACTAAACGAGTTGGGCTTCCCAAATTTTTTTAAAAATCACTTATCACCCCAAATAAGCAATGTCAAACGAGCACTAACTATACTAAGTGGGTACTTTTCACACGCGTGTCATTGGCACGTTTTGTGTACGGATGTGTGTGTTTGAAGTGTGCGGTATGTGGCTCCCAGTCCCAGCTGGGATCCTCAATATTTTTTTATTTTTCTTCTTAGCCGTCTGACTTACAAGAGACCGGATTTTTTAGCCAACATTACTCATATTAGACAACATTTAGTCATTTAACCTTCACAAAAAAAAATTGATAGACACATGATTTCCTATGAACAATGAAAATATTCTCAATAATAATTAAAAGTTTAAACGATTTCCAATTTGGCTTCTGTTTTTTTTTTTTTTGGGGAAATGTTCCTTGAATGATGAGCTAAATAAATGAATGGTTTGGATCACTTGTTGACATTGTGATTAAGTTGCTATCATAATATTAACTTACCAAGAGGTTAGTGCTTGAGAGCTCATATAAGTTTATTTAACGGATTCCTTGTGGGGCTACTCGATATTGTATTTCAAGTGATAAGTTTTGCACAAACACCTAAAAAGTAGAAGATTAAATTATTGAAATATATGTACTATATATATAGGAACCTGTTTTGTCATTTGCTAGACAAACTAAAACTAATTAAAGCTTGTTATGTTGAATTTTGGTTTCGCATGGGTAGTTAACTTGAATTAACAAAGAAATTTTGATTAAAATTAATCAATTATTTTTTTAAAAAAAATTTGTCTAAGGATGGTTGGAGTTGTATTTTTCCAATTCCTCCTAAAATTTATCTAAGGATATGGTTTAGGGAGTCCAGTATAAATGCTCTAAATTGGCCAAATTGATAACACGATGACTAAATTGGCCGATGAGGTAAAACACTTGGACCATTTTGACATTTAAGCCAAAAATTAATAGTAATATACCATATATGACGGGGCTCTATGGACCACGAAGCCCATAAAGCCCAGTAAGCCCAATAAGGCCATAAAGCACCTTAGGCCATGGAGTACCTTCATCCCATGAAAGACACTACAAAGCGGATAGTAGGCAAGGACACGTGGCAGCCACACAAGCCATGTCCACGAGTCCCACATCGAAATACCACACCAAGGTATCTCATACATTTGTCTATAAATAGGGTATTTGACCTATTACACGAGGAATGACAATTTGATTACCCTAATCATACTTGCTTACTTCATTCTTATCTAACTTAAGCTTTGGAGAGCATTCGGCTGGTACCACAAAGGTGCCAAGGTCCATGACATTTAGGGTCTCTTCTGCAGTAATTCGTGCGGCATCAGACACTCATACAGCCTTCTCAGTCGTCTCCACCTTCGCTTGGAGCTCCACCAGCTTATGTTCGGCCGTCTCCTTCTCCTTATGAAGCTGATGGTGCTTCCTCAAAGCCTCATTTGCCTTCGCAATTTGGACCTTGGCTTCGGCAGTCTTCGCCAGGGATTGGCTATGGGCACGAGTGGACTTCCTCATCATCACGAACATGTCCATTGAGCTCTCCATCAAAAATCACAAGTCCATCACGATCGGCATTAAGGCAAAAATACATAGCCATCACCGCAGCAATACTTACATCGGCCTGAAGGATAGACGTCTGGACGAATGGAGTCAATCTCCTCCAGCTCCAGCTACCCCTATCAATTAGGGTGTTGATGAAGGGCACAGTCTTCCGAAGACAGGCCATAGTGATTTTCTCCTTTCCTTTGGCCTGGTCTATCTTCTCTTCTTCGTCATATTTGAAGATGCCCTTCAACAGCGCAAGCACCTTCGGCTTATTCCACGCAAGCCCCAAGTCCAACGCCTCCTCAAATTGGTGTTTCCCTTCCACCTTCTCCATAAGTGCCTCCGTTTGAAGTGTCATCTACTACACATTGTTCGTCGCAGCATCGACATGGGCCTCTGCTGGGGAAGAAGCCTCATTCTGTAAGAGGGCTTTGGGTTCATCGCCCTCACCTTCTTCTTGTGTCTGGTAAGACGGCGCTAATCGTGATCGGGCAACTCTATTCTCGAAGTCACTGCAGAAAGACAAAAAATTGAATCAACACAATCGACATAGCAACATCAACATTCAGTGTACAATGAGTTCAACATACTTACTCTTGTCAACCAACTTGACTTCAATCTGGTTTGCTGCTGAAAGCAAATTCCTCCACTCCTAATCGACTAAAGAAGTGGTGACCCTCACTCTCTAGAAAACCACCCCGTCTTCTTCGGTAGGAACCGATTGTTGTTTTCTTGCAAAACAAAAGTGGAGCAAGCACATCAAGGTTCGGCCATTTACCCAAAAAAATAATAATTAAAATAAATAAATAAAAAGGATACTACCGATCCGATCCTAACACCTACCCAAAGACTGGAAGTGTGTGGGGATCCGTTTTCCACTATTGACTTCGGATTTTTTATCTCCCAATTGCCGAACGCGAAGCATTGACGTTTTCTCCATGACTTTTGTGACGAAGGTACATCACCCACGAAGTAACTCTGCTCATTCGCCTTCAGATAGTTGGTTTGCACCCAACCACCATTCTCCGTATCCATGGCCTTCGCCTTGGTGACGCTATAGAAATAAGAGAACTATTCGTATGTTGGTTTAGCCTCCTTAGCCCGGCAGAAGACAGCATACGACCCCAACAAGGTTATAAAAAATTGGGGTTCATCTGTACTTGAGCATACGTGATTTGAGCCAACATCTTCTACACCCATGGATGCAACGACATCCGAAACTATAAAGGAAACATAGCTGTGAAAATGGCCACATGTCCTTTAGGAGGTGCTCTCAAAAACTCATTCTCCCCATGGATCCAGAACCCTACCGATTTCGAAATTCCCCATAAATCCTGAAGCTAAACCATTTTGTCTTCGGCTTGTTGATTCTCCTCCAAGTTATCTATGTCTCATTGTTCCACAAAGGACTTGGCTGTGGGCACCCTTACCCTACCTCTAACCACAGTAACCAACGTCGAGGACGAACCCTTGGCCCTTAACCCCCGTTCTTCCAGACATAGATGCTTCAAAGTGATAACCCACTCGATGTGCTGGAGGCTGGGTATCTCCCATCAAATGGTCACAGTATACCATAGTCTCATCTACCCCATTGTCCAAAACGGCCACACCCATGGGGCCCAATTCAGCATGTGTTGATTCAGGCTTAGAATAATTATGATCAGCAACTTCCTGAATCGATGTCGTTGCCTTGCAGAACCCATCTTTGGCAGCGGCAATGGTACTTCTCACATTCTCAGACTCACTCTCTGACATATACAAACAAAACAGAAAGGAAACTAAGCACTCGCCACAGATTCAACCTACGGTTTTCCTAAGGTTTTCACTTCCTAAAAATCGCCTTCACTAGGTGTTCATGCAAGTTCTACCTACGTTCATCCAACATTCAACTTAAAAAGGACATTTGATTCAAAGAAAGGGAAATAAAAAATTCGTACCTTATTAAAACTGCAATGAAGTTTCTGCTGGAAATCGCACCGCCATAAGCTTCGTCGTCGGAAATCGCCTCAAACTCTCCTTATAAATTCTCTCCAACGCCATGTGTTTCATCACAATGCTTGCACTCCCCTTTTATACCACGACTGAACCCACCAATCACGATGCCCACGTGGCACCCATTTAGGCATGGCACATAAGCCAAAGCGTTGTTCCATTGATTGGCAAGTTCGCATTGGCCTGGTACCCTACCGATCGGCACACACTCGAAGGGTTAGCGTGGCCAACCCACTAGCCGATATCCAGGCCCCTACCGATCGGCACAACCTCAAAAGGTTAGCATTAGGGGTAGACACGGTCCGGTCTGAAGCTCACACCGAAACTGGTACTATTCATCTGGTCCAATCCAATTTAAATTAATTTTTTTGAAAAATTGGCCGGTCCGGTTTTGAATGGTTCCAGTTTTAAACCAATTTTTTAATTTTATTTATTATTTATCTTATTTTTAAAAATACAAATTCTAATAAATAAGTTATTTTTTGGGTTTGAAAATTAACAAATGATCCAATTAATATAATGGGAAATGTTTTGAAGTTGAACTTGGAAAAATATTAATTATAAAATTAAAAATAAAGCATTAGATTTAAAAAATATGTATATAAAAAAAAAACATAACTGGTCTGGTCCGGTCCGATTCCGGTGCGGTGCGGTGTGAAACTGAAACAGGTTTGGTCCAGTTCCGGTCCGATTTGTTGACTTTTTTGGTCAATTGGTTTTTTTCTCCCGTTTCGGTCCGGTTCGGTGCTCCAGTTTTTCGGTCCGGATTCCCACCCCTAGTTAGCGTGGCCAACCCACCAGCCGATCGCCTGGTACACTACTGCTCGACATACCCTCAAAGGGTTAGAATGGCAGCCCCTGCTACCGATCGACATCTTACCTTCACCCCTACAACAGACCGCATCCCTTCGATACCTTGGCCGAAGTCGATCATTCCGTCTGCATCCATCGACCACTGCATCCACTTTCTTTGGCCGATTCCATTTCGTTCGGCACCTGAACACGTGAACAATGTGGATATTTTCAGATATTTTGCAGGCTTTGGGCCTTAAGTCTAAAACTTCACCGTTCACTTAATTTGTTGTGTGGTGAAGAGCACGAGATTTTTACCCTTTTACATCAATCGCAGTTGGCTCGAACCTAAATTGAATTATTTTTATAAAAACAAAATACAAGGGGGGAACCAACCCATGTCGTTGGGTTCAGGATAAATGCTCTTAATCACTTGAGCTACAAGCCTCTTATAATTATCTTTCAATTTTTGATCGGTTAGAAGAGTGGAGATTCAGATTTGAGACATCTTCCGACATAGCGGAGTCTTTGCGCTTCCTCTGCTTGAAATATGTAGCGGATACACTTTTCTTGAGTTCCAATTTAATAGACGATAATTGATTAATTAAAATAAGGGGTTGTTGTAGAAAAATGGCCCCTGCGCTTTCTTCTTAACTTAGGGACTTTCATAGAGGTTATTAAGCAGCCATGAATTGGCTGGTGATATCTAATTTGTTGTTGTCATAAGCTGGTTATCAACTTATATGGTTCTGGCAAATTCTATTGAACCTATTAAAACCAAGTTCGTAGGAAACCCAAAGTTGGCCATGAGGATCCTTGGTTCTGGTCACGGAGCTGTATTGGGCAAGCCCATGACCTTATTCCTCATATATATGGTTTGCCACCACCAAGACACAGTAATTTGGGTAATTCTGGTGTACACTTACGCACTAGATTAAAGAATGACCGAAATTCCTTGTAAACGGCTTGACCGGTCAAAGTCGGTTTGGTTATCGCTTGTCCACAAGAATTCGATCTACAAACCCATATATGAAGGGATTGGATGCACTCGTTTGGTGCTTATCCAAAAAACACTAAAAGGTTTGGAGATGAAATAATCTAACTTTTGACCTCTTCTAATATTAGAATGAGAAATACAACTATAGCAAGATCTATAACTTAGGATTACTTAGATTTCTTTTTCTTTTTGGGGCCAAATGTCACCACCAAAACACTTGTGACATAGCCAAATATGAGTATATGATCCCCAACGATGTGCTCAGCAAAAGCAATAATAATTGTGAAGTTTACTCTAACTATGTCCTCGACCATAAGCCCCCCCCCTCCCGCAGAAAGGTTAAAGATAGAGAATCAAGTTGAACCAATGAAGGCTAATACATGATCCTAAAATAAAGCCATGATAATTTAACCAACAAATCACAAGAACATAATGAGTGTGGCCATTAAGGAGACGTCTTTCGTGGACCACTAATTCCTGAGATTTGAGGTTCTTAAATTAACAAGGCTTATTAAAGGGTAAATTGCAGTTTTGCCCCTTGAACTATAAAGTAATTCGAACTTACCCCCTTAAATTATTTCGTCTACCGATTTAGTCCCTCAACTCGTAATAAATAGTCAATTTCTCCCTTATCGTTAAGTTTATCTAATTTCATCAATTTTTCTGTTAATAACAAGGGCAAATTTGTAATTCTAACTTAAAATTCATAAAAATATCGTAAATAATTAACTTTTAGAAGAAAAAAAAAATCTTTGGGGGAGAAGAAATCGGTAGGGGTGGGGGTTCTATGGGGAGAATAAAATTTTTTTTTCTTCTGAAAGTTAATGATTTATAATTTTTTTATGAATTTTAAGTTAAAATTACAAATTTGCTATTAACAGAAAAATTGATGAAGTTAGATAAACTTAACGGTAAGGGGGAAATTGACTATTTATTACGAGTTGAGGGACTAAATCAGTAGACGAAATAATTCATGAGGTAAGTTTGAATTGCCTAATAGTTCAGGGGGCAAAATGACTAAAAATCCGAAAATGATGCAACTGCGTTCACCAAAAAAACATAACATTGATGTGACTGTTTTTATAATATAAAAACAAACAATACCCTCTCTCTCTCTAGTTAGATAGAAAACCCTAGCCGTCGTCATCCTTGGGGGAGGGGGGAAGGAGACTACTCTTCCTCCCCTCTCCTTCCCTTTCCCATTTTCTTCACCCTTTTACTCTTACCATCTTCTCGGTGGTGGTCTCGGTGATTGATCTTTTGTTTTGGTTGTTTATTTTGCAGATTGGAGTTCCTATAGAAGATGTACAACAACGTTTTGGGTGGATTTACTTTCTTTAGGTATACTTGTTTGTCCTCGTGACGACTAGGTGGTTGAGCGATTTTTATTTACTTTCAGTCTCTTGCGTTGTAATAATTACATCAACTCTCATGAGTTTAGTTTTTGCTACTTGTATTTGTTATGGCATTCGTGGCAGATAGTCTTTGTGCCTGATTTATGAATACAATTATCGTCTTTTTCTAAATTTAAAAAACAAAAACAAAAACAGGGAGACTGTCCACAACATTTTTTTTTGGCCAAACGCTAGAGAGATTGCATTTATAAATTACGCCATAAGTGCAGTACAAACAGAGTGACTGTCCATAACATTGAAATCTTGTTCCCCTAAAACACAATATGTTCTTGGCAAGAAGCCATGTGTTGCCTCTTTTCATGAGAAACATGTTTTTCATTTTGTCTTTGGGAAGGAAGGATTCTTAATCTGATAGCTTGTAGGTTTATTTTTCCTCAACATACTTTCTTTTATTTTATGAAAGACGATGGAACATTCGAACTTAGAATCTCTTCAAAACTAAGAGAAAAAATTGTCTGTTAATTGAATTGCCATTTTTAAGTATCCCTTTTTCATCTTCCTTCTTCCACTTAATTGTATATAGAAGAATAAAAGACATACATTTCGTTAGTCACTTATCTTTTACCAAACTTTCATGCATATTCATTGTTTTGATCTCATTTTGTTATTACTAGAAAACATATTCTACTGCTTTTACATTTTTAAAAAAGCTGATGTACTCATAATTAACATTAACATTCTCATATTGTAATAATCTTTTTTGTATGAAACGTTACCGGACGAGTCCTAATTAATATTTGTTTGAACCACTATTCTATGGTCTATTTTATACGTTCTTCTTATTTTGGAACCCCAAAAAGAAGTGAGCATTTTTGCTCATCATTTTAACCCTAGTTGTTCCTTCACAACCATCCTCAATACTTGACACATGTCCAAAGGCATAACTGTAGTTAATTTTTGCTTTGTATTTATGGAATCATGGTTATGCCTATAGACACATGTCAAGTGTTGATGATGATGGTGATGGTACACCTTGGGTTAAAGTGGTGAGAAAAAATGCACCCCAAAAAGAAACAGGTAGCAGTTGTAATTCATGGTTTTACGTGAAAAGATAACTGTGAGGAAGAAGAAAAGCGTTGGGAGGCGATGTCGGCCATACTTGTCTTGTCTTCCATAGCAAATAATGTTCCAAGGGATTTCAGCTGTTCGTTTGTTTGTTTGCGTCTGAGAAAAGCCCACAAAAATATATATATTTTTTGCTTTTGGATTTATAATTTTTTTTAATGAATGAAAGGTACCCAAGAAGACTAAACCTTTTCCAGGCTCGAGGCCACCCCATGCTTTTTCTTTTTTTTTAAGATTTCAGATTACATACACATGGCGGACTTGCAACCACATCTTTCATTTCTCCTTTTTATAATGTGCATGAATCATGGGCCACGCAATTAGTTTTTTTATATTAGTACTAAGTTTCAGTGGCACCATACGTGTTAGATAACTTCTTTAGCTTTAATTTAATACTTTAACTTTGAATTGAGATGCGGTCTCAATGAAGTGATTTCTACTTTTGGGAATTTGAATTTTCTAGGAATTTGCATTTGTAGGAATTTCCATTTATAGGAATTTTCTATTTATAGGAATTTTCTATTTTTGGGAATTTTCTATTTTTGGGAATTTTCTACTTTTGGGAATTTTCCTTTGTAATGATATAAGTAGATGTTTTTTCGTTTTCGTTTGGTCTGCTAATTAATATACTAGTGTGTTACTTACCGACCTAGATTAACCAGATTAGGCACCGTTTTATTAAGACTTTCATTTGATTATCTTCTTAATATAAACCCTAAAGTACTAACTCTAAACTCAAATTCCTTAATTTTAAACTCTCAAACCACTTAAAAGATGAGCAGAAAGACCCCAATTCGTCATATATACTTTGACAAAACATAATATAATTGTATCATTGTTTTAAGGACCACAAAAGACAAGTGACGTGACTGACGCAAAGCATCCCAAGATTGAACCAACAATGGATATGGATCTTCTGCCGTGACATGCCAAAGGAGAAAACTTTACCTTATAATCAATTGGATGGTCCTTATCAGCACATAGTTTCCTTTTTGTCTTATATGACACACTTTATTTTGTTTTATAGCAACCATAGCCAAAAACCTGTTGCCTCCGTCCAAATCAACAGGGATATGACTATTTTGTTATTTCCGATCAAAAATCTGTTACGTCCATCCAAATTTCATAGACACAAGTTTCTGTAATAATTGTGTCTTCAAAATTTTAAAGACAAAAACAAAAAGAAAACTGAACAATTGCATAAGAAACCACGCTCAATTTTAATAATATTACTGTGAAAGCGAGAAAACAAGAAAGAAAAAAGACTAACGAAAAGCATTTTGAATATATAAATATATAATTAACCATGTCATATATATATTCATAAATTAAGAAAGCATATGTAACGCTAATAATCAATAGCTCCATAGACGACTTTCTGCTCCGTCTGAATTACCGGACGAGTCGGGATAATCAGACGGTCTCGGCGGAGACAGAAGCATTCCCTCTGCCATGTTCGCCAGCAAATTTGGCATCCCGAAAAGCTCTTCTTCATCCATTCCCACAGATGACGCCAAACTCGTACTACTCATCATCATCATATCGTATTCGTAATTCGTCTGCCTCTCTATGAGCCTAAGACTGTTATCCGGCTCCTCATTCCCTTGTAGTGCTGCTGCTGCTGCAGCGGCGGCAGCAGCACTACGAATATCCTGCGGAGACGTGGATGCTGGCACAGGATACGAGTCCATGGAGCTAGGAAAGTTGAGAACAGCATCGCCGCGCTTGAGAGCTAGCGCGGCCACGTCATAGGCTGCTGCAGCCATCTCCGCAGTTGGGAAAGTCCCAAGCCATATACGTCTAGTCTTACGTGGCTCTCGGATCTCGGACACCCATTTTCCTCCCCGACTCCGGATTCCATGGTACCTAGACTTCTGGGAAGGGTTTGACGCCATGGTGGTGGGCTTTGGCAATTTCTGATTCTGTATATACCTGAGCTATAGCAGTACTCTTGTGGAGTGGAGGGGAGGGTATTTTGGTAATTTAACAAGTTTTGTAGGTGAAGGGGAGAGAGAGAGAGGAGAGTGTGGTGAAGGAGGCAGAGGAGGACGGTCAAATATTTGGCGCAGAGTTAGTGAGTATTTGGATTTAGGTGAGCCATGATATATATATAGATAGGTAGGGATGTAAATTGTAGAGGGTGTGTGTGGGGACTGTCCGACTGTGTATGGAAGGAAGGTGTTATTGGAAGAGAGAAAGAGGAAGGGACCCGCTCAAAATTGGTAGCTAGCATGCACCCTGGCCACTTGATATTTGTGGAAGCTTTAAAAATGATAGTGGCAATTAAAAATGATACAATTTTGGAGAAAGGTTTGTGTATGCCAATTCGCAATTGCATGGTGTTTTTAGTGGGGATATACCCCGGGCCTTCCCAGTTACCATAATTCATAAGCTCTATCCACATACTACAAGGATTTGTAATAATATTTTTGGAAAATTTCGGTTAATAGTTGAAAATTTTAAATATGTCCAACAATTTGAAAGGTTAAAATTGGCTCAAAATTGAAAAATTACACGGAAAGCTAAAAAAACTATCATGTGCTATTACTTAGATGTTGTTATCCTTCATTTAGTAACTCATCTATATCTATTTCATCGTTAAGTCGTATTTAGTTGAACATAAAACTAATCATTATGTGTAGTCTAAGATTTAAACCTCAATATATTACGAAATTCAGAATTATTGGAATTTTGAAATACATTCCAATTCCAATCCAATATTTTTCGGAATTTTTGGATTTTGAAACTCTCGGATGTCCTAATTGATTTGGACTTGTCAAAATCTGAAAATTTTATATCAGAATCGATTGAAATCGGAATTTCCAATCCAAATTGCACCCTCGAGAGTTGATATATGGGTGTTAATTAATATCCTGAAATCAAATAACATAAGTTGCATTCTTAAGTTTTCTGTGAAATTTTGGTAGTGTGGTAGTTTGTCTTGATTTGATTTGATTTACCATGCAAATTATTATATTCTGCAATTCAGAAAATGGGATTGTAGTTATATCTATAGAAGAACAGATTAAAACCCAAAACTGTCCATTTCCAAAGGCCCCTTATATCTATAACAGGTTATTGCTGAAATTGCTATGTTGAACTTGGTAATTGCCAAGAGGAGGGAGGAAGAGGGCCGGAAAGAAATTTGGAAGCATTTAAATTCCAATCACTAAACAAAGGTCAATTGATTTGACATGATTAAACACAGAGCTTTTCTGTTGATTAGGAGCTCTTCGACCAACCCAAAAAATAAGGTGGTAGCTAGTTAGCATCACTATTCTGATCAAAATTAATTAGAATTAGCTGCAAGCCAAGCTATAGCTATAGAGTATCTCCTATTATATTTGTGAAGGGATAATATTATTTTGCTATTTTCGACTAATATGTCACGAGAAAGTATTATCACGTGTGTCATATCATTATTTGTCGGAAATAACAAAATATTGTTATTCCCATTTTAAGGAAGTCTGTGAACATATAGTGGGTAGCCAAATGAATATGTTGATGTCTACTAAAATATAATTTGTTGGAGATATTTGGGCCATGGTGTGGCTTGACAATATATAATGATTTTGGCCAAAAGTGAGGCACTATTTTATGCATGGCTCTTAGAAAGCTGGGCCCCTGTGTTCCCCTCACATGATTTTAAGCCTAAATTTAGCCACAGTTTCCTTTAATGGAATCCACAATTGAAGTCCTTCTGGGTAATAGCATTACAGTATTACGGGGACATGAGGAATCTTTCTTTCCTTTCATTGGGTATGTCAGGAGCAATCTTTTTTTAATAAAACTAATATCTAATTAGGTTTTGAGATGTACTATTGTTGGATCTTTATGGTAAAGAAAAAGAAAAGAATAATATACATCGTTGTCTAGAGATTTTAATATATTATTAATAAACTGTAAGATTTCCTGGTAATAATAAACTTCACCAATTTTAGAATCTGTATTTATGGTGAAGTTTAGCAAATCTGGTGCTAGATTCTAAAATTGCATGAAGTTTACGGATTTCCAAACACATAAAAGTTTTCAATCCATATAAAAAGAATGAAAATCAAATTACAACGGTCAAAACCAACAGGAACAAAGGAAGCCAACAAAACAAAGTGAACAGCCAAGGAACCCAGTAAAGAGAAAGCTATTCAATTCAATGAATCCACATTTAGTAAACTTTTCTACTTTACATTGTACTCATAAACGACTCACGCTAATCTTTTTCGTTACAAATAAATAATATATGAATCATTAAATGGAGAAACTCCACAATTTGACATCAGCATCGGTTCCCATGTCATCCCAATTCATGTAGCCACCTAAGCATTGAGGTGGAGAAAGAAGAAGGCCTTGAGCCATGTCATCAAGCAACCATGGCATGTCAAACACTTCCTCCTCATCCCAATAGGACCAGCTCAAGCTTCTGCTTTTTTCCATATTCACACTACCCTTCTTCTTCTTCTCTTCCACCTGCACCACCATTCTCTCCTTCTCATCACTGCTGCTGCTGGACACTCCACCAAACTCCACTGGCCTAAACCCCTCAGCTGCCTCCGCGGCCGCTCTCCGAATATCCATTGCATCCATGGAAGCAGGCACGGGCAGCCTCCACGCGGAGTCAGCGAAGTTGAGGCAGGCAAGCTTCCCTCTAAACGCCAATGCCGCCACGTCATGTGCACGAGCAGCCATCTCCGCCGTCGGATAAGTCCCGAGCCATATCCTGGACTTCGTCTTCTTGGGCTCTCTCATTTCACACACCCACTTGTCATTGTTCCTCCTCCTCACGCCCCTATAAACAGGGTGCCTGGTCTCCTTGAAAACCCTCCTCCCGGCTCGCTTCTTTGGTCGGCTCGACGCCAATATGACGTCCTCGTCTGACCAAGAAGCCCTTAGAGTGGTGACGCTGGCGTCGGAGAACGAACTTGACTCGGGCTGGTCGACGGAGTCAGAAAAATGAGTGAAGAACCCGTTCATTAATGTAAGATATGTATGAATGGTTTGGTGTTTTAGCTTGGTTGAGTTTCTTGAGCTGAAATTGGAAGTGAGGGAGAGGGACTTTTATAGATTGGGGATTGCGTGGCAGATGCGTAAACACGGAGTGTAAGGAAGGAGAGTAAGGAAGGAGACATGTGGGGCAAGCTCGAAATGTGGCTTTACTACTGGAGTGGCAAGTTCCCTCTGTAAACAGACAAAGGGGGATTCATTGGAGGCTGGAGGAAAATAAGATTGCTTTGACTTGGCTCTGCCACGTGGCAGGTAAAACACACTGAGCTTGGTCTTTTGGTCGAAAGCACATTGAACTCAATAAACTAATTAGTAAAGTGGGTGTTTTTTCAATCACACGTGGTTTTTTTGTTACTCAAAATTGACACGTTTCTTCCGGATGTGTGTGTTTCAAGTGTGCTGTACGTGGCTGCCACTCACACCTGACCTCAGTCCTCAGCTGATGTGGGCTACTGCAATATTTTTTGATTTTGTTTTTCTTTCTCACTAATTACATCCTTACCAGTAATATAATTTAGTACATTTATCAACGTATTATATTATAAGTGAATATTTATTAATATTATTTCTAAAAAAGGAAATATTAACGTTGTCGTCCACTTATAACACGTGCACAACCTATTATATGAAAAAAGGGAGTGTAAGTTGACAAAAAAAAAAGAGTGGGAGCATATAATTTTCAACAAAGAGAGTGTAAGTAGACAAAATAAAAATGAGAAAATAAGTTCTCTTGATTATATGTCATTTGCCAATAAAAATGTTGAGTTTTCACAAGCAGATGTTCCATTACATTAATTAAAGTTTCATTTAGAATTTGTGTCATGACTCATGGTTGATTGATCTGCTATACACCTGAGAACAAGACATATGTCTTTCATATTGTTTTATTTCGTTGACCTTTTATTTAATCAAGTTTATTTTTATGTGACCCACAAACTCTACTTTAGTCCGGTCCAGTTCGATTGTTTGCATGAAAAGTCGGGATTACGTAACCCATTAGCGCACCTCATGCGTAATACGACGACTGTTGTATGGTGACGTTGGCAAACCGGTTCACAGCTAATCCGGCTCTGAGACGAGATTTTTATCCACGGGACACGTGAACATTGTGGATATTTTCAGATATTTTGTGGGCTTTGGGCCTCAAGTCTAAAACCCCACCGTCCCCTGTATTTGTTGTGTGATAAAGAGTTCAGGATTTTGGGCATTTTATATCAATTTCAGTTGGCCTGAAACTAAATTGTATTATCTTTCTGTTTTCATCGGTTAGAAGAGTGGAGATTCGAATTCGAGACCTCTTCCGATATAAAGAGTCTTTCCGCTTCCTCTGCTTGAACAATGCTGTGGTTACAATTTTCTTTGAACTGGGTGATTATCTGATGTGTGAGGCAAATTCAATTGACCCATAAAAACCAAGTTCGTGGGAAACCTATAATTGGCCATGAGTCAGCGAGCTTTTTTGGGGTAGCCCATGGCCTTATTCACCAGATATTATTATATTGGGCTTGACAAAATTACACAGAATTCGTCTTAAATTTCAGCAACAAATATATTTTTGTGGGATAATGATAGGGAGATCACATACCAACGTGTCTCAAACTTTGCATCAACGTGCTTGCCTATATGAACCATATATTGATACATAACTCTGTATCAGTTTTATATCAATTTCAGTTGGCTTTAAACTAAAGTATTTTCTGGGGTGAGGAGAGCCCTATTTGCAGGAGCAACTTTGAAATTTTAAGAGCAAGTGCAAAATAAGTAAATGAGCCTCTTCATTATAACAAAAAATTGGACCATATATGTTGATGTTAAATTAACAACTAAAACTCATCGCAGCTGTAACTTAGGATCACTAAGATTTTTTAATTCTTTGGGAGCCAAATGTCACCACCAAAACAAATGTGACATTTGGCCAAATATGTGTATGTGATCCGCAATGATGTTCTCAGCAAAAGCAATAATAATTGTGAAGTTTACTCTAAACTATGTCCTGGACCATAAGGCCCCCCCGCTGAAAAGTTAAAGGCTAATAGTGTACATGACTAAAATAAAATCATGATAATTCAACCAACAAATCTAAAGAACATAATTAGTGTGGCCATTAAGGGACGTCTTTCGTGAACCACTAATTCCTGAGTTTTGAGGACCCCTCTGAAGCGTTTTCTGAGGCTGGAGAGATACAGGGGCCCAACACACATACATATCGAGTTCCCTTCTTAAATTAAGAAGCATTATTAAATGATGCGACTGGTTTTACCCAAAAAAAAATAAAGAACACTGATGTCGAAGGGATTTAGCCCAGTAAAAAAGGGCGTTGACGTATAGATAAGTGGTATTAAATTTGTACCATCATGACACTGTGATTTAAAAAAAAAAACATTGATGTGATTGTATTTACAAATTAAAACAAACAAAAACGGGGTGACTGTTGAAAATATTGTTTAGATTCAGAGAACTTGTAGAGGAAGAAGATGAAAATGTATTCTTGATTTCTGTCGTTCTATTTTCAGATAAGTACAGCTATGCTTATATATTGTTCTAATTAACAGTAACAAATAAGCTGTTACACTAACTCCCTCAACTATTTTCTAAAACTATAACAATCATGACTAATCATCTCATGATACTTGTTTTGACAAGTGTCCTATTCATACTATCAACTGTCAACATTGAAAGCTTGTTCCCCCTAAAACACAATATGTTTTGGGGAAGCATGATTAACATGTTTTTCGTTGTCTTTGGGAAAAAATATTAATATGATAGCTTGTAATTTTTAGTCGTCATAACATATTTTATCAAAAAAAAAGGCATTCGAACTTGAAATCTCTTTCAATGTTGGAAAAGAAGAACTTCTAAACTAAGAGCTATGGATATCCTAACATTTACTTAAGTCGTTTTTTAATTGAATTACCTTTTTGTGTGTGTCAAAGTTGAAAGATTGCATTCATAATTTAGGTGTAAAGACCGTCAACCACAATGACCAATACAAATACAATAACCACAAAGAGTTATAACCCTATTAGTTTTAAGGAGAAGCTCTTCCTCAATTTTAAGAAGCCAAATCTTGCTCATTTTTAATAATATTCTCATAGTATAATCTTCTTTTGTGAAACGTTACAAGATGTGTCCTAATTTATTTATTTTGAACTACTATTCAATGACCTATTTTATATTTTTCTTAGTCTGGAACCTAAAAATGAAATAAGTAGCAGTTGAAATATATAGTCAGCTTCATGGTTTTATGTGAAAAGCTGTGTTGAGAGAGAGAGAGAGAGATGCATCACCTACTGATAAATTGCGAGGAAGAAGAAAAGCGTTGGGAGGCGATGTCGGCCATATTTGTCTCTCACAGCAAGGAAGTTGACACTTTTTTGCATATTGAAATAATGTTCCAAGGATTTCAAGAGTTTGTTAGTTTTTAGCGTCTGAGAAAAGCCCACAAACATATATTTTTTCTTTTGGGATTTTTAATTATTTTTATGAATGAAAGGTACCCAAGAAGACTATCAACACACTCAAGGCCCCCTCCACCCCATCTTTCCCCTTTTAAGATTTCAGATTTCATACACGTGGCCGACTTGCAACCACATCCTTCATTTCTCCTTTTTATAATTTGCATAAATCATGAGCCACGCAATTAGCCAATACAGAATCTTGCAAAAGAGTATACATATTTTATATTAGTATCAAACTTCAGTGGCATAGCTTATAGATAAGTTCTTTACTACTTTTATTATTTTTTTATTTTTTTAAAAAAGCGATGGTATTTTATTGGTCTCCACACCAATGGATTCGGTCGTCAGTTAGTACTTAAAGTTGGAACGATTGAGATGCGATCCCAATTACGTGATTTATATTTTTGTGAATTTCTATTTATGGTAATTTCCATTTTTGGTAATTTCCATTTGTAGGAATTTCTATTTTTAGGAATTTCTATTTGTGGGAATTTCCATTTTTAAGAATTTCCAGTTTTAGGAGTTTCTATTTGTGGTCATTTCTATATTTGTATACTTTTTTTGTCCTTCTTTGTAATATAATAGCGTGTCACTTGCCGACCTAAGTTAACGACAATTGTATTATAAGTATAAATAAAAAAACCATATTTTCTTTGAGGAAGGGGGCATTGTCTTCTCACTGCGGACAGGCTGCTGAGGTCAAACTTGTTGGAATTGCCACAAATTTCTTCGTGCCTATTTGTGTGGGTATATAAAAAGGGCCCACATGATATGACAATTGACGAGATGTTATTGTCCTCAAGGCTCAAGCCAACGAACAAGCGTATTTAGTTTCGACCAAAAACCAAGGCGTATTTATTTTCGACCAAAAAACAAGGCGTATTTATATATAAAACAACTAGAGAGAAGACTCATCAAGATATACTTGTATGCTTGTTGATGTGCAAAAATATATACTGAAATTCTCCTAAGAAATTTGATAATCTTCTTAATATAAACCCTAAAACACTAACTCTAAACTCAAATTCCTTTTAGTTTTAAACTCTAAAACGTTATTGCTTTTGATTAAAAAAATAGTATAGTTCGAACCTCCATGGTATAATTTGTGTATGTATGAGAAATTTTCTTCCTTTCAGTTTAGACTATCGTTTGTACTAAATATATATATATTAAAAATGAATAGTATGATCACATACAAGATAAGTAGAAGATCCCTTTCGTCAGTGTCGCATCTAACAAAACACATACACACATTTATATAATTGTATAATTGTTTTAAGAACCACACAAAAACCAAGTGACGTGACACAAAGCATCCCAAGAATTGAACCAATAATGAATGGAATACTGCTTGCCTATTTTTCAGTAAGGAGATACTTTTCATTTATGTTAATTATAATTTGATATATATGCAAAAATAATTTATAAAAATATAAAAAGAAAAACTTCTACACACATGCCACACTGTTATTGGCATGAATATAGAAGCTTCTACTTATATGGTAAGAAGAGGTATTTTCCTAATGGATATGGATCTTCTGCCTTGAAGTTTTAAGCATTTCTCACCTGCCTTGCGAGAAAGCTTTACCTTTCAATCAATTGGGTGGTCCTAATCGATGGTTTCATATCAGCACATAATATTTTTGTTTTTTGGTCTCATACAAGTCAGTATGTCGCTTACAAGCTTGGATCCTCTGCCTCTCTGTAAAGGCACACTCCATTGGTTTGATCGCAAGCAACCATATATATATGGCAAGGAAAAAATCTGTAGCAGAAAAGAGATACTCCATTCAATTCAAATCTCATAAACAAGAGTTTGTGCTATATCATCAAACTATTTTCTTACAATAAAAAAAACAATATTGAAGATGAAAACCCGCTGAATTTTAATAATATGTATTGGGAAAGAGAGAGAGAGAAAAAAAACTAAAGCAAACCACACCCTAGGACAGCTATTAATTGTACATGGGAAACGAAATATCACCGCAAATAGCTAATGAACTCTACGTTTTGAATATGTATATTATATGTATAATTAATTAATAAAGGATATTCAAGCATATATAATAATAAATCAAAAGCTCCACAGACCACTTTCTCCTCCGTCTGAATTGCCCGAGGAGTCAGGATAATCAGACGGTCTCGGCGGAGACAACAGCATTCCTTCTGCCATTTCGGCCAACAAATTCGGGATCCCAAAAAGCTCTTCTTCATCTATTCCCACAGATGACGCCAAACTGGAACTATTCATCATCATCCTTATGTCGTCCTCTTGCTTCTTCTGCCTCTCTCTGTGCTTCAGACTGTTATTGGCCTCCTCATTCCACTGTAGTGCAGCAGCGGCGGCGGCGGCACTGCGAATGTCCTCCGGTGACGTGGATGCTGGCACTGGATACGAGGCAATGGAGCTCGGAAAGTTTAGGACAGCATCGCCCCGCTTGAGAGCGAGAGCCGCGACGTCATAGGCGGCCGCAGCCATCTCCGGGGTTGGGTAAGTCCCGAGCCATATCCGCCTAGTCTTACGTGGCTCACGGATTTCGGACACCCATTTTCCGCCCCGGCACCGGATTCCATGGTACCCAAGGTGCTTCCCGCAAGAGCTTGATGCCATGGTAGTGGCGAGTGGAGGGTGTTTTAGTAATTGAACAAGCTCTGGTGCTGAAGAGAGGGAGAGGAGAATGTGGGATGGTTGGTTTAAAAGGGTGTGGTTGAAGGAGGGGCCTGAGGAGGAAGAAAGGTCAAGGGGTGGGTATGGACAGGTCAAATATATTTGGCGCAAGTGAGTATTTTTTATTTTGGTCAGCCATGATATATATAGGAAAATGATAGGCTTATCACATTTTTCATATCACATTTATACCACATCTCTAATAGAGAGTGTGTTCCATTGTATTGGTGGGCTCCACCTCTATTAGAGATGTGGTATAAATGTGGTATGAAAAATATGATAAGCCTAGCATTACCCTTTCGTATATATAATTAGGTAGGGATGTAATTGTTAAGGCTTGCGTGGATTATATGTGGAAGAAAGGTAGACATGTGACAAAAATATGTCAATCGAACATTCATGACAAAAAAAAAAGGTGGATTGTAGAAAACTCATTCAAATGCGAGATAGAACTAAATTTAGAGAAGATAAGTTTTAGAGAGATAGTTTTGTGAGAAGGATTTAATTGAGGAATTTGCCCAAAAGAAGTTATGTGGAACTTCAATGAGTATAGCTCATAAGAAATCACAACAAGTGGCTTCTTATTCAAAACACTCCAAGAGACTTATTCACCAATATAAAAGAAAAAGGGAAGAAGATAGCAGATGGAAGGAGGGGGCAGTGACGCTTCTTCCTCCTCTCTTATTGAGTTTTTTCTTTGGGTTGAGAAAGAGAGACTGCAGCTAAGGTTTTTATTTTTATTTTTATAACATTTGTAAAAAGTAGTAATCATACACCATAAGATGCATTCATTCTCAAGTTTTGAGATGCGAAATTTTGGTAGTGGAAGACATTTTTGTCATCCACTAGCTAGTTTGTCTTGGTTTACATGATTTGATTTAATCATCCAAATTATTTCCCGATTGCTCTGTTAAATTTGGCAAGAAATTTGGAAGCGTTTAAATTCCAATCACCAACCAAAGATCAATTAATTTGACATGATTAAACACAGAGCTTTTCTGTTGATTAGGAGCTAGCTGGGCCCATCATCACTATTCTGATCATAAGCAATTAGAATGAAGATGTTGATAATTACTCAAATATAATTTGTTGGTGAGTCGTCACTACATTTTGGCCATGGTGTGGCTTGACAATATATAATGATTTTTGCCAAAGAGAGGCCCTACTATTTTATGCATGGCTCCCAGCCTTCCAGCACGCTGGGGCCCCTGTGTGCCCATCACATGATTTTGCACCTAAATTGAGCCACTTTCCTTTAATGGAATCCTCAATTGAGTAGGTTCTTCTGGGTACATTATAATTTTACAGGAATGGGAGGGATCTTTCTTTCCTTTCATTGGGTATGTCAGGGGGGCGATGTTTTTTTATAATTAGGTTTTCAGATGTACTATTGTTAGTTCTTTATGTAAAGAAAAAGAAAAGAATAATATACATAGTTGTTTAGAGATTTTAATATATTATTAATAAAGTGTAAGTTGCATTAATTCAATAGTGTCGATTTGAACAATAATTGAAGTAGATATTTAGTGTGACTTCAATTCTATTATGACTATAGCCTTCACCCGTATTATAACATGTAGATTAGTAACATTATATGATGATGTGACTGAAACACTAAAAATGTCCTCAATTCTGAGGTGTGTGTGAAGTTTAGCAAATATGGTGTTAGATTGCAGAAAGTTTCTAGATTTCTAACACATAAAAGCTTTGCAAAACAAAAAACAAAACTTTCAATTCATATAAAAAGAATGAAAAAGAAGTGTAGTGAGAGAACTCAAAAATTTGAACGTTGTGGTTTGGAATGGTGAATCCACCACCACTAAACTTGTGATTTTACTTTCAAAGAATCAAATCCATGGTTTACTTACATATTGTCGGAAATCATGTTTTTAAGCTCGAATCTTGTTTTCAAACCACAAATTAAAAGAAACCCGAAAACTTTCAAACTCAAACCTGGTAAACTTTGAACAATATGTAAAAAAAGGGAGAAGCGAGGAAAGGAAAAGAAAGAATGAAAGAGATTTGACAAAGATCTCCATCAAAATTAAAGATCTGTGCGCAACATGGATGTAACGAAGATTATGATGAGTTTGATACCTAATTGTTGAAGGAAGTTGAGGTTCCACCCAAAAACCAATTGGCAAGGGGGGTGGGGGAAGTAGCCCAACTCATTATAAATTCAGGCTAGGTCCCTTGACTTTCCAATGTGGGACAAATCACACGTGTGGCAAACTTTCAAGCCTAACACGTGGACAACACATATTGAGTGACGTGAGAGCACGTGTGACCGTTGGGCCCAACACGTGAAGCCTTGCTTTGATACCATGAAGGAAGTTAAGGTTCCACCTCAAAACCAATTGGCAATGTGGGGAGTAGCTCTGTTAACCATGGCGAAAAAGAAAGTTAGGTTTCGGTTTTAGACAAAGAAAGTTAAAGAGAGAGAAAGAGAAAAGCTATGTATATTTCTGTTGTTGTAAATCTGTTACAATTCTCACTGAATCTAAGCAAAGCTTAAACTGATCTTTATATAGCTAACTAACTTTCCTCTCCTCTAAGTAACCTAACTAACATGCTCGTGTTATATACTGAGAAGCACGTGATCATTCCAGCTCATTCTGCACACCTCAGCAACAATACTGTTAACAACCCCCCTCAACCTCAACTGGGGGAGAACCAAGGTTGAAATTGGAGCAATGTTTAACAAATATCGGGCTATGAAGACCTTTGGTCATAATGTTTGCAACCTGTTCATTTGTGGGAACATATTGAACAATAAGGTCTTTACTTTGAACGTGCTCTCTAATGAAGTGATAATCTACATCCATGTGTTTAATACGTGAATGAAACTTAGGTTTGCACTGAGTGCCAGAGCAGACAAGTTATCACTGTGCAGAACAGGTGCTTTAGGAACTATCATATGCAAATCACATAAGACTTGTCGTATCCATGAGATATTTGCAGCACAGTGAGCAAGAGCTCAATACTCTGCTTCTGTAGAGCTACGAGAGACAGATGCTTGCTTCTTGGAAGACTAGGATATAGGGTTGGGGCAGAGAAAGACAACATACCATGTGGTTAATCTGTGTGTATTGGGATCTCCAGCCCAATCTGCATCATAATAACCAGATAAGACCATGGATCCTGGAGAAAAAGTAACACCAAACTGCAATGTTCCTTGCAAGTATTTGAGTATTCGTTTAACTAGGCCAAAGTGAACATCTATAAGTGTATCATGTATGCATAAACTAGCAGACAGTGTTTACTGCAAAGGCAATGTTGGGTCTAATGAATGTTAAGTATTGAAGAGCACCTACAATATTTCGAAAAAGAGTAGGGTCTGGAAGAAGGGTACCTTCATCTTTTAAGACCTGATGATGGGGTTTAGAAGGGGTGCTGCAAGGCTTACATGTATCCATAGATGCTTTTTTGATGATATCTCTAGCCTATTGGCCTGATTAATAAAGACTTTACCCCATGAATGATATTGCACCTCAAGATCGAGAAAGTATCTAAGTTTTCCCAGATCTTTAAGTTCAAATACTTCGCCGAGTGCTTGAATAATAAATGTCACTAGCGTAGGATTGGACCCTGTGATTATGATGTCGTCTACATAGAGCAATAGGATAACAACATCATAGGCAGTTTTCTTCACGAACAAGCTAGGGTCAGAGTGTGAAACTGAGAACCCTAAAATAGGTAAATAGCCTGTAAATTTAACATTCCAAGCACGAGTAGCTTGCTTCAATCCGTATAAGGATTTTTGAAGTTTACAAACATAATCAGGATATTGAGCATCGACAAATCCTTGAGGTTGCTTCATAAACACTTCTTCTTGAAGTTCACAGTGGATGAAGGCATTTTTCACATCCAACTGCCTTAATTCCCACTGAAAATTGACTGCCAAACTAAGAATGAGTCTCACTGTTGTATGACGTATCACAGGACTGAAAATTTCTTCATAATCCAATCCATATTCTTGACTGAACCCCTGAGCTACCAATCTGGCTTTATAGCTAGAGATAGTGCCATATGCATTCCTTTTGATTTTAAAAATCCATTTACAGCCCACAATGTTTGTATCTTTAGGAAAGGGAACAAGATTCCAGGTACCTTGTTAATCAAGAGCTTGAATCTCTTCGGACATGGCTTGTTGCCATGCTGGATGACCAATAGCTTGTTTAAAATAAAAGGGAGTGTCTGGTTTGATAATGGTATTTAACTGCATATGAAAACTAGAAAACTTTGGAAATTGCTTGAGTTGCACAATTCTAGATTTTGATCTGGTTTGCATATGATGACAATTCCTAGAGCTTGATGTGTGCAGCTGATCAAGAGACTGTGTTGGGGATTAAGATGTAAGAGGAATGATAACTTCTAACTGTGCATATGTGAAAACTGGTAGCATCTGATCATCATGAGCTCTAATCACCGCAGAAGCTGAGGAATTGGAGGAAGACCTTGAGGATGGAGAAGAAGAACTATCAAAGGAATGAGAAAACTGTGGTTGTGGCATAGATGACATAACAATAGCAACTGGTGCAGACTTCTGAGAAGAAACTTTCTGTGATGACTAATCTTGAGATGAACATTGGTTTGTCTTAAATGGAAACACATCCTCATTGTGTATAACATGCCTAGAAATGAGAACCTTATGAGTTTGCAGGTTATAACATATCACTCCTTTATATCCCATGGAGTATCCCAAGAATACACACTGGTGAGATCTTGGTTCAAGCTTGTGAGCATTATAGGGTTGAAGTAGAGGATATACTGCAGAACCAAAGACTTTAAGAGACAGTAGATTTGGATGACTACCAAAAAGCTTATAATGTGGAGATAGCATGGTTAAAACTTTACTGGGCATGCGATTGATCAAGAAGGTTGCATGAGTCACAGCATAATACCAAAAGGGAAGAGATAAACCTACGGTAGTAAGTAATGCAAGAGTAGTCTCAATGAGATGCCTATTCTTTCTTTCGGCCAACCCATTTTGCTGAGGGGTATATGGACAAGATAGTTGATGTAGAATGCCTTTAGAGGCTAACAAATCTTTAAACATGCGACCATTATATTCACCACCTCCATCGGATTGCAGAAATTGCACTTGAGCTTGATAATGAGCCACAATATAAGCATGAAACCTTATGAAAACAGATGAGACTTCTGATTTATTGATTAAGGGAAATACCCACATGTAACGTGTACAATCATCTATAATGGTGAGAAAGTATCTATAACCACCTATAGCTACAACAGTTGAAGGCCCCCAAACATCTGTGTGCAGCTTGATAAAGGGCTTAAGACTAGTGGTAGAAGAAGAAGGAAAACGGAATTTGTGCATTTTTCCTTGTAAACAAGAATCACACATCTCAGGAATTGAATCTACAAACAAGGGAATATGAGAAACTTTCAGCATGTGATGAAGTACATCATTGGAAGCATGACCTAGTCGAAGATGCCACAGCTTGGTTTTGACTTGTTGGCCCAACAATGCATGAGACCTTGAATCCTCTTGTGATGTTGTAGACATATTAAAGGCCTTATTGTTGGCTGAATCTTTATTTGCTACTATAGGTACTGAAGAAGCTAAGTATGACTTGTGAAGCTGGGAATGTTGAGGAAGAATCTGTGGGATATGATAGAGCCCTTTGTCATTCTGACCTTTGTACATAATCTTGTTGGTTTTCTTGTCCTGCACATATATGTGATGCTCATCAAATATAACAATGTAGTTATTATCCTTACACAGTTGATACACAGAGAGAAGATTGGCTGCAAGTTTAGGAACATGATACACTTTATTTAAGTGTAAAGTGTCTGGTAAGGCTGATAATTTGGAATAGCCAATATGATCGATGCTCATACCTTCCCCATTGCCTATAATGATCTTGTCCTCAGAAGAATAAGGGGCAGAAGCTTGCAAATGATGAACATTGGGTGTCCTGTGGTGGGAAGCTCTACTGTAAGCTATCCAGAGGTCATTTGGAGTATAAGGAGAGGACAGATTAGCTGTCATAGCCTGAAGAGACTGTGGAGGAGAAGAGCCTTAGAATGCAAAGTTGGATCTGTGGTAACAGTTCAATGCTATGTGCCCTTTCTTTCCGTAGATTTGACACTCAAGTATAGGTGTGGATGAGGTATCTGGAATCCTGTAGTAAAAGTTTGGTGCTGTATGTCCTCTCTTATTGCAGATTTGACACTCAGGTATATCTGAGATATGGGGCCAAAAGAGAACTATGGTGAAAAACCACTCCTATGATTACTATGGTTATAATACCGACCAGTGGTGGAGCCTTTACCATGAGGTACAAAATGATTGGAAGAGCACGAGACATGATTAGTCCGATAGGATGATGGTGGTGAGTCGATGACGATAAGAGCTATGAGAAGTAGGAGCTTGTGACTTAACTCCAGTAAATCCCATAGGGAATAAAGACTGAGGATGAGCAGTGATAGTACCAATTGTAGAAGCAGTACCTTGAGTTTGAGAATCATCTTGAGAATGAGAAGATGAACCAATGTCAAAGGGATTGACACTCATCATACCAGTCATAGAGTGATTCAAAGATAACATTCTGGATTCAATATTTTTCTCAACAGACAACAATTGAGCTATGAACTCCTTGAGAGCTATAGGGGTTTCTCGAGCAATTAGCATAGTCTTGATCATATCAAATTCCCGCGATAAACCATTTAAGGCTGCAATGATAATGTCATCATCAGAGAGCTTAAAGCCTACTGCAGACAATTAGTCTCGGATGTGTTTAGGCGAAGTAAAAACTTCTCAACAGAATCACCACCCTTGTGGATAGTATGCAACTCAGTTTTGAGTTGATTCACCCGAGCCCTTGAGACAAAAGCATACCTACCTGTAAGGCTTAACCATGCATCTCTGGCCGATTTGCAACCAATAACATACTCTATTGCCTCATCAGACAGTGTTGCGATAAGCAGACTAAGCAGAGATTTATCAATTTGAATCCAGTGCCGATAAGCCTCGGTTACTTCAGTTGTAACTCCGTCAGACTCAGTTATGATGTATTTAGGTGGACACACAGATGTGCCATCAAAATGGCCATATAAGTCGTACCCTTGAAGTATCGACTCTAATTGATAGCTCCATTTCATGAAATTATCGTCATTCAACTTAATAGTCAAGACACCTAATAAGTTGTCAATCTTCGGAACAGAAATAGACATGGTAATGTAGAGGCAAAGAATTAGAGAGCTTCGTGCTTCAATAATCAAAGACAAGAGCTTTCTGCTTCAGTAGATCGGAAAATTGCCTCTCTTACGTGTTGAAGAAAACAAAGAAATTGCTTCGTGCTTTTCAAGAAAACAGAGAAATTGCTTTGTGCTTCAAGAAATCAAAGACAACTGCGTCGTGCTTTAAGAAATCACAGAACATGCTTCGTGTTTGAATGAAAACACATCATGCTTTTAAACAAAAATTGAAGACAGAGTCATCATATCGGAGATAAATACATCACCGAGTCAAGAAGAACAGTGCACGAAGAAAATTGGCGAAAAACACTTGCAGAATCGCCAGAAAGAGGATCAGACTTGAGAGAAGTGTTAGCATCCAATGAGTAGCCATTGATGCAATTGATATCTTGAAATACCGAAATTAGTTGTGATATAGTGGAGCGGAAGCGAAAAGGATCAGGAATCAGAGAGCCGAAGCTCTTATACCATGTTAACCATGGCGGAAAAGAAAGTTAGGTTTCGGTTTTAGATAAAAAGTTAAAGAGAGAGAAAGAGAAAAGCTCTGTATATTTCTATTGTTGTAAATCTGTTACAATTCCCACTGAACTTAAGCAAAGCTTAAATTGATCTTTATATAGCTAACTAACTTTCTTCTCCTCTAAGTAATCTAACTAACATGCACATGTTATATACTGAGAAGCATGTGATCATTCCAGCTTATTCTGCACGCCTCAGCAACAATACTGTTAACAAGCTCAACTCCTTATAAATTCATACTAGATCCCTTAATTGTTTTAATGTGGGACAAATACTTTCAACAGTTGTGACTAACGCCAATGCGATGACGTAACTTTGTTGTGGATGAATTAGCCCATTTAAAAGTAACTTTAAAGCTACTATCGTTTGTCCAAAAAAGAAAATCATGTTAGTTAGTTCATTAATTAGGTTGTCTATTAGTCAATTAATGTGGCTAGTCAATTAGTGTGGCTAGTTTGGCACCTACAATGTTTGGCACCTAGCTTAGTTGGTAGCCTACCATATTTTGGGGAGCTTGACCTTAGGATAGTTACATTCTTTCCACATGTGTTTTATAACTTGTATATATATGTTGATTGTAAGTAATTCAATACAAGTGAGAAGAATTCTAAACCAGAAAATCTCTACACAATATTTGGCATGGTATCAGAGCAATCGATTTTGGTTTCCTCTGCATAACCTTGTTCTTACCTTGTTTTTACCTTGTTCTTGCCTTATTCTTAACCTTGTTCTTGCCTTGCCTTATCTCTACTTAACCTTGCTTATACTTTGTTGTTACATTGTTTCTATCTCTACCTTTGCCTTTGCTTAAACCTTACCTCTACTTAATCTTGCCCTTGTTTCTTTACGCCTATATTGTTCCAACACAAAACTTGTGTTGTGTTCCTTCGTTGTTTCTACCCTTCCGCTGCATCTACTTATCCATACTTCTATCATGGGTGACGCCAACGACTCCTCCGAGGTCAACTCCTCAAATCCACAAATCAATTCCAAGGCCAACTCTACTCCACCAGCCCGTTCCTCCCACGACTACCCCTTTCAAATTACTCCAGATAAGTTGGATGGGTCCAACTACTCTGCATGGTCTCGTAGTGTTCATTTGGCCATAACTAGTCGTCGTATGGCCGGTTTCATCAATGGTAAAAAATCTGCCACTGCTATTGATGATCCAAGCTATGACACTTAGGATGAAGACAATTGCTTGGTGCAGTCATGGCTCCTCAACTTCATGACCAAGAATGTTCGTGCCTTATTTGATCATTGCCCAACAACTCATACGGTGTGGGTAGCAGCTCGAAAGACCTATACTGTCACTCAGAATAGCTCCAAGTTGTATCAACTCCGCCGTCAGTCAGTTACCACTTCTCAGAATGGTGAGCCTGTGAGTGTTTTCTATGAAAAATTGCATCTCATCTGGCAGGAAATCGACGTCCTTCGTCCCTGCAAACACACTGATCATGATAGTGTGGCCCTTCACCAAAAAGCACTTGATACTGATCGGGTGTACGATTTCTTGGGAGGACTCGATCCTCAATATGATTCAGTCCGTAGTCGGATCCTTGCTATGAACCCAGTACCACCTGTTCTTGAAGCTTATGCACTTGTGATGGAGGAAGATAGTCGCCAATCCACCATGCTTGGAAGTAGCAGTGCCATGGCAGTCAAGCCCTATCGGGCCCCTCACCGTGCATCCTCCGGGCTGCCACCCCATGGCCTCAAACCTGATGATGCAAAAGGAACTCGAAAATGTACCCATTGTAGTGGTGATCACCTTGTCGAAAAATGCTTTAAGCTCCATGGTTATCCTGAGTGGTGGGATACACACAAGACTTGCAATATGACACCCAAAGCTACTTGTGTCATGACTACCGATGCATCCCCGTCTTCTACCTTACTCTCCGACTCCAACCCCAGCTCAAGTATGCGCTCCACTACATGGATAATTGATACTGGTGCCACTGATCATATGACTTTTGACTCTAACCTTTTTTCTACACTATCTACTCAGTCCCGCCATCCTTACATTACTAGTGCCAATGGGGTCCCTTCTAATGTTGCTGGAGAAGGAACCATATCACTTTCTCCTTCCCTTACCTTACCCCATACACTCCTTGTTCCATCTATTCATTGCAATTTATTATCAGTTGGGAAATTACTTGACTCACATAATTGTTATGCCACCTTTTATCCTTCTCATTGTACATTTCAGGATATTTCGACTCACGAGACGATTGGGCATGGTAAACGGAGAGGAGGGTTGTATTCCTTGACAGTCTCACCACATGCCGCTCATGCTCATGTCCCAACAACACATGCTCACCAACAGATTTGGCTCTGGCATCGTCGTTTAGGACATCCATCATTTGGTTATCTTCGCCGTTTGTTTCCATCTTTATTTCAAGGTCTAGTTGATCCAAACTTTCAGTGTGAAACTTGTGTATTGGCCAAAAGCCATCGTGCCGTATTTCCCTCAAGTGATAATAAAACAGAATTTTCTTTTGAGTTGGTTCACTCTGATGTTTGGGGTCCTGCTAAAGTCTCTTCTAATGGAAAAAGATGGTTTGTTACATTTATAGATGACTGCACCCGCATGACATGGGTGTACTTACTCGCCCATAAAAGTGATGTTACTGCCACAATCCGCGAATTTCATGCCATGATAACCACTCAGTTCCAAGCATCCATCAAAGTGTTTCGATCCGACAATGGTGGAGAGTATGTGAATGGTGCCTTGGCTCAATTCTTCAGGGACCAAGGCATTATCCATCAAACCTCCACACCCTTCACTCCACAACAAAATGGTGTCGCCGAACGGAAAAATCGCCAATTACTTGAGGTTGCACATGCTTACATGCTTGATAAATCAGTCCCTCACTACTTATGGGGTCATGCTATTCTCTCTGCAATTTATGTGATTAATCGGGTTCCTAGTAGTGTTTTGGAATTCCAAACTCCACTAGAAACCTTGGCTCATCACATCTCTCTTCCTACCGTCCTCAAATTACCTCATCGTGTGTTCGGTTGTGTTGTCTATGCTCATGTTCCCTCTCATCAACGAAGTAAGTTGGATCCGTGTGCCCTTCGATGTGTGTTCGTTGGATATGGCTTGAATCAAAAAGGCTACAAGTGTTACCATCCTCCTACTCAAAAGCTTTTTGTCACTATGAATGCCACTTTTCATGAAGATTTGGCATACTTTGTGGTTTCTAAGACCCCTTCTCTTCAGGGGGAGAGGGGGAGTGAAGAGAAGGACTCATCATTTGAAGAGAAGACTGAAGAAAATACTGAAAAAGAAAAAATTGAAGAAAAGCCCTAGGCGACCGGTCGCGAAGAACCTAGCGACCCGTCGTTTTTAGACAAAGTCGAAAACTCTCGCGAAGTGCCCCAGGCGACCGGTCGCGATCCACTTACGACCGGTCGTTTTTACACAGAGTCCCAAGCGACCGGTCGCGAAGAAACTAGCGACCGGTCGCCCTTACACAGATTTGAAAATTCTAGAGAAATTTCTGTTCTGTTCAGTCCTGACCTCAGTGAAGACCTTGAGACCATGGAACCAGAAGGTGATCCAGATGCCCCTGATGATCAAATACAAAATACAACCCTTCCTGCCCTGCCATCGCATCATTCGTCTAGTGATGAAGAAATACTTGAGGTAATCACTGAACCACCTTATGTTGCACCATATACACTTCCACCTAGATCCACTAGGGGAAAACCTAAACCTCAATATTGTCCAGACCTGAATGCTAAATCTAAATATCCCATCAATAACCATGTGTCCACTCATAGATTGTCAAAGTCATATGCATCATTTGTCAATCAATTATCTACTGTATGTGTTCCGAGTAAGTGGCAGGATGCTGTGACAGATTCCAAATGGACTGAAGCAATGGCAATTGAAATGGAAGCTTTGAAAAGGAATTCTACATGGGAAATGGTTCCTTTACCGCATGGGAAGAAACCAGTTGGATGTCGGTGGATATACACTGTTAAATACAAAGCTGATGGATCCATAGACCGATACAAAGCTCGATTAGTGGCCAAAGGGTATACACAAACATATGGAATTGACTACCAGGAGACTTTTGCACCGGTTGCCAAGATCAACACTGTACGTGTTCTCATATCCTTGGCTGTGAATCTTGACTGGCCACTACTGCAGTATGATGTAAAGAATGCATTTCTTCACGGAGACTTAGAAGAAGAAGTATATATGGATCCACCACCAGGGATTTCTATGACATCCTGTCCCAATACCGTATGCAAGCTGAAAAAATCTCTGTATGGGCTAAAGCAATCACCTCGAGCCTGGTTTGGGAGATTTACTGATTCCATGAAGCGGTTTGGGTACACTCAGAGTAACTCAGATCACACATTGTTCTTAAAACGTCGTGGTGGAAAACTTACGGCCCTGATCATCTATGTAGATGATATGGTAGTTACCGGTAATGACAACGAAGAAATGCAGACTCTACAGAAGCTCCTTGCAAGTGAATTTGAGATGAAGGAACTGGGTGAGTTACAATACTTTCTTGGCATAGAGGTTGCTAGATCTAAACATGGCATATTTTTATCCCAAAGAAAGTATGTGTTAGATTTATTGACAGAAACAGGAATGCTGGATTGCAAGCCAGTTGACACACCTATTGAACAGAATCACAAATTGGGGATATATCCAGATCAAGCTCCTACTCATAAAGAAAGGTATCAAATATTAGTTGGGAGATTGATTTATCTATCCCACACACGGCCCGACATAGCTTACGCTGTGAGTGTGGTAAGCCAATTCATGCATCAACCAAGTGAAGCACACATGAATGGAGTAATACGGATAATGCGATACTTGAAGACTGCCCCTGGAAAAGGATTGATGTTCTCCAAACATACACACCTGGATCTTGAAGGATATACTGATGCTGATTGGGCAGGGTCTATCACGGATAGACGTTCAACTTCTGGATATTTTACATTTGTGGGTGGCAACTTAGTCACTTGGAGGAGTAAGAAGCAAAGAGTTGTAGCAAGATCCAGTGTTGAAGCTGAGTTTAGGGGAATGGCTCAAGGAGTATGTGAATTGCTTTGGTTGAGGAGATTACTAAAGGATCTTGGCATGAAACAAGTGAATGCCACAAACCTATATTGTGACAATAAAGCTGCTATCGAAATAGCACACAATCCAGTACAACACGACCGTACTAAACATGTAGAAGTCGACCGACACTTTATCAAAGAAAAACTGGAAAATGGTGTGATTGAGTTTCCGTTCGTAAACTCAGAAAATCAACTTGCTGATATTCTGACAAAGGCAGTGTCAAGTAAAGTTTTCAACGAGTCTATTGACAAGTTGGGCATGCGTGACATCTTTGCACCAACTTGAGGGGGAGTGTTAGTTAGTTCATTAATTAGGTTGTCTATTAGTCAATTAATGTGGCTAGTCAATTAGTGTGGCTAGTTTGGCACCTACAATGTTTGGCACCTAGCTTAGTTGGTAGCCTACCATATTTTGGGGAGCTTGACCTTAGGATAGTTACATTCTTTCCACATGTGTTTTATAACTTGTATATATATGTTGATTGTAAGTAATTCAATACAAGTGAGAAGAATTCTAAACCAGAAAATCTCTACACAATATTTGGCAAATCAAACATACCGTATTAGGATTACTAGCGTCAACTCTTAATGATTATTTGATTAATATTTAGTTGATTCATAATATTTTCAGTATTAGCTGTTAAACTGTAGTATCTAAAAGCTTATTATTCATTGCGAATATAATCACATGCAACTCATAAATAAATAAAAAATACAGAGAAAAAAAGGATGGCCACATGCAAGAATTTCAATATATGAGGTGCCCCTTCTGTAAAAATTTATGGCTCCGCCAATGCTTTTGACAGATCTCAGAAAAATAGTTTACATCGATGTAACAACAATTTTTCTTTTTTTAGGACCTTTCATATTAAGAGGAGTGATAATATACTAAACTTACACACACAACACATATGATAGGACTCAAACCCAGGACCTTGCCTGGGGGAGCAATTACTCTCAAACCACTACACTAATGGGTCCTTTGCGTTAGGGGTGGGCATCAAAACCGGAATACCGAAACCGTCCCGAAACCGTGCCAAACCGTGCCAATCTCGTGCCGTCCTGTTTGGTGTTGAAGTAAAAGCGGGATGATACCGTGTCATCCCGTTACTGTTTGGCACAACACCGGTTTTAGATATGTGATCCCGTTTGGTGCCATACCGCATCGAACAATACCAGGTAAATTAAAAATTCCAATTTCAGTTCCTTCCTTCCTCCTTTCCCATGAACATTCATTCGACTTGACTTTGTTTCCTCCGTCTCTATCCATTCTTCTCTTCTCTTCTCCTTTCTATGTCATTGATTTGAAACCATAATTCCCAAATCCTCCACCAATCGATCGATCTCATCTTCGTCTACTCATCCTCCTCTCTCTCTCTCTCTCTCTCTCTCTCTCTCTCTCTCTCTCTGTGCCCTAATTCCCAAAATCCTTTTCGATTTCGATTTGATCCTCTTACTCTCCTCTCTCTCTTTGAAGCTATCTGTTTTGCCAATTGACACATACTGGACATTTGAAGTTTAATCTATTTTAGTCCTGATAATTGACACTTTTTTTTGTTGAAGGTGAAGGTATTGGAACTTGTTTTTTTGCTTAGTGTTTTGACAAATTGCGTTTGTTCTACCCACAAGTTTTTTCATGTCTATCACTCACAGCATTGAGATCTGAAAGTTTGCTAGCTCAGTCAGATTTGCATCTTTGAATTCGTTTGTAATATCTTTTATACTTAGAATTGCTCTTAAATTTGCAGTTGTCATGTTCAAGAAAGTGTAAAGAAACCTTTTTGAAAATTCACGATCTCTATTGATGACAAAACTCTCTTACAAAAATATACAAATGGTCTGTACTCTTTAGAACTGTGATTAATCCAGTTTGCTATTTGTTTAGGTTGATCAGTTTATCAGTTTAGGATTTGCATGCGTATCACTATAATTTTGTGTTATGCAAACAGGTTTTGAACGGTATCAAAAATGATACCGAATCATACCGGTCCCGTTTGGGGCCGGTATGGTTCGAACGTTTTTTAAAACCCCTCATCCCGTCCCGTTCCATACCGATCCTTCTATCCGGGATTGACACCGGGATGACCTCCATCCCGTGTCATCCCGTACCATGCCCACCCCTACTTTGCGTGATGCAACTGCACATAACAAGGAACAAATATACTAATCGAACAATCATGACAAAAAATTATTGGGTAATGTGCAAAAAACTCCTTCAAATGCGAGGTAAAACTAAATTTAAAGAAGATTAGAAGTTTTAGAGAGAGAGTTTTGGGAGAATGATGATTTGATTGAGGAATTGACCCAAAAGAGTTTATGGGGAACTTCAATATGAGCATAGCTCAAAAGAAATCACCACTTGATGTTTCTGATTCAAAACGCCCCAAGGGACTTATTTATTAACCCAAAAGAAAAAAGAAGATAGCAGAGTGGAGGAGGGGTAGTGACTCTTCTTCATCCACCCCTCTTTATAGAGTTTTTTCTTTGGAACTGAGAGAGAAAAGAATCTGGGTAGGGGTTTTTTTGTTCTTAACACGATAAAAAGTTGATATATGAGTGTTAAATAATACCTTGAAATCAAATACTATAAGATGCATTCATTCTAAGTTTATATGGGTTTAATTCCTTCGAAATGTAGGTAGTGGAAGACATTTTGTCATCCACTAGCTAGTTTGTCTTGGTTTACTTGATTTGATTTGATTTATCATGAAAATTATATTTTGCAATTCATATTATTATGGGATTGTAGTGTTATATATATAACAGGTTATTGCTATGTTGAATTCGGTAATTGCCAGAGGAGGGAGGAAGGGGTCCGGAAAGAACTTTGGAAGCATTGAAATTCCAAACACCAACCAAAGAACAAGTAATTTGACATGGTTAAATACAGAGCTTTTCTGTTGATTAGGAGGTAGCTAGCTCTAGCACCACAATTCTGATAATAAGCAATTAGAATTAGCTGCTAAAATGAAGATGTTGATGTTTACTCAAATATAATCTGTTGGTAACTCAACACTATTTTGGCTATGCATATGGCTCCCACCACGTTGGGGCCTCTGTGTGTCCCTCAAATGATTTTGCACCTAAATTGAGCCACTTTCCTTTAATGGAATCCTCAATTGAACATGTCCTTCTGGGTAAAAGCATTATAATATTACAGGGACATGAGGGATCTTTCTGTCCTTTTATTGGGTATTGTTTATACCATATCTTTAACTTTAACCATGGTTTTGCTCACATATTGTCGGAAATCATGTTTTTAAGCTTTAACTCTGTTTCCAAACCACAAATTAAAGGAAACCCGAAACTTTCAAACTCAAACCCTAGTAAACTTCAAACAACATGTAAAAAAGGAAGAAGAGAGGAAAGGAAGAGAGAATGAAAGATGTATGACAAAGATCTTCATAAAAACTAAAGATTAATTTGTGCGTAACATGGATATAAGGACGATATATATTTGTGATGAGTTTGATATCTAGTTGTGACATTGTAATGACATAACTTTTTTGTGAGTGAGTTGGCCCGTTTAAAAGTATATTTAAAAGAGTGTTGCTAAATGAACCCTAAAATTAACTGAGTACATCCTACTACCAAAGTATTTATTGAATTATTAATTTACCCTAATATAAAATGACCAAAAAAGACATATGGAATTGTAAAACAAGTATAATTTTAATAAGTATACCCTACTTACCATATTCAACCCTAAACAAACATAGAGAAGTTTTCGTATAATTTTAAGGGCCTTTGATGCTTCAAAGGCTTTGAGCTTCCTTACAAACACGGCGAAAGACAAGTGTCGGCGTTTGTCCATGTACTTGATTCTTCCTGATGCAAAAGATGGGCAGCAATATTTGAATAAAAAAAAGTTTGTTCCAGTCTGACTTCTTAGCTCAACATCATCCATACAATAAAGTTGAAGTGGATGACTTTATAAACCCAGGGTTTAAACTTTTCTTCTAACTTGGAAGCATCCAAAATTCTCAAAGATTTCGGACTGGTGATGATGCATTTCACTAGTAATTTGACAGAGATGTTTGAGTCCCCTTCACATATTTCGAAGAAAATCACAACGATTTACAAGAATCACGCTTTGAATTGAAGGAGCTAGCAAGTCTACTCCCACAACAACTTACGAAATTAAAGATTTTGATGCGAACCCAAAACATGAAAAGAGGGCACAAATTCATGTAAAAAGAGAAACCTGGTTTAGGATTGGTATTAGGGTGTTGTGTGATAGAGTGTATTAGGGTGTACCAAAGGTATTTTTGGTATTTAAATAGGGAGTACTTAGTTAATTTTACATTTTGATTAAAATATTAAGGTGTACTTAATTAGTTTTAGGGTTCATTTAACATCACTCTATTTAAAACTATCAAGTCGTTTATAAAAAAATAAAAATAAAACATACCGTATTAGGATTTCTAGCTTCAACTTTTAATAATTATATGATTAATATTTAGTTGATTCATACTATATATAGCATTAGCTGTTAAACTGTAGCATCCAAAAACTTAGGAATATAGAATGATGGTTGATTGCGAATATAATCACATGCATCTCATAAATAAATAAATAAATACAGAGAAAAAAGGATGGCCACATGCAAGAAAACCTTTTAATGATCAGTTTATTTTTCTACCTATGTCCGTGATGTGACGAGTTTAAAGGTATACTCTTTCTTTTTGGTGCATTTATATACTGATTTCATTTCTTAGTGCAATGTTGTTTTTGCTAGAGAATGAGAGTAGACCTGGCATTTGTGTCGTTTTTTCAGTGTTCGTGTCGTTTTTGTGTCAACCCGCTTTTCTTAACGGGTTGACACGACACGATAAGAAAACGGGTTGAAAATGTCAAACACGAACACGACCCGTTACAATTCGCGAATCACACGACACGACCCGTTTCACACGATAAGAATAAAAAAAAAAATAAACAATTAAAAAAATTCGTAAAAAACTTAAACAAATTGTCATCGCAGATTCGCATAGTGATTTCTATATTTATGGGTTGGATGAGATCCATGGTGGAGATCTCTTCTGCTCAAGAACTTGTTGATTCCTTGAAGAACGCTGGGGATAGATTAATTGTAGTTGACTTCTACTCACCTGGTTGTGGAGGTTGCAGAGCTCTCCATCCCAAGGTAAACTGAATTGAACCCAGATGCAATTTTTCTTAAAGTTAATTATGAGGAGCTGAGGACTATTTGTCATGCCCTCAACATTCATGTGCTACCATTCTTTAGGTTCTACAAAGGTGCAGAAGGTCGTCTATGTAGCTTCAGCTACACCAATGCCACCGTAAGAAAATTAGAAGGAAAATTGAAAGAAAGAAAAAATTATGAACCTGGAAGTGGAGCTTGGAGCAAATTTGGGAGCGAAAAAGAGCTTGTCCATGATGGAATGGAACCTTTTCTTAGAATATGTCGCCATTAGTTTAGCTTTGGGAAGTTCAGAGAAGAGAAGATCGCAAGAAGAAGAGGAGAAGAAGAGGAGAAGAAGAGGTTTTGAGAGAGAGAGAGTGAAGAATCTAAAATTACAAAAATACCCCCGCTTAACGGGTTGATTCGTGTTTTCGCGAATTAACACGAAACGACACGATAACTTATCGTATGACTAACGGGTCAACACGATAGCAACACGACACGATAACACGAACCCGAAAACTGAATTTTTCGTGTCGTTTCGTGTCGTATTATCGTGTCGTGTACGATATTGCCAGGTCTAAATGAGAGCTAGGATCGTGCCATGTGAATAGATTAGATGTGTTTGTAGCCATGAACTTTTAATCACGAGTCTAATAGAATTGAAGATTTTCCTCTTATTTAAATTCCTTTCTCTCTCTCTCTTATTATTTCTTGTGGTGAACTAGGTTAACACCTTAGGCCCCGTTTGGTGGGCTGATTTAGACTGACTAGGCTTTCAGTTCAATCATATTCATTTTTGCACCAAACAACAGGCTAAAATTAATATTTTTTTAATAAATCAATATTTTATTTTATTTTTTTATTAACAATAATCAAATGCAAAATTCCAACTTTTTGCATCAATGCCTTACTTTTTTCTTCAAAATCTTTCTTCCTCTTTTTTCAATATATATATTTTTTCTAATCTAAAATTTCTCTTTATCAGATAAACTTCAATTTTTTTTTTTGCGAGGAAAAGGGGTAAACCCCAACAACAGACAAACTAAGCAGCCCCAGTACCCACAAGACGAGCTCTACTAATACCAACCTGATCATCCAGCATAAAGGAATCAACCCACGCTGGAGCAATATCAAAATAGTAAACCCCCAAAATTTATATTTTTTACTAGAAAAAGAAAAAGGGTCATTCTTTTTCTATCATAAGAAAATCTATATTTTTTTATCATACACGAGAAAATATTGTAGACCAAAACCAAAATGGTAATTTGAAACAAAAGAAAAAAAATCTACAGTATAACTTTCATATCTAAAAGATCTTCAATGAAAGGTATCGAAAGAAATCAAACCCAAAAAACTACAGCACTCAATATCTAACCCCAAAAATATGGATAACAAACAGAGAAATCAGTTTTAAAAAGAAAAATCAGAAGAGAGAAGAGATGAGAGAAGAAGAAAGATGAGAGATGAGAGAGAGCAGAGACGAAACGAAGTAGCTAAGGGAGACGACGCTGAGGAGACGACGTGAAGGAGACGAAGCGAAGCAAAGGAGACGACGCGAGGTAGTCTTCGAAACCCATGTCTCAACATGGGTGTTGATATCCAACATATGCTGGATTCATATCCTAATTAAAAATTTAAGTCCTAGCCAGTGTGTAATACAATTAAGCTGACTAAATAACAGACTGGACCCATATCCATTTTAATTTAAAAAGTCTCATCCAGTCCAGTCCACCAAACAAAGCCTTAGAGTCTAAAGAAGACTTGAGTTTTCTTGGAGAATGAGGACTGAGAGTCCAACTCTTTTCATACATGTCAAGCTAGCAGATATGCATGTCTCTTTCCATCCAATTTGTATGGATATGGCGGCAGAAACTTTAGCTTAATATACTTTGTTCCTTGTTCAGATTTTTCTCTTTGGATTGAAAAAGCTACATATATATGGGCTCTCTTTGAAATGATAATTTTGTTAAAAAAGAAAAATGAGAAAGCTTTCCATATGAATACACGGGATAACTGTTAACCGTCGTAGCACTTGAGCTTTGAGTCCTAATTGGAAGTTTGTAGTGCATATTTCTTCGTAGAGGCTTACACTGCATAATATATATTTACCCTGTTCGCCAACTTTGATCCTCTTCCTCAAGGATCCCAGGTGAGAGGGAACCCTAGGAGAGCCGTCGACTCTAACTACGGTCTATATACGATCCATATTAGATCAGACCAACTGTCTATTCTATCTCCTTTATGTTCTTGACAAGCCATTTTTGTTTCAGTAGTCTTTCAGTGTCATGTTTTAGCCATTTTTCGTTGTGTGTATCGTGGATAAGCGTAAAAATTTGACCCAACCGTCGAAAGCGAAAGCAAAAGAGAATGGTGAGGAAAAGAAGACTGGTTTGACTTGAGTTTAGTGTGCCAGGTGGCACGTGACTAAGTAAGGTGGTGTGTGATTTTCGTCACTAGTGAGAAATTGGCATGTTTTGTTTCTGGATGACTGTGTGGTGGGCCTTGTGGCTCCCACCCGAGCTCGTTGTTTTCTCCTTCTTTTTGTCTCGCTTGGAGGAAAGGAAACCTAGCCACATCATCGTTTCTTAAGCCTACATGTTTCCTATTCGGAAAATTTTAGTATTGCCCTTGATCGACTTTTAATTTGGTTTTGAGCCTCTTAATTTTTTGAACTGTGCAACTTTGATCCCTACTATCAAATCTGTCAACTTTTTTATTTTATCGAATTAAATGTTATTTGCGTTGCGTGCACGCAAGCGGTAAAAACAAATCGTTAATATGCCAAATTAGACAATTGTCTTGTGATTGAATGGTTTACATTTCAAAAGATTAAGAAGATTTAGAATCAAATTGAAAGGCGAGCGGTCAAATCGAAGGAAGAAAATCATAAGTTCCTAAATTGTTCCCTTTTTACTTTAGCAAACATAAATTTTTTTAATCCGGCGAGTCTCCGTCGACGACATCGAACCCCTCCCTCCCAGATTGAAGGCAAGGAAGGCCATTGGCAATATATGGAAGCTATGGGTTATTTAATTTTTAAAAAAATTTAAGGGTGAAATAGAGATTTCAAAATTAATTTTTTGATTTTGGGTATCGATATTCAAAAATTTGGGTCCTAATAAAGTTTTCCAAAATATAAACGTGACTGGTAGGAATTTTCAAATAAACAAGTAATTGAATGAAAAACATTCCAAGCTTCAATTTTGTTTTAATTGTAATGGCCACTATTGAAAGAATTTTAAATACTCCATCCGGATACATTAATGGGCTTTAGGGCTGAATAGTCCCACTGGCTCCTCCAGACGTCATGGGCTGAATAGGTCGAGGAAGCCCATTCTTGTATTGAAAAAAATAACAAAAAGAGCCCATTGAAAAAAGATCGTAGGCAACCTAAAGTTGGCCATTTCTCTTGCTGAGTCATTCTATAGTGATGGCTTTATATATGGTCTTTAGATGAGGTCATATCCTTAAATCGTTAGATCAAACTAACCAATTTGATCCTAGGACTAACCAATTTGATCCAACGATTAAGAGATATGATCTCACTTAAGGGCTATATATGAGGCCCTCACTATAGAATTCTTGTTCTCTTGCTACTCTTGCATACTTGTATGCTACGATGTGACCGTAATTGAGAAAGAAAAATTGGGATGTGAAGCATATTCCTTTCATAACTCTCAAGTCTCAACCTTTTTGACTTACAACCTAGAACCCCAAAACACCCTTACTATAAAATTCCTTATTTGTTCTGTAAGAGAATTGTAGTTCAAGTGGTTAAGAATTACCCACGCACTTGAGCCAAGGTCCGAATTTCTATCCCCGTCCTTCTTCCCAATATCCCATGTACTAAAAAAATCGTCATTTGTTCTAGCGCCTTACTAACTTCTCCTTGTACCCTTTCACGTAATCTGCTTTTATTTTGGGGATCAATTGAAAGTTTATTGAAAAAGAAAGATCAGATACAAGGCCCAAATTAGGCAAGGACCCAAAAGGACAAAATACAAAAAATGGCCCAAAACAAAACAAAGCCCCTTTCACGGACCCTACTCTTTAGCACAATCAAATGTCAGCTGTCCTCATGCGAACCTGGTGTTCTGTGACACCACGTGCTGGTGTCATCCACTAGGTGCAGAGGACATGTGGAATGTTTCCAACGCACCGCTTATGTGTCATAAAAATAATGCACGATAAATTAGAAAGTAATTAAATGCCCAGGTTTACATTGGATGACACCAATGTGGTGCATCGTACATTTAAAAATTTCTCCAAAATACTAGGGGCCAAGGCCATTGACTTTTTCCATTATTGTTCTTTAGAAAATAGGTAAGTCGCCGCCAGCTAGCTAAATCACACTAAAAATTTGAGAAATATTTGTTCGAAAAAATTGCATAGTGATGCTTTGGATTGGACAGTCATTACATTACTTGGTGCGCATCTTTTCTGTCAAATAAAATAAGGCAAATATTCAATTATGCTCATATATTCTCATATTATTATTCTTCTCTAATATGGAGGTATTTATAGAAGTACAACCCTAAATAAAATAGAAAATAAATCTAAATTACAATAGAAAAAAAAAATCTAAATTACAATAGGAAATAAATCTCAATTATAATAGAACTAAACAAATAGGTAAGTAACTAAAATCCTAACATAGTAAGGAACCAAAATCCTAACTAAATAAGGACTTGCCAACATTTTGCATTCTAATGCGAAGGAAGTTAGTCAAAGCTTCGAGTATCATTATATATATTTTTAGTATAAGCGATAATCTAACTACATAAGTGGAATTGAATTTCTCTCACACACACTACCACGCAAGGACATAACCACCTTAAGCCCTGCCATGGCCCTGGCCCCACAATTGTTCTTATACATATCGGATTATATAGCTGCATCTCATATTTTGAAGAATAACATACCATATAACCATAGTGGCCCCCCAATGCAATTACTATTGGGTGGTTGAATGCAAACCCTGTACTTCATAATAATTGCATTGAAAATTATATATTACATGTTTATAGTTCCATTTTACAGAATTAATATAGAGTAAATAAAGGAAAGTAACGCTATATTAGCTTATTAGTCCTCCAATAATACTCAGAATCAATGCCTTTTTATAGTCTATTATTTATGGTTTGGCCCCCCACACAAACAATCCTAGTTTCGTTCTTGCTACTAGTACTACGGTGCTGTAACGGTTCGAACCTGAAACCACTAGTCTGCAAATAAATGTCTTTTTTTTTTGTTACATTGGAGGAAAGAAAACCCCTTGGGGTTTCGAACCAGGATGCCATGGGGGGAAGGGGGAATCCACCACCACTGTGGTGGGAACCCATTGACAATAAATGCCCTTTTTCATTGGGCTTGACCCCATTAATTTGGCCAATAGAAGACTAGTCTTCAAGCATCATAATTTGAAGGACGTGTTTGGTGTTTATGGAATTATATAGATGTGGAAAAAGTAATTTATGCATGGCATGACCTAACTAATTGATGTATGAAAAAGATGAGCAATAATTAATAACCCACCAAAAGAAAGGAAAAAGTGCAATAATAATGTTTGAAGTTTTACTCTAAAACTATGTGCACCAAGACCATGAGGCCCCCCATTCTTGACAAGCTAAAGAAGATAATCAAATTGAACAAATGAATGCTAATTCATGTCTAAAATCATGATAAGAACTAACAAATCAAAAGAAGATATAATGATTGTGATGATTTAGGAGGCGTCTTTTGTGGACCACCTTTGCCGAGTCTCAGCGTTTTGTGATGGGGTGCCAATGATCCACGGACCCCCAAAACATAGATTTCGAGTTCTTTCCTCTCTTTTTTTTTCTTTTCTCAGATCATGAATGCTTTAAGGATGTGACTGTTTTTACCATGAAAGACTGAATCACATTGAAAGCTTGTTCCCCTAAACCCAGATGTTTGGGGAAACAAACCTTCTATTGTCATTTCCTGATCAAGTAAAATGTTTTCACTTTTCCTTTTACCCTTTGGTTTTTGTTTTTCACCCAATTCGATCCGCCATCCAGATTGTCCACTAATTATCAAAAATTTGATGCTTAAGCGTTTCGGATTTAGATTTTAATATTTTGGAGTTTGTATTAGAAAAAAATAAATAAATAGAAGTCTAAAATATTAGAAATACAATGAACACCAAGTACAAAATCCGAATCCTAACCCAACTAACATTATGATTTAAGATGTACCCGTGGTTGACACTACGGAAAAGATTCCTTTTGTTGCCAGTTTTTTTGTCTTCTTAATAAAATTATTCAAATGCTGTCGTTTTAATTGAATCAACATTTTTGGAATGTTTCTTTATGGTTGCTCATGTTATACTGTAGTTTATAATCTTAGTAACAAAATATATTCGCGATAAGAATTCGACTCTCGTCTCAGTAGTTATAAACTTATAAAACTTGAGCCTCGTTTCGACAAAATACAAACATAAACCTTTTAGAACCCAAAACTGGAAATGATGTACTAGCTAGACCTAGTAGTACACTACTATACATATGGTTTGGTTCATATGAAAAGTTTGGCTGATAGAGAGAGAAAGCGATGCATCAACTACCCATAATTGTGAGGAGGAAGAAAAGTGTTGGGAGGCGATGTCGGCCATACCTGTCTTGTCTCTCACAGTCAAAGAAGGTACACTTTTTTTTGCTCATTCAAATATGTTCCAAGGATTTCAACGACTGCTTTATTTATTTATTTATTGTTTTTTTTTTGCATCTAAGAAAAGCCCACAAACATACTTTTTTTTCCCCGTTTGATTGTTTGTGAATGAATGAAAGGTATCCAACTACACCTTTTCCACACTGATCAATTGGCCCCCCACACCACCATTCAGATTTCAGTATTTTCATGGCCGCCTACCACGTTTTAATTTTCCCTTTTTCCCCCTCTTGAACAATACGTTTAAAGCTTTAAAAAAAAAACCGTGCAGAAGTGTATATACACTACAAGAAAAAGTCATGATAGTTACCCATTCATTAACTAAGAATTTGATATTTGTAGATTAGTCACCTTTTTGTATTTGTTTGTATCTTTAGTCGCTTTTTGAAATTTTTGTGTATTAAAGACTTTAATCAAAGAAAAGAACTAGATGTCACATCGTTAATTTGTTGATGACTAAAGCCCTTAGTCCACCTTTTTTGGTCACTATTAGTAGTATTAGTCACATTTTGAAATTTTGTGTATTAAAGGCTTTAATCAAACTATCAATGTCGTAGATATTCTAAATAATAGTATTTATTGCCACTTTTTCTTGTAGTGATAATTTAGTCCAATGCATTTTATGTTCAGTTTATTTTATGTTTTGATATGGAAAGATTGATATATGATCTCAATGAACTAATTTCTATTTTGGGTCTACTTTTTTTTGTTTTCTTCCTTTGTATCATAAAAATAGTATGGTGCTTGAAATTTTTTCGCGTTAGGTTGTTGAACCTTTGCTCCACTGCCAATATAATAACATCATAGAGCACTAGCCGACCTTAAGATGAACCAATTTAGCCCCTTCTGAAGGAAGAACTTTAGAAAAGAGACTTCCAACTCATTTCCTTGGCACCTTTATGAGGCATTTATTGAATACATCGATTTGTTATCGTGCTTAACGGTTAATTTTGAGCTTTGACTAAAGACTTAAAAAAAATCAAAGTTAACTTTTAGTTTCTCTTTTGAGAAATTGTTAAAACGCGTATGTACGAGTTCAAATTTCATGAACAAGAACTCTTCAAATGCAGAATTTAGTAAGTGAAAAAGAAAATTTCATGAAGGAGGCTTAGATTGCTTGGTAATTAAGATCTAGGACCATCTCCTCGTATGCCATAAATATGATGGTGATCTATAGTGCCGAATTATCTTCTGACTTGGCTTGGCTAGGTGTGAGCACATGCTGGCTGAGGTCTGACCAAATTTACAAGATTTGCTTGCTACAAAATCACTTTGTGCTTTGTGCTTATTTGTGTGGGGCTTGTAGAAAAAGGGCCTACTCCACCAGGTCCAGATTTGACAATTGACAAGAGATGTTTGTCTCCTTAAAGACGTGAAATAATCTTGTAGGCCCTCATGGGTGTGGTCACAGACTTGAAATTCAATCCTTGAATACTTGACACGTCAATACTAGTAATGCAAATGTTTTAAACCAAGGTCATCAACAAAGGATCTCCAACTTTTGCATTTAAAGATAGTGCATTTACTCGTATTTCATAAAATTTGGACCATTCAACTAATTCAATACTGGTGAATATGCCACATCAGCTACAATAAATTTGTTCCCTTGGCTTACAACAGGAGCCAATCAAGATGTTATAGACTCATAATTGGTTCTAGGTTTTCAGAAAACTATGACAAGGAATTTCCTGTGCTAGGAGGCAATACATCCAACTGTTCTGAACAACAAGTAGGCTCTTCTAGTCCATCCCCTCCTCCCAAATTCAGGTGTCATGGCTACTTTGTTCGCATTGGCTATGCACGTGCTCTTCAGTTACGGAAACAAGGTGAGTTGGGTAGGAAAGCTGAGGGAGAATGTAGCCATGACAGCGATCCAAAGAACTTTTGGAAGGGTATTTGGAGGTTGCATGTTCCGCCGAAGCTTCGTGGTTTTATTTGGAGGGGATGTCGGAATGCGTTAGCAGTTAAAGAAAATTTACGGCGGCATTCTGTTGATGTTGACAATGCTTGCGCTTTCTGTGGTCATGAAGGGGAATCACAGGTGCATATTTTCTTTCGATGTGAATATGCTAGAGTCTTTTGGTTTGCTAGTTCCTTGCAGCTTGACTCTTTGCAATTTACTGAGGAAGAGTTCAGTGTATGCTGGGAAAGGTTAGTTCAGAAGTATGAGAAGACTGAGAACTTTAAGGAGATAATACAGGTTGTGGTGTTTGGGTTGTGGCGATTATGGAAGGCGAGAAACAGTGCTGTTTTTGAGGGGACTCGACCGGAACCTGCAGCTATGGTGAGGTGTCTCCAAGCTCATGTGCAGGAGTACAGAGCTGCCCAGATGACGTCCAAACCTATGGTGAGCGATTGGCCCCGTCCTCCTGATGATCTGCCTTGCTTACCAAAGATGTGGACTAAGCCGACACATGGCTGGGTGAAGGCAAATTGCGACGATGCTTGGATGCAGCAGACTCAGAAAGGCGGGGCGGGGTGGGTTATTAGAGATGCTTATGGTTGGCTTATACAGGCTGGGGGTGTAGGGGGATTAAATGGCAGCTTGGCATTAACAATGGAGGCTGAGGCTATAAGAGAAGCCTTGTTGGTTTGTCTGCAGAATAGATTTTTATGCGTGGAAATTGAATCTGATTCGATGCAGCTAATTCACATGCTTAGAGGTGAATGCCCAATTGCTGTAGCGGTGGAAGCCATAGTTTTTGATATCAAGGCGTTGGCTGGTCAGCTTCAGCAGGTAGCTTTTTTGGTCACTCCCCGTCACTGTAATAAGGCAGCGCATGCAGTTGCGGCCTTTGTGTCTAAAGTAGGAGGTAACCACGTATGGGACCAAGTGTGGCCTGAGTGGATTTTTGATATTTGGCTAGTGATGTAAACGTTTCTATTCGTCTTTAATAAATCTCTCTTCGTTTGGTTTTAAAAAATAATAAATAATAAAGAAAATAAACGACCAAGCCCGTTCATCAATCATAATATATAGTAATCAATTGGGTTGTTTTTATTATCAATTTCCTCTGATAACTACATCTTGCAATAACAATCAATTGCCATGGTGTTTTTGGAATTTAAAAGCTATTGATTGCAGCAGATTTGCAATAGCTATAAAGCCGAAAGAGAAAAAAAAAACAGCTTGCAAAGACACAAGAGGGAAGAACCAAGATAGCGGTAGGCGAGACTGGAGATGGAGGGATTTTGTTGTTGTTGTTGTTGTCAAAGGCACAAACAACATTAGTTTTTAGAAAAGGAAATAACAAACTTATTGTAGCCGATGTGGCATATTCACAAGCATTGGATTAAATGAATGGTCCAAATTTTATAAAATGCGTGTAAATACATAATTCCTAAATGCAGAGGCTCGGGATCCATCAACAAATGGGAAAGATTTATGTAAATGTTTTGTTTTTAATTTTAATTTATATTTCTTTGCTGACCACAATCAAAGTAAAATTGGTTTATGTATTAATTCATGAATAGTTCATTAATTGACAATTTATTCATGATTAGGCACTTGGAAACGTCAAATACAATGAAGTAAGAATGATCTCAAAAATGCTGAAATTTATTTTCTTATGATTTGACAGATTCATTTTGTTAAGATCGGATTATGGTTACTTTTAAGAAACGACGTCCCAACCATATATATTCAAGTAGTTACTTTTTTCTTTGCAAACTCTACTATTTTTTTTCCCAACACATAATATGATGGTCAGTTTCAAGGATTGCGAGATGAATATGATCCTATATATATTATATATATTTGTACTGGAGTGGTCAACCATTTTCTAATTTTTAGTTAACAACTAATGTTGCATATGAATTGGATCTGAAATTTGGGATAATAGCTGATGTTTCTACAACTAATTTTAGCGTGTTTATGGTCAGAACGGTACTGGTAAAAATGATTGTATCCAACTACTTTACTAATTAGTGTAATAAGTGAAGTGAAGTGACTAATTAGTCTAAGTGAAGTGACTAATTAGTCTAAACTGAAGTGAAATGAAGTGACTAATAAGTAAACTTTTTTACACGTTTTGAAAAACCCTAGCTGGAGAGAGAGAGAGCTTCAGATCCCTTAATTCTGTCGAATCCTCGGTGTTCTTCAATTTTTGGTCAACCTATGTCGATGTACTATTTATGTGGCAGATCTATTGTCTTAGATCTAGGCAGGCTTTGGTTGTGTCTCATCTTGCGAGGATACTCTTTGAGGTGATGTGGCTTGGTCATGGTAGATTCACTCCTCATTAGTGCGTTGAGGTACTGGAGTAACTAGGTGGGGGCGTTCTATGTCATGTTTCGGAGGATGATTAGTGGCGGTTGGTTTTCCTTTTGCAAACGTTGTTTTAGTTTTTGTATTTTTGGTTTAGTTTGTTCAATAAAGTCCAGGAACTCTATGAGTAATTTGTGTAGTTTTTCTTTCACAATTCCAGAAACTTTATTGAGTTTGCTGGGTTTCGTAGTCTCTCCTTAGGAGAGTCATGCTGGTTAGCGGCCGGTTTTATCATTGATGCAATCGGACTAGATTCGAGGTAACTATGACGGTAGATATGGGTTTTAGAAAATTTATTTTTTGGGAGTGATTCTTTTCAAATCATTTTCAGCTTTTTGACTAGCTCAAGTCATTGGGGGAAGTTTTGTCTATGTCTGACGTACTACTATTGGGATGACTCCCTTTACAGTGTTTTTCTTTTGTACTCTTTTTGTCTGTTTGATCTAATAAACTTCTATTACTTTTTATTAAATAAAAAATAAAAATTACACGTTACTAATAAGGGAAGTGACAAAAAATTGAGAGAGAGATGTTCATGGTTGAATAATTGCACCCCGACAATTGAACAGTGTAAAACTCTAATTAAAAAGAGAGAGACAATCTCTCGTTACTCAAACCACATCTTTACTTTCAAATTTCAATATTTCATCAAAGGATATTGACACTTTATGAGCTTATGGGACCCAATGAGTTTTGACTCATATGATACTTTCATATTCCAACAAGGTCGAAAAAATCCCTAAAGTTTATCTGTCTAGTGAATGATATGATTAGACAATTAGATTGAAGAAGAAGAATAATTATAAACAACAACAGAACATTATCTGTACTGTATGTATTTAATTACTATTTACCAATTCATGAAAACTACGTGTGATTTTTGGTTGAATAATTTATAGGAAACCATAACCAATAAATTGATAAAAAAAAATATAATAAGAGCACAATCTTATTAATACTGAAAATTCCCAGGAAAAACATCAAACATCTGACAAAACTATTTTACATGCACTCATAATAATTAAGCAAAAGCAGGCACCCAACCTTCTTGAAACCCAATTCACTGCCTCACTTTCAAAACTATCGTAAGTTCATAACACATGTCTTGGATCGTGCAAGTGCCTCTTCTCTCTCTCTCTCTCCTGTTTGTTTTTTTTCATCTTATAATAATCTAAATTTATTTCTTAGGGTACGTTTGCAAATTAATTGATTAATAAAAAGGATGAAGCTGCATCGTTACTTAATAATAGCTCCAAAGGCGACTTTCTCCACCGTCTGAGTTTCCCGGCGAGTCGTCGTAATCCGAAGGCTGCGAGTCGTTCATTCGCGGAGGAGACACCAGCATTCCCTCTGCCATGTCCATCAGTAAATTCGGCATCCCAAAAAGCTCTTCCTCGTCCATGAAGTCTCCCACAGAAGACGACGCCAAACTTAAACTATTACTCACCGTCACATCGTCCTTATCATCCGTCTGCCTCTGTCCCGGGCTCTCTCTGGAGTCATCATTCTTTCGTAGTGTCGCCGCTGCAGCAGCTGCGGCACTACGAATATCTTGTGCCGAAGTGGATGCTGGCACTGGATATGACCCAATGAAACCAGGAAAGTTGAGAACAACATCGGCACCTTTCAGAGAGAGTGCGGCCACATCATAGGCGGCCGCGGCCATCTCCGCAGTTGGGAAAGTGCCGAGCCATATTCGCTTGGTCTGGCGTGGCTCCCGGATTTCAGAAACCCATTTCCCGCCGCGGCACCGGATGCCGCGGTATGTGGGGTGCTTCCCGGAAGAGGTTGAGGCCATGGTGGTGGGCTTTGGTACTGTGCCAATCTCTAGTGCTCTTGTGGAGGGAGAGGGTGTTTCAGTAAGTTCACACGTATGGTGTTGAACAGAGAGAAGAGAATATGGGATGTGTGGAGGAGGAGGAGGCTGAGGAGGAAGGAGTTGGTGTGTTAGGGGAGGAGGGTGAAAGTCAAGGGAGGCTACAGTGGGTGTGGATTGGTCTAATAATATTTGTCGCACGTTAGTGAGAGAATTTGGATTTGGGCCAGCCATGGTGTATAGATACAGCTAGGTGTGTGTGTGGATATATGTAAAGGTCGTGTGGGGATTTTAGAAGGAAGGTAAGATATTAATTCAATGTCTGCGTACGATTTATATATAATATGTGTGATTAGAAAGGTTAAAGCGTGGGGATTTCGTGGGAAGGTCTCGCTCAAAAGTCGTGGCATGCACTCAGTTGAGTTACAGGCTTTTAGAGTTTTTGAATATGACACTTTGTGTTGAGAGTACCATGGAAAATTTAATGCTTTTGATTTTAGAAAGTTTTTTGTGTGCAAAATTGCTGTGTGCGCTTTTTGGTGAGCACACGCATTTGCCCCAAGCTAGCAATTAGCTGTTCCCGATTTCTAAGTTTGGCTGAAGGGGAAAGAATTGGAAGTATCCAAGATCAAGTCACCAAACAAGGATCAATTTGATGACATGATTTAACATAACATTGTGAGATTGGCCTAATATTAGGAGCCTCTTACTATTCTGAAATGCAATGAATTATTAGGTTGTTGCCCAATCAAGTGCACCACACAGAGATATTAGCATCTTGTTGGTGATAAAAAAATCTGAGCAATTTACAGTAGCAGCTACTATGGCAGAAAAACTTGTATGAAATGGGGATAATACTATTTTGCTATCCCAATTAATCATAGACTTTCATGTGAAAAAATTATCATACTTAATATGCCGTGATTTACCAAAAATAACAAAATAGTACTATTCCATTTTACACAAGTGTTTCTCCTAAAAATAGACCGCATGTTCTCCTGCTCTCCTCGAACATTCATTTTTGCTTCCCAAATTTCTCTTGGGATTCCATTAATTTCATGTTTTTTTTTCCGTCTTAAGTTAGTAGCCATAAGATCACCAAAAAACTATTCACGTTTTTTTTTTTTTTGCCAAATGATGAGAGAATATTATTAAAGACGAATAAAAAAGTTTACATCACTAACAAGAATATTAAATATCCACTCAGGCCATAATAACTATTCACGTTTCTTCACATATAGTTGTTCAGTCACATGTCGTTTTTGGTCATGGTGATTGTGGCTGACAATAAATAAATAAATCGCTTGGACGCTATTTGGCCAACAAGGTGCCCTTATCTCTTTATGCATGGCTCTCCCAGCACACTAGGGCCCTGGCTGTCTCACACATGATTTTTATACTTAAATTGGGTGACTTCCCTTTAATGGTATATCCTTAATCGAATTGGTCCTTTCGGGTAATAGCAAAATGATATTAGAGGGACAGGAGTCTTTCCCTATAAACACTGATATTTAAATTAGGTTTTTTTTGGTGGTTGTGATTGATATTTCAAAATATATAGTGATTTTGTATTATTTTTATAAGGTTATTTACTCAATGATCCTCAAATTTATACATGAATTGCATTTTGGTTCCTCAACTAAATTATTCGTTCAAATGGTCCATCAACTCTTTATTAATCAGCACATTGGTCCTACCGTTATACTCCGTCAATATTACCGTTAATTTGAGAGTTAAAATCGTCAATTTATATTAAAATATTAATTAATTAATTAAAACAAAAGTAGAGGGAGAACGCAAAGGGATGGGCAATGGGTGTGGGTTGGGGCTGGTGGTGGGAGTGGCTCTAACTTCTTCTCCTCTCATCATGGAAAAACAGAAATTTCTTCATTCTCTTAATGAAGAACATATAAAAAAAGTGATAAATAAAAACAAGAAATATCCCCTTCATCTCATCCCATATCTATCCCACAGAGCAACAAAAAAGAAACCTTTTTTTTTTCTTTCCATTTTTGCAACTACAGCGAGAGGAATCCAATACCATAAATTGATCAAGGTACCCATGTGCCTTCTCCCTCAATCCTCTGCTCCCGTTTCTTACAATTTAGCGGTGCAACAAGCCGGCTCCACCATTGTAACATGTCGCGGAGCTCAACGCGTGCCGCCACCTTGGCCATCGAAGTCAGAGAAGTCATGTCTGAACAAAGCAGCCCCCGCTGTCATCTCTCCCACTCCGACTGGTTGTCTTCCGACGCTGCTGTCATTTGGTTGTACAGGGAGGGAAGAAGAAGAAGAAAAAGGGAAACGAAACCTCAGACCTTTACCAGGAAGGACTTATGCAAAGGCCCCTATGCCCTCGCATCCATCTGTATGGATTTACAGAGGAATTTTACAAATTACCTACTAAATATAGAAGCGTTGTAGCGAGTGTAGAAAGAGGAGGTTGAGGTGAGAGTGAGAGAAGTAGCAGGGGTAATAGGCAAGAAAGATGAGAATGACCCGATGAGGTTACGTATTGATATTGCATTATATAATTACATGTGGTTGACAAATACAAGAATATTCTGATAAGTAAATTATGTTAGGCTAAAATAAAGGTCCATAAGTGGTATGTAAATAACAGCATATCAATGAGGAGTAATCGGCTATGATGTCGTGATAATTGGGCAATTGACTTCCCCGGAATCATGGTCATGACGTCTAGAATCATGGCTAGACAATGGCTGTCCTTTAGTGTTCTCTTCATCCCCCTCAGCGCTTGGCACAAAGTAGAGATTGAGCTTGGAAGTAAGAGAATGAAACCGTTCCCTGGAGAGATTCTTGGTAAAGATATCGACCAGCGATTATGGGAGGAAATATAGGCGAGTGCGCGAACACCACGAGCTAGTAGTTCCGTACAAAGTGATAATCAATCTCAATGTGGCGAGTCAGGCGTGAAAAATGGGATTGGCTGTCATGTGAAAAGCGAGAATGTTGTCAACAAAGAGACACGGAGGAGAGCGAAGTGGAATCCCAAGTTCACGAAATAAGTAACAAAACCAACGAAGTTAGCGATTGTGGTGGCAAGGGCCTATTATTCGACCGATACTAGAGCGGAGGCAGTGGATTGTTTCTTGGCGGTCCATGTGAGAAGATTGGGACCAAGAAAAATGCACCGAGTTGTAGATCGGCGATCATCAACGAGACCAGCCGATCGGCATCGAATAACCACGAAGAAGATAGTCACTAGAACATGAAACTTAAGACCATGCTCGATAGTACCTTTAATGTAGCGATAAATCGTTTCGGCAGAAGATGGTAGTGCGGGGATTATGCATAAATTGGCACACTTGGTTATTTGCAAATGTGATATCCCGGTCGGGATAAGGTAAAGTCTTGAAGACCACCAACCATACTTCGATAAATTGTGGCATCGCGGTGGGTCACCATCACGAAGGCGAAAGATGAGTGGCGGAAGCTAAAGGAGTGGGGCGGGCTTACATAACTCCATGTTGCATTTTTTAAAGGTCAGCGGCATATCTAGTTTGAGACAAGTAAAGATTCTCGGATGTGCGATGAATCTCCATGCCAGAAAAAAACTCGGATCGCCCATTAGTCCATTTGTCAAACTCGAGAGCACAAGTTTTCAATGAAAAGAAACAACACTACGGCGTGAGATCCTGTCACAATAATACTCGTCAACATAAACTAAAACATAAACGAGTGATGGTGAGCATGTCGATAAATAAAGAAGCATCGAGAATGGCTATGAAGAACTTACCCAAGTAAATAAGAGGTGAGTCGTTGGAACCGAGGCACGGGAGCTTGTTTGAGACCATGGGCGCCTTATGAAGTTTGCAAACATGATTGGGGCGAAGAGGATCACGAAAGCCAGGTGGTTGCTTCATGTATCGTCCTCTCTAAAAAACCATTCAAGAAAGCATTAGAACATCCAATTGTTGGAGAGGCCAATTTTGTGACAAAGCCAAAGCCAAAATGGTGCGAATGGTTCTTTGGCTTCACTCTGGGTTTGAAGGTTTCGTCATAATCTAATCCTTCTTTTTGATTGAATCCCTTAGCAACAAGTCGGGCCTTATGTCGTTCTATGGAACCATCAGCTTTCCGTTTAATTTTGAACACCCACTTACAACCCACAAGATTCATGGTGTGTAGCGAGGAATAAGAGACCAAGTGTGGTTGCGAATAAAACATCATACTCATCTTGCATGGCGGATTGCCATTGTGGGTATTTAGGCTTTGCTTGGGTATAATTCGTTGGTTCAAGGTGTGTGTGGAAGCAATGCTTGCGGTGAGGGCATGAGGTAATGGGTGGTTGGCGGACCCATAGACAAGTTTATTAACACTTTTGTATCTATAGGTGGTGGTGATGGGGCATGCGAAGTGTTTGGTGTGGGAGGCATCAAGAGATTGCATAGGTATCGGGTGAAGTGGTGAGCGAGTGGATTGAGTGCAAAGCAGGTGGGCTGAATGTGGCTTGAGTCCATTAGGTGTAGAAGGATATCGGCCTCATCCACATAACTAGGTGTGTTGGATGGATTGGGCTCAACACCTTGGTGGTTAAGCGGCGACCTTGGGCTCATCGGTGGAATTAAATTGGGCTCGGTGCGTCTTGGCGATAGGCTTGGTACATGTAGTCTTTGGAAATTGATTAAATGTGGTGGATCCAATGGAGTTGGGCGTGGATTGTCTTTACAGTCCTGCAGTACGGAAAATTGGTCTCATCGAAGGTCACATGGCGAGAAATATAGACTCGACACTGAAATCAAATCTAAACAACGATAACCTTTGTAGTGATCATCATATCCAATAAATACACATTTAATTGATTTAAATGATAATTTGTTAGGTGTTATGAGAACCATATGAGGAAAGCAGACACACCCGAAACTTTTAAGAAATCGGTAATCAGGCGGACGTTGAAGAAGCTTCTCATAGGGTGACATGTGTCCAATTGTAGAGGAGGGCAATCTATTGATGAGAAAAGCTGCCGTGAAAGCTTCTAACAAAAACTCTTTGGAAGAGGGTGAGGCCAACAAACATAACCCCATTTCAACAATATGCTGTGCTTTCTTTCTACAACACCCGTTTTGTTGGGGTGTATAGGGGCATGAAATTTGATGGGTTATCCCATGATCACTTAAAAATTCATGAATACCACGACTTGTGAATTCTCCACGCCCGTCTACTTGTAATCCCTTTATCTTGCAATTGAATCGATTTTCAATCATTCGTTTAAATGTGACAAACTTGGCAAAGCAATCAGATTTCTTCACAAGTGGATAGAACCATACAAATCGAGTGTGATCATCGACAATGGATAAGTAATATCGATAACCAAAATTTGAGGCAATTGGTGCTGGCCCCACAAGTCAAGATGTAACAAGTCAAGCGGATGCAAGGCATGTGAACTTCTGTATTGAAAAGGAAGCTTACAGGACTTTCCCATAGAGCAAACATGACAAACTTTATTATTAGCAACAGTACCATTAAGAGGTAAATGATATGTATTCAAAGGGTTTGAAAAATTGGGTGAGAGGGATGTCAGGCGAGGCATGCCACACGTCTTGTGTCGTCCTTTCCCGTAAAACCGCGATTTTGTTGGTAACATTTGTTTGCATTGAGATGATATAATCCACCCGAACTACTGCGGTAAGGAGTACCCTCCCGTCTTGTTGTCCTTGACCACGAAAACCATTAGCATTCATTTCAAGAAAGCAATCATTATCCGGAGCAAAATCGTGAATGCTAATAAGATTTTCCTTATAAGCGAACACATAATACTTCATTGAGTGCTAAACATGTATGTGTAGTGGGTAAACTAGTATTTCCAATATGTGTGATAGCCAAATGATTTCCATTACCAACAATAATCGTATCATGCTGTATATAAGGTGAGCATACGGAAGAAGCGAGAGAGATTAGGCGTCATGTGATGAGTAGCCCACGAATCAGGACACCAACTTGAATTGTCATCGGGATTGGCTTTTGTGGCCTGCTTTGTATATGCATAATTCCCACGTTCGAGGACAATCTCGCGAGACATGTCCTGTTTATTGCAAAGCGACAAATAACATCAAAGCCGGTATGTAGGCGTCGGCAAGAGAGGTGGTTTCCCATCGGATAATGGACCACGTGTGATGAATTGAAGTGCTCATTATGATGGTAAGAAACTAGGTCATTTGTGAGTGTAGTTGGCCTGCTATTCTGTCCAAAATTTTGTCTGCTTCCATAATTTGGGTTCGACCCACGGATCGTTGGGAAGTGTCACGAAATGGTTGTGCTCCTGCCATTTGTAATGCTCAATTTGTGCCGGCCTCGGTTCGGTGTCACATTGTGATTCCGGCCCATTGCTATCTCGGCTCCAATGCCGGCCTCGCCCACGTCCCCTTCACTGAACTCTTGTGCCCTTGTGATCTAGGACCTTGACTGTGATTGTCATCGGTTGAAAGCGCGATCGGTGGAGCGAAGCGACACCGGTTGAGAGAGACATGGAGTTCATCCGTTTTAATAGTTGTTCTTCTGTACAACCAGGATCAAAAAATTCATCAAAGGTAAGTTTGGGCTGAGATGAAGTGATGTAATGAACTCTTTATATTCATGTCCGATTCCATCCAAGATGTACTCAATGAATTCTTCGTAGACATTGTTGTATCTGCAGTGTGAGGGAGTCAAGAGTGATTTGGCGTGCATCGGATAGTCGGCAGCGGGTTTGTCGAGTCTCTTTTGAGAGTGCGGTTGATCCGCAGTGCGAAGATAAGTCTTGGATAATGGAGAAAGTCTTCGCTCAAGTAGATCCCAGGCTTCGTGAGCCGTTGTTGTGCAGGATGAGGAAGAGTTTTGATAGTTGAGATGCGATTGCTTTAATCCAACTCGGGACCGACTTGTCCTTTGAGTAAATTTGGTTTGATGTTCCATCGTGCTTCTTGAAGGGCGAGTATCATAAGTGATGACATCTTCTAGATCATGAAGTTCTAGGACATCCATAAAGCGAGATCTCCAAGAAAGGTAATTATTTTTGTCCATTGGTGTGGTGAAGAGATGAGAGATGTTGAATGAAGTTGGGATTGGAGGCATCTTTGCAAGGCAAGGTTGTATTTGTGGTTGATTTGTCGTGATGAGAGTTAGGAGAGGAAGATAAAGGAGTGTCTTGAGGGGTTGGTCATAGGTTAGGATCGATTTGAGCGCTAGCTCTTGCTAGAAACTACGATGCCATGTAGAAAAGAGGAGGTTGAGGTGAGAGTGAGAGAAGTAGCAGGTAATAGGCAAGAAAGATGAGAATGACCCGATGAGGGTTAAGTGTATTGATATTGCATTATATAATTACATGTGGTTGACAAATACAAGAATATTTCTGATAAGTAAATTATGTTAGGCTAAAATAAAGGTCCATAAGTGGTATGTAAATAACAGCATATCAATGAGAGTAATCGGCTATGATGTCGTGATAATTGGGCAATTGACTTCCCAGAATCATGGTCATGGCGTCTAGAATCATGGCTAGACAATGGCTGTCCTTTAGTGTTCTCTTGAGCAGCGGGACTCGACGCTAATGGGGCGTCACATACAAAATGACTATTTTAAAGTGCTAAAACAAATATTTTTTTATTTTATAAATATTTATTGATCAAATTCAACATGTTATAGCATGTAACAGTAAGGAACAAAGTTAACCTCTCTTGGACTTGAAAAAGAGTTGGGTGGTTACACTTTTGAGGTACCTCCCTATTTCGGTGGGCCATTATTTGTTTGAGGATTTATGTAGAGTAATCTACACTTACCACATTTGTATCCCACATTTTCATACCACCTTATGTGGCGGATGAAGTGGACAACCACATCAATTAAAAAGTGTCAATAAATCATAAAAGAAAAGAAAATCTTAAATTAATTTTAAATGATGTGTTGTCACCTCATCTATACATAAGATGGTATGAAAATGTGGTATACAAATGTGGTAAAATGGCATTATTCATTTATGTATGATCTCGAGGCTCAAGATGATAGTTGTTTGTTTTTTTGTTAAAATTCGGCCCACCGTATAATTAATACGTATAACAAGTAAATTTTGTGTATATTTTGTGCCTTTAGGTGAAGATGAGCGACCCATTCCCGGCGCCGGCTGGCATCTTTGTAAGAGTAGAATGTGTCGAAACGGGATCCTGTTGTAAACACCATGGTCATCAGAGCTAGCGCGCAATGTCCATATCACCAGAAAAGGAAACCGCTCCAAATCCACCGCTGTACGGGCCACGCCTTGCTTCCTCCAGCTCATCAATCAACTCCATACCATGGCCTTCACCTGCATTAATTAAATCACAAACGATGATAAGATTGAGGAGAAAATTTCTAAAACTTTAGGAAGGTAAATTGCAAAAGGGAAGAAAGTAAAAGTTAACTGGCAACCTTTGGTGCACCACTAACAGTTCCGACAGGCAATGCAGCTCGCCGGGCATCCCAGCAAGTGAGATCATCGTGCGCAGCTCTCCCGTAACCTGCACGAGAGATTGTGACATTTGCACTGAAAGCAGATTCTAAGTAATGCTATTCCAAAAACAGATTGTAAAAGTAATTTTTTCCTTAACTATGGAACATTTAGAGACCACAACATTTGGATCTGAGTGCACATTGTGATTTAAAAAAAAAGGTTTCACAATGAATACATCAATTTTCTTCCATTGGCAACCTAATGTCGCACATAATTTGAACAAGAACAGAGAACTGCAGTGACAAGTCATTCCTTTAACATCACCTAAATTCGGCCTAGCTCCATTATCAATTTTCCTAACTATGATTTTGTGTTTATTTCTCTTAGAGTCTTCAATTTAGTTCATGAAGGGCTTTGATTTGATAAGCAGAGGCTTTAAGCTTGTAGAGGCTTCAGTTTACTTGATGAAGATATTATTGCATTACTCATGTTTGCTTTCAGAAATTCTCAGCATAGTCTGTGTACAGAGCATGTAGATTTGAAAACTTGTAACTGCGACTAGTCTTTTTGGTTTAGGCTGTGCTCCATATGTTACCAAAAAAAAAAAACTTATAACTGCAATAGAAATTCTCAGCTAGTTTTTATGAAATAGAGTACAGAGCCTACATTTTGTCTAGTTTCTTTTAGGTTCACAAAGTCTCTATTTTGTTATGTTTCGTGGTTGCGATGAAACATTAGATTTATCTTTGAAATTTTTCGTTGGTTTGAGTTTTCTGTTTTCTACTTTGTATGAATGTATCCTCTAGTTTTACTTGAATCCCCTAGTTTTTCTTTAATTTTTTAATCTCTTTGTAGTTGTTCACCCCTTTTTTGTTTAGTACCTGTGATGGCAGGGCAAAGTTGTATTTTGGCTAGAATAAAGGATTTTGGCCAAAAGTGCAAATTTTGATACAATCAGTAGTTGAATAAAGATGTATGGTTTGAAATTGGTAGTAGATAGGTAAGTCTTTTCTAGGTTTCCATCAACAAAAAGGGAAAAGACCAATTTATCATCTCAGAATTTGCAAACCTTCCATATTGAAACAGACAACGAGTCTGAATTAGGTAGGTGTCTTAAATTTTATTTTGAAAATTTGGGGAGATTTTCAGTTAACCATTGGAACCTTTACCATTTTCCTATAAATAACATTCAATCTTTTCCCAACAAATTTTGAGACAGTAGGTTTCTAAGCATTGTGTCCATGTCACTCTTGCTCATTCAGAATGCTATATATACCTTGAACTCTACAGTACATAAGCAATAGGAATTTCAATTGTCTTTGTGAGTGTTAGCGTAGAAAGAATATGCATATGGTAGCGGATTGCTTGAGGGGTGTGAATCCTCAGCTAATTTGAACTGGGTTTCCACTTTGACCACGGCTTTCACCATTTCCCGGCGAAAAGTCTATATTACCCTTAAAAGATAAATCATATACTTGGCAGAAAAGGATGAGAGTCCAACTCCTTTCATGAATGTATCAAATTGTTTTGTCTTGTTCAGACTTTACTGTTTGGATTGGGCATTTACTCCTCCAGCAAAATGTAAATAATTATTTTTAAAAACAATCCAATGGTGTAAATACCCAACCCAAAAAAAAAAAAAACCAGTAAATTTTCAAAATCAGTTAGGAATAGGATTTTACTTGGATTTACAAATGCGGATAAGATTAAGTTGATAGACTCTCATTATCTAATTAGTACTAGTAATCCTGCTAGACACAGGACGTTTTGAACTATAAATACCTCATCAAACCCACCTAAATATGTACGCTTAATTCCATTGATCCCTCCAAGTTGTTTTCTCTTTGTTTTCTCTGGTTCAGTTTTTATTGCTTCAAGTGCCCTAGTTTTCTTAGCTTTCTAAGATTGATTTTTGAGTGAAAGAGAGAGAGAGAGTTAGAAGAAGGTAACAATGGCTGGGGGCGGTATAGCTCCATCGAGTGGTGGAAAACAATACCCTGGTAAACTCACAGCTAGGGTTCTTATAACATGTATTGTTGCGGCTACCGGCGGTCTGATTTTTGGATACGACCTTGGAGTTTCAGGTATGTAACATTTTTTTTTCACAGCCCAGTATTGTTGCAGCACTGTTTATAACGTTTATAAATACAATTTTAACTGAAAAGAATTCTTGGTCTTTGAATATGTGTTACTAACTTTTGTTTTTTGTTTTTGTTCTTTTGGCGTTTTGATTTATGAGTACTTGACATCACACATAACTTGTAATATTGATTTAGGGTTCTTATAAGGATACACATAACATCGAATTTGATTTGGTGATTATGCAGGCGGTGTGACATCCATGGACTCTTTCTTGAAACAATTCTTTCCAGCGGTTTACCAGAAAGAGTCTTCAATCAAGCCTTCTGACGATCAGTACTGCAAATTCGATAGCCAGACACTTACACTTTTCACATCTTCGCTATATTTGGCTGCTCTGGTTGCATGCGTTTTTGCATCAACTATAACCAGAGTGTGTGGTCGCAGGCTCACAATGATCTTGGGTGGAGTTCTTTTCTTGGCTGGTGCCTTGGTCAATGCCTTTGCTAGTGCTGTTTGGATGCTTTATGTTGGTCGTCTACTTCTTGGTTTTGGTATTGGATGTGCCAATCAGGTACCCATGATTATGATTTTCTTTTTGATACATAGATTATACTCTATAAATTTTAGGTTATTCGCACTCCATTTTGTTATTTTGCGTACTTTTTACAAACCCTAATTCATATTTTATTCTTTTTGCGCAGTCTGTGCCGATCTATGTTTCTGAAACAGCCCCATCTAAATACCGTGGTGCTCTCAACATGATGTTCCAATTGTCGATCACAATTGGAATCCTTGCTGCTGGTGTGCTTAACTATTTCTTTGCCGAGATCAAAGGCGGTGGGGGATGGCGTTTGAGTTTGGGAGGTGCTGCAGTCCCTGCCATTATAATCATAGTTGGAGCATTGTTTTTACCTGATACACCAAACTCCTTGGTCGAGCGTGGCAAGCATGAGGAAGCCAAAGCTCAGCTTCTTAAGCTGAGAGGAGTCCCTAATGTTGATGAGGAGTTTAATGACCTAGTTGCGGCCAGTGAAGCATCCAAGTTGGTAAAACACCCATGGGTTAGCTTGTTGAGCAGGAAATACAGACCCCAGCTTGTGTTTGCAATCGGCATCCCAGCCTTCCAGCAACTCACCGGTATGAACGTGATCACATTTTATGCTCCTGTCTTGTTCAAAACAATGGGGTTTGGAAGCAGTGCTTCTCTCATGTCAGCTGTCATCACCAATCTCGTTAATGCTTTAGCTACATTTGTCTCAATTCTCACCGTTGATAAGGTTGGAAGGAGGAAGCTTTTCTTACAGGGTGGTTGCCAAATGCTCCTCATGCAGGTATGTTAAAGAAAACAAGTTCCTTTTTTATTTCCCTCTTTGTTTTATTTTCTTCTATTTTTATGGTTTACTTCCTTCAATTTCATACAAAAAAATCCAAATTAAAATTTTTCTTTCTTTCTTTTGTTGGCATTTTTAGGTGGCTGTTGGAATTGCTATGGCTGTTAAATTTGGGGTCAGCGGCAATCCAGGAAAATTGACACTAGGGTTTGCAGTTCCCTTGGTGCTCTTAATCTGTGTTTACGTAGCTGGATTTGCCTGGTCTTGGGGGCCTCTAGGATGGTTGGTGCCCAGTGAAATTTTCCCACTTGAAGTAAGGTCTGCTGCTCAGGCTATCAATGTCTCCGTCAACATGATCTTCACCTTTGCCATAGCCCAAGTCTTCACAGCCATGCTCTGCCACATGAAGTTTGGCTTGTTCTTCTTCTTCTCAGTCTGTGTGGTGGTGATGAGCATTTTCATCTACAAATTGTTGCCAGAAACGAAAGGAGTTCCAATTGAAGAAATGCACACTGTGTGGGAGAATCATCCATTTTGGCGGAAATATGTCCTTAAAGATGAAGGCATTGCCATGGGCAAGAGCAAGGGAGGACAGAGTGCCTAAAGTTTGTTTTTGTTTTAGATTTTCTCTATGTTTTATAAATTTTTGTAAACTTTTTAGGTTTAATTTCGGTCTGGAAAATTTTGTTGGATATTGGAGTTCTTTTTTGATGTGTCTGATTGGATTAAGCTTAATTATTTTAAAATTGATTTATCTTCAAATTGTCAATTATGCCCTAGATGCCCAAACTTATATAAGGCTTATGCATGTGTATCTGAAGCCCAATTTATTTAAACTACTTGTTTGCCTTAAATTAGAAACCACAATTTCGATTGCTATAATAGTTCTCTTAACTGATTAAATCCCCATGTTTTCCTCCTCATTCTCTCTCCTGATTTCACCCCTTGCACTCTATAAAATCCATTGAATGATAGATTCAAATCTTGATATTTTGATAATCATGAATATTATTAGAGGTGTTAACTTTATCTCCAACTAATAATGTTATCCCAATTGATCATATGTGATAATATTTCATTCGTCATATATATCTAGTCGTTTTGAAACTCATTATTATGATAAGAAATTTTAATTTAGGGGCGAGACCATGCTCCTCAAATAAAACTCCTCTGTGAGCCTTTTATCAAACTCATAGGGATGAAAGTTACAAAACTACCCATTAAAGTGGAAAACGCATTGCAAGTGATTTTTAGCTCAAGTGATTACAAGCATTTATCCTGGCAATCGAGGTCATAGATTCGATTCCCCCTCCTCCAATATCACATGTATCAAAAACGGAAAACACATTTAAGTTTGTTGGAAGAAATTAACTTGATGGGTCAACATTTAAGTCTACTCTATGTGCCAGATCAATTCTCATGAAGAAATTGGAAGAAGAGTGCCCCTAACAGTTGGGTTTAACAATTCATACAGAACGGCAAGAAAAATCCCCACAAAAAGATAGAAAACAAATCTGTCACAATGGTCAAATAAATGAGGTTGAATATGCATTATGCATATGATGGTATATATAACAATCCAAATTAATCGCCATTGACAGTTGAGAGACTTCTCTTTTTTCTCTGGACAAATTTACATTTACATTACCGACTGTTGACATGGAAGACTGAATCTCTGAGAAAATTCCACAAAACCCAGCCAGCCAGGTATCCCAAGGAGTACAAAGTACGGCTTCTAGAAAAACATTATCCAATAATTTCATGTCGCTGTGAAGAATTGTCTGCCTGACCTCCCTCCATGGTTCTAATTGCCCTATTGACTTGGGTTCGTTGCCTGACCTTTTTGTTTTGTGCGTGCTGAAGCTTAGGTAGTCTTAATTGTGTTTTTGATAGGTGAAAAATTTGAGAAAAGTCCGTTTTTCAGGAAAAACTCTGCCGAATTTTCGATAGAAGTCCCGACCCTTTTACTCAAGTTCGAAAAAGAGAAAGTTTTAAATTGGTTATGAGCCCGGCATCAATCTAAAACAGTTGTAGAGTATTTTTTGGGAGAGAGATTAGAAAGAGTATCGATCTCTAGTCAGTGACTAATAACGAGTTTCTTTCCCTACAAGCTCACACGTCAACAAATTATTCTTGACTTTGTCACTAGTACTACACGCAATAATATAATGGTAAACGTGAGTTTCCCCTTCCACCTGCAACAATTATTCTACTATATTTATAAGGCGTCGGCCAGTTTCTTTTACTATAAATGTGCTGACCATACGTGCCTCCATTCCAATTTATGTCACATCCAAGCCAAAGAGTCGAAGACGATGCTTCCAACTGGAAATGGCATGCAAATTGGAATGCATGCATAATGCATTTGCCACAGCACAATTAAGCTCCACCATCCGCTGGCCTTTTATTTTTCAAGTTTAAATGCCGCACCCCTCAAGCTACCTAGCTAGCATTAGCAAATGCACCAAAGACAACCTTCGACTAGTACTTCCAATTGTAATGCATAATAATTATCTATGTTTGATGTAACATCATTGGGGATTTTTATTCTGGGTTTGGTTTCCAATTTGATTTTATATTGTGGCAGGTCATTAATCAAGGAGAGTGCTGCATGGATTAGGCCCTTATACTAGGATTAGGAGGCAGATAATTAGGGGTGTTCTTTGTGTTGAAATCCTTAATTAATTTATCTTATCTAATGAACATGAGATTGTGAATTTTATAGTCCTGTCCTGTCTTATTTTTCGTTACAATCTTATTTAACTAACCTAACTGACATTGGATTGGTGTGTGCGTGTGTTTTTTATTTTGCCTTAGCCTGATATTCACTTATTTTATAAAATAAAATAAAAGAGTTGGGTGCTCATTCTTTTGTAGTTTCCTCATTCTTCTTCTTCTCTCTCTATTCTTTTTCTCTTCTTCTTCTCCATCTCTCCCTCTTTTTTTTTCTTCTTCTCATCTCCATCTCTCCCTCTCTTTATCGCTTTTATTTCTTTTCTCTCTCTCTCTCTCTCTCTCTCAGAAAGCCAAAAGACCCAAACCAAACCAACAAGTCCGATTAACCGAAATGGTCGGTTTTCATCAATTATGATTTGATTTCGATTTCCAAATAGCCAAACCGAGGCCTATAGTTCGGTTTTGGGTTGAGCCCAAAATCGAACCAACCCAGACCGAGCCCACCCATAGTGCCCTGTGAAATTCTCCCATTTGAAGTAAGGTCTGCTGCTCAGGCTATCAATGTCTCCGTCAACATGATCTTCACCTTTGCTATAGCCCAAGTCTTCACAGCCATGCTCTGCTACATGAAATTTGGCTTGTTCTTCTTCTTCTTCTCAGTCTGTGTGGTGGTGATGACCATTTTCATCTACAAATTGTTGCCCGAAACGAAAGGAGTTCCAATTGAATAAATGTACATTGTGTGGGAGAATCATCCATATTGGCGGAAATATGTCTTTAAAGATGAAGGGCATTGCCACAGGCAAGAACAAGGGAGGACAGAGTGACTAATGTTTGTTTTTGTTTTTGTTTTAGATTTTCTCTATGTTTTATAAATTTTTGTAAACTTTTTAGGTTTAATTTTGGTCTGGAAAATTTTGTTGGATATTGGATTTCTTTTTTGATGTGTCTGATTGGATTAAACTTATTTATTTTAAAATTGATTTATCTTCAAATTGTCAATTGGGCCCTAGATGCCCAAACTTATATAAGGCTTATGCATGTGTATCCGACGGCCCAATTTATTTCAACCACTTGAATGATACATTCAAATCTTGATATTTTGATAATCATGAATATTATTCAAGGTGTTAACTTTATCTCCAACTAATGTTATCCCAATTGATCATATGTGATAATATTTCATTCGTCATATATATCTAGTCGTTTTGAAACTCATTATTATGATAAGAAATTTTAATTTAGGGTCGAGACCATGCTCTCAAATAAAACTCCTCTGTGAGCCTTTTATCAAACCCATAGGGATGAAAGTTACAAAACTACCCATTAAAGTGGAAAACACATTGCAAGTGGCTTTTAGCTCAAGTGATTACAAGCATTTACCCTGGCAACCGATATCATAGATTCGATTCCCCCTCTTCCAATATCGCATGTATCAAAAACAGAAAACACATTTAAGTTTGTTGGAAGAAATTAACTTGATGGGTCAACATTTAAGTCTACTTTATGTGCCAGATCAATTCTCATAAAGAAATTGGAAGAAGAGTGGCCCGAACAGTTGGGTTTAACAATTCATAGAGATACAGCAAGAAAAATCCCCACAAAAAGATAGAAAACAAATCTGTCACAATGGTCAAATAAATGAGGTTGAATATGCATATGATGGTCTATATAACAATCCAAATTAATCGCCATTGACAGTTGGGAGACTTCTCTTTTTTCTCTGGACAAATTTACATTTACATTACCGACTGTTGACGTGGGAGACTGAATCTCTGAGAAAATTCCACCCACCCACCCAGGTATCCCAAGGAGTACAAAGTACGACTTCTAGAAAAATCATTATCCATATGTAGCTGTGAATAATTGCCTGCCTGACCTCCCTCCATGGTTCTAATTGCCGTATTGATATGTGTCTACTTTGAACAAGTATTTATTTATAAAAGTTTTTGTCAAGTTGAGGGATCATTCTGCCATCCCTGACAATTTGTCAAGTTTTTGTCAAGTTGAGGGATCATTTTTCTGGGTCAATTGACAATTTGAACTTGGATTATTAGATTTTTCTCTGCGTGTGATTTGCACATGATTAAGATGGTCTTTCTATCAAAGTTGGAGTCTTGGACCGGAGACATACCTCACAACAAGCCTTGACAGCAATTGGGTACAAAACATGACTAAGATACACACACATACACTAATCTAGAATTAGCAAAGGATTAAGAGAATTGTGATCTGTACTCCCCTAATAGCTTTTCGGGGCACTCGATATTAAATTTAATTACTAGAAATTAAAGCTTGTACAATAACAAATTTCTATTTTTATTTTTTATGAAAATATGATTGAATTTTTATTATACAAGAGCTCTATTTGGTGACACATAAAAATTTCTTAGAAACCCTACCTAAACCCCCAAATAAACGGCATGTACTATGAGCATATAAACATGCAATTACTGTCAACTATATTGTTTGTTACTAGTCTTAGCCCCCACATAATTCAATTTAGCCCACTAAATCATAGAAATTGATTCACTAATTCAATCCGAACTTTAGTAATAATGAAATAATAGAAATAGATTACAAAATTGTAAAATGACACTTTATTTTTCCAATGGATATCAATATAAGAAGAGTATTGATCAAAGTGAAAACAGTTATAGAGTATTTTTTGGGAGAGAGGAGATTAGAAAGAGTATCGATCTCTAGTCAGTGACTAATAACGAGTTTTTTTCCCTACAAGCTCACACGTCAACAACTTCTTGACTTTGCCACTACATGCAATAATATAATGGTAAACGTGAGTTCCCCTTTCCACCTGCAACAATTATTCTGCTATACATATAAGGCGTCGGCCAGTTTCTTTTACTATAAATGTGCCGACCAGACGTGCCCTCCATTCCAATTTGTCACATCCAATCCAAAGAGTCGAAGACGATGCTTCCAACGAAGGACGAAATCAGAAATTTTTATAGAAGTGGACTATTATTTCTTATATGGGTAAATAGCTAAATAAAATTCTATTTATTTTCTTATAAGAGAAAACTTGAAGCTAACTGAAGATCTGTTTAGATAGGACATGCTAATTTTTGCTTGGGGTGAATTGAGCTAATTTTTGTAAAATGAGGTGTAGTGCCTAAAAATTTGTATTAAAATTTCTTTTTCCCAAATTTTGCACTAGGGTAAAGCCCACTCTAGCCATAGTGTACTAGAAATGGCATGCATAATGCATTTACCACCGCCCAATTAGGCTCCACCATCCCACTGGCCTTTTATTTTTCAAGTTTAAACGCCGCACCCCCCAAGCTACCTAGCTAGCATTAGCAAATGCACCAAAGACAACCTTCGCCTAGTACTTCCAATTGTAATGCATAATAATTATCTATGTTTGATGTAACATCATTGGGAATTTTTATTCTGGGTTTGGTTTCCAATTTGATTTTATATTGTGGCAGGTCATTAATCAAGGAGAGTGCTGCATGGATTAGGCTCTTATACTAGGATTAGGAGGCAGATAATTAGGGGTGTTCTTTGTGTTGAAATCCTTAATTAATTTATCTTATCTAATGAACATGAGATTGTGAATTTTATAGTCATGTCCTGTCTTATTTTTCGTTACAATCTTATCTAACTAACCTAACTGACATTGGATTGGTTTTTGCGTGTGTTTTTTATTTTGCCTTAGCCTGATATTCACTTATTTTATAAAATAAAACAAAAGAGTTGGGTGCTCATTCTTTTTCATCAATTGTCACTATATTCTTCACTTACAGTTCAATTAGACTTTTAAACCTATAAATCTTCTAAGACATACCAAGTTGTACTTAGACACTGTACTTGAATTCAAATCCCTCTTTTCATAATTTAGATTAAATTAAAATAGAATATCATTTGTATAAAAATAAAAAAAATCATACCTAAAAAAAAGACCAAAAATTGTGCATGCCAAAACAATTTGTCGACTCGCTGACACCTAATTTGACTAGCCGTCAGGGGTTAAGAAAAGAAAATGTGAGGCTCACACACATGATAATGTTTCTGTGGAGAATGCTGACACGTTTGATCTAGGGGCCTATTATTTTATAGAAAAACGTTAAAAAAAATGTGTAGTATTTTGAAAAGTTGGTAGAGTTATAAGAAAGTATAATTGGTTGAAGAAAATGTTAATATAATTATGGAAGGCCTTGCTTATAGAATGATGGGAAAAAACCTACTTCTTTTTTTATACAATGGAAAAAACCTACTTAAATATAATGTGTTTAAATATCATGTAGTCTTGACTAAAAGTTAAAAATAAAATACCATGTAGTTAAATAGCCACAGCCCAACCCAAATTAAAACCCTTTGTGTTTTACATAAATTGTTAACATGTTCTATTTACACTTTATAATATCGCCGGATCATCATCGAAATCCTAATAAGTGGACAAAGAATATTTAAATGATGGATTAACATAAGATGCTACAAAAAATCAGATTTAAGCAACTCTTAACTCGTGTCGTTGAGTTTATTTCTAAGGTAAATTCAGCCCAATTTATTTTGAAATCTTAAATTCGTTCCTGCAAACAAGTGTATCACGATAAAATTATTCGAAGAAAGATAAATATTCCGCTCTTCTAGCCAAGTGTTGCCATGGGGGAAGATCGGTGTACCTTCAGTAGCCTAGACTCCTGGTCATTGAACCCCAAAAAGATTTACCTTATGTAGCCAAGCCATTGAACCCCAAACAAATAGATTTATTCTTATTACGCTTTCATAACATCCTTTTCTCTTCATTAACTAGTAACATCCCCTTGATTAAAAAAAAAAACCCCCTAGTAACATCCCCTCTTTAAATTTATTTAATTAGACTAGTAACATCCTCTTTTAAGTTAGTGCTAGGACGCCACATCCCCTCATTCCCCCTCCCAAATTTTAAAATATATGAATTTTTACAAAGCATGTATCTTTGATTTGTTACATGCTTTGATATATTTTTAGAGATAATAATTTTGTTATTTATCCAGCCATATCATATATTCATCGTAGATATCATATTATAATCGATTCATCTTAGCTTTCAGTAGTCACATATACTAATGATATTGTACCGTATTCTTCGATTATATCATTGATCACATCTCTAACAAACGATAATACCTATATTTTAAAAAGTGAATTATATGTGAGTCTCACTTATATAAGACAAAAAAACATATGTAGTTTGCAATTACTGTGGAAAAAAAATACATTTTACCGGCCATGAAAATAAAAACACCGAATGTTTTACAACCCTTTGAACTGTTGTGAGTATACGCTGCAACCAAATGAGATTTTACACAATGTGGGTTTCAGATAGTTATTTATGAATAGCTCCATCCGTTGATGTTTATTTAAGTTTTAGAGCCAGTTTAGATGCTCCGCAAGTCAAGCCTGTCTCTTTAAAAACAGGCAGAAAACTGCCCGAACCTTCTCACTTTTGTGTTGACCAAAAAGGATCTTCAATAGGAAACGTTCTTCATGCCGCCTTAATACAGAACCATTTAATGAATCATAAAATAGAAATAAATAAATAAATAAGTTATTATACTAATTTTGACTGGTATTAATTAGGAAAAAGAAATTAAGCCTTCAATTGTGGCCATCGCATTCACTTCTTTTGGTCCATTTGGAATTTGCAACTGCATAATATCCCTGTTGAGCCTGCAGGCCCCGAACAGTGCCATGCTTTTTGGTCATAAAAAGACGCTTCAAACTCCCAAGAATTTCAGTTTGAAACTTTTGCTGTATAATAAGCTCCAAGTCTCATCTCACATTAGCCGTCCAAAACAAAGTCTTCATTTTGTTTTTTTCCCAAATCCCATGATTCCAATAAACCCCTCAAAACCTTGCCTTTAAAATCCCATACACCCTTCTACACCTACCCAATTGAACTATCAATCTCTCTCTCTCTCTCTCTCTCTCTCAGAATCTACACCTATGGACCAGTTAGCTCCTTTGAACCCTGAAAGCCCAAAACTTGAGCAAGAAAACCAGAAAACCCATCTGTCTCTGGCTCTCATAGAAGCCAAATGCATAGCCAACATAGCTTTTCCAATGGTTTTAACAGGCCTGTTGCTCTACTCACGCTCAATGATCTCCATGCTCTTCCTTGGCCGCCTTGGAGAGCTTGACTTGGCTGGTGGTTCGCTTGCTATTGGCTTTGCCAACATCACAGGGTACTCTGTTCTCTCTGGCCTTGCCATGGGCATGGAACCCATCTGCGGCCAAGCTTACGGAGCCAAAAGATTCAAACTTTTAGGCCTCACTCTGCAGAGAACTGTGATTTTGCTTCTCTTAACTTCAATACCCATTGCACTTTTGTGGTTCAACATGAAGAGAATTTTGCTTTCTTGTGGCCAGCAAGATGATATTGCAACTCAAGCCCAATCTTACATTTTTTATTCTCTTCCTGATCTCATTGCTCAAAGCCTTTTGCACCCTCTGCGGATTTATCTGCGAAGCCAATCCATAACTGTGCCTCTCACATTCTGTGCAACTCTGGCTATTCTTCTCCATATTCCCATCAATTACCTTCTTGTTTGTGTTCTCAATCTCGGAATCAAAGGCGTTGCACTAAGCGGGGTTTGGACTAATGTCAATCTCGTAGGATCGTTGATTGTTTACATTGCAGTCTCAGGTGTATACAAGAAAACTTGGGGTGGTTTCTCCAAAGAGTTCTTCAAAGGGTGGAAAAGTCTCATGAATTTGGCAATTCCAAGCTGCATTTCAGTTTGTTTAGAATGGTGGTGGTATGAGATCATGATTTTGTTATGTGGGTTGTTACTTAACCCTCAAGCAACAGTTGCTTCAATGGGAATCTTGATTCAAACCACAGCTTTGATATACATTTTCCCATCTTCCTTAAGCTTTGGTGTGTCAACAAGGGTGGGAAATGAACTTGGTGCAAACCGTCCTGAAAGAGCGAAACTTGCAACAATTGTGGGCCTATCTTATAGCTTCATTCTGGGATTTTCAGCATTGCTGTTTGCCGTGACTGTGAGGAACATTTGGGCAAGCATGTTCACCCAAGACTCAGAAATTATTACATTGACATCAATGGTGTTGCCAATTATTGGCCTGTGTGAGCTTGGGAACTGTCCACAAACAACAGGTTGTGGTGTTCTGAGGGGAACTGCTAGGCCTAAGCTGGGTGCAAATATAAATTTGGGTTGCTTTTATCTTGTGGGAATGCCTGTTGCTGTGTGGTTGGGTTTTTTTTCAGGGTTTGATTTTAGAGGACTGTGGCTTGGTCTTTTGGCAGCTCAAGGCTCATGTGTTGTGACCATGTTGTTTGTTTTGGCTAGAACCAATTGGGAACTTCAAGCCCAGAGAGCCAAGGAGCTAACAGGAACTTTCACTATTGATGATCAAGATGATCAAGATGCTGCTGATGAAGCTTTGAGTTCATTACAAAAGGCCAAATGTGACAATTCACTAGTATGACTCTGAGCATTGACCAAGTTGGAGTAGGTTTTCTGATAAGAACTTAGTAATATCTGTTATGGGAACAATGTTGTTTCTTTCTTCAAGAGAGATAGACCAATTCTGTTGTACATGATATGTTGATAAATTAGGGGGTTGTTGCTAGAAGAGTTATTTTAGTTCAATATGAAGGGAGTATTATTATTTTTATAGAGCCAGTGTTTATTTCTTTTGACAGACTCTTGTGGAAGTAACATGCCTTTTCATTTATAAATTTTTTTAATTGATATGGTCAAATGGGAAACACATTGTTGTTGCTTTGTTGCCTTTAAACATTGTTTAGTGGAAGCAATTTGTTTTATGTTTTGTCTTCTTGATTGGATATGGAACAAGATCAATGTTGTTTTTTGTTCCTTATCTCAGACTTTTCTTGTGGCGGTTTGTTTTTGTATTTTGGCTTAAATGCTTTGGGAATTTTCTAATTGCATTTGCATCCATCCATGGGTTGTTTTAAGTTTTGGATTTTAAGTGGATGTGGGTCGGTTACCCTTTTGACTGCCGACTACATAACCGACCCGTCCTCTCATTCACTTTTTCTTTCTACTCTTTGTTTCACGAGTTCATTGAACTGAACCATGGAAAATACTAGGAAGATCATATTTTTGTTTTTTATTTCACGAGTTTATTGAATTGAACAATGAAAAATGTTAGAGAGACCGTATTTTTGCTCTCTGTTTCATGAGTCTAATGAATTCGACAACATTTTATATTAAATTGATAGAACATCAAAGATAACCCCACTCTTATAAAAAGACTCAAAGGGCATGGACATTCGTGTTCAAAAACAAACTCGGAAAAAATCCAATTCATCAATAAAGGTTCAAAATCATGTGAAATATGATATGACTACAGGCAGTAACTAGTTATTACTTTGTTAGATTAGTTATATTTCCTGATGCTTAACTTTGTTACTGCCTTTAATGACCATTTACCGTATTGAAAAATAGATATGTGGACCAAGTCAAGCATTTAACATATAAGTCACCATTTGGGACTCACTTTAGATGATAATTTTCTTTTCATGGAAGAAAGATAATTCAAACTTAAATTTTCTTCTAATAGTTGAAAGAGAAATATCAATAAACTAAAAATTAGTTGGTACAAATAGATTGTAGCTTGAAAGGCTTTAGAGAAGAGGGGTGTGTTAAACCCTAGTCCCTTCTCTCCTAAAAAAATACCCTTATAGTCGTTTTCACTTTGACGGGGAAGGACCCACTGTTCTCTCCTATTCTTTCCTCCCTTATCCTTGTTGGAAAAGTTGGCTCACCTAAAGGATACAGGTTTCGGAGAAAGTGACCGGTCGTTTCGAAGCAGAGTGTAATTTGGAAAATCAACCAGAAAGCGATCGGTCGCCAGCTACATGCGACCAATCATTTTCAAGCTTCAGAATATCGTTTTGAATCGGCTTCAAAGCAACCGGTCGCACCGTCCAGGCGACTAGTCGCTTTTGTCGTGCTGTGTTGATTTTTCATGCGTTTTCAACTTATTTTCCATGTGCTACGCTTTCTACCTAATTGCAAGGACTTTATAAGTCACTTCCGAGTTCTAGCAAGGTTGGCAATCTTTTGGAAAGTTGGGATATCATTTTATGGTTGTTTGTTGACTTGTTTCAAAGAGTTCCTACTCTTTGGTTCTAGATAAGGTGGTTGAAGGTGCAACCATTGATGACTTGCTTTTGGCTTGCCTAACTCAAGGTCTATGTTGGGTGACTAAATGGAGAACGTGCATGAAAGATGAAGTCTCCTCCTAGGTCCAAAGGCATGTTTATAAAAGGGAAGAAAAAGCAAGACAGCTGGTGTGGCTAGAAACTAGAGTGTCAAGGGAAAACAAAGGGAGAGAGAGTTCTCAAGTGTATCAAAGTGTTGAGCAAGGGGTGAGAGAGAAACATATTGTGAGTGTAGTGTTCTAAGGGGGTTTCTATTGGTAAACCAAACTTGTAATCTATCTTCATTAGTGAAATTTCTCAAGGGGATCACCAAAGAGGATGTAGGCAATTGTTGAACCTCTATACATACTTGTGTCATTTAGGCTTGGTTATTTTTCTCTGTGTGTGTGTGTGTGAGTGTTAGACACATCCATCATTGTGTTTGTCCAAAGTCCATCAACAACAAGATCATAAAGGGAGTCTTTTTTCACCACAATCCTATTCCCCCGTTTTGTTATGATTTTCCTCCAACCATCACAGGCTGCCGCATCTCAGCGTTGGATTTCTACATGCATTTCGGAGTCGGATCTCCACTACCATCCTTTTTACGGTTTCTTTATGTTTGGAATAAGTTGCATAGACTCTTTGGGTTCTCTGTGTAGTTTTCACCTTTCATTTTGTGAGAACTTTTCACCTCTCATTTGTGACAGTTTTATTTGTATTGCTATGACTTGATTTTTTTCAAGCTTTATCTCTTTTTGAATATTATGAGTTTGCAATCTTAATTGGGATACCTATGTGAATTTACCTATAGGATGACTAAAAATGCCTAAAGGGGGGTGAATAGGCTAATTCGAGATTATTAACACTAAATAAAAATAGACTTTCAAAGTAGGATTGATATGGCTTATCAATCCTGAAATGTGCAGAGTCCAAAACAAATCCACTATAGAATGAAGATTACAAGAAGTACTCACACACTTATCCTAGACGCAATCTAGATAAAGTTTATCGACTTCTTCGTAACTCAACTTCTGTCACGGGATGATCTTTGACACTCCTTATGTGGAACACAATACTGGTCACGATTGCTTCAAGCTAGCCGGAGGAAAACCGCCAACATGGTCTTGGTGCGCTCAACCGTATAAGTCACCGAATATGCATATGAATGCAATATGAATGATGAAAGGGTTTGATAAATCACCAAGTATACATGGAACACTTGATGATTTATCTCAAATATATGCACATTAGCTTTCTCTTAAAAATTCAATATACTAAACAAACCAATACGTTGAAAGCTCACGTTTGAAAAGAAAAGTCACACGTTTTATGCAAGGCAGGTTTTCTCTAAAAAGAGATAAACCCAAGAGACCACTAAGTCTATTCAAACTATGACTCACAAACCTGATCCAATATGGTCTCTTCATCAAGACGCCAAAACAGAAGACAAAATACTATTCAATTATGAATATTAATTTTGATTCATTATGGACTCTAAATGATGACACCAAAACAGCCACTTTTATGAAGAAACAATTATCTCCTAAAACAAGTTAATTAGGAGATGAGCATAGAACACGTCACTATAGGAAATGCTAATATTTTAACTTAAATCACAATGGCATGGAAAATAACTTCAACTAGGAATCCTATTGTGAATGCATGATTATGTCATGATTTACCTGAAATCAAGTTTCTAATATCGGTCAAGTCATACTTCGAAAATCCGGGATTAAATGTGTTGCGCCAAAACGTCCAATAAACAAACCCTCACACACTAATTCCCAACCTATGCTAGAGTCTAGAGAATGCCAATACAATTTTCGTACTAACACTATGTCAGAGTTTATTCAATCCTGCGTGATCGTTAGTTGAAGCGCACTTGATTGTCTTAATTTTGATGTTAGATCGCTCCGTTATTGTAATGGCCCTTTGTGGTTAGTTTGTATTCGCCATTTGTGGCAAGTGGTTTTTTTGACTGTATTATAAATGCAATCCCAAAACTTCCCAAAAAACAAAATAAAATAAGGCTTCAGAGAAAGGATTAACATGTTTTTAATTGATTTCTCAATATATTAAATAATTTTTTTAAAAAAAGACTTCAGATAACCCCCATCCCACCGATCTTCTCCTCCTTATTCCATGCACCATCGACATTTACCTTGAGATAGGGGCTGGTGGGGCAGCCCAGTGAATTATGAATAGAATCATTGGCCCTTTATTTGGACCAGTATTCTAATTGATCTGTTTCGGTCATGTTTTTAGTCTAATTGGAGCATTAATGTGCAGACGTGACATACATAGACTCACACATCGGAGTAATTAACGTCAAATTAATGACGCAAAGAATGATCGAAGTTATCAAATGCAAAACATACCAAAAGGAAATGATGAGAGCGAAATTGCTTGTATTTGGGGGGCAAAAGTCTACTTGGAATGCACAAGACAAGGCCCATTCCCTTATCAGTTGTATATGAGTTGATGAATGTACCTAACTCGTCCAAGGTGTCCCGCCAGCAGCCAGCCAGCACACTTGAAAATTTTACACATTTAACCAAGTCCTTTTACACATGCCACATTTGATTTGATTGGCCTAGTATTCATGTATCCCTATGTTCCACTGCCACTTTACCAAATTAAGTCAATGGATATGCCAATTTTTCTACTAGAGACTTCGACATATATCACATCATATATATATTTCTTCTATTTGTTTTAATGCCGGCATCTTATATATTTCCTTGACACACTGGTTGGGCTTGTAATAATCTTCTCCCATGGAATGACATGGCTGACCTTAATTCTAGAATAACGTACAATATAAGGTTGACCAACTCACTACTTTCTCATTCTTGTTAATATGGTCATTAGAACAAAGAAAACGTTGGGAAATTAGGTGGCTTGAGAGAAGAAAAAATATTTTAAAAAAAGTGTGTTGTATCGGGTGGGAGGAACCAAATATTTATAACCAGGTGGGCGGAAACCGATATTTATATTGGGGTGGGCGGAATCTGGTATTTATATCGAGGTGGGCTAATTTTTCTTTTCTTGTGACATAATAGTAAAATTAGGTGTAGGGATAGGCTAAATTTTTACTTTGAGCAATATTAGACTTGTTTTATTTTTTTAAAGAAAATTAATATTACTCAATTTTTTTTTTAATAACATGCTTGATGTTAACACCAAAAATTTTCTTTTCTCAAAAGATGGGGTGGGCTAGAGCCTATGGGAGCTTTATACTTGGCTCCGCCGGGTATGCCGCCGGAATTAGTTTGCACCTCATACAAAGTCTAATTAGTTGAACATAATCATTACAATATTTAGAAAATATAAGACACATTGCTAAAAAAAAAATTTGGGTAAATTTGTTTTATTAAAAAAGAATCACCATAAGAGTACACAAAGCATGGGGTGAAACCATCCGAAACCCAACATAAGACATTGCTAACTTGTTTTACTTCTTGTAATCAAGAGGAAATTCCATTACCAGTAGTTCTACAAGCACCTACTTGTTTATCAACTTCATGATACTAACTTATGTGGCATATAGCATGTCATCTGCCACATAATCTTTTCTTGATTATTCATGTTTTAACTAAATTATTTAACCTTAAAATAAAAAAATAAAAAAAACTCAAACCATTTAAAAATAAAAACAAATTTACCTTGCCAATTCCTAGATCTGTCGTGATCAATTCTTTCCCCAGATATGCCATTGCCATTGAGATGTAAACCCACCATATGAAGTACCAATTTTCCCCGGTCATATATGTTGGGTCTTCGAATGCCATCGCTTTGGCTATATCCTATATGTGATGGTTCCTTGATCTTTGGTTTCTTCTCTTCTACAGGTTGCGGCTGCATAGTGACATTTTTAAGGGCCTTTTTTTTTTGGGTATAAACGATAGTCTAAACTAAAGGGAGGGGCTTTCTCACACACACACACTACTATGATGACATGGAGATTCAAAGAACCAGTCTCGTTTTCTTTAATCACCACCCCGTCGAATTTAGCAACATACTTTATTACATGCAATTATGCTACCCTTTTGAGATTTAAGCCATTTCAATTAAAATTCAAAGATATATACAAGTTCTTAATTATTTCTGGGGACTATAATGATCTCAACTTTTTATTTACAACATATATAGAATCTGAAGGCAAGGGTGATGGGTATATTGTTAACGTGAGTCCTAATCAATCAAGGAGATTTATTTCCTTGATTGATTAAAGGATTTACTTTCCTTATTTTAGATAGTTGACAAATCACTGTATAATTATGAGATATTATCCTAATTGAGTACTGTATCTATTTCCTTATAAAGCACTCTTGTAAATCCCTATATATATACCTCCTTATGGAGAAGAATACAACTAACCTAAAGTATTCAAACCCTTATTCATATTTTAGCATGGTATCAGAGCAATCGATCCTCGGTTGTCTCTAAATTCTTATATCATATTTCTTGCACTCAAATCCCAAAACCCTAAATCAAATCCCTCATATTTTAATTCTTCAAATCCAAATCCCTAAACACATACCTTTATCTTACCCTCAAATCATTCCGCTGCCATGGAGACCGTCCCGTTCAAAACTGCCGACGACTCCACATCCGCTCCTCAGATCGTCACTATTCACAGTGACAACTCCCCGTTCCCTACTAGCGTCATCTTGACTAAGACCAATTATGCCTTATGGTCTCAGGTCATGGTGATGCGTATTGCTGCCCGGGAAAAATTGGGGTACCTTACCGGCGACACTCCACAGCCTCCTCAGCTCTCGTCCACATACAACAAATGGTGTACCGAGAACTTTCGGGTCAAGGGGTGGCTCATTGACTCCATGTCTCTCGACTTGATGAGTCGTTTTATCCGCTTGAGTACTGCCAAGGAAATCTGGACTGCCGTAAAGAAGACCTACTATGATGGTGGTTATGAACTTATCTTTTTTATCTCAACAAACGGCCGTTCACTATTAAACAGAATGGTGCCCCCGTCCACAAATACTACAGTCAGCTGCAGAGCATCTTTCAGGAGATTGACCATCGCAGTCCTAGCCGTATGCACTGCGACGCCGACGTAACTGAGCGCCATACTGAATTGGATCGTCTTCGTGTCCACCTCTTTCTCGGCGGTCTTGACCCTGAGTTTGATCAAGTCCGAGGGGAAATCTTACGCAAGGATCCCAAATTAGACCTTGACCAAACCTTTACCTATGTTCGTCGCGAAGCTCAACAACGACTGACCATGACTAGTGTGCCAGAAACTGCTGTCTTGATCTCTCAACGACCAAAGGGCCCCCCGACCAGTGGCTCGACTCAGACTAAGACAACGAGATCTCGTCCAGAGCAGAAGTGCACCCACTGTGGTGGCAATAAACATACCCGTGCTGGCTGTTACGAATTGATTAGGTACCCTGATTGGTGGGATCACTCCAAAGCTCCCCGCAAGAATAGGAGCAAATCCCTCAACACATCTGCTGAATTAGATCTTGCAAATCCTGCTGCCTCAACTACACCGGCCCCAGCATCTACCTCTATAGCCACAACAGGTACCCAAGGTTATGTTTTGAGTACTATATCAAAGAAACAAACATGGATCATTGACACTGGAGCCACTGATCACATGACTTTTGATCCTAGACAAATTGTCTCTCATACACCATCTCCTCAATCCGTGGTGTCTAATGCTAATGGTACCCCCTCCCCTGTAATTGGGGAGGGTTCCCTCTCTCTCTCTCTGACTCTCTAAAATTGGATTCTGTATTGATTGTTCCATCCTTACATCATAATCTCTTGTCCGTTGCCCAAATTACTACGGCCTTGAATTGCACCGTAACTTTTTGGCCTACTCATTGTGTTTTTCAGGACATCCTCAAAGAAGAAGACGATTGGTTGTGGTACTAGGAGGGGCAAACTCTACTACCTAGACTTGGCACCGAGTAAAGCTTTCAAGATTGGGGGTGCTAGTATTGAGAAGCAAACTACAAAAGTATGGTTATGGCATAGGCGTCTTGGACATGCTTCATTTGGATATTTACAGAAGTTATTTCCGTCATTATTTTCCAGTTTAGATAGTTCCAATTTTAAGTGTGACATTTGTGAACTGGCCAAGAGCCATCGTGTTCCTTTTCCCTTAAGTTCAAATAAAAGTTTGGTTCCATTTTCTCTTGTTCATTCTGATGTTTGGGGCCCTGCAAAAATTACCACTCCGGGGGGAGCTAGATGGTTTGTCACGTTTATAGATGATTGTACCCGCATGACCTGGGTTTCCCTTCTCAAAACTAAAGAGGAAGTCAGTTCCAAATTTCAGCAGTTTTATCAAATGGTTGAGACTCAGTTCCATACCAGAATTCAGGTTCTTCGTTCAGATAACGGCAGAGAATTTCTCAACCATGATCTTAACCAGTTCTTACAAGATCATGGCATCATACATCAACGCTCATGCCCCTACACTCCCCAACAAATGGAGTGGCTGAAAGAAAGAACCGTCACTTATTGGAAATAGTTCGTGCCTCTCTCTTTGACGCCAATATGCCCCGCACTTTTTAGGGAGAAGCGGTCCTCTCTGCAGCATACATCATCAACCGGATTCCCTCCAGTATTCTCAATTTCCAAACACCACTCCAAACACTTCACCACCATAGCCAAATACCTCTCACCCCAAACCTGGAACCCTGAATCTTTGGTTGTGTGGTATTTGTCCACTTACATGATCACCAACGAAGCAAACTGGATCCCCGAGTCGAGAAATGTGTCTTCATTGGTTATGCACCACATCAGAAAGGGTACCGGTGTTACCAACCTCCAAGTCAAAAAGTCTTTACCTCATTGGATGTTGTGTTCTGGGAACATGACAAATATTTTTCAGCTGCACAGGAGGAGAATCGAGAATCCATTAAACCTCACATTTTCGATTTTTCTCCAGAGGACGCGACTCTGCTTCAAAAAGACCGGTCGCCAGAGAATCTGCTTCAAAACGATCGGTCGCAAGAATCCTGCGACCGGTCGCCCGTGCATTCGTCAAACCTGGAGAACCGGCTTCAAAACGACCGGTTGCCAGAAGTCAGCGACCGGTCGCCCAAAGGATCTCCTCAGTTATCTCCCCGTAGTCAAAATCAGGAAGAGGAAATTGAACTGTTTCATGAGATTTTGCCCGCTCCAGCCCCAGTACCACACCAATCACATGCTGAGGACGTCATTCAGGTAACCTCTTCCCCTGAAACTAATAACACTAATGAAATATCCCATGGTGAATTGATTTCAGAAGGCACAGAGCCTACATACCAATTACCAAAAAGGAGGAACCATGGCAAATCTCGAGTACAATATGAAGCAGATCTTAAAGCCAAAGAGAAATACCCCATCAACAATTACATATCTCTCAGTAGATTATCAGAGGCACGTGTGCACTTTGTAAAGCAATTGGCTGACATATCTGTCCCCAACAGTGTCACTGAAGCACTAGAAGACCCAAAGTGGAAGGACGCCATGAATGAAGAGATGCGAGCCCTTCAAAAGAATATCACATGGGAACTCGTACCCTTACCTCATGGAAAGAAGACAGTAGGGTGCAGATGGATTTATACTGTGAAGCTCAAAGCAGATGGATCCGTTGAAAGATATAAAGCTATATTGGTGGCAAATGGGTATACACAGAGATATGGGATAGACTACCAGGAGACCTTTGCCCTAGTAGCCAAGATTAACACTATTAGAGTTCTACTGTCTCTAGCTGCAAATCTAGATTGGCCATTAGATCAGTTTGATGTAAAAAAATGCATTCTTACATGGAGACTTGGAAGAAGAAGTTTATATGGACCTGCCACCAGGATGTAACTTAGCTCATGACAAGAAGAATCACGTGTGCAAGCTCAGAAAGTCTTTATATGGATTGAAACCATCCCCCAGAGCATGGTTTGGCAGATTTACCAAATCTATGAAGAATTTTAGTTATACGCAGAGTAATTCAGATCACACCCTGTTTATAAAGCGTGATGGAGAAAGGCTTACTGCATTGATTGTTTATGTAGATGACATAGTCGTAACTGGGAACGACACCGAAGAGCAACTGAAGCTGCAAAATTATTTGTCTCAGGAATTTGAGATGAAAGACTTAGGTGATTGATAAGTCCATAAATTTATACATTTATGTACTCTTTATACTTAGTTTTTGTAGGAGAATTGGATTTAAAAAGGACTTATTACTTTATTTTCTCCATTTTCAGATTTCTGGAGCAGTTAATTGGTTTTCTACGAAAATATGACTTTTTAGTGGAGTTTTTGTGCAAGGCCAGTTGGAGATTGAAGCTAAGACCCTGAAGATAATTGTGGAATTTTTCTAGAATTTTTGGAGCAGCCAATGAGAGCAGGCTTTGAAGTTAAGTCAGCATAAAGTGCAATCCCGTCAGATTTGAGTTACTGTGCGAAAAAGGCAATTTGAAGGACTTCCCGATTTTTCCTCAAGTCCTGCGATATATGGTTGGAAAGATAAGACAAAGATCTAAAATTCTCATAGTTTTCCCGAATTTTCTTGAAGGAGGAACGACCCGAAACGTGCGAGCAAAGAAACTGATGTGTTATCCCAGTCAAAGTTGGAAAATGAGTCAATTATTTACCCATTTTGGATTTATGTTTTAATTAGGTTTTTCTTTATTTTTGGGCTGCTGAAAAGCCCAGCTAGGGTAGGAATAGGATTGTGGTGCTTTATTTAAGCGTTAGAAAACAACTCATTTAGGGTTACGCAAGATTTGGAGAAATTGAAGACGCCGGAAGAGTACCGCAATTGGCTAAGTTTTATTATTTCTTCCTTATGTTTTTGCTTATGCCGAATTCTATGACTATGTGTAACGAATTTTCCCTTGCTAGGGCATGATGTAGCCCTAGTATGATAATCTAGTTTTCTTATTTTACCTATTTATTGATTGCCATTTGATGTTGGATTCTTAATCACTGTGCTTAATAACTTGGTTGATTATCTTGATGTTTGATCACCATCTAGACTTTTAATTGAGTTAATCGGATGCAAATTAGAGTAAATACTGTTAGAAATGTGCCCTAAGAGCCAATACATTTGATGTAATCTCCTTAGAATACATTTCGTATATGATAATAAAGGGCAAACTTATTTGTTATCTTTTACATCAATTAAAGAAACAAATGTCCAGGGAATGCTAAATAAGAGATAAAGTAATCTAAAGAAGATTAGATTAGGGAGACCTTTAATCTCTTACTATAGTATCCCAAAATGTTCCTAATCATAGGATTATCAAATGGGCATTGATAAACCGTCAAGATTAGCACATACTATGTATGCTCAATTAGGAGGATGGTTAGTCTCAAACCATTTGTGTAGATGACACTAATACAAGTATGTGGGTGCTCATTAGTGAATGGGTACACTGAACGCGATCAACCGTAGTTCTCGTATGGAGTATTTATCTACATGTCAAACGAGAACTCATAGTTGCAATAATGCAAATTAGTCCTTAGACCTGAGGCATCATGGTTGTCCTATGATGCGTTATTGATCTTAGATAGCTCTTAAAGGCAAGCCGTAAAAGATTTGTCTAAAGTGTTGTTGGGATCTCTTAATTCATCATAGGGGCATGTGAATGTACAATAAGGAATCTCTACCTTCGATAAAGAAGGAGAATGTTTCGAGATGTGATTCAGTAAATCTTTGGCCAAAGTATTTTGAACTTGATTTAGAAAGTTGTTCTTAATCATGTTCTATTGAATCATATGAGGTTATAAATCATATTAAGGGTTTGACATAATCAATCCGTACCCTAATAATATGATATGAAACATTGTATAAGAGAAGGACCGTATTGCATTGTAATTCCAACTGAATAGGTTCTTCACCAATTCTGGTTAGCTTGGGTAGCCTTGATATATTGCTAGATGTCACTCTTGGTTCGTGGAAGTCCTAGGATTGATTGTGATCAATCCATATAAAGGAAAAATTAAAAGGGGGTTTTAATTCAGTTGGTTAGAAAGAGTTCTAATATTTTCCCACTGCCTTGCTAATTAGAACCTAATGGATCGCACACCTTAAATGGTTAACTTTGAGGAATACATATGATGTTGTGGAAATAAATTTGATCAATTTGATATGGATGATTTACTACGTGTAAAAGAGTATTTGGGCCTCGGTAATAGTTAACGGAAGCCCAAATGGTTGGGTATTAAGCCCAAGGGCTTAAGACACCTAAACATTATGGTTTAAGTGTCACAAGGCCCAATTTTGGAAGCCCAATGGGATTTGGCCGAAAATGCATAAGTAAATGGGTATGGGAATTGTTTCCATAAGCCATCTTTCATAAGCTCATTACAAAAACACAATCCAACATCAACCAAATAGGTTTGGAAGATAAAAGAGAGATAAAAGAGAGTTTTCAAGAGTGAAACACTTTCATCTTTCAAGGGATTTAGATTGAAACCAAGTCTTGGGGATCTAGCACTAGCATCCTTGTATTCCCAAGATTCTTCCCTCTCATCTCAAGGTTCCATTGGTGTGGAGACTTAGAGGCCACATACTTTTGTGGCTCACATGGAGGAGAAAGATCAAGGAGCAAAGATCAAAGATCAAAGAGGAGATCAACAAAGAGGAAATCATCAAGAGAAGACCAAACACAAATTGGTTCATACAATTGCTTCAAGGGTAATTAGATCTTATTCTTTCTCTTGAAATTTCCATTTATGAAATCATATCAATGTTCATGGCTTAAGATACTTGGAAGAAGTATTGTTTTTGATTTTAAACATCCACCATAAACTTCCGCTGCGATTAATTTGATTAAATGCATGTTTAATATTCAAATGAACTTCTCAAAAATGTTTTGAAAATCCTTCAATTGGTATCAGAGCCATAGGTCATGAACTTGATATGTTTCTAGGGTTTAGAGATACATATATGGGTTGTAAATTCATTTAAAAGTATAATGGTTATACTTGATTTATTTTGATATGATTGAATAAAAATCAAATGGAGTGAAATGGGTTGTTTGGGATTTTGGATTTCCGGATTTATGTTTTGATGATTGATGCTCTCTTTGTATGCATATATGTATGTATGAACATTAGAGCATAGTTGCATTAAAACCCCCATGATTTTAACTTCATGAAATATTTGATATTAAGAACATGAGATGGTTAAAATGGAATATGGATTTTTCCGGAAATAGCAAGAACATTCATACTAGTTCATATGCATGTTCTTGGTGTTCTTGATGTTCTTGTTATGGGATCTTTTTGATCCATAAGTTAGGTGATTAATTTTGTTGATTGTGTTAGTGGATTTTTCCACCAAAATTAGTCATAATGGTTATGATGATGTTTTATTATAAAATTGAAAGTTTTTTCAAAATGTTTCCACTTAATAAACTTTTATCCACCACAATAAAATTAATAAGATTACTTTGGTGAGTGTGTAGGGTCTATATAGATGTAAATGATAGTGATTTGATATAAAATGCAAAAGTTGATCAAATTATTCCTATCACTAATTATTTACCCACCACACTAAAATTAATTTTGATTACTTTGGTGAGTGTGGTTGGCCTACCTAGTCACATTCATGATTATTCACTTAGTTGGAAATCATGATCACCACTTTGTGTTATACAAATGCATGCTTTAACCCCACACCCTAGTGGATTAACTTTGGATCCATTATTAATTGTTGAATAGTTTTGGACCTAGTTGCAATATATGATAAGTGTAACTATGCCTAAAAGGTTTCTACAATTACATTTACTATTGTAGTAAAATGTTTTCACTCCATAGTAAATTTCTTTTATTTGAACATGGTTACCACTTGAATTAAACCCATATATATGTATGCAACCCAAGAGCATGTATTTACATTGCTAGTTTAATTGTTTAAAGCGTTTAAATAATTAAAGGATGGTTATGGACTTAGACCAAACAATTGAGCTATGTGATTGGCCGCCTATTGGATATGTAATTCGATTTTGATTGGCTATGTAATAATGAAATGGCTTTCATGCCTAATTTATTTTTATGCGCGCGTAATTAAAATGAATCACCATCCGAAACCATGATCCAACATGGTGGCTCGTGTTGGATCAACAAGAAAGTCCATAATCATCCTATAAGCCCAATGCAATTGGAATGTTCGGTAATGACAATAATCAATCAATTAGTAGTACCATGTATTCTCACTATCTTAAGCAAATGGTTTCTAAAATATTTAGTGGGAGTATTATGTGCTACTAATATGTTGCATTGGGAACCATTTAATGAGATTAGATAGGTAATTTTAATAGGATTAAAATTGGATTAAAATGAGACCAAATTTAACTACCCTCAAAGCAATATTAAGTTGATAAGCGAAATGGCACTTTGAATGCTATTTTGTGGCCTTCCACCGTGGTAGTCTCTTATTGGGTGGCACATTTACACCTTGTTGGACCTCAGTGAGGCAACATCCAGTACTTGTAACCATCCAAGGGAAGCCTATTACACATACTTGATGTAGTGCGGATAGATAACGAGTATGGCCAACAAACTGTTAGGTTGAGGACATACTTGAAACCCTATACCCACAAGCACGGTGGGAATAACTTAACTAAGACGAACGAAACCAACAAACTGTTAGGTTGAGGTCTAGTTCTCTAGAGGCCATAGTGATGGGTATTCACATTATGATGTGATTGGATAAGAGTATCCTCTCATTAGTAACATAGCAATCCAACAAACTGTTAGGTTGAGGAAAACTATGTAAAAGTGAGTCTCCCATCCCCACTAAGAGTTTCAACGGAAACTCTCGGATTTCAGGAGGGATATGAAATTTGCCAAAAATAGTGGGAGCTACCATCATGACTTAAAGACCCTAAGTCCTTGGTAGAAGATTAATCTAAATTAAAATCTATTTACGTTATGCAGAATTTCAAAATAACCATCACAAACCCAATCTCAAAGATACTTGACTCAAACGTCCAAGATGACACGAACTATCCGGTTTGATTGCACAAACACCAACTTATCCTATAATTGGATGAGATTGATTGTGTATAAGAAAAACCCCACCACATACCCCTCTTGGTCCATATGCCATTGAGGAGGAGACAAAGGCTTATAAGAAGCATGTGTCAGATGACAACCGAGGTAAAAGTTACATGTTGGCATCCATGAAAAGGTGAAGCTAATCTTAGCTTACAATACCATATGTAAACTTGTTATGACAAGAATGGTAAGTGGGTTCCCGGTTAATCAACATGATATCAAAGTAATATAATTACTTAAGAGATCGGAAAATATGGATTTTTCTTTGATGTTGAAGTTCAACAGGATTCTTTCTTTCATCCCTATCATCAGTTAATCCCAGTATGTTATGAACTATAATATGGGAAAGATGAACAGCACCCTATCTGAGCTACTCAACATGGCTATAGTAGCTTAAATGAATATCTCAAAAGATAAAGGGTTAAAGGGGATAGTTGCAATTTTAGAAAGGTTCTTCTTCTTCCAAATCCAAGCAAAAGATAAGGATAAAGGAGAGAATAAGAAAGGTTTTCTAAAAACCCAAGGGAGAAAGAATACAAAAGAAAGACAAGTGACTGAAAGGTACTTGTTTTCACTGTGACAAGGATGGACATTGGAAGAGGAATTGCAAGAGATGTCTTGCAAGCCTCAAGAGAAAAACCTTCAGAAGGTAACTCTCTTGTTCTAAAATTAGTAAATACAGTTAAAAGCTTCTAAATTGAATAGTTGATTCAGAAGCTAGTCAAAATGCAATTGTGTGCATGGACTAGTGGGAAGTAGAAGACTTGGAAAATGAGAGATGGTGCTAACTGTGGGAAATTGCACTAATGTAGTTACCAATGCTATAGGCACCTAACATCTCAGACTACCCTCCAAAGAGGACCTGAATTTGAAATAATTGTTATTTCATTTCTGGATGTGTAAAGAACTTAGTATCCGTCTCTATATTTTTAAGAGATGGATTTGATGTTTTGTTTGACAAAATACTTTGTTCTATTTCACATATCAATCGAAACGTTGCTTATGCAATTTTGATTGATGGTCTCGTTTTATTTTAGAAATAAATGGTAGCATTAACTGTATATGGATTAAGATGCAACTAGACCTAAGAGGCCTAGAAAGAGGATAACTCAACCAAATTGTGACACCTTAGACTTGGACACATTGGCCAAGATAGGATTCACCAGATGGCAAAAGATGGACGCCTTGCATCTTTAGATCTTGCTCCTATGCCTACTTGTGAATCTTGTCTACAAGGTAGAATGACCAAGTCTCCCTTTACTGGTAAAGGAGAAAGAGTTACATAATTGTTGGGGTTGATTTACACAAATGTTTGTGGACCTTTGTCTACAAACGCAAGGGGAGGTTATTCATACTTCATTACCTTTACCGATGATCATTCAAGGTTCGGGTATTTGTGCTTAATGAAGCATAATTCTAAATCTTTTGAAAAGTTCCAGAATTCAGAAATGAAGTTGAAAACCAAACGGGCAAGAGTATTAAAATCCTTAGATCTGATCGAGGATGTGAATACTTAAGCACGAGTTTCTTGATTACCTCAAGGAACATGGCATCTTATCATAATGGACTCCACCAGGGACTCCACAACATAATAGGGTTTACGAAAGGAGAAATCGAACCTTAATGGATATTGTTCGTTCCATGATGAGTTATACTGATTTACCTATATCCTTTTGGGGATATGCACTTGAAACAACAATTCATTTGTTAAATAGAGTGCCTTCCAAATCTGTTTCGCAAACTCCATACAAAATGTGTTTTGGGAAGAAACCAAGTCTTGGTTATATCAAGATTTGGGGTTGTCGACATATGTTAAAAGACTATATGCGGATAAACTAGATGCAAGGTTAGTGAAGTGATTGATTTATAGGGTATCCCAAGGAAACTATGGGATATTACTTCTATCACATTGACGAGCAAAAGTTGTTTGTCGCAAGGTCAGCTACCTTCCTAAAAGGGGAATACACTCTTGATGGGAAAAGGGTACATGAGATAGAACTCATGGAATTGTCCAATGAGCTAGAAATCAACACTAAGCTAAATGCAATCCCAGATCCACAAACTTGTTGTAACACAGACTCCACGTAGTTCAAGTAGGGTTAGCAGAATGCCTAAATGGTATTATGGTTTCCTTCACAAAAACAAAGGAAAGTTAAATCTCCTACGTGATTGTAAGGATATCGAAGACTCTTCGAACTACAATGAGGCAATGTCAGACATTGACTCAGAAATGGCTTGGAGCCATGAAATCCGAAATGGATTCTATGTATACCAACCAAGTCTAGACTCTAGTTGATCCTCCTCCTGGTATTGTACCAATAGGCAATAAATGGATCTTTAAGAGGAAGATAGACTCAGATGGGAAAGTAGAAACCTACAAGGCAAGGCTAGTAGCAAAGGGCTACAAGTAGAGAGAATGGATTGACTATGAAGAAACCTTCTCTCCTGTCACTATGACAAAGTCTATTCGGATTTTGCTTGCAATAGCTGCATACTATGATTATGAGATTTATCAAAATGGATGTGAAGACGGCTTTACTGAATGGCCACCTTCAGGTAGAACTGTACATAGATTAACCTGAAAGCTTCATTTCTAAAGTTGATAAGCATAAGGTATGCAAGCTACATAGATCCATTTATGGGTTGACGCAAGATTCTAGGAGTTGGAACATCCTATTTGATGAAGTTGTCAAATCATTTGACTTCATACAAAACATGGATGACCAATGAGTGTACAAAGACCAGTGGGAGTTTGGTAGTATTCTTAGTGATGTATGTAGATGACATACCACTTATCGGAAATGATATATGAATAATATCTTCAGTGAAGCTGTGACTCATTAAATCATTCTCAATGAATGATTTTAGAGAAGCATCTTACATACTCGAGAATAAAGATTTATCCTGATAGATCTAAGAGAATAATTGGATTATCTCAATCCTTGTATGTTGATAAGGTGCTAAGGAGATTTCATATGGAACAGTTTAAGAAAAGTTTGCTTCTAGTACGACATGGACTTAACTTTTCTAAGAGCATGTGTCCAAAAACTCATGATGAAATACAGCAGATGAGTGAAATCTCTAATGCATATGCAACAGGGATTCTCATATATGTCATAGCATGTACAAGACATGATATCGGTTATATGAGTATAACTAGAAGATATAAATCGAACCCATGATTAGATCAATAGGGAGGAGTCAAGTGTGTTCTTAAATACTTAAGAAGGACTAAGGACATGTTCCTCGTATGGGAGGAACATCGAGTAGCAAGTGGAAGCATTTACTGATTTGGATAATATATCTAATATCAATTATTGCAAATCCACCTAAGGGTACGTCTTCATTTTGAATGGACACGTAGTTAGTTGGAGAACAACTGAAGTTGAATAAGTTGTCGCTTTAGAAGCTACAATAAAATCTGTTTGGATAAAAAGTTCATTACCGAACTAAATAAGGTTCGACCATAAATGTCACAAGTACCTTTCTTGTGTGATAACAATGGGGCAATAGCTCAAGCCAAGGAACCAAGGTCTCATCAGAGATCCAAACACATAGAAAAATGTTACCATTAGATGGGACGTTTTGCATCCTAAAGGTTGCATCTGCAAACAACGTAACAGATCCACTCACTAAGCCTATGTCACAGTCACAACTGGATAGACATACAGAGATAATGGGTATTAGATACATGGCTATGTGGCTCTAGTGCAAGTGGGAGATTGTTAGAAATGTGCCCTAAGAGCCAATACATTTGATGTAATCTCCTTAGAATACATTTCGTATATGATAATAAAGGGCAAACTTATTTGTTATCTTTTACATCAATTAAAGAAACAAATGTCCAGGGAATGCTAAATAAGAGATAAAGTAATCTAAAGAAGATTAGATTAGGGAGACCTTTAATCTCTTACTATAGTATCCCAAAATGTTCCTAATCATAGGATTATCAAATGGGCATTGATAAACCGTCAAGATTAGCACATACTATGTATGCTCAATTAGGAGGATGGTTAGTCTCAAACCATTTGTGTAGATGACACTAATACAAGTATGTGGGTGCTCATTAGTGAATGGGTACACTGAACGCGATCAACCGTAGTTCTCGTATGGAGTATTTATCTACATGTCAAACGAGAACTCATAGTTGCAATAATGCAAATTAGTCCTTAGACACGAGGCATCATGGTTGTCCTATGATGCGTTATTGATCTTAGATAGCTCTTAAAGGCAAGCCGTAAAAGATTTGTCTAAAGTGTTGTTGGGATCTCTTAATTCATCATAGGGGCATGTGAATGTACAATAAGGAATCTCTACCTTCGATAAAGAAGGAGAATGTTTCGAGATGTGATTCAGTAAATCTTTGGCCAAAGTATTTTGAACTTGATTTAGAAAGTTGTTCTTAATCATGTTCTATTGAATCATATGAGGTTATAAATCATATTAAGGGTTTGACATAATCAATCCGTACCCTAATAATATGATATGAAACATTGTATAAGAGAAGGACCGTATTGCATTGTAATTCCAAGCTGAATAGGTTCTTCACCAATTCTGGTTAGCTTGGGTAGCCTTGATATATTGCTAGATGTCACTCTTGGTTCGTGGAAGTCCTAGGATTGATTGTGATCAATCCATATAAAGGAAAAATTAAAAGGGGGTTTTAATTCAGTTGGTTAGAAAGAGTTCTAATATTTTCCCACTGCCTTGCTAATTAGAACCTAATGGATCGCACACCTTAAATGGTTAACTTTGAGGAATACATATGATGTTGTGGAAATAAATTTGATCAATTTGATATGGATGATTTACTACGTGTAAAAGAGTATTTGGGCCTCGGTAATAGTTAACGGAAGCCCAAATGGTTGGGTATTAAGCCCAAGGGCTTAAGACACCTAAACATTATGGTTTAAGTGTCACAAGGCCCAATTTTGGAAGCCCAATGGGATTTGGCCGAAAATGCATAAGTAAATGGGTATGGGAATTGTTTCCATAAGCCATCTTTCATAAGCTCATTACAAAAACACAATCCAACATCAACCAAATAGGTTTGGAAGATAAAAGAGAGATAAAAGAGAGTTTTCAAGAGTGAAACACTTTCATCTTTCAAGGGATTTAGATTGAAACCAAGTCTTGGGGATCTAGCACTAGCATCCTTGTATTCCCAAGATTCTTCCCTCTCATCTCAAGGTTCCATTGGTGTGGAGACTTAGAGGCCACATACTTTTGTGGCTCACATGGAGGAGAAAGATCAAGGAGCAAAGATCAAAGATCAAAGAGGAGATCAACAAAGAGGAAATCATCAAGAGAAGACCAAACACAAATTGGTTCATACAATTGCTTCAAGGGTAATTAGATCTTATTCTTTCTCTTGAAATTTCCATTTATGAAATCATATCAATGTTCATGGCTTAAGATACTTGGAAGAAGTATTGTTTTTGATTTTAAACATCCACCATAAACTTCCGCTGCGATTAATTTGATTAAATGCATGTTTAATATTCAAATGAACTTCTCAAAAATGTTTTGAAAATCCTTCAAATACCATACTTAATTTGAGGCTTGCTTCTTGTGATTAAGATTTGTTATTCGTCTAGGGAAAATACCATACTCCTAGGGTTTACATGCTTGTTGGAGGTTTTAACTGATCTTAATGAGTTTCTATGTGTTGATATTTGACCTAAATACCATAGGCGAATTGCATATAGGAATATACGAGTTAGCCTAAATACCATAGGTAATTCATGAAAAAAGGAAACTAAGCGGCAACATCAATTGGATAATTAATAGGTAGGTGAATAAGAGGCTAGATTGGATTACTAGTGGTGAATTCATTGTCCTAGTGCTTTTATCAATTTGAATTTCTCATCTTTGTGTTTCGTGACTTTCTCCTTCTTTTGTCTTTTAATTTCGTTGTTAATTTAATCACTCATTCAAAAACCCCCTTTGTGTTTACGTGAGTATGCTACGTGTTTAATTTCTTGTTTATATAATTAGAGTAGTTAAAGTATTTCGTGAAGTAAATTAGGTTAGATTAATTGGAAGTTGAACTCGGTCCTCGTGGGAATGACCTCGTATTTGCCATACTAAATTACAATTGACCTTGTGCACTTGCGTGTATAATTTGTGTTTAGACTAATCTTAATAATCTCCATTTTGCAGGTTGTCTAAATTCACAACAAGTTTTTGGCGCCGTTGCGGTGTTGTCGTCATCAACTCCGATTTAGTTCAAGCTTAATTTAGCTTTTCAGTTTTATTTTTATTTTTATTTTTATTTTCGTTTTTATTTTTATTTTTATTTTTAATTTCGTTTTTATTTTTATTAATTTCTATTTCCTTAGTTTTAATTTATTAATTTCGTTTTTTATTTATTTACTTGAATTTTTTTATTTACTATTATTGGAATTGATTTTTTTTTTTTCTTGTTTGTCTTGTTTATTAGGTTTGGTTTAGTGTATGGTGGTAGACGCTCTCAAGGTCAAGTCCTCATACCGTTTGATCCTGAGATTGAGAAAACAGTTAGGAAACGGAAAGATAAATTCACTCACTCACTGGAACATCAAGAAGACGGAGGTTCCGTTGAAAATATAAACGAGAAGAGCGACGAGAACGTTGGGGAACAACAATTAGCGCAAGAGGAAGCAATGGCACGAGCACAACCTGCTCGAGCTATGAAGGAGTACTCCATCCCAACTCTTACCAACACTCCATCATGTATTGTAGTACCAGAAGTCGAAGCAAATTCATTTGAACTCAAGTCCGGAATGATTCACTTGTTACCATCTTTCTACGGCAAGTCCAACGAAGATCCTAACATGCATATTCGGGATTTTTTCGACATTTGTGGCACCATCAAGATCCTAAATGTCTCTGATGAAGTGGTTAGGCTGAAATTGTTCCCGTTTTCATTAAAGGATAGAGCCAAAGCTTGGCTTCACTCACTGCCAGCTGAATCCATTAATTCATGGGAGGGATTAGCTCAAAAATTTCTCCAGAAATTCTTCCCTGCGCAGAAAACAATTCAGCTTAGAAGAGATATCATGCATTTCACTCAAGGAGAGCAAGAGCCATTTTATGAAGCTTGGGAGAGATTTAAAGAGTTGCTGCAAAAATGCCCTCATCATGGAATTATTGATTGGATGCAGATGCACTTCTTTTATGAAGGACTTACGACTGCTAACAAACGAATGGTTGACTCTGCATGTGGAGGTGCTTTGATGGAAAAGACACCTCAAGAAGCTTTTGATCAATTTGATTTGCTTGCCAACAATAATCAACAATGGGGCAGTGAGCGGACAAAGAAGGTAGGAGTTCATGAGGTTGACACCAACACTGCGGTTGCTGCTCAAATTTCAAGCCTTGAGAAAAAACTTGAAACTCTTATGCGTGCTGTTATTCCACCTTCCCCACAGCAAGCTTGCGCCATTTGTTCTGACCCAACTCATCCAATGGAACTTTGTCCATCTACTACGCAAGGTTCTGAGCAAGTTCTCCATGTTAATTCGTTTCAACGACCTCGGAATGATCCATATTCGAACACCTATAATCCGGGGTGGCGTAACCACCCAAATTTTTCATGGAGCAACCAGCAACAACAAGCTAGCTCTAGTCGTCCTATCCATCACCAAGGGCAGCCTTCAAGTGAGCCTAAGAAACCAGCGTTGGAGGACTTAATTGCTCAGTTTGTACAGACTTCTCAACAAAATCAGAATACTATGCAAGCGTCCATCACTAAATTAGAAACTCAAGTAGGCCAACTCGCAACTATTGTCCATGAGAGGGTGCAAGGCACATTCCCAAGCCAACCTGAAATTAATCCTCGAAATTCTGAGCATGCCAAGGCTATTAGAACGTTACGGAGTGGAAAATCTTATGGTCCACAAGAGAATGATGTACCAAATGCTGGCCATGCTGAAGATTTTGTCAAGAAGAGCGGTGAGGATGTGGATATTACTTCTAACAAGCCAAAAACAGTCCCACCTACATCACCTATTACAGCTGTAGCCAAGAAGCCAACGGAAGAGAGTTATATGCCACCCTTGCCATTCCCACATCGTGTTCACAAGCAAAAGAAAGACCAGCACATGTTTGATATTTTGGAGATTTTTAAGAAAGTGCATATCAACATTCCCTTGCTTCAAGCAATTCAGCAACTTCCTTCTTATGCGAAATTTTTGAAGGATGCATGTACAAACAAGAGAAAATTCGTACCGCATGAAAAAGTGTTGTTAACTGAAGAGTGCAGTGCAGTGTTGCTCAAGAAATTGCCTCCAAAACTGAAGGACCCAGGGAGTTTTACAATTCCTTGTATTGTTGGTGATGTGCAATTTGATAAAGCATTTTTAGATTTAGGCTCAAGCATTAACCTTATGCCTTTGTCTATTTTTCAGCGATTAGGTATTGGAGAGCTCAAGAGTACTTCCGTTTCTCTTCAACTTGCAGACAGATCAGTCACATATCCGAAAGGAATCATTGAAGACGTGTTGATTAAAGTGAAGCAATTTGTGTTGCCAGCTGATTTTTTGGTTCTTGACATGGAGGAAGACCGTGACATTCCTCTCTTGCTAGGCCGACCCTTCCTTGCTACAGCTGGTACATTGATTGATGTGCAACAAGGAACTTTAACTTTGAGAGTTCAAGGCGAATCCGTTGAGTTTAAGGTGTTTGAAGCTGTTAAAAAACCGGGGGACTTGGAAGAGTGCAGCCGCATTGATATTGTCGAGACCCTTGCACATGAAAACTTCCTAGCAAATTCCACAGATGATTTGTTACAGATTTGCTTAGCAAATCCTGAGTTACAGCCAGCAGAGGAAGAGGAAGCATTGGACATCGTGGCGGCACTAAATTATGCTCCAACTTACCCTCCAAGGTGGCGGCATGAGGTGGAAAGCCTTGGCCCTCCAATAGCTCGAATTGCACCCTCTATTGAGAAGGCACCTAAGCTTGAACTGAAACTTTTGCCAGAACATCTTAAGTATGCATATTTGGGAGATAGTGATACATTACCAGTCATCATTGCTGCCACTCTCACTTCCATTGAAGAGGAGAAGCTGCTGCGTGTATTAAGAGAGTTTAAATCAGTGCTTGGATGGACCATCGCTGATATCAGAGGCATAAGCCCATCGGTTTGTATGCACAGGATACTTTTGGAGGAGAACTCGAAGCCAATTGTTGAGGCGCAAAGGCGATTAAACCCCAATATGAAGGAGGTTGTACGAGCTGAAGTTTTAAAGCTATTAGATGCTGGCGTTATCTATCCCATCTCGGATAGTGAGTGGGTTAGTCCAGTGCACGTCGTCCCGAAAAAATCTGGAATTACAGTGGTACAAAATGAGAATAATGAACTAGTTCCAACTCGCATGACAACTGGGTGGAGAGTTTGTATTGATTACAGGAAGTTGAACTCTTCTACTCGCAAAGATCATTTTCCCCTTCCATTTATTGATCAAATGTTAGAAAGGTTAGCTGGTCACTCACATTACTGTTTTTTGGATGGTTATTCAGGTTACAATCAAATCCCCATTGCGCCGGAAGATCAAGAGAAGACTACATTTACTTGCCCATTCGGCACGTTTGCTTATAGGAGAATGCCATTTGGATTGTGTAACGCTCCAGCCACTTTCCAGCGGTGTATGCTAAGTATCTTTTCTGATATGGTAGAGCGAATCATAGAGGTTTTCATGGATGACTTTTCCGTATTCGGTTCTTCTTTTGATAATTGTTTGTCTAATCTAACCTTGGTTTTGGAAAGATGCAGGGAAACTAATCTTATTTTGAATTGGGAAAAATGTCATTTTATGGTTAACCATGGAATTGTGTTAGGTCATTTGATTTCCAACAAGGGCATAGAAGTGGACAAAGCTAAGATTGACTTGATTGCTAAGTTGCCACCACCAACTTCAGTTAAGGGAATCCGATCTTTCCTAGGACACGCTGGTTTTTATCGGCGCTTCATCAAGGATTTCTCTAAGATCAGCCAACCCCTATGCAACCTCCTTGCTAAAGATGCCTCATTTGAGTTTGATGATAATTGTTTGCTTGCTTTTAACACTTTAAAACAGCTTCTAACCACTGCACCTATTATCACTGCTCCGGATTGGAGTTTGCCTTTTGAACTAATGTGTGATGCTAGTGATTATGCAGTTGGTGCTGTTCTAGGGCAAAGGAAGGACAAGTTACCGCATGTAATTTATTATGGCAGCCGTACTTTGAACGATGCCCAGCTCAATTACTCGACAACGGAAAAGGAGCTCTTGGCTGTGATCTTTGCATTGGAGAAGTTTAGGTCATATCTCATCGGTTCAAAGGTTGTTGTGTACACTGATCATGCTGCCCTCAAGTACCTCTTGTCAAAGAAAGAAGCTAAACCAAGGCTAATTCGTTGGGTTTTGTTGCTCCAAGAGTTCGACTTGGAGATAAGAGACAAAAAAGGTGCGGAGAATGTTGTAGCTGACCATCTTTCACGCCTCACCCAAGTTAATGAAGACGAGAAGGACATGCTGCCCCTCAATGAGAGCTTCCCCGATGAGCAACTCTTCACCATCCGTCATGAGGTGCCATGGTATGCAGACATTGCAAATTATCTTGTAGGAGGAGTTGTCCCAACTAATTTGAGTTACCAGCAAAAGAAGAAATTCCTCTATGATGTCAAATTCTATTTTTGGGATGAGCCATATCTCTACAAGTATTGTCCAGATCAGGTTATAAGACGTTGTGTTCCAGCTAATGAAAAAGAGAGTGTTCTACGATTTTGTCATCACTATGCGTGTGGAGGTCACTTTGGCTCAAATAGGACTGCCGCTAAGGTTTTGCAAAGTGGTTTCTATTGGCCTACATTGTTTCGGGATGCCCATGATTGGTGTGCTATGTGTGACAAATGCCAAAGGGTTGGTAATCTGTCCAAACGTAATGAGATGCCTTTGCAAAGCATTCTTGTGGTAGAATTGTTTGATGTATGGGGCATTGACTTTATGGGACCATTTCCATCCTCATGTGGTAATCAATATATTCTTGTAGCTGTGGAGTATGTTTCTAAATGGGTGGAGGCAGTGGCATCACCAACAAATGATCACAAGGTTGTCCTACGATTTCTCCAAGGCACTATCTTCCCAAGGTTTGGCACGCCTAGAGCTTTGATTAGTGATGGGGGCCCTCACTTCATCAACAAGCCTTTGAAGGCGCTCCTAGTTAAATACAACATCACACATAGGGTGGCCACTCCTTATCACCCACAAACAAGTGGGCAAGTGGAGGTTTCGAACCGTGAAATCAAACGCATCCTGGAGAAGACAGTGAATGCTTCTAGGAAGGATTGGTCCCTCAAGTTGAATGACGCATTGTGGGCATATCGGACAGCTTTCAAGACCCCAATTGGCATGTCTCCTTTTCGTTTGGTCTATGGCAAGGCTTGTCATCTTCCCGTGGAACTAGAACACAAGGCTTTTTGGGCAATAAAGAAGCTTAATTATGATTATCCAGCTGCTGGAGAAAAGTGGAAGTTACAGCTCAATGAATTGGAAGAAATAAGGAATGATGCATATGAAAACGCCAAAATTTACAAGGAGAAGACGAAGCTATTTCATGATCAGACCATATTGCGTAAAGAGTTCCATCCTGGTCAGAAGGTTTTACTCTTTAACTCCAGGTTGAAACTCTTCCCTGGTAAGCTTAAGTCACGATGGTATGGACCTTACCTTATATTGCAAGTCTTCCCACATGGTGCTGTTGAAAGGTTGATATACCTGGCACACACAAGACCAGATATTGCATATGCTGCGAGTGTGGTTAGTCAGTTTATGCATTCACCTAGTGTCTCTCATAGGAATGCAGTTGATCGAATTTTAAGATATTTGAAGTCAGCCCCTGGAAAGGGATTAATGTTCTCAAAAAATGGAGATCTTGAAGTCATTGGATATACAGATGCTGACTGGGCTGGGTCCGTTACAGATAGACGCTCTACTTCTGGTTACTTTACATTCGTGGGAGGTAACCTTGTCACTTGGTGGAGTAAAAAATAAAATGTGGTTTCTCGGTCTAGTGCAGAAGCAGAGTATAGAGGAATGGCTCACGGAGTTTGTGAATTATTGTGGATTAGACGACTCTTGACAGAATTGGGCTTCAAACCAAAAAAACCGATGGAGTTGCATTGTGACAACAAGTCAGCTATTGATATTGCTCATAATCCAGTTCAACATGATCGAACCAAACATGTTGAGGTGGATAGACACTTCATCAAAGAAAAAATTGAGAAAAAGATCATCCGCCTACCGTTCGTGAAATCAGAAGATCAACTGGCAGATGTCTTAACCAAAACTGTGTGTGGAAGAGTATTTTATGACTCACTTACCAAGTTGGGCATTGGTGACGTATATGCACCAACTTGAGGAGGAGTGTTAACGTGAGTCCTAATCAATCAAGGAGATTTATTTCCTTGATTGATTAAGGGATTTACTTTCCTTATTTTAGATAGTTGACAAATCACTGTATAATTAGGAGATATTATCCTAATTGAGTACTGTATCTATTTCCTTGTAAAGCACTCTTGTAAATCCATGTATATACCTCCTTATGGAGAAGAATACAACTAACCTAAAGTATTCAAACCCATATTCATATTTTAGCATATATGTCTAGGAAATATAATAAATAGGGGCTTATATTGGACAAGCCCTGCAATAATATGATATGTGAAAGTTTTTGGATTTGTATTTTTGTCTGTTGACGGAAACCATGGTAGAATTGGGGAGGAAGAAGGCCATGGTTGATCTTTGAAAGATGGGGAGGCGTTGAAGGCCATGGTTAATATATATTTTATCAATTTTTGATTTGGTATTATAGAAGATCTTGTAGATTTTTATTTTGTTTTTGAGAATCAAAGATCTTGTAGAATTAGAGTGTTATTTTAATTTATTTCTCTTGACTAATGAACTAGATATATATGTGGTACAACTTGATTGTCGTCACTCCTAATCCTAAACAAGACAGGAGTTTTGCGTTGCAGATAAGGTTTGCTTAATTGCGGATCACAAACTCCACCAGTAATGGTTACCCACTAATCTACAGAAGAGGCGCCAACAGAGGAGAGGAGGTGCTGAGAGATTAAAGATTGTCTATTTATATTATATTATTTTTTAGGTTTAAATAGGTGTTGGTTAACTAGGCTGAAGAAATCCATAAACCACATTTATTAATCACGCTACTAATTGCAACTCATATAAATAAAATTGTGTTAAATTATGCATGAAACGGATCCACCCTCAATACAATGTGGTTATTAAATATATTACCCATATACCATAGCCGGTTTTGAGATTTTGAGGGTCTTGTGCGAAACTTAAATGGGGACTTCACATAATTTAATATGAAAATACTAAAGAAAATAGAAAATTTGCCATGACTTAGAGCCAGTTTGGCATTACTGTGCTGTAAAAATAATCACTGTCATATTTGCTGTGAAAGAAAGCAGTTTGGCGTTTGGTAAACTTTTTTTTAGAAGTGCGGTTGATACAAAAAAAAAAGGCACAGTTATTTTTGGAATTTTGAAAGTTTCACGCATAATCAAAAATGAAGTTTTTATAAATAAAAAATAGTAGAATTTGACCCTTACTTTCACAAATGTTAGTTTTTATAAATAAAAAAAATTCAGATATAGCAAAAAACCCACTTAAAAAAACACAAATATCCTCAAAATTAAAACTCACATAAACCTAAAAGTAAAAAAGAAATTTAATATTTCGCAGGTGATAATCTCTTACCATACTTGACAAGTTTTGTTTGATCATCTCAAAATTAATACAATTTTCTTGCATATAAATTGCTTATGTTTGATCAAGCAGGTTTTTGGCTTATTTGCGTGGATATAAGGGTCTTGTTTGGAAGACTATACAATTGTGGGGCTGCTATTTTCTACAGTGTGAGTAATATTTGTGCCAAATAATACTTACCACTCAGACATATCAGAAGGGCTCTTAAGGAGTCCACCACAGCTGTCTTCAAGGTCGGCATCATAACAAGTAACACTATAAACAACACTCACATCAACAACAATCTAATACCCATCCTCAAGCATTTGACCAAAAATAAATAAAAAATAATAATAATACCCATCCTCAAGAGTCAATTACCACGTTCGTTACTACCACAAATAAGAATTGGGAAAGGGTCGTTGGGAGAGTTTACAAAGGGAGTTTAAACGTAGGAAAAAAAACTCATTGCAGTGAAACGATTTGAGAAGCTAGTCAAAGAAGGTGGGAAGGAGTTTCGTGCGGAGATGCAAGCAATCAATTTTACTTTGAAACTTTTTAGGTTTATGTGAGTTTTAATTTTTAGGGTATTTGTGTCTTTTTAAGTGGGTTTTCTATTATATTTGTATTTTTTTTATATAGAAACTGATATTTATGAAAGTATGAGCCTAATTTTGGCTAATTTTGATAAATACACCAAAAAATGAAAGCAACTCATCACCTGCTTTCCTTAATTGTTTTATCTTATAGCAATTTTTCAAAATAAGTGATTTTATCATCTTTTACCGAACATGTTGGGCTTTCAAAAATTTCAAAATAATTACTTATAGTCTCAAATAAGTGTCAAACAGGCATTTAATACCTTAAAATGACTTTTTTAACAACTAAAATTCGTCATCAATTAGCATATAATGATAATCATAAATCAGAAGCCCTGTGCAGTGGCACCACTTGCACACCCTCAGGGCGGCCGCTGCCGCATACAACAAAAACACATTATATATTTAATTTTAAAACATATGTTCGTGGGAAATGCGTGTACACATGCATGTATCAAAGGTGTGGTTTATGAAAGGCATGCATATGCTTTACAGCATGTGCTAGGCGCCTTTAAAAATCACATTATAAATCATTGCTTGTCCTTAAAATTAATATTTGAATATCAACTTATCTTCCAAGGTGGTCAAACTATTTCTTTTTTCTTCTTCTTAATGATCAAGGTGCATGGATGGATGGGGCAAGTAAGCCAAAATCTTTCAACAAAATAAAGTCATTGCTTATGATGATTAATGCATATTATGTAATTGATATTTGGATCTGATTTAATATATATACTCATGCAGTTCATGCATGCATTTACTCATTTGAGGTCAGAATCAAACACACGAGGATGAGGCATGCCATTAAAAGTCAGCCCCGCAGACTAATATTTTGGCAGCAAATTTGTAGCAGTCGGGGTAGTTGACAATGCTAATTTCATGCCGCCGAAAAAAAAAAACAATCATTCGATTAAGAAATACAATGTTGTTCGATAAAACTAATACAATGGAAAACATCGAGCTTCAAGTATTTGGGCTTATATCAGATATAAAAAGAGATTATTCGGGCTTATAAAATCATTGTAGGCCGAAGTATAGGCCCATTATTTTGGCCGTCAAAGTTTGAAGCTAGTTTTCTCTTTTGGATCAAACTTTAAAGCTAATTTTGTTGGCTTTAATTTGTCAGAAGAACCAAAAAAAAAGCCAAAACAAGATGATAAAACCTCACCTTGCCCTTGACCGGATTGTGAGATCGAGTATTCTTTTTTCTTGATCGGATTTTTCTTTTTTGAGACTTTTCTAGCAAGATTTTAAAACCTATATGAAAGTAAATATGACGTTGATATTCAGAGAGCTATAGAGAAGTAAATATTTTTTTTTTTGTTATTGAGGAGTTGGTTTTAATTTTCTTAGTTATCAATAATAATCCATTTGCATGAAATGACCATGCTCCCTAGTGTTTCAGGTGAAACGATTGGAGCCAGAACTTGTAACACCGACAAACCCAACTCCTTATTAACATAAGGTTCTATCATAAATAGATAACCAAGAAGGCCTTAGGTTTCAGACTTGTCAGTAACAAGCCTTCCTTGAAACAAAATGACGTTTTAAGATGATTATGGAAGCTCTAAGTAGAACATCAGTACCCTTTAGCTGGTAGAGTGAGGAAAATTCCTTCCACAAAGCTTATGGTAGATTGTAGCTCTCGGCAGACAACTTTCATTAATTGATTTATTGATTATAAATGGAAGTATTCTTTTGATTTTTCAGCGTTATTTTATTCTTACAAAAAGGATTTTAGAATTTTTATATTATGACCCCTTGATTCTAAAATCCTGAATCCGCCACCACCCTCTAGCCGTATGATTCATAAAATATTAAGGAAGCTAATGCCTAATAAGTCTGGGCCATCATGCACAGGGCAAATGTCATACTACAAAATCAAATTGCATTAAGAGGAAGACAATGATACAGAAAAGGACTTTGAATGGTCTCATTTTGTTTCTTTGGTCCAAAGCTAATCTATAAAAGCTGCAACCGACATGCTAAGAACCCTTCAATTTCATTCAGTTCCCTTTCATGCTTTAAGTCATAGTATGGCGTGTGTACTCGTTGTCTAAAGGACTGACCGAACACATTTACCCAATTTTTCTTTTGGTCAGTCCTTCTTTTCGAAAGACAGATTGCTCGATGTGATATAAATAAAATATTCGATATTATTATTGATAATATGTTAAGAACAAAATGTGCCGACATATTAGGTATACCTGATTTACAATATCAGTACAAAATCAATTTTTATTTACAGAGAAGAAAGAACGGCCATCGTGAACAAAAAATTTCTGCGCATTTACCTAGTAAGTTACATTAATCTTTTTTGATGCTTGATACTCTGTCCATTTTTTTTTCTTCAAGATATGCCTAACTGGGCAAATCATAGGGCGACCACTTTCTTTTTCTTCTTTTTGGCTTTCACTATCACTTCTCTGGTGCACATACGATCATTGTTATTGCCATGTGCTCACTAGTTCTTCTGAGTTCTAATTATAAAGTCATGGGCCCTGACCGACAGGCCAAGTGTTTTCTTAGCTAAATTATTCTATAATTTTGTCTGTGTTTCTCCAAATTCCAAATCAAAGAGAAAACCTAAAATTTAATTAATACAAATGAAAAAGATAACCGCATGTTGTTGAGACTTGAAGTTTTTGCATGGTTTTACTGAATTTTATTAAGATTTTTGAATTTGCAGATAATCTTGTTTAAAGTTCTTTATCAAAACCTGTTGGCATCAAACTTCCATTATCATCATATTCATATCACACCCTCAGAAGTCAAACCTGCCCTTCTATTATTTTTCTGTATGACTGATCAGAAGGGTATCTTTAATTTTCAAAACCTGCCTTATGATTTTCTGCAATTTTTGTAACTTTCTGCAGCAGAAGTGCAGCCATACAGGAAACAAGGGATCTTCATGTTCTGCATAGTTTAATGTCAACAGGTCATAAATAATTGAAAAGATGACTAAATGGTCCCAATACAGAAAGATTCCATTAATCATATGTGGATATAAAATTGCTATGAACTGGAAGTTTTATTATTGGCAATGTGCTCCTAAATTCCGAATGCATACATTTGATAGAAAAAGAAAACAATAAAATTCTTATAATGGAACCACATAACAACTTCCATTAACAGCTTCCATTTTTGTGAAGAGCACCATCTCTTCTTCTATCCCCATATCCTTTTTACTTACCCTCCATAAGTTATATACAGATTTGCATAGACAGCCAACCCAAAAACTATATAGAAATGAGATACACAGTAACATCATAAAAACCGCCTAAACCTTTTAGCAGGAATGAATGGAAAACACAGACCAGAACGACCAACAAGTATTTTTATATCTGTTTTAACAACGCTGTTGTCAAAAAAATAATTTGGAGGGTGGCTTTAACTTCTAAGTAGCCCTTTGATTGCAAGCTTCATGCTTTAATCAAAAGTCTCCCATTTTGTTGTAACCACAACTGACTCAGCATGCTTCTGTGGTTGCTGCTGCGCCGGAATTGTGCGAACAGATTTTTCTAGCTTCGATGGCGCTCGTTGTTTCTGAACTGGCTTTGAGTCCCTTGGCATGTGGCCAATTGGGTTTTCTTGTTGCTGCAATTGGATTTTACCACCATCGCTGCTAGATTTGGAACTTTGATACTTTAACATATCCAGAATTCCTATGTACTTCTGAACTCTTTTCACCTTCAAGTTTATCAATCAACAATCAGAAAGTTTCCTACATTTAGTATATAATATGATTAATGTGCAAGTAAAATACATTTAAAAGAGTATAATTCTACAATACCTGCAGTCTTCTCTGCAATTTTAAATCTCCCTCTGCAACAATACCATCCAGTTTAATTAACTTCATCATCAGAAGTTCAGTCAAATTGTCCACATCAGTCTCTGCAACTTTCCCACCTGTAGAAGCTGTTGCTTCCAAAGCTGTGACCTATTAAAGTACCAAAGAAATTAATAAAAATCTGCAATTCAATTTCTCCAAGAGACAGCATACCATGCAGTTTGTCAAATTTTTATTTTAAAAATTCAATTCAATTACCTGGCCAGCAAGCTTGTCCACTTCCAAGTTGATCTCTGCTAAGGATTTGGAAGACTTCTCTGCATTTGCATTTCTGAGCAACTCCAGGCACCTCCTTTCTCTACTCACAATGTCCTCCTCCAACACAATTTTTGATCCATCTTTAACTCTTACCACATCAAGATATTCTTTGGAGTCTCTCTCTTTGTTTTTGAATATCAGCTTCTGATCCAGATGATGCAATTTAGTCGGTTCTGCCAACATTTTCTTCAACTCCCCTGCAATTCAAAAATCAACTTTCATTAAAACAGGAAAAATAAAAACTCAATTGTTTCTTTCCAATCAAGCCAATACAAAAGTTTCAAGGATTGCAACTAGTACCAAAGCTTGCTTGGGGACTTATACGAATTTCGTGGTACGAAGAGCCGTACTTCACTCTAACTTTGATTGTGGGGATTGAAACAGAACTGGGATTCATCTCTGCATTGCGCTTTTGCACCAACATTCCTCCTGGCCTGATTTCCAAGTCTTCAACATTGGGACCTCCCTTGCCATCCATAGAGAACTTAGTTGCTGGAGAAAACATTTTGTTCATCTTTGACTTCATTGGCTCCATCTACACCTCTTCTTGATCTTGTTCTGAGGCGAAGTATAAGAAAAAGAAAAACAAGTTGAACAAGAAACTTCAAGAGAAGTTGAGAGTCCTCAATGTTCTTCCCTTGAATTAGAGGTAACCCAGTAGAAAAGAAAGCACCTTTGGCCCCTACAAAAGCTAGATGGTGGAATCAAAGAAAACCCAGTAAGGAAATAATTGGAAAGAGATGGTGCATGAATACAACTTGGAACAAGTATTATATTGGTCCAAATTCAATGACACAAACTATAATTTGAAAGCAAAGAGTTTCAAATAATACTAACAACAGCCATTCACAAAGAGACGATGACCAGAAGCATGATCAAATATTTGTCAAGAGAGAGAGAGAGAGAGAGAGGAAATGAGATCTGTTCAAAGCAGTATAGAGTAAACCGTGGAAACTAAAGAAAATGGAAAAGAAAAAAGAGAGAAAACTAATGGTCAGCAGCAGAGAAAGAAAGTGAGGTGAGTGAAGAGAATAAATCTATGTATACAAAGCAGGAAAGTAAAAAAAGGAAAATCCAAATCAGATTACGTGAAGAGGAGGACAAAAGAAAAAATCTCTGGCTTTTTGAGAATGTAAGGTAAAATTTTATTATGCTAAAAGTGGCAATAACAATAAGCATTTACATGCAGAAGTAAGTGGGATCCTTTTAACCCCTTTTTGATAATTATTTTTCTTCAAGAATTGTCGTTAAGTATGTTCATGTAAACTCGCAATCCAACATCAAACAAAAGGGTCCCGAGGAAATTAATGTAGAAAAGTTCATGCTAAAGCAGTCTTTGTCACATTACTGGAAGGGCCAACATAGAATAGAAAAGCAGAACATGTCAAGGCCAACTCAGCAGAAGAAAATCCCAGCCAGTTGGCACTTGTTGTCTGGTCTGGTTGCCCAATCTGGTTGGTTCTTCTGAGGGATATTGCTGTCATTTTCTTCAAGGAAATAATTGGTTTTTTTTTTTACTTTTATGAGCAAATTTAATATTCTTCTTTTTGAACAGATTGTTATCTGTCATTCTGCACAGCATATCATATGCCGTCTTTGAAAGCTCATTGGTTAAAACATCATTTTCTAGTTTATCAAATTTGTTATAGCCAATGCCAAGGTTTAGATATTCTAGGCATCAGTCGGTGAAAGCACAAGGTTTAAACGTTTGGGCCAAAAACAAGCAAATCAATGGTGTGGATATAGGCCAATGCCTTCCCAGCTTCCATTCTTTTTTTATTTTATTTTTAATCAAAGCAGCTTCCGTTCAAATCACCAATGTTTTGCACAAGTGTGAAGCAATTCGCTTATATTATATGCATAATAAGTTCACACATGGTGATAAGCTTTGAAAGTGACACCATTGGTTGTTAACTTTCTAAGCCAAATGCAATTGCAAATAACAATCCAAAAGTACCAACTTTATGTTTTTTTTTTAAATCATCCAAAAACTTGCAAGGGGCTTTAGCTCAAGTAGTTAAAGTATTTATCTCTGAACCTGAGGTCCTAAATTCGATTCCCCCTTCCCAATATTGCTTCTATAAAAATAAAAAATCATCCAAAAACTTATTTTCCCTAAACATATGCTTGACAGCCAGGGAAATGCCATTTTGATTTTGCATGCTTATTTTTCTGTTAAAATGTAAGGAAATTTAAGACCCAAAAAAAAATGTAAGGAAATTAAACCCTTGACCAAGCATAATCCTAGCCCATATTTTCCTATTCACAGTCGCAACTTGAGCTAACGGCAAAGTCTTCCATTGTGCATGCTAATGCTAAACTACTAGAATTGCCTTTGGTTTTTTCACTTGTACTGCAAGCCCTTCTTTTTTCTCCTGAAAGTCATTATCTGAACGTAGCAACCCTCTTTTGCTGCTAAATAATCAGCATCACCCCATATTCTTGTTGCTATGCCCTTCTTCTTTGTAATTTTGTAATAATGCTTTTTCGCTTACTGAGGTTGAACTTCTAAAAAGATGAAATAGACGGTACTACTCAATGCCATTGAAGTCAGATGTGAATCAGGCTCAACATTTTCGCTCAAACAGATGTTACAATGGGAAACAAGGGGAAGTAAACTTGGAAAAGCAGTGCTCTTTTTATCTCAATCCAAGCACTCCAAAGTGTTAAAAAGCTGTTGCGGCTGACAACCTCACTCTTCCTTCCGAGCCTTTGATCTTGCAGGCCTTGGAGGTTTTATTACATAACTCAGTAGTATCAATGCTATCGGAAGAATGGTACCAATGAAATGCACGCTCCCGTATGAGGCAAGTGTTTCACGAAGGCTTAATACCTGTACCGTTTAAGACAGATGCATTAGATACTTTAAAGCATCAGAGGATGGTATGTGTTTGTGTGCATGTGTGCATGTGCGAGAGAGAGAAACTGAGAAAGAGAGAGAGAGGACTAACAATGAAACCAACGCAGGAGTAGTTCAGAACCAAGACAGTGTAAGCAAAGTTTATGAACACCAGTATGTTCTTAACAGCATCCATGTTTTGAGGTACAGCTTGTTGCCATCTGTAAATCACTGTTTGCAGAAGGAAGTTGAAAAGAATATAATTAATTATCTTAACAAAATAATAATTTGACAATAAAGTTGTCAAAAAAATAATAACAATTTGAGAATAAAAGCAGCAAAATCAATACCTCTTGAACCAGCAATCATCAATGCTGACTGAACAAAGAATATGATGTACCCAGGATAGAGTCCCTACATTGTTCAAAGAAGAATGAATATGATCCAAAAATTTAAATTTAAAACAAGCAAAATTCAAACTAATGCCATAGATAAAGATATGAAACAAAAAAAACTAATCTGACTAATTAATCTATGGGAAACTTAATGGGTGATAAGCACTAAAGTTTGAAACTGGGCTTGATGACACTGCATGGTGAAGCAGAGATTATGTCACTGGATGGTTGATAAGCATAGGAAATCCCATTTGGCAAGGGATGGAATGGGGCCCCAAAATAATCTGCACCATGTACATCCCTATTAGGGAACACTACGAAGTATCAGAACCCACACACTACTCATACGAGCAAAACTGAGAAATTATATGATTTTCTTTATGAGAACTGTCAACTGGTTAATTATCTAATTGGAGTTAATTGCTTTTCCTTTTGATTTTTTTAAAAAATTTATAAGAGATGGACAGCTATGTTCATTCGATAGAATGAGTGCCCAAAAACCATTTAAGAGAGGCAGAGAACCTATGTATGCATGTGCAGAAGAACTACTTGTTGAAGATTTTGCTTGAAAAAACATACTAAAAATTGATTTTCTTAATATCATACATGCAGCATAATCACCTAACAATGAAAATATAAATGGGGCACAAAATCAGCAAAAGATATACACACATTGAGGATGATTCTAAGACAATTCATACTCACATGCCAAACAGCACTGACGGTCTGTGTAGTCAGCAACTGGAAGAAACCAGCCTTCTTGCCAGGTTTAACAAGCCTTTCATAAACATCTACAGAACAATAATATATCAGATAATGCATCTATTTTAAATAGTTATCTCTTGCTTCATGTGAATAAAATACTGATAATTTCAGATGATATAAGAAAACAAGTGACAGTCTTTAACAGACCTAAAAGTAGTCAACTTTCAGCCATAAATTTCAATAGACGCAAAACTGAAGAAACAGTGGCCAAATTGTCCAGTTTAAGGATCACTCATTTTCTAACTGGACGAAAGCTATGCGTTGTTCAAACTTTAAATATTTAATACCTGGACTAATTATTCATATAGTTCTTTTCTGAATTTTTTTTTTTTTGTGGTGAAAAGTTCTTTTCTGAATTTTCATATAGAAAAAATTAAAAGAAAAACCCAACTCAATCCAAAATAGATTTTAAGATTAGAGATTCAAAAGTAGTTTCGAGAATTAATTTATTAAAAAAATCTTTGTTACTGACAACAAAGCAAAACTTAGGAAGCATGAGAGATGCTCACAATGACGTAGCCAGGTGCTGACTTGTATGTTCCAAACAAGTGGTAACTGAACTGAACTCTTTGCAAACTCGACGCCTAGAATATCAACATTTTTTGCACGATCCCATCGCGGCTTTGGCGGTGAAGATTCTGTCCAGCCAGTGAAACCCAAACCAGAAAGAATGATAGAAGCCTCTGAAATTGACCAGATGAAATAATATTTCCACCTTGCTGTAAATCCTGACATATACTGATAGCCCAACCGTTTCCAGAAACCCCATTCCTGGTATATGGGATCAGTAAATCTTGACAGAGGAAATTGGGGTACCAGATACAAATACAATGCCATACAGAATGCAGCTTGGAGCAGAGCTCGAATAGTTGCTCCATATGGTGATGGAGCCGGTCCTTCATCTGAGTGGCTCCAAATCTGAAAATGATATTTAATAACAAGTGAGAAGTGTAAATCTCAGGAAAAACAAAACTAAGAAGAAAGTCACACATCTGGAACATCATAAGCATACCCCCTTTCCTTCAGTCCAGTCAAGATAATCCTTTATCTCATAAACTGGACCAGCAAAGTGGCTACCACAGCAGAGGCAGTAACCGAAGTACTCGATCAATGAGGGTCGCTTAATCAAACGGTTTTTCTTCTGAGACTCACGCAGTCCTTCTTTCAGTAACCCATCATTGTAATTTATTGAACATGAGATGACCTTCAGTGTTAACACCATTAAGGCTCCTAAATATGAGAGGGAAATTCAAAATTATCTGACTGGTATAAACAACAAGGGTTATAGCTTCTCCAATATGGCTACAATAAAAAAAGGCCACTATATGCATTTTCAGTTTCAGTCATATTTACAATTCATTAGAAGAAGCCCAATATTTTAGTAACAAAAGAGAAATGGACTTCATCATTTGCGAAACACACAACTAATGGTTTTCTTATAGGAGAATGACACTCATCATAACCCAGTAAAGATAAAACATTAAGGAGGAAACACAAGCCGGCTAGAAAGGCTGATATTGTGCTTACCAGTTGCATCAATTCCTCCTTCCTTCCATGCGTCCCCACTCATGTAAAATACATGGCTACACATACAGACACATGTTTACGAATGATCAAGAATTCTGAAATAAGATTTTTCAATACATCTCTAGATACATAATTATAAAGACTATCCAATTATCGATAATGTATTATCACTTGAAGACCATTAAGCATTAAAGGAACAATGTTAGCAACAATGACAGCAAAAAATCCCTATGCCCTCCACATGTTGTTAATGGTGCAACTGTGCTTTCTCCCAGAGCATAAGGTGATTGAAATTATAAAATGCATCACAAAAAGAGTTCAGTGACATTAAAATGAGACAAATAAGCTCTGTAAAACTTAGTACGTTAAACCCTTTAATGACTGCTAAAAAATAATCTAAATTGTCAAGAAATTAAAAGAAGAAAAAAAACGAGTTAATTCAAGTGCATGACAGTTACATGCATACAGGTATCAAATTCAATCATCAATAAAAAGAAATAAATAATGACACTACACATGATGCCATAAAAATACCAATCAACCAACATGAACTGTTTTTTGTTGCATTCATAACCTCAAAAATAACGTTTTATACCATCACAAGCTTTAAACTTATAAAAAAGATTTTTTTTAAGAAAACCAGCGTCACAAAATAACACTACCCACCAAATTTTCTCCTAAATTTCGATTACCCAACTCACAAACAAAGAACCCAGTTCCTCAAATTTAAACATCGAATCAAAGATTAGTTTTTTAAGAAACGTACCAGCCGATGAGGTATCCAAAGCTCAAGATGAAGGTAATTAAACCACAATGGCTCCGAGCGAAGACCATGGAAGCATAGCCGAGTAACATTGGGACTAAGAAATGAAGGTTGGAGGAGAAACCGAACGAGAGATAGGAGAGGAGAGCGCCCGAAACGGCGGCGTAAAGGTGCTTGGCGGGTGGGCTCGGGACGAGTCGCCAGAGGAAGCTAACGGGGATGGTGGCGACGAAGCAGAGGAGGAAACGGAGCACCGCAACCGAGACACCGATCGCGGCGGCCATGGATTCCATCTCCAGGCCCATGGCTGGTTATTGGCTGGTCTCGCCTTGTTTTTGGCTTCTCTGGCAAAATGAATCTGCGAAGAAGAAGAAGAGTTGAACAAGGAAATAAGATGCTCTACTGGTTTTATTTTTATTTTTCTCGAAAATAAAAGACAAGGGAATTGGAATTTGTACTTTGGACTTATTTTAATGAAATGACGTAAACACCCTTGGCGACATCGTTATTGCTGGTGGGATTCACTCAGTCTAAGATGGTGGGTGAGAATTAGAATTTAGTTGGTTGGCTGTTGGAAGTGTGAATACAATAATACCCTTGGCTGTTGGAAGTCATCGAACGTTATTAATGCTTTTATTCGTCTCTGAACATTTCTTCTTTAACAGCCCCCTTGTTAGGTTTTTTTTTTTCGTTCTTTTGTTTGATCAATAGCCCTTGCTTGTTTTTGCTTTTTGAACAAGGAAAACAAGTACACTACGACCCCCTTGGAATCCTTGCAACAATTGCATCAACTAACATTACAAAGTACAAATTCTTTGGGAAACTAGAAAACCACATATTCTGAGTATTCCTAACTTGCCCAATATGAGCAAATTCATATGCAGCTCTATTCGTTTCTCTGAAAACATGTCGAAAGTAGATCTCTTCAAAATCTTCAGCAATTAACTGGATATCTTGAATGATTGGAGCTATATTCCATGGACATTGACTTTTTTTACATAAGGTCTACATAAGAACTCGAGAATCTCCTTCAATAAGTATCTTATTCAACTTAAACTGCCGAGCCCAATTCACCGCATGACGAAGAGCTAGAGCCTCAGCGTGCAAGACAGAACAATAGCCCTTGCTTGTTAAGGTTGAACAAAAATGATAGGCTTATGGGGATTGTGTCATAACGCATCATTTTACTCCATGTTCTTTAAATTCAATCAATGTCATTCACATCCTCTTATCTCACACATTAATGTAATTTTCGACATCAATTTTAGCATAAAAAATCAAAGGCAATATCGTCAAAATACAATCATCCATGAGTTGATGGAGGTGTTGAAGAGGTCACATAAGTGGCGAGGATGTCTAGGTAGGGTTTCAGTAAGGATGAGGGCGGATTAGGGTTGGGGGAAGGGAAGGAAGGTCAAGGGAGTGTGAGTGGTGGTTGGGGTGCGTTGAGAAGTACATTACGTAACTAAATCAGGTGCACAATAACTTCAGAACAAAACAGTGATCACTAACCATATGAATCAAACAAATGGTGATAGCCAAAATGAATCAATGGGAAACTATATAATATGTAACATTGCGCATAATTTAAAATACTATTTAATATTTGTACATCTATTTATGTCTTTATATGTAAAGTATAATGTCTTAATGGTTAAATTTTCAAATAATCCAATTTGTCTTCATTTAAGAAAAGAAATTTTGATTCACAAATACTTTAAAAGAATAAGAGTGTATTACAATATAAATAATTTTAAAACAAAAAAGAATTAAAAATTTGATGTCCAATTTTTTGTAAAGATGAAAAGTCTATTAAGATGTGCATGGTTCAAGAGACTAGTTTTAATAGCTATATCAATTTTTTTAATAAAGATATTTCTTATTGAGTGGGCGATAATTCCAATGGCCTCTTCAACCACTTTGGGATGCTTTCAAATAGGTGAGCCACATCGGAAAAAATTCCTCCAATGTACCTCTTCAACCTCGGTCATCAAATCCGCAATCCCATTCTCTCTCTTCAAAACCTGGTAAGTTGACATCGCTCTTCAAAACATTTATTTTGTTTTGGGAGAATCAAAATCATATCGAAAGGCTAAAAACATTTATTTGCTTGATGGGTTTGATGTACATTTCATAAAATATTATTTATTTTCTAGAATATTATCTTTTAAAAAAGAATTTTATTAATTATTATTGTTTAAAGTCAAATATTGTATTAATTGAATCAAGAGATGATGAAGACAAATATTAAAGAAGAATAAGCGCTCTTCAAATCGCGAGGCCAACAAACTTCAATTTGAAGAGTTTTTTTGCTACCATCATTGGAGATGCTTCTTAGTGACACGATCTGTGACTAATCCAAAATCTTTACCGAAAAGAATTTCCAAACCACTACATTAGTTTTAATAGTTATACCAGTTTACATATACAAAGTAGAATGCTAAACGACTGACCATCATAATCTGAAGAAACGAATGCGATTCCCACGACAGCCGAAATGGTCAGATCCGAGAACCCAAAAGATGTCTACTGGAGTGGACCCGACAATCGAACACCCAACCCAATAGGCCCATGCTGGCCCTTTCTTCTGCTTTGCTGACTATAAATTGTTTTCATGTTCGAACACAACAGTCCACACTACAAAACAGTGAAGAAACCACAGCGGCAATGGCGAGATCAAGAAAAACCAAGCGCGAACGACCCGAAACTTCATCTTCTTCCCAAAACGTAAGTAACCCATAAGACCTGTGATTTGAGCCTATATTGGGTTGTTTTGATTGGGTTTCTTTTTGGACTGTAATTTCTTTTGATGGGTTTTGGTAGTGTTGTCAATTGTGTGTATGGGATTGTGTGAAGGCCAATGAAGGTTGGTTGCGTTGCGAGTTCCAAAAGGAGTGAGCTTTTTTTTTGGTCAAGAAAAGGAGTGAGCTTTGTTATTGAATGAATGAAGTTTGTTCTGCTTTGTGATTTGTATGTGCTCATTCAATTAGGAATTTAGGATTGAAACTTTTTTGTTGGAGCTATTTTTGGTGTTTCATGGGGTTCTCAGAGATTTTGTGAGAAGAGAAGAGAGTAGGTGATGTGAATATTTTACCATGACACTCACTTTACAATGAATGACCTCAACTGGTTTTGTTGTGCGAATCAAACCTGCTTTGATATTAAGCATGATATATGGAAGCAAGGCTATGAATGTTTTTTGGGCCTACTGTGTTTCCACTCTCCGATTTATTTAATTCTTCGGCAATATATGATGATAAAGCTAGCAGCATTAGAGCGTATATTTTAGTCTGCAATCTATGTTTTTCCTTTTCTTGTTTGTTTGTTTGCCTTTACAAAACATTATATTTTTAAAACCATGAGCAGATAGCTGATTGGAGGCATCTTTCTTTGTGTGTGTGATGTTTTGTATACTCTTAGAAGTTTGCCTGAAAAGTTGGTATATCAATTCACCATACTTCATACTTAAATGTACTGCAAGATTCTTCGAAGTTTTCCCATCTTTAACGGCTTAATATTCTCATTTGATGCATAAGGCTGTTGATTTAATGATTAACCATCATATTTTGGTCGGGATTCTTTCTTATAATGTTCAGCTGGTACTTGGCCCATTTTTGAATCTTTATGTGTACGTTGTAAGATTTGTTTTTAAGGCTCTCTCTCCACATGTATTGTGTATGTGATACAAAATTTTGCCCTTTTTCTTTCAGTCCTGAATTTTATTTTATAATTTTGGATTACTGAATATCTCATTTGCCAATCCAAAAGTGTTGTTTGTCAACTGCTTTGGTAAACAATCATGTAAAATTCATAGGACCGAATGTATGTTTATTGATTTTCTTTGGAAGCATCTTTGCTGAGTAAACACCATCTATACACTACAGGCTTAGGAAGATATCTTGATTTTATATTTGGGAATGAGCATCCTGCCAAAAGAAAGGTAATTTCTTATACCAGTTATGGACATATGCCTTTAGCTTCTTCTGTCTTTCTCTTTGTACTTTTTTTTTTCCTGAGTTCTCTTTCGTGACAAAAACTACAAAAACAATTAAAATATCCAACGATCCAATAGTTATTTAAGAATTAAAGAAGCTTATATCTTGGATTGTTAGTGTTTTCGTTTTTGAAAGATATGTAACACTATATCTCTCATGTATGGTTGTGCTTTATATCCCCTTTATTTGTGAAGTTTACTTACAGATCAAATTTATTTATTGTTGTTATGCATTTTCAGGATAAACAGCTAATATTGAAGTGTAAGCCAACAAAGCACATTGATGCTGCAGTTTGGTTGAACACAAGGGAGAAGCAGCAAAACAAGGGAAACAACCATTTTACTCTAGAAATGTAAAACCCTCCCTCCCCCTCCTTGTGTGTGTTTGTCCTCGTGTTTGAACTACTAAGATTCTGCCACATAGCACCTAATTATATAAAGAACTCATTGCATGCTTACGTATCTGGAATGAGAATGGAAGGGATCATAATCATTCCTATTCCAAGTTCATTCCTGATTTTTCAAATTACAGAATAATCTTTTTGGAGCCAAGCAGTTATTCTTACATGTATATGTTATGTGTTTGTGGTTTTTGTCACATTTTTGTAGTATTATTACTGTTGTAGGATGAATTCTAATTCGACCACAAGAAAACGAGGAAGGGGTCTCAATAAACGATTTTGGACAACCAAGGAGGATTCTGCATTAGTCGAATCATTGCAAGAATTATATCATGACACCAGGTGGCGAGATGATAATGGTTTCAAAAATGGTTACTTAGGCCATATAGAGGCTATGCTGGAAGTTAAACTGCCGGGTTGTGGAATACATGCGTCTCCTCACATTGAATCTCGAGTTAAGACGTTGAAGAAAAAGTATTCTGCCTTATGTGAGATGTTAGCTCAAAATGGTTTTGGTTGGGATGACGAACAAATGATGCTGGTTTGTGATAGAAGAGTATATGATGAATGGGTGAAGGTAAATTTGCACATATCCTACTCGTTATTTCTTTTATTGTTCCCTGAATTATTGATTATATGTTCTATGATATGTTTTTATTGTAGAAAAGAAAGGAGGCAAGTGGATTGTATGGGAGGTCATTTCCATTCTACTATATATTTGGTGAGATATATGGAAAGGGTCGTCCCATTGGTGCAAATGTTGGCAATGCTGATGATGAAGAAGAGGAAATTAGACGGGAGGATGCAAACATTGATCAAACTCTAGGTGGAGACAATGATTTTGATGAAAATGTGAATCTGAATGTTGATAAGAATATGGACTCAGAGTCTGAAGGGATGGAAGAGTTTGATGTATCATTTAGTACCCAACAACGAAAACCCACACAAAGTTCCCCAAGTGTTTCAGGTCATGGACGCAGGGTGAAAGGCAAGGTAATGGAGGAGGTAAGGAAGGGTTTCGGGAGTATGACAGCTTCCATAGAAGCAATGTCATCTACGATTGATGTTCTGATTAAAATTCTTTCACCTGATAAGAAAGTGGGTGAATTGCAAGCTAAACTTGACGGTGAGTTGAGCAAAATTGAAGGCCTTACTGGGTTGCAAGTCTTCCGAGCCACAAATATTTTGGCCACCAATCATGACCTGCTGAGAGTGTTTTTCACTATGTCTGAGGAAAGGAAAAAGATATATGTTACAAATCTGCTAGAGTACGGCTTATGATTGAAAATCATGTTCTCATTTTATTAAAAATGATTCTAGCCAAATGTAAATAATTTGTTGCTATGAACATTATGATCGTAACTTTACTGTGGTTAATTATTAATGGTGATTATGATTCTTATTTTTGTCATAAGTCATGCTTGTTAAGCATAGTTTATACTAAAACCTTGTTGAGTTTATATTGTTTTGATGCATGTATTTTTGTCATCCAAATTTTGAAAACAAAAGTGCTTAAATGCCCAAGTACACCCAGAAATGGCAGAAATGCTCTACTTTCATGAAATTTGGAAAAGATTTGCAGACTAAACGGTTAAAGGCTGTTTACTTTTGGCATGCCCTACCATTGGAGTTCTCTGCTTTTGTTATTTCCCAAGAGCTGTATTTTCCATTTTGTGGAAAAGAAGGATAGCATTATCTTTTGCTAAGAAATGAATTAACATTGACTAGATTGTCTATCGGTAGGGTCGGTTCACGATGTCGGTGACTGGGTGCTCCTTTTTATTTTTTTGGTTTTCAAATTTGGTGCTCTTTCCTTTTTATTTTTTGCTTTTTTGGTTTTAATCTTAAATCCTATAGGAGTCTATTGGTTAACAGTTAGGGTTTCTTGTTCTAAAGCTCTTGGTTCAAAGTATAATGGTAGCTCAAGTATTTGATAATGGAGAAGATAATGGTTATTTAGTTTTGTCGTTTGGTTGTTTATTACCTTCGTTTTCTTAGCAAGGTATGTGAGAACATCAATGCTAAGACACTAATCTTCTTGCAAATGTGGGTTAGTCGTGTGTCCATCGTCATTCAAGTTCGATTCTCGCATCGTAATTTAGAGTAGTTTAAAATATCGTTTAAAAAAAATAAAACGTCGTATTTTTAAATAAAGATTCTTGTCACCGTCCAATTGTGACTTAAAAATGACAAGAAAAAAGTTTATAAGGGGAATCCCTTTTTTTGGACGAATAAGGGGAATCCCTTAATGCTTAAGATAATTTGCAAAGTTCACCAAAGATGATTAGGTTAACATCATCATGGTTGTATACTTATTTTTTGGTATGCTTTGTATTAACAAAATTTTAAAAAAAATGAAATAAAGGACAGGACAGCACACGCATTCGGCAAGGGCAATTTCGGAATAACTAGAAAATCCTAGGACCAAGGGTTGAATAAGGACGGAGACAAGAAGGTTCATATGCCCTACTGCAAAATCTCCTCGAAGCTGTACGTGGCTTGTCCTAGGCTGACGCGTGCCAAAACTCTTACCGGGACGTCCGGTTAAACCAAGTCCAGTAACCGGCACAGCCGGTCTCCACTAGCAGGCATCCACACTCTTAACAAAGGTGCCACTTCCCGCTCACCATAGCATACATACAACCTTTGCTGCTACCTCACGGCCATGGCGGTTCTTCCAAACAAGTTCAACGCCACCTCTTCGCTTTCTCGAAGCTTCTATCGATTCTGGGTTGAGCCAATATCATGAGCTCTAAAGCTCTTTTAATATTTGGCTACAAAATCTGAGCTTTTTCAACTTTTGCTTCAAAGTTCATGCTGCCTTGTGGGTGAGAAAATAGACCCAGCATTTTGTTTTATTTACTTTGCATTACTTTGTTTTGGCTTTGATTCTTTTACCAAGAAAGTAGATCCGTTTGGTTTCCGAGAAAATGTTGGAAAAGAACGTAAAAGAGAGCTTTGATTTTTGTGCCTTGTTGGGGCTGAAGATTGGACATTACCTTATCTGCAGGCTCCATTTGTGATGAGACTGTTGTTTCCCTGACTATTTACTGAGAAAGGTTAAGGCTTTACTTGGTTTCTCAGAAGAAATGACGGAAAAGAAGAATTTTGGACATGGGTTTTGCTTCTTAAGCAACTTCTGTGCTTGCCCTCTATATTTCCTTGGAGAGTTTTCTATGGGTTTAATTGTTGTTCTTTGCCCCTTTTCCCGGAAACCAAACAGTCTTATTTGTTGGTTTAATGCTATGTTTGGTTCTTTGCTATTGTTTATGTATGTGTATGAAAGCTTGAAAAGTTCTATGTTTTTGTTTCATAGTAAATGTGTAACTCAGCTCTTGGTTATATTATTGGTAGCTATCCATGTGGAAAAATATTTTATTCAGTACCTGAAAGCCATGTACTTGTCTACTAGATGCTATAAAATTTTCAACCACGAGGGAAAAGGGTGTTTAAGATCTTCTTTTTTTTTGAACCGCCTGTGACTTTCTCTCGTTGCATAAATTCAGGTACCTTCAAACTCGTCAGTTATATTTGGTTCCTCCAAATTGCAGCAGACATCGCATTTAAAAACATAAATGCACCCAGATGCCGCCTAAAAGGAAGCAATATCAATGGCATTTCGGGGCTGCACCTCAGCCAGCATTGAAGAACCACCATCCACTTCTTAATGGTGGAGAACAGGAACCTCTTACCTCAAGTCAGAGGTATAAGAAACCTAGAATAGACGTCAAGAAAGAGGCTAGTCTTAACAAGCATGCTATTCAGCAGCTACTGCAGAGTCAGGACTCTGAGGAATTGCAAAGAAATAAATTGCAAATACAGGAATTGTTTCATTATAATATGTCACAGAATCAAGATCAGCCAAAGATTTTACATCCTTCTCTGCAGTTGAAGGGTGTTGACAAAGAAAAGCAGCAGCAACCGATGAGGCATGTAGTAACACAACAGGAGGTGGTGCATCAAGCATCTGTTATGCACCTCCCTGATGAAGCTGTTTGTTCACGCCGGCTAATGCAGTACATATATCATCTCCGAAACCGGCCAGCCGTTAGTAGTTAGCTTAATTGATAATATACCGTTGATATTTATTCATGAATTATAACCATTTTGCACTTCCTTTCATGTTTGTCATGACTGTTTCATCTTTGTTTTTCAACTTATATAACTTGAACATAATCTTACTCTCTTTTACCCCCCTTTTAGGACAATAACTTGTCCTATTGGAGGAAATTTGTGGCAGAGTATTATGCCCCAACTGCTAAGAAAAGGTGGTGTCTGTCCTCGTATGATGAAGTTGGACGCGATGCCCTTGGTATTTTGCCCCATCTAACGATGGTCGGTTTTCATTCTGTGGCTCCATTTGTCGATTTTTGTTACTTATGACTCCTACTGGATGCACAAATGTAGTTCCCCACTTGTAATATCTCTTAGCATACATGTCTTGATATGAATGCACCTCATTCTTCTTCTTCTTCTTATCTTTTCTACAAACTGAAAATTGGTAGTTTTGCTGCTGTTGTCTTGTCAGGTACCATGGCAGTGTAACATATGTGGTTGTAAATCAAGAAGGGGATTTGGTAAAAAAAAGTTTGCACCTTACTAAATCTATTTTCTCTGAATATCTGGTTTTTTTATTTTTTTATTTTTTATATCCCTCAACTTCTTTTGGTCCTTTACCACTTGATAGAGGCATATTTTGAAGTGCTTCCAAGGCTAAATGAAATCACATTTGGGAGTGGTGTGATCGATGAACTCTTGTTCCTCGATTTGCCTCGTGAGATTAAATTTCCTTCTGGAGTAATGATGTTGGAATATGGAAGAGCAGTTCAAGATAGTGTCTATCAGCAACTTCACGTTGTTCATGAAGGTCGACTTCGTATAGTATTCTCTCATGATTTGAAGGTGAGTGCACTTTGTATAAGTTGGTGGGTTAATTGCATACTGTTTCTAACTCTTTATTTATCTTGTTTACTACTCGTCTTCATATAACTTTTCCTTATTTATATCCCCAATGATTTTTCAGATATTGTCCTGGGAATTTTGTGTATGTTCTCATGAAGTTTTCTTCCGTCGAACTGCAGTTGCACCTCAGGTATGAATCTTTCTTGTTTTGTGCTTTGTGTATTTTTGTAAGCTAGTAAAAGAGTCCTATTTGGTCATTGCTCAACGTAGGGTTCAGTCATCTTATGATTCCTTCCAGGTCTACTTTCTTGTAACTTTTGTTCTTCAATTATGTCGTATTCTAGGTTGTTCAGCTGGTTCATGCCGTACAGGATTTTAAGTGCTCTATTGATGATAGAGGATCTGATGGGGTTTTGTTCCAAGATGTACAATCAAATTGCAATACGTAAGAATGGATGGTTCTCCTTTTCTAGTTATATTGAAGACCAGTTACCTATTATTGTTTAAATTGGCGTAGTGATGAAAAGTACTTGAGATAATAATTTTGCTTCTCATGTTATTCTAGAAACCTCATCTTTAGGGGAGAGAACTGTATACTGCAGCTAGTGTGTAACTATTATTGGGCCTTTTTTTCTTCCAGCTAGAATGCTGTCATGATAGGTAATGATAATGTAGTTCTTTATCATTTAAATTATTGTAGGATCCTAGCAGCCGGAGGACAACTTGCAAAGACTGTGGATCAACAGCTGGTTGATGATTTGGGATTTTCCAAGAGATACACCCGGTGCTTGCAGGTATTGAACATTCATTTTGCTTTAGTTTGAAACTAATGTCCAATTTTTTAACAGTTTCTTTGCATTCTTAATAGATAGCTGAGATTGTCTACAGTATGAAAGATTTAATGATTTTATGCCAGGATAATGATACCGGCCCAATTGGTAAGTAGCAAGTCATGTGTTTCTGTTATGGCTTCTGCCGTGTATTTAGTTTTCAGTTTAGCAATTCAATGGTTTTCCACCTCCATGGTGGTTATGCCGCTCTGACAAACGATGGAACAACTGCATTTTTTTTTGGGCTTCAATAATTTGTATTCTTTTACATATGTTGTTGAGTAGCTCCTAAGATGGCTTTTTGCACCTCCTTTTGCATGATAACTGTGCTTGTTTGTCAGGCACACAACTCTCTGAGTAAAGGGTTGATTGTTTTTCTGTTTTTTGGAGATAAATTTTTTAAGATGGTGCTGTGAATGCTTGACTTTGTTTTTCATAATGGCAAGGAAGATTTTCTTTTTGTTGGTAGGAAGGAGAGAAACTCATGTTCCTTATTGCTCCTCAGATGGAAGTTAAAATAGTTTTTTTTTAAAACTATCGCTTGAGTTCCTATTATCATCGTATTTCATCCCTAGTTGAGGTAATTGCTTACAAGTTTACTTGTAGAGAGCCTGGAAAGTTATTGCAGAGGAGCTGCCACGACCAAGCTCCAGAAACAGGAAATAAAAGGAAAGGAGCAGCTAGAGAGTGCACGAGATCCTCCAAAAGACAACAATAAGTTGATGGCTGCATCTTGTGGTTTTAGAAGTAATACAAATGAAAGCTCACCTATGAGTCACAAAGGACTTTCAACTAGCGCAGAACTGGCAGCATCATTGCTGCGTGGTTCTCACCACAAATTGATGGGACAAAGCAACTTGACCTCCATTGTGAACAGAGCTAGCCAGGAGCCGCACATCCAGGACACCTCTTCTGAACCATTTCAGGGTCCTAGAACCTCAAATTCAGGACTGATTAAAAGCTCAGTGGAAAATGGCTTGTCAAGTTTAGATTCATCTATGAAGCAGTACGCTATTCAAAAACTAGTACAGGAAATGATCAACAACAGTAGCCGATCAGCAAATAAGCAAGATAGGGAAGAACCCATCTGGGGGAGTGGTAAAGGTTCAGTTATAGAGTTGCCTTCAGGAGTTTGGGGCTGCCCAACAGCTGCAACTGCCCAAGGAAATGTGTTTGACAGTATTGCAGGAAGGACCAGCAGCTCGATGGCAGCCTTCAATAGGAACTCATCCGAAGTCCATACCAATAATTGCTTCATCAATGGAGAACAAAATTTGTCTGGAAAGCTTTATTTACCAGAATCAATATTTAATATTTCTCGTGGCTATCATGATCATAATACAATTTATGGCAATGTCAATGACATGGGTTATGGTTGGAAGCTCTGAATAGTTCTTCTTGGGTTGGTTTTATTGTGAGATTCTGAGGTATGATGGGTAAGTGCCTAATACAGAGTTTGTACAAGACTACAGATCTCCAGATGCAGATTTTATCTTTTTGCAAATATTTACTAGATGGATACTGACACACTTCTAATGTCATTTTGAGTATTAGTTTATGATCAGTTTAGAACATATGTAAGGGCTCTTTCACAACCCAAGCTCCTGGAATATGTATCAAGCTACATGCTGTGATCTTTATAGTATTGGTATTTACAGCCTGAGCTGGTTCAGATTTAGCAATCAAATCACTTTTTCAGTTCATATTTCTTTTTCGTTAAGCAAGAATGGACTGGAAATGTGGAATAAGTTGCAACTGGTGTTCTGAGAAAGTAAAATATGATAAAACACTTGTTGATAATTCTGCAGTAGTTTAAGGCAAACAAGGGGTTTTCCCCTTGACTGTAAATATATGTGGTTGTGACCATTTCTCAAAATCAAATTCTATTCTAGACAGAACACCTTGGCAATGGAAACAGATACAAAATCTTAATACTATCACTAATTATACGAAAGAGCAATAAGAAAGTTAAACTGTAAATATATCAATCATTAATTTCTCAAAATCCCATACAAGGCAGAAGCCCCTTTGACTATGGAGACAGACAGATACAAAATCTTAATCCACTGTCACTAATTAAACGAATCAAACAAAGAGAGAATGAATTTACACGTTTCTTTGCTTACACACACAAATGACCCCATGGAGACATTCACTATATCTAAATTGGCTTTCTGCTGACGATGGCCTAACTCTATAATACAGAAGTACCTAACTGAAAACGTTAAGCGCAAATTAAAAATGCTTTAGCCTTTCTCGAAATTCACTAGGGTATATAAGTACAGAGTCTAAACAGAGACCACCTTTGGTGTGGGTGCAATCAATCTGGGTCATAGAGAGTTTAATCTTTGTTGATGCATTGGGGTTCCCCACAACAAAATCCCCAACATGGTAGTAGTTCCATTTTCCAGGTTCAGTTAAAAAGCATTGGGACGAGGCATAGTGACCTTCTGAAGTCCATAGCTGAAACCTCACTGGTTTTATGTCCCAACCATGGACATGCTCGGTATTGCAAATTCGGCGACCAAACCTCTTCGGCGAAGACCGTCCCAGCTGCAGTCTAAAGAATAGGCTGTATGTCCCTGCTGGAAACGGGAACTCAACCTCCCCATCGACTTCAAACCACCATATTTGCTGAAGATATGCAACGCTGCAAAATCTGTGTTCAAGAAAAGATTACTCCAACTTAGTTTCCCGTGCAAAGGTAAATAGGTAAAGCATCTTATTCCAGTGAGGCAACCTCAATCAGAAAATCAGAACCAGGAGGATATGCAATCCCAAAAACCCAAGAACCAGGGGCCTTGGGACATCATAGCCACAACAGAAGTAAGCAATCCACAACCTTTCGGTTTATTTCACATGATCACATTAAGATGCATTGTATTAGTCAAGATGCCCAAATGAGCACCAGAATAAAATTAAAACAAAAATACACATCAATCTTGAATTGTATATCCTTTGGGATTCATTCTGTAAATGCTTTTAGACACACTATGTAGGATGCAGTCAACTTGAAGAGAAAGCCAACCAGCAATGCCACAGTACAAACAGATTCATAAAAAGGTCTGTTACCATTCAAAATAAGCTCAAATCAGGTTGAATAAATCTAGATTTTCCTAATATGAGAAGCTTTTAATTTTTGAAAAGTTTACTGGCAATTTAAATTAGCTGAAACTGAAGCTTTTCTTAATATCAGATGCTTCATAACTTCTGACAAGCTTTTGTGGCAGTTTTAATAAGCTCAAACTCCAGTAAAGCAGTAACTATGCACCAAGAAAATTTTGTATTCTCATGTCCTAGCAATGATAAGAATTAAGAATCACATTATCTATATGGCAGGTTGCTCTAAAGATTTGTTATAATTCTTCTTGTAGCCCATTTTCATTAGTTTCGGTGGACAAAATAAACATATATGTTAATAAACTCCTTCCTCCTTCCTCCTTCCTCCTCCCTCCTCCCTCCTCCCTCCACCCTTTCCAAGAACAGAAAGCAAGTACTTGAACATGCAGATATTATGTTGATACAAACCCTTATCACTGATCATTAGATTGATCAAAAAAGGGTGGTTACCCCCGAAAATATGAAATTGCCCAAAGTTCATAATTTTTGACACGCTTGACCACAAAAACTTAAAAAGTCATTAACATACCACATACGATCACAACCACAAACTTCCATAGCTCAGCATCATGCAATAAAATCGAAATATCATTAAAAATTCACAAAGGGGATAACCTAAATAAATAAACCTACTTGGGAAAATTCCAGCAAGGAAACTCGATGTAATACTTGGACGTTCATCAGCAATCTATAACATACAAAATTTCCCATTTCACTGGAATTTCAATGAGAAAGGAAAAAGAAGATCAGTAATTCTCACCTAGACTCTTCAGTTTGAATATGATTCCAATATCTTCGATCATCAATGCCAGTGATTGCTAATCCCTTTGAAGAAATCGACAAGCAAACAGAGCCTGTACTTTTATCCAGCCAAACTGTCTGCACCCAACACAAAAAATTTCAAACACCGCACACCAAATCCAAAGCAAGGAAACAAAACATAGAAACGATAAGATAAAGATAGTAAAGCTAACAAAGTCAAATAATAGTCCCGAAACATGAAAATATCTAAACTTTCATTATAAAGTTTTCTTCTTTCAATACGATTTCAATTCGATTTCCTCCTTGAAACAATTCAAGTCAAAGCCTCCAATTTCTATCATTTTCCCACGTTTTATCGATACCCAAACAGAAAAATAAAAAAAGAAACAAAACAAAAAGGAAAAAAGAAAATCGAAAGATAACCCACCTTGTTACCATCATCGAAAGAATTAGGCTGACAAAGCCTTGTATAAACATCTCTCTTACCCAAATTTTCCAACCCATCACCGAACACTTTTCTAACAATAGTTTGATAATTGGAAGGCAATTTCGATTCCCAAATGAAGTCAGCCCAAGAAGCTCCACGAAAAGCCCGATTGAGCTTCGCCAATTTGCAAATCTCCGGTGGGTCCAAATAACCCAGAATCAGCGCCGCACAGCCCTCCGGCAAATCGCCAAGACTGGGTTTTGATTGCAAAGGCAAAGCCCCAACTGGGTCTGATTTGCAAGCAGAGAAACTAGCACCCATAGCCAAACAGAGCAATCAGAGAGGCAGAGACAGAGAGAGAAGCTCAGAAAGCTGTGAAGAATTAAGCTTTGTGAAGAAATAGAGAGATGGGTTTGGTGGGAGAGGACATGAAATCTCGATGTATGCACTTAAGTATTGAACTTTCGTTGAGGGACGCGTAGAGCCCAAGCTGTGAGAGATTGTTTTGGTCGTTTGTTTCCCGAGAAAAGGAGGGGAGGACAGCGGTATCTCTATCAGATGCGGAAGAAATATAGAGCGTGAAGAGAGACTATTGTAATGTCGCCATTTTGATTTTTTAATTAGAAACAGTGGATAGCTGTAGACTTGTGGTTGGTTCACACAGTACACCGTTTCTGGTTTTAAAACATTTTGGATTGGTTTCTGACTTCTTCTTTTTCTTTTTCTTTTTTGGATAAAAGGTTTCTGATAGATTGGACGATAAGGTTGTTGGTTAAAAAGTAAATCGTATCTGAGTATAAGGTAAAACAAGATTAAACGAATTTTCTTCTAACATTCAATACAGATACTGGTATTTTTTAGTTTTTATTAATTTACTTTACTTAGAACATTTTCATTTCTGTTGAAGATTGTTTTCTTTTTAGTTAGATTCTTTATGGCTACGCGAGAAAATCCTTTAGGATACACTTCCGTTGGTGGCACCGGTTGAATAACTATTAGATTATTATCCCGATCAATTCGGTTTATCTGAAAATATGGTGTTTGTTTATCTGTTTTTTTTGCCAACTTTATCTGTTTAATTACTAATAAATTGTTAAAATTTGGCTAACTTTTGGTAAGAAACATTCGAATCATTGATGAGCGGCTCATATCGGTGCGAATGAATCTACTTGTTGATTTTAAGTTCACAATGGTTCCATCTTTTTACTTCAAAAGAATGAATTAATAGTTATCAATTCAATGTTAAGAAAATGGGACGAACATAAAAAATATTAAAAATTAAAATAGATAGTTTGACATTGTCGTTTGGAAAAGATTAATGAGCACAAAACAAAACTCAAACATTTTTTATAAAATTCTTGTGTAATAAAGAATGGAAATTCGCAAGACTCATTCACGTGCGCGTTATAATTCTCAACGGTCAATGAGGGGAGCTCCCAATAGAACTACTCACCTCAACAATTACATCACAATTTTCCTAGGAAAGACCTACAATATTGTTAATTAGCTAATCAACTATATCTCCAAACCCTAGTGAGATTGTTTAACTATACATTTTCTAATTGCTTTTCTCGTTCAAACACAAAAGCTCTCGAATATTTTTCGACAAAAACAATACAAGGGTAGCCATTAATTTTTATATTGGAAATTCAATAATACCAAATTGGGAGCACTAGAATCCCATTATCCATAATCACAAATATTTAACAAGGAAAAAAAAAGTCATCGTCCTTTATATTAATCGCCATTTAAATTAAATGAGTGGTTGCGGTCTTTGATTTGGAATTCAAATAAGTGTCAATTACGTGGACAATTGATCCAAAATGATAAAGTAAAGAAGGAAATATATGTGGACCAATGGAGATACCTACAATTAGCAAAAAGCACATCGACTCTCAACGTGGTTCTGAGTCAGCTTTGAGGAGGTGGCATGCTAATATTTAGCCGTCTTGCACTGTGTCCCATTGTTTTCATGGTTAGGGTTTCTCTCAAGAATGGATAAGGGATCAGAAGGCCAGCCTCGGCCACGGTGGAGGAGAAGAGTAGGCTAATTTTTTTCTTTAAATATTATATGATAAGATTCATATTTTACAATTAGTTTGGTATCTTTGGCAACGTAGTCAGTTGGTATCGTGGCATAGTTGGCAACTTGGCATTGCAATCTATTGCAAGTTTTGTTTAATCATAAACATCAAAGCACATAAATCCTTTCAATTATCTTTTATTTGGTTGAAAGAAATCATCTCAGTTATATCTTTTGCTGATAATCATAACATAATATATCGATTTAGTGTAAATTTAATTTGTAAGACAATTTGAAATAACACATTGTTGTCAGCATTTTTAGATTTTTTAAACAATTAATAGCAATATTGGAGGAGGATGAAATGAACATAGAATCTCGCATATAAGATTGTCTATAAAATTAATTATAAATTAGCATATTTGAGTATCTTGTCGGATTTACAGAGCAGTAAAATAGCATATCAAATATTCGACAACAACATAAAAAAATTGTTAAAGGATCTTCAATGGCTTGTGAGTTGAAATGAGCATCTTCAAGTTTACAATCATATGCCTGGGAGGTAGCTCCCACTGGGGTTTAATATTTAGAGTTGGACCGGTTGGTCTCTCCAACTTGGGTAGGAACTAGTCAGCTAAGCATAAGAGAGAACTATTTAAATTCGAAACCAAAGAAGACTTGTTTGAATGCACAAGGGAAGACTGCAACAGGCCACCTACCAGAACTTAGCTACTTCTAGCGGTTTTCAAGGGGGAAACTGTCTGCCAATACCATGACATATGCTGTACAGAAATATTAGGTTAGCTAGCACGAAACCCTAATTCTTAATTTCTATATCAATAACTGGAATTGAATTAATCATGGTTGGTTAAGAAATGCTATTGCAAGAATTGGCATGGAGTATACGAAAAGTATTGTGTGAACCAGAAGAAATTAAACCCTGAAAAGGAAAAGGATTTGGTCAGTCCAAGTAGATGGGGCAAATAAATGGTTTGATGTTAACATGCATCTAGTTTTAATAGTTGTAATGCTAATTAATCACATGGTTATATTAATTAATTTGTTATCAATGGTAAATATCCAGTCAGTCTTCATCGGTTGGTTTTCATGTGTTTTTAATTAAGGTCACATCATCATATTCATCATTTGGTCAATGCATGGCTCACGACCCTATCAAGCACAACGGAAAGACATGATGTAAACAAATAGTATGATCTTTCTGGTAGTTTATTAGATTTTTATGTTTGGGCACAAAGTTACAGGGATTTCTTCTCAAATCTATGATTATGCCGTATACTTATTCAATGGGTTGTGAAAGGATATTGAGTAGGGGTCAATTCCGCTGGATGCGTGTGAGCAGTTCCGCCCCTTAAATATATGCGTGAACAACTAACTTTGCAACTAATCTTATTTTAGAATCTGCGTAGCAAGCATTTCTTCTCATAAGTGATTTTTATATAAGCACTTTTATTATATCAAAACGTGTTAAGTGCTACATGTTCCTAATGTAGGACTTTTTATAATCAAAATTTTCTGCCCAACGCTATAAAAATCAGACAACACGTTCCTTAAATCTTTCAGTGTCATCTTCGAAAAAATATCACAAGGTTCAGCATTTCCCATTTAAATATGTGGTCGGAGTGTGAAGAAAGAAAATGCAATGAATTAATGTAATGAAATTAATAAATCATATGTCTTTGTCATGTATGGTGATGATGTTAAATATGAAGTCATCTTGATTTATTTGTGGCCCTTGATTTAAATAGGATTTGCTGTTAAGAATCACATGGAGCAAGTAAAACATATACAGAATCTCTTACTTCCTTCTAACCATCTTCTTGACTTCTTCCAAGTATATATAAAACTTAATAAAAGAACCCTAATAGAGAACAAAGAAACCTGACGGCCAAATTGAGTGGTACAATTGATGTAGATATAAACCTATAAAATCATATAAAGGTAACTGTGTAATATCTACTTTGACATTAGCAAGCAGGCAACAACTACCATTCCATAGACTGATATACGACTTTGCTGAAGAAGAAGAAGAAGACAAGAACATGAGCAAATGGAAAACAACTTGAACAAATTGACACCCATAAATTGAGGTCTTGATATCGACATTACCGGCAAATCTGAGGAGAATGGGGGGCCATTGACAGCTAATTGTTCATTTAACTTCGTACATATTGATATTATAACCCTGGCTAGTGCCATGCAACAATGTCATGTAGATCAATTTGAGAACCTTTGTGGCTCAAATCTAAGGTTCTTTTCTACTTTCTGGACATGTCAACGTCAAAACGCATTTTCGTTTTCAACCAACGATAAGATATTTGTGAAGGAGTACCATTTACAACTGAATACTCACACGCCCGCAATAATGAAGTCATTCACAAATAGAGAGACTAAGCTCACGTTAATAGGTATCCGACTCACATTTATGTGACTGTGAGTTGAACTTGATTCATTCTCCAGCCAAACGGAAATAACTTAAACTACAACTAGAACAAACATCAAAATTTTACTTGGGTGAGTTTTTTCCTTACCATTGGAAATAGGGTGTAAAGAAACAAATTTAAATTGCCCTAGCACACCCTGTATATATGTTTACTTTTAGCTTGTAAATCAACTCTGCCTAGCTATCGTCTTTGCTCCACCAGAAGCAGGTGTGCTAATGTGACAAATTTTGAGCTCATCCTAGTAGCCTTCAAGTTGGCTTTAGCCCTTTTGGTTTATGTCAATTTCGCATGGTCCACCACAAACAATGAAATTAAAGAGGAGAAGATTAATTATAATATCAAAATAAAATAACATTAATGATAGATAAACTTTTTAACTCTACACTGTCGAGAATATACCTAACAGCACGTAGCACCGTCGGATATGCTGACTTTGTGATGAAGACAATATGTTGACCTCAAAAAACAAAGCTTAAGGTGATTAACTATAATAATACGAGATTAGATATAAAATGCAATTAGATAAGAGAGTGTGACATCCTGATATCGTATAAAGTGATCAAACATGTTGTGTGTTGATGACTTTAAATTTGCAAACCCAAACAAAAATCTGCCTTAAAATAATATAATGAGATGTTGACAGGTAAACATTCTGATATGATCAAAGCTTTCTTCTTCTTTTTGGTCAGAGATATGATATGATCAAAGTAGTGAAACTTTAGAGATGGTGAGGGTTTCAATCTCACCGTCAACTAAGCATGGGAGGAGGGGTGCATCAATGGTGAGATTAAAACCCCTCATCATGCCCCTCTCTTTAAAGCCTCTCACTATAGACTAACCCTTAAACCTTAGGCTAAACCTTAGCATTAAATGGAGCTAATTTGGCAGCTCCATGCCCAAGCAAGAAAAGCACAATCTGAGGCTAAAATTGGCTCACAAAGCTCATCTTGCTTCATGCTTTGAAAAGCCCACATAGATTGGGCCACTACTATTTTATATGTGAGAGAGCCCAGATGGATTGGGCCAGAATCTGAGAGAATGAGAGAGAGAGAGAGAGAGGCGAGCAAACACAACCATATTATATATGACAATGGAATCTTCAGCTACATGGTCCATTATTACCAGTACAACAAAAGATTAAATAGATAACATGACTTGACTGACTTACAAAGAATTTCAACTTACATATAAAAGAATCAAAGAATAAACACAAGTTGACTCAGAATGCCTTAATTCTAAAGAACACTGACTGACTGCAAAGAATTGAAATCAAAATATCAACCTAGTCACTTTTTTTTTTTATTCTTACAAAATAAATGGTTCTGACTCTACCGGACTGACGATCTTATATCTGCAAGGAAAGAATGAAAGAATAATACTAATGACAGATTTCCCCTACCTACAAAGAATTCTGTATCCCTTTTCTTTTCTGTATGCAACAATGGAATGAAATTTTTGTATGAAGAAACTAAAATCCGTGGCTATTTAACTTGGTTGCGAAAATGACGACGAGCTGCCTGCAACATCAACTGGTGTCCATGCTGAAACTGTGTATAGAGGCTGATCCATCCAACCTAGAGTAAGTGCTGCTGCTCCATCTTGTCCTTGCTTCTTCACATTGTAATTCTCACCAGCATACATCTTCAACAGAAACTGGCTCTGAAGCATTTCCCTCTCCGTTATCCCCATGCATCGAAACCCTCCTTGCTCCATCAGCTTCCTCCACTTCTCAAAGCTCTCGTGCCTCTCCAACCTGTCGCTTCCTTCGCAAGCAATGACGTTCCTGATTTCGCGTGCAAACATCTCCTCTACTTTGATCCTGGCCTGGCTCTCCAAAGGAAGGCTAGAACTAATCAAGTCAAATATGGCAGAGTAGTGCTTCAATGAGTTGGAGACTCTTGTCTCCAGCCTAGGCTCATTGTGCTCAGCCTCTTGCTCTGCCATGAGGACTATTGTCGGGTTTGTGCTTCGGATGAGTCCCAAAAAATCTCTCAGAGCTCCTCCAGTCCCGTCATAAAGAGTCTTGTGCAGTTGGAAAACACAATTCACTGCCACACTTTCTTGCTCCTTCACATGAAGCATCCAAAGCCTCACATCTTCCAACCTGTCCACAACGGGGTGGAACTCGAAGGGCAGGTTCAATGCCCCAGCAAATCCAGCAAGCCTATCTCCTGTCTCGTTGAGCTCTTGCTTCGACTCCCCTATACCGGTGATCCTAATGTGGCTTGGTGGATTGGCCCTAGAAGCTAAACTCTGGAACAAACTAGGCCACTGCAGCCCTTGCTTGATGTCGAAATCTATGATGTGAACCCTGTCCTTCCCTTCAAAAGCTCTCAGCAGTATCTCATTTGAGGTAAAATGAAGAAACTTTGGAATTGGGCTAACCTGGTTTAGAAGCCTCAGTGCAATGCCAGAGTCATCATCTCCTCTATCAAACTCTCTAGGAGGAGTGATCTGAAACACATGTGGCCAAAGCCTAGTGACTCTCAGAGCTAAAGCTTCAGTGTAATAAGCCGTAAGCCGGCTTATGGTGGTTCCTCTTGGAGAAGCAAGTTCCCCCAACTTAGCTATGAAATGGTTAATCGCTGCAATGTTCTTCAACCCAATTGCCTCCACACAAGCCGTAAGCAAGCTAACAAGCTCAAAACCCTGGTGCTCTCCTTCACTCTCATCATCATCATCATCATCCTCTGCCTCAACCCCTGCACCTCCATGTGGGATATAAGGATCTCTAGACCCATTACCAGCTTCATGTTCAGAGGCACTCTCATTTAGCCTCAAACCCAAGCTTTGGCTATCTGACGAAGCGCTTGATGCTGCTGCTGATGCTTCCCTTCCCAGTCCACGCCTAGTTTCAGCGTCCTTCTCTCCAAGGTCAGTGATCTCAGTCACAATTGAATCCAACCAAGGATTGTTTGACAGTGGCAAAGGCTGTGAAATGGCTTCAGCTGGAACATAACAAACCCTCTCTTCATCTCCTGAGCATGTCAAAGAGAATGGAAGTTGAGGAGGATCAAGGCCTGTGGTGATTGACTGAACTGACCGAGGCACATGGAAATCAGGCTGAAACCAAAAATTCCCAGCACCCAATTGGCCTAAACTCAAACCATCACCACCTTCATCACCTGTGCCATTATCAAAGCAACCCTTTTTTCTCTTTGCTCTGTTTATGCAAGACTCGTCATCATCCACTGAGCCCTGCTCTGCAAACCTCTTCAAGCTCTTACCTCTCTTCTTCTCCCAAAACTGATCATTAACCTCCTTTCTCGCCTCCACAAACGCCGCCGTCTGAGCTGCACTTGTCACAGGACCGCTGGTAGCCAGAGGAGGCAGCCTGATGCTCTGCTTCAGAGAACAACTGCTGGTCTTCAAATCGATCGACTTCTCCACCGAAAGCCCCACAGGCCTAATGGGTTGTGACCTGGAGGTGTCTTTCCGAGGAAAGCTGCATGGTAAGTCCAATCTCTGTGTGCTCATTGCTGGTAACTGGAAATGGCAAGCTTGTAACTGTGCTGCTGCTTCACTCCTCAATCTATGCCTTGGTGACAACAATGTGGAACTAGAGCACCCAGCCAACATCCTCTATGATGTTCCAATTTTGGTTTTTATCTTGGTTAATGTTTGTGCAACTAAGATTCACCCACCCAATGTTTTTTCTTTCTTTCTTCTTTAACTCCCTAGCTATCTCTTCTTTTGGGTTTCTACAGCTTAAAAATGTGAAAGAATGGTGTTTTGTGTAGAGAATTTCTATGATCCTTGAATGAATATGTGATTGAAAGAGAAATCCAGAGAGATAGACTATGTGAAACTATATGTGAGTGTGTGAAAGAATATTTCTACAGAAAAATCTGAATAAAAACAATAGGAATCCGATGAGTGAATAAATCAATCAAAAGGTGTGTATAAGTTTGAGTGTTCCTATGTGTATTTTTATGCAAGAAAGAATCAAAGAAACAATCAGAGTATATGCTAAGAACCCAACCCCAGAAAAGAATGAAAGAATTTGAGACTAATCAAAGAATAAATTCCTACAAGAACAAGATCATCGGATTCCAAAACGTTCAAAGAAAGCTCATTGGGAAAAGAAGTGATTTTGTTTCACCATGGAGCTAAAAACAGAGTGATAGGGAAGAATGCAGATACATACAAGCTCAAACTGGTGGATCAAACTCTGAGAAATTTTCAGGCCCAGATTAGCATTTGGAGCCTCCATGAAGATCACCACCATGGCTGAAGCAGAACCAGAAGCCCTTTAAATGTGCATGCATGAAAAAGCTGATGATCAAACAACAAGAAGAAGCAGACAACTCTCTCCTTAGCTAAGCACTCTCACTCTCTATCTCTCTCTCACAACAACCCAAAGAAACCAAAAACCATAGAACCCTGCTGTTTTTATATACTGTAAGCCTTTTAATTCTTGGCCCCCCCTCTCTCTCTCTCTTTCTCTAGACCACTTCCAGGACTGTCTCGATCATGGGTTTTTTTCCTTCTTAATTTAATTTAATTTATTTAACTTGAGTGACTGATTTGATTCATCAGCATTGAAAAATTGAGGGGTGAAAAGGGTGTTGGAAAAGACTTCAAGGGGGGAGTTGGGTTTGTGGGCCGTGGGATTTTGATCAGAGGGTGGAGAGTGGTGGGCTATATGACCGTTGGGGGCTTGTCGGTGAAATATGACCGTTGGGAGGGCGTAGGGGGGTGGTGGTGTACGGAAGGGGTTTTTTTTTTCTTTCTTTTTGGGTAGTCTGTTGATATACACGTAGGCCGCACGTGCCTGTCTGCTGTCTTTCCTGCCTTCGGTTCTCTCGACCGTTCGGTTGCTTCATCATTGGGCGTTTTGGCTTTGTTTAATTTTCCCCTTAATTAAGTATGCTTAACTTCCTTAACTTCTTTCATGGGCCCTCTGGCTATGCCACGTGGTGCCAAAACCATCTGCACTCTACATTATTTTCTTTGCTTTTTCTCTTTTTCTCTCTAAATAAGCACTATACCATGCTGTCGGTTTCACGTGCCAACCTTCGCACTTGCTAACACAATATTGGACTCGTTCAAGGCTAAAGAAAACTTTGAAAAAATAGCTTAAGTGACCAATAGCAGTTACTCATTTTGAGGTCATAGGCTCGAAGTTCCTACCTCAATACCGTTTGTATATAAAATAAAAAAATTAGCCTAACCCATATATATTTGCACGCGGTTTATACTAAAGCTAGTAGGACTCATGATATGGTGGGATGAGAGAGAGTTGGGAAAAAGAACAAAGACATCAAGTACACGGACGTATGGAGAGCAGGGCAAATAAACGTCACTAGAATCTCCACTTGCATAGAAATGGTACAAGCCTAGGAGTAGTTGGTTTGGCTTTTAGCAAGCCATATCATTGATCTAGTTGAAAGAAAATCATTCCCAAATATGCCTTGAACAAAGTTGGATCCGTATAGGGTATGATTCTGCTAACTCCCAAGAACTCTTTTGATTTGAAATGAAAAAAGTAAAAGTGTAAAAAAAAAGACTGTTAAAGTGTTGCTAAAACCAAAAACACATCAGCAAAACGAACTTGCGGCGAAGGCGAGGCTGGGAACCGGGAAACAACGATCATATTCTCCCACACCGAAAGTATAATGTCTTATGGCCCTTTCTTTTTACCCTTTACCCTTTACTTTCTACCTATTCTACTTTCTACTTTCTAGAGGATTTTGGATGCAGATTTTAAATTTTTGTTTGAACAACATAAATAACAATTCACAATATGAACAACATAACAAGTCATATAGTGTGAAATAAAATGTGATGAATTTTTATTTCATTTTAGCAGATACTTTTATTTATTAATTTTATAGGAAAGATTCAAGTTGGTTCAGACTAGAGGCACCTTAGCTCCATCCCAACCCAACCCAATTTTCAAGTACTGGAATTGGAAATTTCAGCCCTACCCTAAATCCTGGTTTGTAATTCCCAATCCTAGCTTATTCGTCATCGGGGTTAAGCTCGAATTGGCTTCATAGCTGCATCCACAAGTGAATGCAGTTGTACTTGTAGCCGTTAGATCGATGACCCATGTATTATGGTATACGTCCATATCAAGGCAAGCAGTTGTAGCCGTTAGATCGATGACTCTATCAAGCTACTGGGATGTGCTCGCATGCGGTGCGAATTCATACGGTAGAGGAACCCCTAATGTAGTACCACGGTTACAATACATATCATTCCCCAAAACTCATGAACAACGCACCACTGATGGAAACATACAATGATCATAATTATTCTCCCTTTTAAATTTGATTCTGCCCATGTCCTCAAATCCAAGTATGAAGTATTTCATCCAAACACCCCCAAAGCAAAAACAAAAACCAGGATTTCATTCACAATATATGTAGATAAATGAAAAATGTTCTATGGTTCTACATTTTGGAGTCAGCTACTATATCAACTCCAAAAACAAAGCTTCTTGTTTGCTGGTAAGGCCAACTTCATTCAATGTCAAAGCACTCTCTCCATCGCTGAAAGCACGCCTTGGGAACGGCCTCACCTATTGCAGCAACATAATTAAAACCAAGCAGAATAAGACATAAAGTGCAAACCCAAATATCATCTCGAAGTTTGTTTAGGATTTCTAGCATTCATATGCAGTTCTCTTTTTTCTCCATGAACACTGTTGAATTGATATAACAATTTGCAAAGATTGAAGACACGGGCTTTACTGACACTTCGGGTATTGAATAAAATGCAAACTTTACTCACCACTCTGTAAGAGCCGGGTTTGACCCTCCTGCCAATATCAATGAAGTTGAAAAGAGACTGCAATGCAAATTACAATCCGGTTTAGCAAAGAGTATGTGCAAAGAGAAAATGCAGCTAAAAACAATATCCTTCACAACAATTTTACCTGCAGCTTGTCTGTCTTAAGAAATCGGCGGCCATGGCGGCTGCCATCTGGCATTCGCACCATAAGGGTTACAGCATTCTCATCATTTGATGCTGGTTCTTGAGGGAGAGTAGCTTCTTTTGCTGCTAATTGCCTCTCTAGTTCCTGTAAGGAAGAATCATACAGAATGAAGATGCAAGTAACTTCGAAACATAAATCCACCAAGACAAGGAGTCATCATTTCCTGCCCACTGAGAATGAGCAACTAGTGTCCCCAAAAATAATTGTGAGTAGGGCCCAAGTATGTGTCTCAGTACAAACTACAAAATTCAGTGAATGCATAACTGTCAAATAAGGGTAATACTCGCCAACCATAATTAGGATTTATCAGACCATCTGAGCAGTAAAGTGTTAATGATCATCCCAAATTACCTATATCCAGCATACTATACTGAAAATAAAATACTAGAGCCAAAGATGAAGACAAAAATTTCCAAAATATGTGTAGTCTTCTTTTATTCAGACTCCATAATAAACTTTAGTTATCAAAGTAATTTTCCTTCTGAAATAATGTTAAAGTCTGTATTTTTGTTGCAAAACGACAACTACAAAAATTTATAAAAGAGTGGCTCCATTTCCATACTCATTGCTCAACACACCCCTAAATTTCTAACCACTCATTGTAACATTCTTCACTTTTTATCTTATTTATCAATTTCAAACAATGAAAAAATTAAAACAATAAAAGATAAAAAGTAAGAACCACTGGCAGACCATCCCCTGCTGCCAGGCCGGCCACCGGCATGATGCTGGCTGGTGGGTTTTTCAAATTTTGAGGATAAAAATTAGAGAAGAAAAGAAAATATTCAAGTGACCAGGTGGGATGAACATATGGAGGGTGGGAATAGGGCCAATTTTTATAAAATTCACAAAATAAATAAAAAAATATGAACTGAGAAAAATGACCATGTTTGGAGCTAAGTTAATTAATCATACAAAATACTACTCATGTAGAATAATTTAACAGGAAAGAAAAACTGATGAATGCAAGAGTTAAATGTATACATATATACGCATATATAGATAGATAGGGGAGAGCGAGAGAGTCACATAACCAACATCAAATATTCTAAAACTAAGACGATGCAAATATATAAAATTTACAGTACCTGCTCCTCCTCAAACTTCCTCTGAGATTCTTCCTCTTTTAGTCTGTCTTCTTGACGACGAGCTTCAGCTTCCTCAATAGCCTTCAGTTCCTTTTCTCTATCAGCTTGAAGTGATGCAAGATATTCATCATCCTGCATGTATCAAGTTAGTAAAACCATTAACACAACTTTTGGTGCACAACTTTTAGAAATTCGTCCAGTATTTAACAACCTGTTGTTCCCGTATCAACCGCTGCGCTGTCAGAGAGGGTGAAGGAGGGCGAGGTGCTGGCCGGGGATACGAACTCTCAGTTCGCATAAACTGATGAGGTGCATAGGGAAGGCGATATCCAGTTCCTTCAGGAATTCCACCAAACATTGCAGCCTCAAGCATCACTGCTTCATCGTGCTCCTCTGAAGAAATGCCTCCCCACTTCAATTATAAAGAATAATTGAAGGTCAACATTTAGTTGGTGTAAACATTTACTAACATGATCAATTAAAAAGAATTTCGAATACTCATTCATAAATTATAATAACTTAAAAAGAAAGATACCTCATCAGTAGGGAAGACACTTCCACTGTGCCTAGGATGATTACCCATATCCTGCTCTCCAGGACTTGAAGGTGCGCTATCCTCAGTAGCTCCAACGTCTTTGGCAGACTCCACAGAGCCAGAGGACATTCGCCTGGACCTATGTCTGACAAGAGGCTGCTCCTCCACGTCTTCAGTTTCATCTTGGATGGATGAGCTTCCTCCTTCCAACCTGGATTCACTCAAAGCACCCTCATCAGAAATTATCTGTTTAACACTTAAATAGCAACACAAGATATATACCTTCCGTTTGGTGCCGTTAATATTCCCAGCTCCACCTCAGCTGCCTTAGAAGCCCCCATCTCTGATGGGCCAACATTTTCCCCCTGGCCACGCAATGCTTTCTCTTGCTCTGCTGTCTGGACTCAGTTCAAGTCAAACGACACACTATGGATACCAATAATAATAATAATAATAATATGAACAAAAAACAAAAACAAACCTTCAGTGACAATGAAACTGCATGTGCAAGTTCAGGATCCTCTAGGTGAGGCAGCCTTTGCTGAGGCTCGTTATCATCAAACTGCTGCATCAAGATGAAATTAATACAAAGATAATCTTAGTACTAGAAAACAACAAACACAAGGTCCAACCCAACAGTGTAGGCTTGTCACATACAGTTGGTGAACCAAATAGTTGATTTTGTTGGCTTTCTTCAACTTCACGTTTTGAAGCCTCGATGGCAGCTCGAATCATTTCTTCTTCGATATCATTGCTATAATCCTGTGGATCATCAAATCGAGGAGCACTAGGTCCAAAATTTCGGTGATGAGATCCATCACCTGAAGAAATATCTCGTGGTCCACTGCCTTGTACGGTCTGAACAGTTGGGGCAGCTGGAACATCATCATCTTCATCATCAATTATAACAGTCCCAGGGATACCTGGGCCATATGCATGCGCTGTTCCAGTGACATCATCAATGGTAGGAGCATGGCCAGAATGGCCGGAGGGATCGCCATCATCCTTGACTTCTATGGGGATCTCCCTGACCTCTCTTGGATGAGTAACAAATGGTGCACGTTCTCTAAAATCTGACCCGCTTTCAAATATGCTGCTACCAAAGCTTGGATTAAGAAGAGAAAATGGATTTATATCGCGGGTTGCAGATAGAAGTGATAGAGGATCTCTCCGAGGTCCAACTGGAACTGGATCATCAATATCCATCAAATCATCTTGAGCTGCAACAGGTGTTTCATGCACACTGGACATGAAATGATATCAATGTTAAAGCCGGAGATAAGTTCCAATAGTTGATGATGTATCATACTAAATATGTTAAGAATGAGTAGCAGCAGATGAAAAGCATACTTCACTGATGTGTTTCTATCTCCTTCAGTAAAATGCGCATTCACAGCTTCATTGAGATCGCCACCATGCTCCTAATTGCAAGCAAACACAATGGAAGAAGATTTATAACAAGCAATAAATTGGCCAACATGCTAAAGCTTTTTTCTTTTATTTATCTATTTGTTTTTTGGACTTAACCCTCTAATAGTCAAACAAGAAAGAGCATCCTCAAAAATCCAAGAGACTAAAACACAAAACTACTCTAATAAGGATCCAAATAGTTCACTTGTAATAGTAGTTAGGTATGCATCAATCATAATCTATATGAAGGCTGTAGCCTGTATCAGATGGAGCTGAAGTGAGTTTTCTTGCTCACCCCAAAGCATTCAGGTTTATCCAGCCACAACTCCAGAAAAATTAGTTGCACCTTAAATACAATTAGATAATTAATAGGGAAAATTATATTCCAAAGGTTTCAGAAAGGTTAGACTCAATCAAGTATAAAAGAAGCTAACCTTGCTGTAATTTCTACTCCAACTAGTTGCAGAGATATCATTCAATAGTTACCATACTATTCACTAGTGGGTCTAACCAAATACACTTGACCAAATTTTCAACACCCAAAAATTCTGCAGGTACCAGTACATTCACAACCCTTCTATTTTGTTTGGTCAAACAATCAATTGTACAAGCCAACCCTTCTCCAAACTCTATATAACAACCTCGACTGCCCATATTTCATTGAACCGTTCAAAGAGAATACTAAAAGCATAAGTCTTTAACTGTATAACAGTAATCTCATTGTCCTAAAACCATCTATTCCTCTATCCAATCACAACCCCTGTAAAATTCTTCAATTTTTTTTTATTACTCTCTTGAGTAGTGCAAGTAACACCCTTTTAACTTTAAATTTCCAAAATTATAGCCCACCATTTAACTGTAGTTTACATAAACTATAGCATAGAGCACTTGACGACTAATAGCATCAAATAGCAACCGAAGTAAATTCTCCCTTCATCTAAATATACCAATACACTGAAGCAAACAATACCATCCTAACAAACTAAATCCCATATTTAAATTTCAAAATTCTCAATAAAATCAATCCAAACACTCTTCAACCAAAATTCCCAATTAAAATCCATTACCCCAAATGCAATAAAAAACCTAACAGCAACATTACGTTATTTAACACCTTAAAACGGAGAATTGAATCGGCGATTCTGATTACAACCTCAGAATTGAATTCAGGACATTAAAAGTTACCTCAAGCTTTTGCACGGCGACGGCTTCGGAAGCGCCGGTGATGCTGATAAAGGTGTCGATTGCTTCCTGATTAGGCCTCGCCATGGAAATTGCTGCAGAACTTCAAGCAATTCTTGAGCTCCGATTTTCAGTGTTGGTGTTGGGTTTTATGAATTTATTTTCTGTTCAGAGAGATGGAAGTAAATTAGTAATAGATATTTATGTGTGGAAAATATAGGCTGTGTGTTATGCGCTCATTTTTATAGAGGGGGAAAGTAAGGGCGTGTTTGGAAATCGGATTTTTGGAATTAAAAAGAATTTAAAATGGTGAAATTGCTTTTGGGTATTTTCTTCTCCATTCTTCTACGTCTCTCTGGGAGGGTAAAGCATCAAAGACACATCACACAAGCACACATGGATGACTTGCTGTCGAAGCAGCTTTAAAGGAAGAACGTCATTAACGTCAAGTTCGGTTTAATAGAGAGATTTACATACAAGCCATGAGGTTTTTTATTTTTTTTATTTTGTTCAATGGCATGAGGACTTTTGAAAAGGAAAAAAAAATTAATTTTATGAGGGGTAGGGCTTTATAAACATTTTTATTACAAGCATGTCAAACTTTTCATTAAAAACTTAATAAATTGTGGCCAATAAGGTCTAGTCCATTGGCAAATTGCCTTAATTTGCATACTAAAGGTCTAGTGTTCGAACCTATGGCATCTTTGGTTGTGTGTGTGAAAAACACTCATCTCCTATAATTTAGACTATCGCTTATACTAAAAAAAACTTAATAAATTGTGAAACAAAGGAAGTTATTTGGAAAACCATGCTTTCTATAGAACACTAAAAAGCACTTTTATAACTCATAATAAACGCATTTTCTTTTGGCAAAAACACAAAAGGCTATTATAGTTCAATTTTCAAATAATTCAAAATTGTCCTCATTTAATAAAAAAAAATTGAAAACACAGCTATTTCATTTTAAAGGCACAAATACGTAAAATAATAGTCTATAAACATACAAATTACTAAAAAGCAAAAAGGAAATCAGAGTTCAAGTCCAATAACAATTCTCTATAAATGAGTATAAACAACAAAAGAAAATATATTGACACGAGCGTAAATTATTGATAAACACTAACCAACCACATCATTAATAATCAAAAATTGCATAAAAGTTTGATTAGTTATCATCACCAACCCTAAGCATTTTATCATTAGAGTTATAATCCTTTCAAGTTTTTTTTTATATGCATAGTGAAATATTAAAGGTTTAATACGAAAGGAATTGTATTAAAATAAATCAACACTTTGATCCCTTTCCAATGTTACAAAAAGAAAGTATTATTCTTGGCTTTTTTCCCCTTTATGTTTCTTTAGAAATATTCAATTAATTTGTCTTCCTTTTTTGTGGAAACTTAGTTATGAATAAATATTCGGTATATTGCGGAATTTTTATGTTCAAATGATTGGGATTCCATTCCAACCTTTGTTTATATTTTGTTATTTCTCACCACACCAAGAAGAAAACAAAACAAAAGAAATGGTAACGATGGTCACATGTCTAACAACCCCAAACACTGCCACGACTTCAGCTTTCAAACCCACTGCTACATTTGTCCCGTTTCTGCCTTCTCATGTTTCTTGGTACAACACTAAATTATACATAGTTCAGGATCGCCTTAGAAATTTTGAGGGTTTCATGGGAAACTTAAATTGAGACTCTCATACTAACACGAAAGTACTATAAAAAAAAACAAAGTGGGATTTGAACCCACATCTCCAATGAAATTAGAAGGGCCGTAAACCAATTCCAGTATATGTTGCGCATTCACATATATACAATATATACACAAAAAGTATATAAAAAAGAGTTTTTCTATTTAAACCCCACACTTTTCTTTGTTCAACCAATACAGTTAGTATAATAAGGTGTACTTAGTATTAGGGTGTTGTGTGATAGAGTGTATTAGGATGTATCATGAGTATTTTTGGTAGTTAAATATGGTGTATCTAGTTAATTTTATATTTTGATTTAATTACTAGGGTGTACTTATATCATAGGGTGTATTCAATTAATTTTAGGGTTCGTTTAACAGCACCCTACTTAAATCATTAAGCTTTAAATTTTATTATTGTGTAAAAAGACAAAAAAAAGGTCATCTAACTTAATACTTAACCCTAGTACACTCACCCCAAACATCTATGAGAGCATTGCAAGCAATTACCGGGTGTGGGGTGTGAGGCCGAAGGTACATCAGATTCAGCTCCAATATATGTTGACATGGTTAAGCTTTGTAAGATCCATAAATACGGCTACCATACAAACTCAGAATACCACAATCTCCTATTCAGTTGACAGCCTAAATCCAAATTGTGAATTGTGAACTACTTCCCCATCTAAATAGCACAATCTCCTACTCAGATGATATCGCGGCGGTATTTTTATGAGCATATAAAATTCCGGATAAGCAACAATCTTTGTAATATTTAGAGTGCATTTCATGCCAAAATGGATTTTCTACTTCAGAAATGGCGGAAACCTCATATGCCGAACAAACCACAGCAAATAGACCCCATGGCGATCCTATCAAACGACACTCGGCGAGGCATGCGGAGCCCCTCACCTCCTGTCCCAAACAAAAGACATTCATGCTGATTGCCGATGAGGCCCATTTTCGTTCAAGCAGAGAATTCAACTATTCACAGACATGTGTCGCCACCTCGTGCAGTATTTGAAGTCCCACACCAAAATATTACAAAGAGTCTCACCCCTTAAAATTATATTTCACTTCACCCCATACTAAATTTGTGTTAAGCTTGAGTGACCCTAATAATTTTATCGGGTTGGGCTGAAGCCTATACGACATATTTTGCTAGATTTTGTTTGATTAGTGAAAAAAAGGTATATATGTTCGGATTCGGGTTAATTCTGGCGGGCAAGACCTCAACTCAATCCTAATTAAAAAGTGATCCAATCGGCCCATTCGGGTTAACACCACAACGGGTTGGGTTTGGGCATATCAAGTTGACCCGACCGGACTTGCACCGCAATACACACAACAGAAACGAAGCCGTTTTAGGCCTTACAAACTCGTCTCCCTCTCTCCCAGTGATCTCGCTCCTAAAAACACAGAGCAAGGCTGTAGGAAAAATGGAGGTGAAGGAGGAGCAGAGCACCAAGAGGAAGAAGCAGAAGCAGGGAAGGTTCTGGACATGGGTTGCAGCATCAGTGTTTTTCAGGCTCATTCTCATCTACTTCCCCAAAAATCTCAACCTCTCTTCTCGCCCCGAAGTCTCCACCCCTCTCACCAGCCTCCGTCGCCGTACTTTCTCTCTCTATCTCTTTCTCTCTCAAGCTTGCTCAGAACGCTACCTTCTCAAGTTTCGGCTTCTATCTCTTTCAATTCAATTGTTGTTTTTTTTTTCAGTGGCTGAGGGTTACTGGTTGAAGCAGTCGTCAATGTCTCCCTATGCAGGTTTCTCATTGCTGGTTGTCTATCTTCTTATATAATTCATGTTTAATTTTTCAAGGATTGTAATTTTTTTTTGTTCTTTACTGGTTTTGCAGGATCTATGTACCACGGATCTCCTTTGTTACTCTCACTTCTTGGGCCACTCACAGTCAAAAGGTACCGCTACAGCTTAAGCTCTTTCCTTTTTCAAGTTTTGTTCCCATTAGCATCATTTTATTTGATTTATTTTGAGCCATGTTTGATTTCGTTAGTTGTTCTATGACTCTAAGTTTTGGAATTGGAGGCCCAACTGCCAGTTCCAATTTTAATTTCTCTTCCATTTTCATTGTTTGATAAATCATTTGTTTTGAGTTCAAGAAAAACATTGGTTCAATGAATGCCCCCATTAAGGAAATCTTAAACTCTGGTGCTGGATTTTTGTTTTTTCCTTTTCAGTTGGTAATTTGTTGAACATTTTAATTGGTGCTGCAGAATTGAAGGGCAACCCAGTCATCTTCTATGCAGGTAAGAATTGTCTTTTACCATTTTCTTAGTTCTCTCTCTGTAGCTCAGTACTGCCTTTCAATAAGTTCATATTTATGTTGTATAAGTGTGTCATATTTCATGTTCCAATAATTTAGAATTCCCTTAATTTTCTTTTTTCATTGGTTGACTAATTCTGAATATGTAGTCAGGCAGTTGATATCGACACATTCTTGGGTACAGTTTGGTTTTTGTGGTTGCAGATATATTGAATGCAATGCTTATTCGTGCTACTGGTCAGACTCTTCAGGTTGCATATAGGCAGAGTTTGAAATCACTAGATCTTGATACGATATCAGAAAGCATGGGTAATTCTAACACTTAAAGATCAATATACTTCTCTTTAGTCCTGTTTATGGATAGTCATATTTGATTGTCTGAATTCCCCTAATGAAGTCTAAATTGTTATGCAATAAAGCAACTAGATATCGATAGATGTAGCTAGTATAGATTGGTTGTCTTGTTGAGACACAATTTTGATAGATCTAAAAATTTGGAATCTTAACAGACTGGCTTTGCCTGAATAGCTATATGAAATCATTATCATTGACTTATAGTTACGGGCATATGGCACTTTGTTGAAAAGCTTAACTTTTGATCTCATTTACGTGCATCATTTGTGCAATTACGTTAAAATGCAAAGCTTTGCCTTCCGCAATGCCATTCACAGGCTGATGCATGGCTTATATTTGTTGTTTTCAGAGGTCCTCTCTTCAGGAGATATTGCTGCTCTTGTGTACCTGTGGAATCCTTTCACAATAGTTGCATGTGTGGGTTTGTCAACATCTCCAATTGAAAATCTGGCCATCATATTGGCCCTCTATGGAGCATGTAAACGTAAGTTAACTACAGTCCTTGTGATTTGGCAATTTAAATGTTTCTTTTAGGTTTTTTAAGACTCTTTAAGTATTCTTCTTTCGAAACTTGTTTTTGTCATTTTGTTCATGAGAATGATTACTAAAAGGATCATATAATACACTCCACTTGGGTTACAAGATTCCCGGTTTCTGGTTTAGATTGTATAGGCACTCATGTGATAGACATTCTCCATATAAATCCTTGCCTGTATATTGTTGTGAGTTGTGACAGATTATAATCTATTACAGAAACTAACAAGTTTTGGATGTTTAAAATTTCATTGTAATTCTCGTTTTAGCAGTATCACTGGATGTGCCTACTTAAGTGGTAATAATACCATGCAAGTTCAGTCACATGACATCAGCACTCCATTTCATGGTAGAATAATATTCTGATTCTGTGTGCATGCTGACACTTTCTCAAGGAAGACATTCTTTCTAATTCCGTTTGACAATATTTGTTTGTCCATAATCAGTATGTTTTGAAGTGAGATATTAGCATTTGATTTAGGGATGGATGAAGGCACGTGGGTAACTTTTTTTGGCTTGTGCTCTTCTTTTTAACTTTAACTTCCTTTCTGATATTGTTCTTCTGATGAACTGCAGGAATGGTTCCCTTGGCTGCTTTTGGATGGGTCATGGCAACACATCTGTCTCTTTATCCTATGATTCTCATAATTCCAGTATGCCCCTATTTTCATTGACTTTTCATGTTTGACGTAATTAATAAAAATTTTGTGCAATTCTTCAATGAAATTATGTTTCTTATCAAAAAATAAAAAGAATTTTCATGCAACATTTGAAATCTATTTTGTGTGTTTTCTTTCTCACTCATGCATATTGACAAATATTTAATCTTGTTCCAGATAATTCTTTTATTAGGATATGGTCCAGATACTCCTAGGAAATTGTTGCTGCTGAGGAGATATGGTAAAGTTGAAGATAACTCGTCAAGTGATAGTTGTCAACCACAGGAGAAAGTTATTAATCAGTCAGACCTACCCAAAGTTTTCGCTTGGAGACCTGCCATGCTTTTCTTATTGTGGGCTATTATGTGGTCAGTCTATGTGTTACTCCTGTGTGGCATATCTGTTAAACAGTATGGTGGTCTCTGGGAGATGTTTGAAAGGTATCAACAGCTCATTGTACATGTATGCATTTCCTTACGCTCAAATATTCTAGATGTTTGTGCAAAATAAGATATATATAAAAAATCTGTTGAAGAGGAGAGTTCTCATTTCTTAGGCGTAGTAACAGAGTGGACTGATCAAGCATTACGAGTTATCAAAGTTCTTAATGTGGTTGATTAAGATATCACTTAAAAATTTCAGTTCTATTTAAGAAGTTGTTGTACAGTTCTTAAAGGTCATCCAGTTCACATGTGAAAGTTGGAATAAGTAAACACTGAGAAGAAAACAAACTAAAGATAGCACAGTTTTCAAAGCTAATCCAATTTTCCTGAAAAGTTTGGGCAAATTAGTATCCAGCCAAGATCAGCTGCATATAGACTAGAGCTCTGCACAGGATGTCCTGGTATTCGCTATGGTCGGTGCTTCTATAATTGATTCAGAGCACTTGTAGCCTATAATTAGGTGAATGGCTCACAGAGTAACCAAATGGGTATTAGCATTAATTGTTGTACTTCCTCTAGTGTGAAGGGTTGCTCCTAGTAATTGTTATCTTATTGTTAAATCAGTAGTCTAAATTGTTGCTAAACATTGTGGCTGGTTTTTGCAGAATGTATGGTTTCATTCTTACTGTGCAAGATTTGTCTCCGAATATAGGTGTCTTATGGTGAGCCCCAAATTACCTGTACTGAAAGTGGATTGTGGAGTAGTTAAATTTTACTTTTGAGGCATGGCATGAATTTGATCACTCATTTAATATTTTGATTCAGGTATTTCTTTGCAGAGGTCTTCGATTTTTTCAGAAATTTCTTCCTGATTGTTTTCCATATGAATATTCTCTTTATGATATTTCCATTGGCCATACGGCTCAAGCACCGTCCCTGCTTTCTTGCTTTTGTCTACATCACCATCTCATCAATGCTTAAGTCTTATCCTTCTGTAAGTTCTCGTTTTTTGTCATAAGTCTTCTATATTTTCTGGTGCTGAAGCTAAAGTCTTCGATGCATGTTTTTGAAGTTATGCGATAGGCGGCCTGATTTTTTTGTTCTTCCATTGTATTACAATTTTGTTTAGGTTGGGGATTCAGCTCTGTACTTTGGTTTGTTGGGCTGGTTTGTTAATGAACTGTCAGGCAAGTCAGTTGGTTCTCTTTCTGTTCCCTTTATGCATTTGACATGGTTTGGCATCGTAAACCTTATATTTTTATGATATGCAGAAATGCAATTCTCGTTCTGCCTCTTCAGTGTTTATGTTGGGGTTTCCCTCCTTAGCCCTGTGATGCACAACCTATGGATATGGAGGGTATGGCTCTCTCTACAGTTGTTCTGAACTTTAAAATGGTTATAAGTGTTTCTTATAATTAAGGACTTTTTCAAACTTGCAGGGCACTGGCAATGCAAATTTCTACTTCGCTACTGCAATTACTTATGCTTGTTTGCAGGTTTGTGAACTGTTATCAGTTATTTCTTTGCATCAAATGATTCATATAAGAGTTTCAAAGGGATAAAAAATGTAGCTTCCTTATTATATAGTTGATTCACAGGATGATTTCTGTGAAATAAAACCATGACAGAAAGTCATCACCCCCGCTATATCAACCAATGGCTGATTCGCAACTCGATGAATCTGTTAATTTATGGTATTTGAGCGTATCCCTCTCTACTAATGTGTGCTCTGGACCATGCAGATGGTTCTGGTGGTTGAAAGTGTAAGTGCAATGCTCAATCATGACCGGAAGCTAAAAAAGTTAACTAATGCAAAGCTTCAAAATGGAAAATCTTAATCAGTTCTTAGAAATGAAGTTTGTCTCGGATCATTCAGCTTCTCAGTATACTCCTTGCATCACCAAGAATAGCATCAGCGCTCAGCAGCGATTCTTCTTTTAACTGCTTGCATGCAAGAGTTCAAGGCTGTGTTTATCATGGATTAGAAGATCATCACTTCTTTTGGAACACATGTTTTCATCAGCATATCTATACGCGGTTTTTATATATTCTTTTCCATTTTAGTTTAAGGTGAGGTTTTTTGTTAACGGGGAGGATTTGTACAATTGGATACAATATTTCACACATTTTTTTACCTTACTCCTGATGCGTACACAGAGAGATTGTTGTCTTCTTTCTCTTGTACTTAGATTTCAAGTTGTGCAAAAATGATTAAGGGTAGTAATTGAGTCATCGTGTTGTGTTCAACACATCCAGTTTCTGAACATGGTTGAGTTTGCAGTCGCAGTTCAACAGTTTGTTACGGCCAGGACCAAACTGACTTAAAAGGACAGCAGTTTCCACTAACATGTTTATGCCACTTGAATTTCATTGTAAAAACATACTAATGTTACTGTTTGATTAGGGTAACAGCATGCGGCTTACTTCACTCTGTTCATTTTCGGTGTTAAGGTCACACTCAAAATTTATCTTCTCTGGTATTAAATGACAATTTTGGAAGAAAGAATCCTAGCTGAAAGAGACTGAGATTGCCTTTGTGTCTTTGCCTAATATTCTGTTCTTTATTTCTCTCCAAGATACTTTGTTGGTGAGCTGTGAAGAACAAAATCTCAATAAAAGGAAGCAGGAGATTTTCCCAAGCCCAGGCCGTTATAAACCCTAGGCTTTCTTTCTTTCTATTGAATATGGGTCGTCAAGTGCATGGCATAAATGGCCACATGGGTGCCAGTCATTGTCAATTATATCATCCATGGGAGAATGGAAGAAACAAATCAAATTCTATGCATATGTTGGATTGTAGGCTGACAAATTTCCAAAATTTAGCCGCCAAAAGAGGAGGGCTCTAATTCATCATTGCAGATGCCATGAATACTAGTCTTACCATATTTTGTATGCCACAATTTATATACCATACGATTTGGCAAGTGATATGTACATACTACATCAGCTAATTAATGTAATTAATACTTTTTATTTATTTATTAAAATATACTTTATTGATTTAATTGATGTGACATATGATATGGACATACCACATCATATGATATAGAAATGTGGGATAAAAATGTGGTAAGTGTATCATTACTTAAATAGTAAACCTTTCCATAATTAGTTAGTCTTAATCCTTAAAAAGGGTCAACTCTTTGACATTGGTTAGTGGGCCATCACATTTGAAAAAGTGGAGTGCTAGCAACATTCTCTCTAACCTTCTCTTTTGGACTTTCTCCATTATCTTCATGACATGTGTCAATTTTTACACTAAAAACAATGTCATTAATACATTAGACATTGTTTTTAGTGTAGAAATTGACACATGTCATAAAGATAATGGAGAATGTCCAAAAGAAAAGGTTGGAGAGAAGGTTGCTAACATTTCTCTTTGAAAAATATGGGTCCAAGCCCATTTCATTTTTTTTTAGTATAAGCGATTGGGGAAAGGGGAGTGTACGCAAATATTTATTAGGTGCCTAGAGTTTCGAACCTCTGCCTACATAGGTAAAGGTAAAAGAGCTCAACCAACTAAGCTAGGGTTGGGCAAATTGAACCGATAAACCGAAAAACCGGCCGAACCAAACCGATTGGTTTGGTTTTTTTCTTTTCTTTTTTGGTCAACGGTTTATGAACCGAACCAAACCGGTGTTCATGGTTGGCTCGGTTTCAAATTTTAAAAACCACGGTTAACCGAACCGAACCGAATATGTTAAATAATTTTTATTTAATAATTATAATATACTTGTCTTATTTCTATTGGTTTGATTTTAAGTTATGTGCTCAAATCTATCTTTTGTCAAAAACTTTTTGCACTTAAAAAGATAGGTTTGTACTTAAAAGGGTTGTTTTGTTCTATTAATAATATGTTTTTGAAACTTTGGATGGATGTAAATGGTGAATGATGCATATGGTTAGTTTGAAACTTTGGATTAATGTGAATGATGAATGATTCATATGTTTTAGTTTGAAAGGATTGATTGAATGAATGATTTTGAATATGTTGTGATGTGAATGGTGAATGAATTTCAAGTAGGTTTTGAAAGAATGTCTGAGTTTGAATGAATTTAGATTCTAAATATTTTCAAGCCGGTTTTCACCCGAACCAAACCAAACCAAACCGAAGAAACCGGTTAACCGATATGACCGGTTTCTCACCTTATGGTTCGGCGCACGGTTTGAATTTTCTCCAAACCGTAGGATACGGTTCGGCGTACGGTTTAGGCTCAAAACCGAACCAAACCAAACCGAGCCCACCCCTAAACTAAGCTATACCCCACTCACAGCCCATTTCAATTTCTAGCAATACACTTTTGTATAAAGTATTAAGATACACTTCAAGTTCCAACCAAAGGGAATAATATTATGATGGCACCAGAAAATAAAGAGATGCCAATAATTCAAGAAAACACTTTATGAATGGGGGAAGATAATAAAAAGGAAAATAACTATTTTCCCCATCCTATTCTCAATAATAAATGGGCATGCATGGTGTGACAATCTTAGCTCAACGTGCAAAATAGTATGTGCTTATATGATTTTGGGGGCCCATTTGTTTTTTTAAAGGAATTTCTGAAGTTTTGTTTTTCATATATGAATAATGATATTGTTCAATCATGGGTTTTGGTCCATGTTGTAGAACACACAAATTGTCTGCTTTGACTACTTGGAAATGGGACCATAGTGAAAGAGCAAAGTTTGCGTGAGGGTCACGGAACAAGTACAGTTAAAAATTAACATGTTTTCAAAAAATAAAAACTTATTATCAAATTTAAACACATGCTGTTCGTTAATTACACTGTTCTGCCACCCTGAATTGCAAAGCATGAATAACCCCACAAAAGTTTTTCACTCTACTGAATGTTTCACATTTAATCATTGCGAATCATATATCCGAACATATTCTCCTGTAAGATTGGTTAACAACTTAATGACCGACTGTGAATTTAGACTATTGATCAAGTTAAATATATGATTCAAAATACCATGAGCTTACTATGTGGGTTGAATTTGGTCCACCTAGTCCCATAATATGCAAATATATATAAAAAGCTAAAAGGTCAGGGTTAAGCAAAAGCTAACTCTATCTGATCATATATCCCGTCTTAAGGAACATGTGCCCTTCATTGTAGCTGAATCAAGAAACCGTTGAATACATGAACTTGAACCACTAAAAGAAAAGCCAATAGCGACCAACGAATGGAAATTGGATTGTTTCACAAGGCAAAAGCTTGTATATTTTCAAACCCTACGAGCTGGTCATGTTTCTTAGGCCCTTGAATTTTGATAGATCAAGTCATAAATGATGATTATTTATATTCAGCGTGCTTAGCTCAGCACCTTCATTAAATTTTATATTAATTAAGACCAGTAGAGTGAAATGAAAGTTATTTGAGGCGATGTTTGCTTTGGGACCTTTTGATGCAAGAAATATAACAAGAAGAGGAAGAAATTAAGAAATGAGAGTCAAATATTATGTTGTGTATGCATGTGAGGATGAAACATAGGAATATTTGAGTTAAGAGATTGTGCTTGATATATATATCCCTATAATTTAAAAAAGTGATTGGCAAAATTTTCACGTCATATATCGGTTTGTTCAGTCGACAAAATAAAAAAATTATTCTTGATGCATCTCTATAATTGACAAAGGACACTGTTTTCTACTTCCTGCAAATCACAATTTGATATATATGCAAAATAATTCATCAAAAATACCAAAAGAAAAATCTATACACATATGTCAACCTGTGATTAGCAGGAAAGTAAAAGCTCCTAATTCCAGAGAAAGGATGCAAGTATTTTCCATTGAGAATTGAAACTATACATCCTCGAGTGGAAAATTTGACAAATTACGGGACTACAATGTAATGTGGCCTTATACATGTTTGTGTGTGTGAGAAAAAAGAGACTTACACTTTTTTTTGGGTCAAAAAAGAGACTTGCACTTTAAGCTATGCTAAGCTTCTGAGACTGAGAATAGTGTAGAACATCACAATTATCGAGTGATATTGTATGGTCAAGGTGGGGTTCTTATTGATTAAATATCTAAACACATGGATTATATTAATTGTCTTATTACCCTACTCCCGTTATATGGGAGTAGTAGACCCACAGAGCACTTTGGTGTTTTATAATCTCCTGATTATTGATTGATTTGCAAAAATTAATGGAAGCTGTCATTGATTAATGCCAGATTATTTATTAATACATGATTAAGGAATTTTCACGTAGTTTATAATAATTAATGTACACACGCATATACACATGCATGCATATATGCCTTAATCCTCACTTACCAAACAAAGAAGCTATCATCAAATCCCTTCAATCTCGTTTTATTCTTAGTTAATTAGCTCTTCTGACAATTAATTGAATGTAAAACATAATCCAACTGGGTCTCTTGCTTAATTACATGTCATCAAATCATGATTAACACATGATACGTGCTGGTGTACATGGCAACTTGAGAGCACAAGTGGGTGTGAATCATATATATATAAGAGAGATACACAAAATCTAACTTGTTTTATTGCTTAATTACATGTCATCGAATCATAGTTAACACACATATGTATCTGTTTTATTCGGGACTGCTTCTAGAAGAGTTAAAAGTGATTTCTAACAAAGTTGGGCAAAAATAAAAAACTTTAAAATGCTTCTAAGTCATAAAAGTACTTTTTGGAGAAGCACCTAACATGTGCTTTTTCAAGATCAAGAAGCACTTGAATATTTAATATATATTTCAACAAACTTCTACTAAAAGCGCTCCTTGCAAAAACACTAATGGAAAAAAGTGCTCTTTACAAAAGTATTTCCAAACGGGCTCCAAATTTATTGCTTAATAATACCATTTTTTAAGACGTACAAATATATACCACTTTGTTGTTGATCAGATGTAGTTGACAACTTGACAGGATTTTATGCTTGTAGCATGTTAATATAAGGTAGAATTAAAAATAGAGACTTGCCATACTTGGTGATGTTTGGCTCGTTTGGTTGAATATACTTTATGGTTGGAGAATCAACTACTTTTGTTTAAGCATCTCTTGGATATGATTGAACAATTACACAAAACATAAATATATAACAATCGAATGTGTCACATCAATGTTATATAGATTCAAATTCTTACATGATTTTCATAAAAAAAAAACTTAATTTATGGAAGAATATGATAGCTAGGCTTGGCTTTTAATCCATCATTTTCTTTTCTCATACAATTTGGGGTAAAAAGGCAGTTTCATAATTTTGACTCCTACTATTCTTTGATGTTGCTTCATAATACATTCCCAATGCGCATGGTAGAGACAAAAACAACAACTTTCTCCTCAATCCTCTCCTTCTCGAGTAACTCAAAACCCAAGCATCAAGCAACAAATAATTTTGCTATTTAAACTCTTTTTGGCCTTTGAGAGAGTAAAATTATATTGTTAGACTCTCAATATTAAAACTGTACACTAGAATAAGAAGTTACTTGATTAATGATTCAAATTAACAATTTGATAATGAAAGATATCATATTACGTTGAATTGGCAATCCTCAATATTTGAGGAGATACTTAAATTTAGAATAATATCGAAATTATATGAATTTGTTATGTTGTCACAACATCGATTAAAATTAAGCATTCAGATATGATTCTATATATTGAGTAATTTTAGTTACATGTCTACCAATAGCATAAGAGAACACTAATACTTAAATTTGGCGAATCAGATTTAAGTTCGTAAATATATTGTGACGTTTTCTAGAGTTGAAGCAAGAGATGCTTGTATATAGGTTTGACCATTCTCGATTGTTTCTTCCCATTAACCCCAAAGAAGGAGAAAAGACCAAAAGAAAAAACTTGATGTCCAATCACACCACACAGACCTACAGGTTTAGTGCCAGTGTGCCACCCTGTAATTATAAACAAACCATATGGATCATCTTACACCGTTCAATTGGTAGACAAAATGAGGGCGGGCGGTGAGGTCAATAAAGATAATTGAAACTAAACATAGGAGATCTCTGGATGTGGACCCTTTGGATTGGGTTCCCACCAGCACATCCTTGCCGTTGTAGAATCAAGACAGGTAGGACCCCAAACTCCCGAGTCCTCCCACCAAACATGAGATCATTTTCCATGTTAAACAAAACAACAAATTGAAAACCCTTTAGTTTTTTTAGAGAAGTGATCTCAGGTGCGAAATCTCATGAAATTTTGGCACTGTATGTGTGAGAAATCCCGCTCACTCTTATAATTTAGACTATCGTTTGTATTATAAAATAATATATATAAAAAATCTAAGATAACATAAATCTTGAACTCATAGCTAGCAAGCCCTTTTATACAAGCCCGTGCTAAGTAGTTGAGTAATCTGTGTCATGCTACCTTGTATTGTCTGCAAATCTGAAATTTTGTGAGCGGAAGGGTTGAGAGATGGTTGATTAATGTGTTTACCAAGTCAAAAAAGAAAAACAAGAAAACCTGGAGACAAGGTTGGAGGATCTCCATACTTATGTTTTCTAGCCTTAAGCATTGCATAATAAGCTCCATTAATTGATGTACTTACATGTGAAATTTCCCGCCTATACTATGGTGACAGATTGGATTAAACATATATTTTATAATGTACTTTGCATATAATTGTGATCATGATCCACAGTGACCTACACCTGCATTTGTGGTTGTAGTTGTTGCATCCCATTTAGTCCGTGGCTCAATGGGGCGGTGCTCTATGTGTCCAAATGGGTCAATCTCATCAGCTAGCTTAGCACACCTACTCTTGAAAATTCTCATTATGAATTCATGGTTGTTTACCATCGATTGTATGTGAGTCGAACCTAAGACCTACTGAACGTACTTTGGATGTAGCACAATATTAGTCGAACCCAAAATCTGCTGAACTTATAACACAGACTTAGCCGAACCCAAGATCTGCTGCACTATGAATATAACACAAAGTCATCAAGTTAGAAAAGGATTATGATACGAATTTCATACAAAAGAATAATCGAAAGCATAAATGGTAGTTGCATTAACATATAGGACACTCTATTTGAGATCAGAATTGATGTAGGCGTTAAGATTCAGTCCATTTGAGATCACTATTGATGTAGGCATTAAGATTGAGAGTTTGACATTTCTAGTATTAAACTAAGGCAAATATCTAGGAAAAGATCTTATTCTAACAAACAAAGAAAATGAAACTAAAACTGAAACTGCAACATCATACATAGATACTCTGGTATTTAGCCTAGATATTGACAAGATTTCAGATGTTGGTAATACCCAATACGGTTTTGACATTTCCAACATGAAGTTGGTTTCAGATGCTTAAGCTCATAGTTAGGCATATACTGTGAACCTCTATCTACTCAAAAATCTAGGGAAGTGTCATGTTCCTGCAAAATCTCCTTAAAAAAGGCCAGAATTCTGCCCTATCAAAGACCACAAATCATTCAGCAAGAGAGAGAGAGAGAGAGAGAGAGAAAGGAAACATCCTGTGAGGTTCATAGTCATGCAAGGCTCTCTCTTCAATCCAATTTTATAGAGGACGTTGACAAAGGGTAATAAATAAGTGTTCTCTAGACAGAATTAATCTAAAATATTTTATTCTATCTCCAACTAATATATCATTTTGTAGCAACCAAGCAACCAACTTCACAAAACAAAGAGAATAGGTGAAATTTATTATTATTATTCTGACAAGTTGTAAGTTTTGGCCAGTCTATTTAAGAAGATCTCCTAATGGATGCTCAGATAACATGCCAGCACTTCCTTCTCCTCTCTGTCCATTCTTTCCACTCAACATCTTCTCATTTCAAGTAATCTCAAGCTGTCCCTTGTTTTCTTTTTCTGTCAAAAAATCAAGTGCAGCATATTCATATATATATCTGTTGTGATCTTCAGTTCAGCTCAAGATCTCCTCTTGGAAGTTGAAGTGCTGATAGTTTGGCAAAGATGTGGGCTTTGTGCCTTGCAGCATTGCTTATTATAAGCATTACACATTGGGTTTATAGGTGGAGAAATCCTAGATGCCATGGCAAACTTCCACCAGGTTCAATGGGATTGCCACTACTTGGAGAGACCTTACAGTTCTTCACTCCCAACACCTCTTCTGATATTCCTCCCTTCATCAAGAAAAGAATGAAAAGGTGATATTTCTGATAATTAAACAGCTGCTTCTTCCTTGCCATATTCTAATTCTTCTTTTTGGTTTTTGTTTTCTCATCTTCTTTACATGTGTTCTGCATTTTGGACTTTGCAGATATGGACCCATTTTCAGGACTAATTTGGTGGGAAGACCAGTTATAATATCGACAGACCCGGATCTCAATTACTTTGTCTTCCAACAAGAGGGAAATTTGTTTCAGAGTTGGTACCCAGATACCTTCACAGAGATTTTTGGCAAGCAAAATGTTGGTTCCTTGCATGGGGTTATGTACAAATATCTCAAGAACATGGTGCTGCATCTCTTTGGACCCGAAAGCCTTAAAAAGATGATCCCTGAAGTTGAACAAGCAGCTCTCAGCAGATTACAACAATGGTCATGTCAGGACATTACAGAACTAAAAGATGCAACTGCAAGTGTAATTTTCAGCCCAACCTTTCTTCTCTTTGATAAAATTTCACTAAAAGTTAATATCTTGTTTGAAGTCTGATTAATTTGGTCTTTGCAGATGATATTTGATCTCACTGCAAAAAAACTTATCAGTTATGATTCAAATAAGTCCTCAGAGAATTTAAGGGAAAACTTTGTTGCATTCATACAAGGATTGATCTCCTTTCCTTTGGACATCCCTGGAACAGCTTATCACAAATGTTTACAGGTAATTGCATAAGTATCATTCACAACACTTGTTTCTTGCTTCCACAAGGCCAATCAAAGCGAAAAGTTCTATTTTGAAAACAATCAAGTATGTTCTCTTGTTCTTGACCTTCAACAATTTCTCAGGGTAGGAAAAACGCAATGAGAATGCTGAAGAACATGCTGCAGGAAAGACGAGCAGAGTCCCAGAAGCAACCGGTTGATTTTTTTGATTATGTTCTTGAAGAACTTAAGAAAGAGGGAACAATCCTGACAGAGGGAATTGCTTTGGACTTAATGTTTGTGCTGCTTTTTGCAAGCTTCGAAACAACTTCCCTAGCTATAACATTAGCCATGAAGTTTCTTTCAGACCATCCTCTTGCGCTAAAGCAATTAACGGTACGAAAACATTTCAAACCATGCTATTGATTTCAACATCCTCATTGTCACCCCTCCTAACAAGTTCTTAACATTTACATCTTATGTCAGGAAGAGCATGAGATGATTATAAAGAAAAGGGAAATTGCTGATTCTGGACTTACATGGAAAGAATACAAGTCAATGACATTCACATTTCAGGTGAGTCTCACTCTCTACACTTTCAATGCTTAAAAGCAAAATGTTGACCCCAGAAATAAAAAGATGCAAAATATACAAAATCATTTTCTGTTCATACCTCTGTTGAACAAAGTAAAAAACTGATAAATTTTGACTTGCAGTTCATCAACGAAACGGTTAGGCTGGCAAATATAGTTCCCGGTATCTTTCGCAAAGCAGTGAGAGAGATAAACTTTAAGGGTAAGTAGAAATGACACATAGTATTGTTTTCAACTATAGAATCAGTTTCAACTATGAACATCATCCTAATTTGACTTGTCATACCAATTTTGTTGTGCAGGATATACCATTCCAGCAGGTTGGGCAGTAATGGTTTGTCCCCCAGCAGTACATTTAAACCCAGCAAAATATGAAGACCCTGTGGCCTTCAATCCATGGAGATGGGAGGTGAGTTTCAATATTATATCAGACAATGCATTTTTCTAGCTTACCTGCAAGCTGCTAAGTTCCATAAAACTAATTGATCTTGGCTTGAAAATCTCCTAACCCTTTCTCCTTACACAGTTGTTTGTACTAAAAAGTAATTTTCAATGCAGGGAGTACAAGTAAGCAGTGCATCAAAACATTTCATGGCTTTTGGTGGTGGCATGAGATTCTGTGTTGGGACAGATTTTACTAAGGTGCAGATGGCTGTGTTTCTTCATTGCTTAGTTACAAAGTACAGGTAAGAAAGCCCAGAAATCAAAGATAGAGAATGGGAAAGAGGGAGGCAAGGAGACGGAAAGAGAGACTAATAACATTTTTCCATCCAAAATTTTTCAGGTGGGAAGCAATCAAAGGAGGAGATATAGTTCGAACTCCGGGTTTACAATTTCCAAATGGTTTTCATGTTAAGATCATGGAGAAGGATACAAGGAACAGAAAACAGCATTATATAGCTGCAGATGCTTAAACCAGAAATGTTAGTAGGCAAGTCATTTGTATGGCTAGAGAGAGAGAGAGAGAGAGAGAGCACAGGAGATTTTTTCCAGCTTGACATATTTTGCACCAGGATTTTTATTTCTCTCAAGCTGCAAAGAGGATGACAGATCAAGAACATCACATTTGGAATATGTACAGAGAAGAAAAGCAATTATATCATGGAACCAACCCATATTTTTGTTTGGGGTCACATACAAAGTTTTATGCTTCTACATCAATTTTCTTCCTCTTTTTTTTTTTTTTTTTTTTTTTTGGAGCAATGTTTAGTATCAAAATGAGGATATACTTGTAACATTCTGTGTGCAAATGCTTCATCATCATCATCATCACCTTTTTCTTCTTGTTTATTTTTATTTTATAATTTAAATAAAAACTAGACCCAAGTATACCAAAAGAGAATAGTTCTACCATTTATAATTCTTACCAATTTCCTTTTTTGTGCCTGGCTTTATGGGACATTGTGAAGATAATAATAAAATATTATTATTTATAATCACTGACTGATTGTGAATGTTTATAGGCCTAATTTGTTTGGGCCGGTCAACCCAAATTTGTACAATTTGGGCTAATTTTTCTTGTTGTGGGCCATGGGCTTCTCAGCCTAAATATGTGATTTTTTTATGGTCGTTAGGATGTGGTCCTTCTTGTGGAATTCTATCGTGAGGATCTTGTCTAAGATCCTTAGATAAGACCCTATATTTTAACCGTTGAATCAAATTAATTAGTAATTAGATCAAATTGATTAATTTGACCTAACTGTTAAGAAATAGGACCTCATCCAATGGCCTAAAATGACTACCCTCACAAGACCAATATTTAGACAAAAACTTTATATGGTTTTGTCACAATCACATAACATATCGCCTTGTCAAAGAATAGGAAAAATATAAATATTCTAAATATTTTAACATTTCAGCCACTCTAGCTATAATGCATAATATATACTAGTTTCTCGACTAGCACTCTCGGGGAATATCATGTCCTTTTTTATTTTCTATTTATTCTTATCTATATAAATTTTTGTTGGACATAAAAATAGTTCTTAAATTATGACACTTTTGAGAAACTTGAAAATTTAACCATAAGTCTAGAAGATAAAACTTATGATCCCATTTTGATAATACTAATTTTTTTTTTTTTTCATCATTACTTCATGTATTTTAGAAAACTTGTAACAAACCAAAGCTTTCAAACTATTACGTGAGCATTTGTTTTTCTTCTTTATTTTCTCGGGGGTGTTACAGCTCTTTAGCTGACTTTCTTGGTCCTTTCTATAAGTTTGAAATTCCAAAAATAAAAAAATAATTTTATGTGAAAATATGTGGACAATTGCTTAATGGTTTGTCCCACACAAGGACACTTAAAACCCAGAAAAATATGATGATCTTGTGGCCTTCAATTTATGGAGATGGGATTTTGTTGTAGCTAATATTGGCAAGCAAAGCGTCTTTACCATTTTATTCTCAGTCCTAAGCTGCACTGAAGGTTAAACCAAACCCAACAAGGAAAGGAAACGAAACGTTTCCTGATTAAAAAGGGTAGCAATGTATCCTTTTTCCTAACCCCAAACGGCTATAATAAAAATCCTTAACATCTAAACCAAACCCAACAAGGAAAAGCAAGTTTCCTAATTGAAAAAGGATGTTGCCAAATCCCAAACTGATATGCTACAAAAACCTTATAAATACCCACACATTCTTGCACTTCTTGGCAATTTCATTCCAAGCATCATCAAGCACAAAAACCATCTCTCCGTTTCTCCCCAACGACTAGAATTCATCATTTGATTGTTCTGTAGTTTGATTTTCTTCTATTAATTTCAGCATTAACAATGGAGGAAGAAAATGAGCTCTCAGCACTCCTAGCCCTAAACCCTGGTCGTGCTAGTAGCAGTGCAAATCCTTGTCCACTACCAGGCCAAGTTTCCACTGCCCTCACTTTGTGTGATCCAACTTGGAATTACAACACAAACCAGAGAAAAGCAGAGGAATTCGACCCTGCTCCTCTCAGATTTTCCGCATTCCCTCCTAATCCAAAACACGAGAAAATATCGAGTACGAATAATATGAACAAGGAATTAAAGAAGAAGAAAAGAAACCAAGTAGTGCCGGAAACTACGCTGAGTCCACAGCCTCAGGATCACGGGCCTTGGAAAATCAGGAAGAAGCTGACAGTAAGCGACCTTGGAAGCTGCTCAAGGCTACTAATGCCGAAAAAACGGGTCATCGACCATGTTTTGCATTACTTGGAGGACACGTTTGCCGAAAGGGTTAAGAGTGGAGAGGGCATAGGAGTTATAGTTGAAGACTGCGATACAAACACCAGGCATCACTTGACTTTCAAGCTTTGGGGGTCGGCCGAGTGTTACATTCTCAATGGAGATTGGAGACTAGAGTTTGTGCATAGGAGAGGTTTGGAGGAGAAGGATAAAATTGGGCTTTATTGGGATACCTCCAAATCCATGTTCATGTTTTCTGTTCTTGAAAGGGCAAGGCAATCCCAGTTACCTACTTGAACAATTTAGTGGGTCTAGATTGTTGATTTTGATTGAGATTTCATGATTAATTTCCTGAATTTGCAATTGTGATCAGAATTGTAACTAGCTAGATAGTTTTGTTACCTTATTAATTCCTCACTTCGACACATATGTTGTAATAGACTTGTTTAAGTACAAGCGATTGTCTAAGCTATTGTATAAGGGAGCAAGCACACTACCTTGTGCAACTTGTTTAAACCAAGTCTGCTTATTGTAATAGATTTGGTTTCATAATGTTTAAGTTGTTTTATTTTGGTTATTCTATGAATCAAAAGCAGTAATGTTCTTCCTCACTCACTCTATTTACATTTTCCCATCTCTGTTTTTTTTCTTCATACTTTTACTTCCTGTTATGAGTTTTGGTTATACATATAACACAATTGTTAGTGAGAAATTACTTTCATTCAGATTCAGATAATACTTTCACCCTGTTAATGATAGTTGCCTAGCTAGGTTTTTTTGGGGATGGCTTCCACATTCAGATACTGGTTCAAACCACTATTATGAAATGTATTATGCAATTTAATAAAACAAAAAATAAATAAATATGGGCATACAAAGCGATTTTTGATAAATAGTGCAAGTTTTGAATGAAAATGGCGGTGGCTGGGTTATGTACTTGTGATTTGTTGAAGTAATTGTGCCAAAGAAAAGGGAGCTGTTCTTGGTTTTGAATGAAAGTGAAGGGAGGTTATTAGGAATGGTGTGATATACTTCTAAGGTTTTTTTTTTAATAAATAGTATAGCCGCGCGGCTATACCGGGGTCCTTTTTAATTTTTTAATCAATCGTATAGCCGTGCGGCTATACGTCCTTTTAATGTTTTAAATAAATAGTATAGCCGCGCGGCTATACTTGGGTTTTTTTTTTTTAATAAATAGTATAGCCGAGCGGCTATACTTTTAAAATTTAAAACATATAGCCGCGTGGTTATACTGGGACCCCCTTTTTTAAATAAATAGAATAGCCGCTCGGCTATACTGGGGTCCTTATTATTTTTTCTAAGTAAATTATTTTGGTTTATCGATAATAGTAGTTTAGAGCATTATCCATTACTACTAGGCTAGTACCCAAATTTCTATTGCCCCTTTTTTATTTTTTACTTTTTTAGAGTTATTACCCGTATAAAAGAATTTAGCATTTTCCCATTTAATACTTGTTTATACACATACATAAATATTTTTCAATAATACTTTCATTTTCCATACACGTCTTAAAGACTCAGTAAAATACATGTTTTTAGAAATTAAACCTACAATACACGTATGAATTTACATGTTTAATACACATGTTTTGTACAAAATTTTCAATAATGCACACAAAATTTATGAATTATACACATAATTTTAACATATTATTGAATACAAATAATATATATTAAATTTTTTAAATTTTCTCCTTACTTGAGTACAAAAGTCAATTATACTAATTACAATTAACATACAGCTAGTTTCTTTGATGTTATATTTTCAATTAACAGTGACATGCCAGCCATACTTCCTTCTCCTCTTCCAACGTACATGTTCTTCCTTTAGTAAAAATCTCCTCTGAAATTGGACTGATAGTTTGGCAAAAACCTGGGCTATGAGCATGGCAGTATTAGCTTATAAGGATGACACATTGGGTTTACAGGTGGAGAAATCCCAAATGCCATGGCAGACCTTACTGTTCAAATGGGATTGCCACTGCTAGGGGGACCTTACAGACTTACAGTTCTTCACTCCCAACACCTCTTCTGATATTCCTCCTTTCATTAAAACAAGGATGGAAAAGTGAAGTTTCTGATCATGTGGCCTTCAATCCATGGAGATGGGAGGTAGGTTGAATATCTGAGAATGTATTGTTCTACCTAATCTACCATTTATTCTCAGTCCTAAGCTACACTGAAAGATGGTTGATTAATTTACAGGGAACGGAAACAAATAGCGCATCCAAAGATTTCATGGCTTTTGGCGGCGGATAGAGACTCTGCGTAGGCGCAGACTTTGCTAAAGTGGAGATGGCTGTGTTTCTCCATTGTTTAGTCACAAAGTACAGGTAAGAACTAATGTCCTGTAATCAGAGAGAGAGAGAGAGTAACATGTTCACATCCAAAATTTTCAGGTGGGAAGCAATCTGAGGAGGAAATATAGTCCTAAGTCCTGGGCTACAATTTCCGGATGGTTACCACATTCGTATCCTGGAGAAAGATACAGGAAACAGGAAACAGCCTATAACTCTGATACTTGAACCAGAAATGTCTGCACAGATGGTAGAGCCACCAAGTGCTTTTATATTGTGAAACATGAAACATTGAGCTTGCCATTCCCTCAGTTTGAATATTTTCTAAAATAAGAAGCAATTTTCATTTGGTTAGATTGGTTAGGATTCGGAATTCCTCTGAATGTCCCGGGTTCAAACCACTATTATGAAATGTATTATGTAATACAATAATGCCAAAGAAAAAGATTGGCATGCTTCTACCTAAACCTTTCTCAATGTTTAATTATCTCCATGTAAAGGTGGAAGCAGAAAAAAGAACCGGTTAAAGGAATGCCAAAGATATCCAACATTTAAAACAAATTATCTAACAAAGAGACACTAGTAACATTCTGTGTTAAAAAAGATCTTTACATTTACATTCCCCCACGACCCAAAGAAAATAGATATAACTGAAAGAGTAAAAAACTGTAAGTGCTACTACTCTCTCTGTTTAGCATGCAGATTAAATTGATTGCTATCCAAAAGCCTTTTGTACGTACCAAATTCACTCTTGCTTCACTTGATTGGGTCTGGTCTGGTCTGGTCACTAAGAATAATCTTTTGTTAGTCTTCTTTCTTTTTTATGGCTGTGGTATCCATTATTTTCATCAACTTTCTGCATAATACTTGAATGTTTTCTTCTCCCATGCTTGGGCTTGTCTTTGTGGACATGGTGGAGATGGTAGTAATAATTGCTGCCTCTTTCAAACTGGTTATGCCTGTGATCATTGTGGATGTTTCTTCTCTTATGATGAGAACCATGCTTGTGGTTCCTTGCTTCATGCCCATGATGCTTATGAACATGAGTGTGTGAGCGTTCTATGTCACTTCTGTGCTTCCGAATATCCTTGGTGTGCTGATTATTATCCCAAAAATGATCTTCCCACCAATCATATAAAGGATCAAAAAGTCCCTTTTGATGTAGAAGCCATAGTAGCACAACCACTGCACATCCATGCATAATATTTTATGTATTCGTTGCATCTCTGAAATCATCTGCTTAAATGTAAATTTTATGGATAAAGTAGGTTTACCTGTTGGAAAAATTGCCAAAAGTAGACCAAACATCACAATCCAACTCATACATATATACTGTATGTGGCACCGGAAGTCAAAGAACCTGGGGCATTTCCTTCTGCCCACAAAAAGATAAAAAGAGAAATTGACCAGATTTCATACAAATCAAAAGAGATTTTAAAATGTGCAAATTCAACTACTATCCAACAATAGATGCATACACAAGAAGAAAAAGAATATATATGATAGCTGAGCATAATATCTGATTGTGTGTGCAAGGTTTGGCGCGTGATTAAGAATCGTTAGAATGCAACCAGCATTTTGAACAAACAAATCCACGTTAGAAAGGTTATCAAAGGACCTTTTCACTGCCATCCATACCAATACTAAAAAAGAAAATTTAGAGCATAAAAAAGTTTAAAGAATAAAAAACTGAACCAGGCAAGTACCTGCAAGTTTTTCCAGTGATGAAATCTACCAAAATATTCCACAGATTGTTCCAAATGCTTTCAACAGAGTCAAAGAAACCAGTTGTGCCTGTCTTTGGTGGATTAAAAGGATTACCCTGCAGCAATTAATGACTTCATTGGTTCATTCATCACATAAATCAATTTCCACAAGGTTAATTTCATTTCAAAGTATCATTTTTCAGTTGTTATCTTTAAAACGGACTTAAAGAAATCATGCTGATCTAAAGTGCCTCATACATTGGACTTCAGAGAACTTCTTAACTTTCTTCTGAAAGGAATGAAGATTTACAGGGTAAAACATCATTATGACTAAACCTGTGATCCATTATCAAGGACAGTAGATGTTGTAGAAAATTGGCACTCAGCTCTATCTACTTCTTTATAATCAGAGTCCTTTAGTATAGCTGCATTCAAACTAAAAAAGTTAGTCCTACCATAAATACGTTGGGCTACTTTATCATATGTCTGAACCATGTCTCATCTTACCTGCACAAACATATTTTGCAGCTTGATCAGTTGCTGGGTAAAGTTTGAAGGCTCGCATTGTTGTTTCTTTTGGCTTCATAATAAGGAATTGTTCCTGAAAAACAGTATCATTTGTGTGAATATAATCATCATGTTCAAAACTGAATACATGGGCAGTAGGGAAAAAGTACCTCCATGAGGGTGACATCACTAGAGCAATCAAACTGCAAGACGGGAAAATTCATCACATCTGAAACTACATATTGCAACAACCATTCACTGAAGTTGTAGACAAAAATGCTTCATATGCAATAATCACAATCAAATTTAAGCATTAACCCTGTCTCTAAGTTCATTTGCAGCTTCACTAACAATCCCAACTGTCACAACATCTATAGTGAATAGACCAACAGTTTTCCATTTTATAAAAAGAGCATGTTAACTCTAGCATCTTAAATTGGACAAATCCAAAAATCAAAGGGAAAAAGAAAAGAGAATAATCCATTTAAGTCTATATTAAAAATTTAAGAATTGTCAATAAGTTACCGTTAAGCTATATGATGCTTCCACTTCACCAGTATTCGTTGTTGTGATTGTCGCAGTTCCAAATTGAGTAAGGGCCTCAAATGTTGGGACATTGATACTTACGATTTTCCCAGGACTCCTACAAATGCATAAAAAAAACCTTCAGCAATAAGTGAAACTTAACGAGGATCAAAAAGTTATATGAAGCTTAAAAATCTTGGTTATTTGGATTCTAGATGTCCCAGGTGAAGACACATTTTAATTATTAGTAAACTACTAAATTCAAAAAGTTTAAGTTAAAGAATGGACCGACAATACATATCAAGTGAATACCCTCCCTCACATCCAGCCCCATCATGTACGTGTAGAGGCAAGGAGATGGGGATAATAGAGACACATAAAGGTGCCTCCTTCAGAACCTCTGGCAAACAGAGATAAGATACAATGTTTAAAACTACTTATTCCCATCAATTACATGATTGACTAGGCTTAAAAGAAAAGAAAAGAACCTATACAGTTTTCAGCATATCAGTCAGGACTTTAGCTAATAAAAGTAAAAAAAGGAGCAATGGCATCTTTGTTTTCCAAGTTCATCTCAACTTAAAAAATATATTCTTGAAAATAAAATCAGTAAGCGTGCTTAAGGAAATAATAAAAACCTTGAAAATGAATAGCCCATACATGAAACAATTATTTCAAATACAAGCCAATCAAGCATACTCATTATAGGGAGTTGATGTTCATGCCTTTTGATAAATACAAAAACCTTCTAAAATAAGTCAAATACAGTAGCCAGAAAATACTAACCTTTGGTAGACATATTCTACGTCATCAGCACTTAGTTCTATCAAGAGATTAGTATTAATAACTTCAGTGACTCCTATGGAAAACGAATGAGTTCCTGCATTCTGCATCCAATCAGAAATGATAAATAATCCCGATGATAGAAATTGTTGTGAATGTACTTCTAAAATTGCTGAGACATAACTGGATGCTGGTTTATCCTTTCAAACCTTCCTTCCACACCATAAAGTGGCAACTGATTCCTTTCAATTCGGTTTTTGTCAGCCTGTCAGAAAGAAAAAACTTTTTCCTCAGTTTCCACATCAGCTATAAAATAAACATGCACCAAATAGAAAACAGCCACAATCCTCTGAAATATCTCATTGTACAAAAGGAGAAAGAGGCTCCTGCCTTTCTGCCAACAATATAGGATAGAACATGAGATTTCAATATAATTTATGTAAAGAACTTGAAGCACTTATGGAACTTTCAGTACCAATGTCAGCAATGCAAAACTATAACAATACCAATATGTAACTATAGCAATACATTCAACAAAAATAAGACTGAAATGAGAAACATACACTAGAGAAGATACAACTTTCAGGCTGGATAGACAAACCTAACCAAAAAGAGAAGCATGCACTAGATAAGATACAACTTTCAGGCGGGATATACAAACCTCCCAGAAATTCCATAATTGATTATGCAAGCAACTCCAGAATGGTGAAGAGCAAAAGTTTGGCTGCCCATTGAAAGCCTCATAACTGACACCAATTTTATTACATTCAACACCATCCAAAGAAAACCTTACTCTCTCTAGCAGCATCCACATAGAAAGGTTCCTCCCCAAGTTCTGGGGTTGACCAGGACCCCCCTTCCACAAAAGGAAAAGGAAACTCTCAGCAATAGAAGAAAATAACAAATACTGCATGGCTGTTTATAAAGAAAAATTAATCGATTAGCTTGATCTTTTATAGTAACTCTAATATTATCATAGTCTCATAGCAGATGCTTTCAACAATCACACTTATTTAAAATGTGAATGCAAACCAATGAGTGATATTGGAACCTTAGACCAACACTACCCTCAAATCACACTACCATCCAAACATAGTGCAAATATTGTAGTGAACTTTTGACCTATTACATTCTATTTTACAAAACCATTGACATAAGAACAGCTGTACCTAATTACTCCGGTAAGAAATGCATACTTCAAATAAAGCATATATGCCAATGGTACTAACGGAAATTACATTGGTGAAGCATGCATACCTGCCTCGGAATTACAAGGTAGAAATCCTCGAATGATGGTATATTTGTGTATCCAACAAAATCTCCAATAAGATTAACTCGTAAAAAATTATCATTGGATATCGCTGTTCTATTCTCAGGACCAACAAGCACTTCCTGGTGGCAAATAAAGTATCCATAAATCTTTGTTATGAAATGAAATTTAACATTACTAAGAGCAAGATAAGAGGATGAAGTGCTGTAAAGTAAAAGGGAAAAGGGAACTTCATAAAGAGATTAAGAATGAATGGTATATTTCATTGATATCATTACTGATACACGGGCTGACTATTATATACACATTGATAGTGTCTAAATAAGGTAAATACAAAAGGATTGATGTAGAGAATCAATCCAGATTGTCTAAACAAGGTAGAATACATCTGGATTGATGTAGAGAATCAATCCAGATCAAGCTATGACAGGAAGGCAGAAATCAAGGTTGACTTTGGTGAAAGATTGCAGATGATTGTGTTGATGATGAGGTGATTTCCTTGATGAAGGTTCCTTTATTTACCTCAAGACGGGGTGGTCCCATCGAGACACCCCATCTTGGATCAAGAAGTTGGAAAACGCAGACGTGGAAGTGGTTTGGTGAGGGCATCAGCAAGCTGGTCAACTGTAGAAACATGAGAAACTTGAAGTAGACCACTATTGACGCGATCCCGGACAAACTGAAAATCAATATCAATATGTTTCATGCGAGAATGGAGAACAGGATTAGCACAGTAAAAGGTGGCTCCAATGTTGTCACAGGAAATGAGCGGTGGTGCAGGAAGGGAAATGCCAAGTTCACGTAACAAGGATTGAATCCATGCAATTTCTGCAGTGGTGGTAGCAATGGCCCGATATTCTGCTTCGGTGGAAGAGCCGGCTACACAGCCGCTGCTTAAGTAGAGCTCCAAGAGATGAGGTTTCCACCAAGATAAACAACATAGGTAGTAGTGGATTTACGATCATCACGATTGCCGGCCCAATCCGCATCGTGAGAAAGCATAGAGACGGTGGAGAGGAGCGAAGTAGAAAGATGAAGACCAAAGTATAAGGTGCCTTTCAAGTAACGAAGGAGACGCTGAGGGCTTGCTGAGACTGAAGGCTGATGCATGAACTGAGAGAGTTTATTAACTGCAAAAGGAGATGTCGTGGCGTGTAGAGGTTGAGATAATCAAGACCACCAATGATTTGACGAAATCGTGAAGCATCGTGAGTGGAGAGCCATCATTGAGCACAAGACCGGCTGAGGGGAGATAATGGAGTGCTGACCTCTTAGCACCGCTCCATTTTCGCTTGAGCAGAGATCACGAATATAATGGTGTTGGGAGAGAAAAAGGCCAGTCGTGGTGGGAACAACCTCAACACCAAGGAAGTAATGAAGAGATCCCAAGTCTTTGACAGAGAACCGGCGAGCCAATGTGGCAATGAATCGTATTAGAAGAGAAGAATTGTTGCCGTGAATAATAAGATCATCAACATAAACCAAGAAATAAATGACATGACTGCCAAAGGTAGAAATAAATAGAGAGGCATCGTAGGTAGCATTGCGGGAAGCCATTAGAGAGCAAGAAGGAGCTCAATTCCTTGTACCATGCCCGGTGCCCGCTAAGTCCATAAAGAGCCTTCCGGAGTTTACAAACATGAGATGGTAGGTTGGCATCAACAAAACCTGGGGGTTGTGACATATAAACAAAGGTCACCTGAGTGTGCCATGAAGAAAGGCATTGTTGACGCCCAATCGATTAATAGGCCATCCATTAGACACGGCAAGATGCAACACAACACGAATGGTGGTGGCTTGACCACCGACTAAAAGTATCTGAGAAATCGATACTGTAGGGCTGATGAAAGCCCTTGGCAACCAAACGGGGCCTTGTACCGTCAATAGTGCCATCGTGGGTGTCGCTTGATACGAAACACCCATTTACAACCAATAAGATCGCGAGTAGGGTCGTGTGGAACAAGCTCCCAAGTTCCATTGCTAATGAGAGCATTAAACTCAGCGGACATGGCAGCTCGCCAAAAAGAGGGTCTTTAATGGCCCGAGAAACACATGTCGGCTCAACGGAGGAAGGTATGGGGTGTTGGTAGCGACTAGAGCATAACGAGGATTGGGCTTGCGAATACCGGCTGGCACGCGTCACCATTTGGTGATCGGGAACCATGGTTGGTGAGCATTGAAGGTGGTGGGGGAGGAGATGGGTCGAGGCTGGGAAGGTAAGAACGAGTCTGTTTGGGTTTCTGTGTAGGTACGAATAGGGGATGGCTGGGGAGGTTGGGTTACACAGTGTTCATTGGGGTCGAATTGGAAGGGAAATGGGTTTGGTTCGCGGTTTGTTGAGGGTATGAGTAGTATGAGGTGAGTTAAAGGGGGTGGGTGTTGTGGTAAAAGTGGAGAGGCAGAGAGTCGTGGGTGGTATGCGGCGTGCGCAGTAGCTGCTCCAAGGCGGAAGAGGCAGCGGAGGACGATGTGGGTGGTGTAGTCGAAGCGAGGAGGTGGCAGCCAATGGTGGTGGCATGGTGGATGCTTGAAAGGGAATGTGAGTAACAGAGGAGCAAGAGCAAACCAAGAGATGGAATTATGAGGAGGATAGTAGATGCGGAATTATTGGCACTAGCAAGAGGGAAAGAGGACTCATCAAATTGGACATGACGAGAGATAAAAAGTTTATTGGATGAGAGATCAAGACATTTGTAGGCACTTTGATTAGATGAGTAACCAAGAAAAAGACATGGGCGGGAACGAGGGAAGCAACTTGTTGAGTTGTAAGGCCGTAGCCATGGAAAGCACAGACATCCAAAGGTACGAAGACGTGAGTAATCGGGTTGTTGATGAAAGAGTTGTGTGTATGGTGAGACATTGTTAAGGATAGGAGTGGGCATATCGATTTATGAGGTAGACAGCAGTTTGAAAGGCATATGACCAATAGACAGAGGTAAGGAAGCTTGATGAAGGAGGGTGAGACCGGTTTCGACAACGTGACGATGCCGCTGCTCGGCAACACCATTGTGTTGTGAGTATGTGGTGGGGTGATGAGATGAGAGATGAGGAAGAGAGAAAGTTTTTGAGTTTGACAAATTCTCCACCATCATGAATAAGGTGATGATTTTAGTTTTGAAATAATTTTCAACAAGGGCTTTAAAGGTGGTGAAGGTGGGAAAACACATCCGATTTCTTTTGAGAGGGTAGAGCCATATGTACTTGGTAAAATGATCAACAAAAATAAGATAGTAGGAAAAGCCATCAATAAGAAGAATACGGGGCAGGGGCCCCAAACATCACTATAAAGTTAAGCTCTAATGGACCATTGCTTGTAAGGGAAGAAGTACCAAATGGGAGCCTATGGCTCTTATTACATTGACATGAATGGCAAAGAGACTCGTACAATTTGGAGGACACATGTATGGAAGAGGAACGAAGAATTTGTTGAAGAGTTTTAGAATTTGGGTGACCAAGACGCAGCCACAAATTTGGGGAGACCACCACACCCACCATGGCCCGAGGTTGACTGAGGGATTGGGAGGACCACTGACACATCGTCCTTATTCGGCCTTGAAGAAGTACCGCCTCAGTGCTCGTATCCTTGACATGAAAGAAATCAGGAAAAAGTTCAATAGACGTATTATTTTGCTTGTTAAATTTGGAAATAGAAATAATATCTTGCTTGATGGAAGGAACACAAAGAACATTAGATAAGGTAAAAGATTTGGAGGAGGGGTAGTGAGAGAGATGAACCGACATGAGTTATACCCAAACCTCGAACCATTACCAATAATTATTTCATCGATCATATGTGGAGACACCGGAGAGATTGGTGATTGCTGAGGTAACATGGTGAGAAGCACCGGAATCAAGCAACCATGTGGGAGAGGCGTTGTGGCGGCCATGGGAGGTAGAATTGACAACCGGCCGATCGCGGAGCCGTGATTGAAGTCCGGGACAGCGTTTGGCACTATGACCTTGTGTACCACACCATTGACAATAGCTACGATAACCGTGCCAGCTGGTGTTGTTTGAACGACGACCGCTGTCGCTGGTGGAAGGCGAGGTGGATTCAAAGGAACCACGATAATTGTTGCAGCCGTAAGAGCTACGATTGTTATTGTAGTTGTTGGAGCGAGAACCACGGTTGGTAGGGGTTCGTTGGGAGCTTTGAGCAACATTGGCGTGATGACATGTGGGGCAACAGCACGGCGCGTCGCACGCTGTAAGGGCAGCTTCATGTTCAACCAACTTATCATGAAGATTTTCGAATGAAATAGAGGTGTCACTGAACGAACGACAGCGGTAATCTCCTTAAATTCAGAGCCAACACCATTGAGAATGTAGAGAGAAGATCATCATCGGAAAGAGGACATCGATGATGGCAAGTTCATCGGCGATAACCTTGACGCCTTGCAACACCGAGACAAGGCTTATTCTCACGACGCATGAGAGTAAGACGTTCCTTGAGACCAAGGACACGAGCACGTGCTTTGCTAGCAAAGAGATGGAGCAGCTTGTCCCACGCCTCCTTGGAGGTCTTAGCAGAGGCAATAAGGGATATTACTTATGTGAAACGGATGCAAGAATAGCATGGAGGAGCAGCTGGTCCTGACGAATCCAAAAGGCGCGAGGCGCTGCTGGAGTGGCTGGTGGGCATGTAGAAGAACCATCCACATAGCCCATGAGGTCATAGCCAAGAAGGAGGGCATTAAACTGGGCACGCCAAGATGGGTAATTTGTGGGTGTGAGCTTGACTGGAAGTTGTGCGGCAGCGTTAATGGTGATTAGGGAGGAGAGGGTGTTGGAGGTGGTGTCAGTGACGTTTGGGGTGGGTATATCAGAGGATTCAGGAGCCATGAGTATGGACGGCTGGGTAAAAAAAAAAAGGATCAGAGGATGCTCGTTGGAGCCTTAGGGCTGTGATACCATAAAGAGATTAAGAATGAATGGTATATTTCATTGATATCATTACTGATACACGGGCTGACTATTATATACACATTGATAGTGTCTAAATAAGGTAAATACAAAAGGATTGATGTAGAGAATCAATCCAGATTGTCTAAACAAGGTAAATACATCTGGATTGATGTAGAGAATCAATCCAGATCAGCTATGACAGGAAGGCAGAAATCAAGGTTGACTTTGGTGAAAGATTGCAGATGATTGTGTTGATGATGAGGTGATTTCCTTTGATGAAGGTTCCCTTTTACTTCATTCCACGGGGAAAGGAAAATTGTATATAGTTAGTTCAACATGAAATGAGCTCTAATTTTTCGCCACAGGAAAAAGACAAGATTTTCAAACACATGTTACAAGACTGAATTAGATTGTAATGAGTAATTGTCTATAGCAGAAACAAGAACATTACATTACAAGCAATGAATATAGAAATGGTACACAAACGTGGAGAAGCAACATACCGAAACTTTAGATCCTGTCTTCACCTGAATTAGAACACTGAATCCCACTGACCGCTGTCCAATACCGAAAACATGGAACCTAAGTGGATTTTAAAATAAACAAATAAAAATTCACTTCTCGGATAATGGCCAAAGGGTATGAATAAACAAGAACATCAAAAAGGAAATACGTTGGCCATGTAGAATTGTTTACAGTTGTAGCCTCCATCACTTATATTGTCAAACATAAACAATTATTTCAAGCAAAACAATATCAGACACTTAGTAATCTTAGTTCAACCTTCTTAACTCCCCAGAAGAAAAGAAAAAACAAGCTTCTTCACATAATTTTAAATTAGATAAGATTATTTGACAGTAGAAATGTATCATATTTCACAAATTCATGAAAATTTATGAATATGATCTCTATATGAAAACTTAAAATATTGAAAGTAAAACAAAAAGAATATGAGAAAAAGACAACTACTACCACGGAAAATGACATAGCCTCATAAATTTCTATAAACCAGAGAGCTATGGCATGTCGGCTGAAACTTATCAAAAATCAATTATGAACCTTTCAAGAAAAACATAAGCACAATGAAGAACTTAGAACTTAAAGCAAGGACCTTACCAATCACCTGGAAAACGGACACAATGGGCAGTATTCGCTTTTCCCTTCATCAACTTATCAACTAACAAAAGAAAAGTCTCAAATTCAATACTCCAAGATGGCAAGAGGCATTGTGCAAGTAAAATTTAAGAAAATGTAAACAAGCTAAAATGCACTTACACACATTTCCACATGATGAAGGTACCCGCCGCTGAGGCCCACAAGGACAGCAGATTGGCTATGCAGAACATAACAGACAAAATGGAAGAAAAGAATACATCACAAACTGATTACAAAAATATATGATAAATAATAACTGTTAAGCATCAATAGACTACTGAACATATAACTGGAGACATTTTCAACATCAATTCAACAAGAGCGATCTACTAATAAATTGCGAGTGACCTTAGAACATAAGCTAAATAGCAATACAAGCATAAATAATCAGAGAAAATAACCATATGCAACCAATATTATTATGGGATGTACTTAAATAGTGTGAGAATGTGGAGAAACAATTATTTTGGGATGTCACAAGGCCAAATATGTATACATATAATGCTATAGAACCCCTGATCTATAAGAAAGAATAAAAAAATAAAAAATAAAGCAATAAAATGATAACTTTGAAAGTACATATACTAAAGACTCAAAAGTACTACTTGCACAAAAATAAAATGATAACTTTGAAAGTACATATACTAAAGATTATAGAAATGGCACCTCAGTGTGCTCAATAATGTGATCGTTTTCATCTCGTAACCTACAGAACATGCAACAGAAGTCCACTGGTCATATATATAAACATGGTAAAGAATATGATGTTTGTCTATGAAGGCAAGATACACCACCCCCCACCCTTCCCCCTTCTAAATGAAATTTTTTTTTCCTCAGCATGTTAGTTAACGACACCAAATTTAAATAGATAAATAAATTAAGGCTAATGTAGCTGCTTCCAGAAACACCACTATCACTCACCACAATAAGATTAGGGTTAAATTTGAGAACCATAATATCAAAATTGAAGAGATTTTTTCTTGCGTATATTGAACATCACAAATCTACCAAATATGGAGGTCATGAACCTTCCTTCACACTGAGTCCTCATGTAACTAAGTGTCCAACTAAGCATTCAAAACTCTTGAGTGACCAAACAGATATTTTTTTAATAGGTCTCTCTATACAGAGTAAGTACATTTCTAGTGATCTTTTTGACATCTAAGCCCAGTAAAACAAATATAATGTCCTTTACTTGGTAACATAAACATAAGAATCTACCTCAGAATGATAATTTCTAAAACAACACTTTAATGTAAATTGGCATCAATAACGACTAGGACTAGCAAGAAGGTGTATAAGCAAACTCAGAGTTTTGAGGAGTAAAAGAAGTAAAGCAAACTCATTTCACATGGCAACCAAAGTAAACATGGTTAAGCAGTCATCGCCTTTAAATTCTGTCTTCTTTTGCACCCAAGTTTTTGGTCCAATATTTTCACCCGACAAATGGACACAATCTATGATCCTAACTGTAGCTTCCAAGTAACTCTTAAAATGTATAATCCCAAAGGTAAAATCCCTATATTGGCATGAGACAATAAACTATAAGAACCCTTTAACTTGTACCAATCAGAAGCTCAACACAATAAAAATTAGAATTAAAAACCAGTGAAGTAAGAAAGTGAAGGAAACAAACAAAAGGCTAAAAGATTGTTTGCCTCTCACATATCTTCACAACTTTTGCATCTGCATCTCGCTTACATTTGCGGGTCTTAACATAGTACTCTTCCGGTTTAAAGGCAACATCCTATACAAATGTTACAAGTACCAATTAAAACATATATGGAAATCGAAAAGTACCAATTAAGAAGTTAACAAGAAAGTTTCAGTTACCCTACTCGTATGTACGTAAGCTCATACAATGCATAAGCCGCAGACTTGTTGACGGTCAGAACAGGAGGAATTCGAAAATTTTGCATCTTTTGGCTTGAATTCTCTTCCACCTCTACGATTTCGGCGACAATCGATGCCTCTCCGCCGCTCTGTAATTTCATCAAACATCTCACAATCATTACCTGCATTTAATTTCAAGCAGTGAAATTAGGGATGGTGAGTTTGTCGTTTACCGCGCCGCTAGGAACGGCCATGTTGAGGACGATCTTCTTGGTGCAATTCAAGTTTCCGGAATCGGAAGTCTTCTCGCACTTCTCGAGCTTCGATTTGGAAAGAATCTGAACTGCGACGACGTCGTGTGGAGTGAGAAAACCGATGAAGCACAGAAGGAAGATGAGGGTCTTGTGCCCTAATTTTGGAGTTTGGGTTCTCATTTTCTTTTGCGATTTCTGTGACTGAAAGTTGGCTTTGGAAAGTGAGTGAGTAGGAACAAGAGCGATGACGAAGAAGAGCAGTTGTTGGAGGCGCGGGGTAGACGTTCGGTTTTGAAAAACCGCCACCAACGGTTACCTTATTCAAATGACGGTTGGATCTTCCAACGACGTCGTTTCTGTTGATGAAGTCACGTGTGTGTATAATGCCCCTCCACGTTGGGGCAGAGACACATGGGAAAACCTGTGCATTAACATGTGTATGTGTGACCTGTCCATGTTGTACATCATAATGCATCATAGATTCATAGTGCATTTTGTTATTCCATTGATCGATCATGTTTAGCAAGAAGGTGAAAAGGGGGAATCTCCTTTTTTTTGTTTTTGAGATATTTAGTTAAATACTCATTTTTAGCATTAATAATATAGATAAATCCTACATCATTTAATTTCTATAAACAAACTCAAAAAAACCAAAAAATTGAATTTAATGCCCTATTGAATTTAATTTTAATTATTAAATTACTTTAATGTCCTATTGAGTGTTTTGGATTTTTTTTATGAGGTTTTGGGATTGGACTTATTTTAAGAAAACCATGGCAGTTTTATAATTATAAGAAGTTTGAAGTCTCTTTATTATGTTGTAAATGGATTTTGGGTGTGTTTCTAAAGTCCATTTCATGTAGGTTTTTTATTTTATAATTTGGACCCCAATATTGGGTATAATAGTGAATCTCCCTTATTATATTTAAGAAATTAAGACATAATTATGATGGTATCTTGATAAGGTATTGTGATTGTGGAAATTAACATGTGTTAACTTACGAGTGTTCGTAACTGCATGCCGACTCAATATGGTGCACAACTAACCTGTTATATACATTCTAAGTGTAAATTAGCTTCATATGTAACTCTCTTGGAAAAAAAAAAAGAAAAAAAAAAAGGGAGATTCATTATTATACCCAATATTGGGGTCCAAATTATTAAAAATAAATAAAAAACCATACATAAAATGGACTTTAGAAACACACCCAAAATCCATTTACAACATAATAAAGAGACTTCAAACTTCATATAATTATAAAACTGCCATGATTTTCTTAAAATAAGCCCAACCCCAAAACCTCATAAACCCCAAAACACTCAATAGGGCATTAAATTCATTTTTTTTTTTTGGATTATTTGGGGGGTTTTTTTATATAAAAATTAAATGGTGTAGGGTTTATCTATATTATTAGTGCTAAAAATGAGTATCTAACTAAATATCTCATATAAAATAAAGCTAGTCTCGCCCTAAATCAGAAAATCGATACTTTTTTAGCTGATAAATATGTTTGGACTTGTATAAGAAACTTGCTAACTTAATTGACTTTTTTGCAAGAGGCTATAATTACACCAAACACACTTCCATTGATTGACATGGCTAAGTAGGCAGTGGAAAAGGACATCTCCTTTGTTCGAGAGCTAAAAATGAAGTTACTATATACTACAATGACTCATAATATAGTGACACGGGTGCTCGCCACATTGAGTTGAGTGGGCATGCAAGTAGAGACAATAAGAAATGAACACGTATGTTTATGCAATCACAATATCATGTAATGCCAAAAAGAACCATACTGGTTGACTTTCTTGCAAGGCCCCGTTTGGTTCACGGAATGGATTTGAGGAGAAATTATTTTCCATGTCATTTCCCAAGACAATTATTTCTTATGCCCGGATTTACCAAATATAGGAAAGCAATTAATTTCTCATCTCCAAACCTCCTTTCCCATGAATCAAACGGGGAGCCTACTACAAATAAAAGAACTTAAATGCAAGTGGATTGCATCATAAATGACTTGCATCCCAAAAATGGGGGACTCAAATCCAACTGCCCACAAATGAAATTTCCTTTTTAATATCAAATACTAATGTGTTGCTAAAATTTCCGCTCAAGTCATGGGAAAGATGCATCCAACGGCTTGCTAGTGATGGTGATGGTGAGGATAGAGATGGAGTTGGGCTACGTTGCAAAAACAATTAAATAAAGTCGTGAATCACGATTCCCGGCTTCACAATTTGCTTTAAAGTTAAACCAGTGGCCGCAAAGCAACACACCTCTCCGCACCTGATTGCTCCCTCCGTTCGGTGGGGACACGTGGCGGGTCCCTGCTCGTCCAGCGATTCGTTCACATAGCGAATTTAAAAATAAAAATAAAAAATAAAATATTACAACAGAGAGAGTGAGAGAGAGAGAACCATTTCGAGAGCAGCTCTCCGTAAAGAGGAAAGCCAAAAGCTATATAGCAGCAGCTACAGCGATGGGCATTGCGCACACCCCTTTCTTCTCCACTGCCGCGAGACCTCAGAGACGACGGCCATGGCTGCCCACGACTCACCGGAGAGTCTGTACCGAGTTCTCTTCGATCGGTGCCAGAGTCTGGAGGCGAGCCACGCCAGGCTCAGAGCAGAGCTTCATGAGCTTCGGCACCACAGGAGGAAGAAGAAGGAGAAGCGAGAAGAAGACAATGCGGTGCTGACGTCAGACTATTCTGGTTCGAGCTTCCATCTGCCCGGGTTCTTCCTCTCTGGCAGTCCGTACAAGGGCGTATTGGACTCCATGGACCACGCCGTTCATGTGTGTACAGCTTCCTCCGGAGAGATCAATTACTGGTACGTAATTGCAAAACTGCGTCGTTTGATTCGTTTTGTTGGTTTCTGAAGTTGTATGTATTTTGACTGTGTCACCTGTGATAGGTTGGTGGTACTGTATATATGATATTGATGAAATGAAACAGTTGATTAATTTATGAACTTTCAGAATTGCGCGAATGTGTTTTGTTGGCTCTTAAACAAATTTGAGGATTTGTGGTAAAGAATAGCTAGATTCCTCCAAAATTTGTGCGTGTTTAGCGTTTACCTCAACAAATGTTGACATGCTTTCAACATTACATCGCATATGATCCATTTGAGTTCATGACATATCAATGTAGGAAAAAGTGTTTTATATTGTTAGTTTTCTGTAAATTTTTGTTGTCATACTGGTTATGCATTATTTATACCAATGAACATTTATGTTGACTGAATTGTGGTTATGTTTTGTATCCTAGAATTTGATTTGTCATGACTCATGCATGTTGGATTGACCTCTGAAATCCTACTAAAGACGCTGTCGATGATGGCTTGCATGTGTTAGCTCATGTGAAGTTAAATTGCTTCAAAAAATTGTGCCTTGTTTAGTGTTTATCCCAGAAAAGATTGACATGTTTCGGCAGTATATCATATATTATCAGTTTGAGCTCAAGAATTTGAGTTTAATACAGGAATCGTTCTGCTGAGAATCTCTATGGATGGAAGGACTATGAAGTCCTTGGGCAAAAGGTTTCTGAGCTCCTCATTGCTGAAGATTACTATGCATTTCTAAAGAGAATCATGGAAAGGTTGAGCATTGGGCTATCATGGTCAGGTCAGTTCCCTTTTAAGAAGAGGTCTGGAGAAATATTTATGGCGATGGTGACCAAAAGCCCTTTATATGAAGATGGTGAGCTTGTCGGTATTATCACAGTTTCAACTGATGCGGCATTGTTTAATAGAATAGAATCAGATCTGAGAGCATTCAAGGATCGTGCCAATGCCCAACATAGAGGATGGCAGTTAAAGTACCCGCGACCACCTGTTGTATCAGTGCCACAGATTGTATCATCTGTTTCTAATCTGGTGCTTATGCTACACAACCACAATTCTTGTGATTTCATTCAGATAGCTGAAATTGTGTTTTATTCATTATACTGGTGAACCAATCAGGCCTCAAAACTTCTATCAAGAAATGGAGATGATGTGTGCAATTCAAGTGTGATGGACAAGGTCAGGGAGGACTCTACAACAGACATTGAAGATGCTAACTTAGAGAAACCTGGTACGCTGGTGAGTCTCCGTCATATTAAATCATGATGTCTATGGCTTTTTTCTTCCTTTTCATTAACTTCTAGAGTGTGTCTAAAGTATTTGGTTGAGATGGGTGTAGGCAGCAAAGTTCTTGGCAAAGCTGCAAATTATAGGAACCAACAAAGGTGGGAAACAAGAGGATCCTAATTCCTCAAGAAAGTCAAAAGCATCAAGTTCATGCCACTGCTTTGTTGATACAGACAGTAAGGAAGAAGGACCCAACAAAATAAATTCTTCTCTCGAAGATAAGACAACTCATTCAAATGTATATTGGCCAAAAAATCCAATTCCTTCAGGCGAGAATTCTGTTTTAGGCTCTTCAAGGGAGTGCAACGAATGTTTTAGGTTATCCAGACCAGGGTATTGATTGCCAAGATTACGCTACCAATTGAACGGAAAGGATCCGAAACCTGAAGAACACAACTTGAATGCTTTAGAGTTACAAGATGCAGTGCATGAACAAAATGGTAAACAATTACCAGGTTCTGTGGAGAGCATTGACAACCATGGTAGTTGTTCAAGCAAAGGAGTTTATGACTCTAAACCCAGGGAGGATTGTGAGATTCGCTGGGATGACTTGCATTTGGGAGAGGGAATTGGACAAGGTAAAGGGGGCTATTTGTGCTCTAAATCTAGTGCCTATTCAAAATTCAAAAAGCCTGAATGCTTTGATGGTTGGTAGAACCCACTATCACTCTAGCAACTTTGTTAGGACATTCAATATATAACTCTGACAGGAGATTTGTTAGTTATTCCATGTTTGACAGTCTGTTAATATAAATGAACTTAGGTGATGTTACCAAAGTTATTTTTCAGAACTTTTTCTTTTCGGCCCTAGTAGCTATCCTTACTTTATATGGTGGAATTTCTTAAAATGTGAAATGAGTTTGGTGGTCTTTGGTTTCTAAACATACATGTTTGTTTGTTCTTGCCTCCCAGGTTCATGTGCCATTGTTTATCGTGGAATCTGGAATGGATCGGTACATGTCTAAATTTAAAGAGTTCCTTAATATATTACTGAAACCAAAGTTAAATCGATAATTTGAAATTTTGACTCAATATTTTCTTTTTCTTTTTTGTGTTTTTAGGATGTTGCCATTAAGGTTTACTTCAAAAATGATTACAGTGAGGGGATTTTACATGACTACAAAAAGGAGGTGATATAAATTCTCAATTGACTTTTATTGTTTGTAATTGTTGTTTGAGAAAGAAAGCAGCTGATCCCCTGATCTCTTTTGAATTCTTTAGATTGATATAATGAAAAGATTGCGGCATCCTAATGTGTTGTTGTTTATGGGAGCAGTATGTTCACAAGAACGGCTTGCCATTGTCACAGAGTACTTACCTAGGTAATTGGAAGTATACTACTTTTCAATGATTAGTCAACAAATCATATTAAGAGTTGACGCTTTAGGTTACTATTTCATGTTATGTTAATTTTGAATTATACCATGTTTATGTCAGTTCGTATCATGCCTTTTTTTTTGTCTGTTGGTACTGATCTTGTGAAGGCTTAATATATGCAAATCATTTAATACCGCTCTCCTCATGATGTGGGGATTATAGGCTAATATTACATTGATTCTGTTTGTGTGGTTAGGGGAAGTCTCTTTAAACAACTTCACAAGAACAATCAGACATTAGACTTCAGACGGCGGCTAATGATGGCCCTTGATGTTGTATGTCTCTCTCTCTTTCTCTCTGTGTGTATTTGTGTCTGCGCACGGTTGCATGTGTTCATGTATTCGTCACAACAAAAATTATGCTATCACAGCATTAGATGCACAAAACGTGCGCAAATCCAACTTTGGCTATTGACAGCAGGGTGTGACACTTTATGCAATTTGTGTATGAGTTTTATATACAAAGTCATGCGAGGATCAGTTCCTTTTTTATTTTATTTTACATAAGAGTGTTTTTAAGCCTTTCAGCTGTCAATAAAATAACAAATCTACTCTTATAATGCAGGCTAGAGGCGTGAATTACTTGCATCGTAGGAATCCACCTATAGTTCACAGAGACTTAAAATCGTCTAACCTGCTGGTTGATAAGAATTGGACTGTGAAGGTAATGTGAACTGGCCACTAGTTATTCAAGCAGATTGAGTATATACCCGTTGCACAGACAAACACTTTTTCTGTCAGGTTGGTGACTTTGGCTTGTCGAAATTGAAGAATGCAACCTTCTTGACAGCAAAATCTGGAAGAGGAACAGTAAGGATCTCTTTCTGAGGTCTTTTAGTTACGAACTGTGCTCACAGATAGGCTATACTCTACAGAAATTTGAAAAAGAAGATATTGAAAAGTGATAAAGTGATAAGCTTCGCTTTTGTAATTTTTCTGATTCATGTGACTTCCTTTATTAAATAATCTTACTTCGACATCTTTATTTTTCTAAATGCAGCCTCAGTGGATGGCCCCTGAAGTCCTTCGAAATGAACCTTCAAATGAGAAGTAATTCTGATAACTGACCTTTAAAAGTCAATTAAATGAACAGTTGCTAAACTTTCTGGGAAACACTGTCTGCTGTATACCTGTGGTTGCTCCCATTTTTGTGCAAATCTTTTTTTGCCAATGCATTGAGCTGTCTTCTCTTTAAACAGGTCTGATGTGTTTAGCTTTGGTGTCATCCTGTGGGAACTAATGACCGAATCGATTCCATGGAATAACCTCAATTCTTTACAGGTTCTCTCTCTTTTTCCGAGTGAGCACACAAGTGCACATATAACCTTGATGCTCTGTGGTTCTTAAAAATCTCATTGAAAATTGTTTATTTCTTTTGGAAGGTTGTTGGAGTTGTAGGGTTTATGGATAGAAGATTAGACATACCAGAAGGCCTCGACCCCCAAGTCGTATTGGTCATCGAAGACTGTTGGCGAAGGTACACTCAGCTAGCACGTTTTTCTTTACTAAAACTTGGAACTTGCAAATTGAACTAAAATCATTCTTGTCAATAACAAGCAGTGACCCAGAACAGCGGCCTTCATTTGAAGACTTAATTCAGAGAATGAAGGGTCTGGTCCACAAAGTTGCAGCACCATCTGTAAGAAGGAGCTCAGAAGCTTAGCTATTTAATATGATTTAGGTTAGACATGCACCTTTCTGCCAATTGTTAATAAACAGTTCAGAAAGTGCTAATTTAGATTAACTGCGTGATATATATATAATGATTTTTCCTTTTTCTTTTCTACAATTGTATTTATTTGTTTTATAAGTGGAACCTAAGGGAAATAAAAAGGTGTCACACCCCCATATGTTGGGTAGTGTTGAAGTTTAATATCTTTCTTTAGAATAGGGAACTAATGTCTTTAGGGAAGCCAAGTGTATGGAAGCTAAGTTTGGTTTCCAGCTATCTACCTTCTATTCGGCACGCCACACATGTAATGCCACCACAATCTAGGCACCTTTTAGATGAGAAATTATTGTGTAGTATTGGAATACTGTCATGTGATGTTATTAATAGAAGTATTTCAACATTCCTTGCAATGGTATATGGATTGGATTGTATCACTTGTGGCCTCCTTCCGGACAAATACACTAGTGGGGAATACACTAGTGATCTTTCTGTTATGATCTCCAAATTTTGATCCATTTTTATATTAAGTCAACAACAATAGAGAAGTTGTTTATACAAGAGACGTAATGTTTAAGCATTGTATATTATTGCATGATTCGCATCTTTGATTGGTTTATTTCATTTCATAATTTATACAAGAGACGTAATGGTTTGTCTTTACCCTACCCTATCTTCTGATCCTGAGGAGAATTTCATAATTGGCATTTTCATTTATTTTCATTCTCTGCACACAAAAAAAAAAATCATTTGTCATCTAAAAAAACATTGCATATCATGGAAACCATTTAATAGGTCATGCCGGATCCGCTCATTTATGAAAATCATTAATCTCGGCTCGAGTTTATGGTCCGAGTCCATATAGGTTCGGGCCATGCTCGTGTTGGGCCACTAAACATGCCGATATGAACATACACCAAATTTGACTTATGTATTTTTTTAAAAAAAATTTACAACTTAATTTAAATCTTTTTTACAATTATGTATGTACTAATAAGATTTATTATTTGTTAAAAAATGTCAATAACTTTATTTAAAGCACACTTAAATAGAAAATAGCTAGATTATTGTTTGAGTTTTAAAAATTAAAACTTTAAAAATAAAATCATTATTTTATATATAAATAAAACATTAAATTTTAATATATATTATTATAGAAAAGAAATAGACTTGAATTTAAGATTAATATTATGTATTTTTTTCTCTAAAACAAAGTATAATTGAATAAAGGGGCTTTAAACGGGCCGATTCGTTGAATTTTGCGTTGGCACAGCCCGTGATGTCTACAAACTGACCCAACCCATTAAATTTAATTACTTTATTTCAGTACAGTTCAAAATACGAGCCGTGTTGTGCCAGTTTGACTTAAACGGGCCGTGCTCGTGTCGACCCATTCTGTTTCACACCTCACCCAACCCAACTTAAAGCAGAATTCTCAACCGTACGAACCAACTGCTCCATAGATCAAAAAATACATTGACCCAGCAGCGAAATTTGAATTTGACCCATCGTCAAACTTCGCACACCAGTCAACAGTGGAATCCAATCCACATGTTGCCTCCAAACCATGGATTTCCTGACATCTGGTGCACGTGAACATAGTGGACCAAGTTTCTGGATGCCTGTCGGCAGGCAACTGGGTGTGAATGGTAGAAAACACGATGATTTGAGCATTTTTGTTGTTTCTCCAATCTCCACCGTCCATCCAAACCACCCACTCTGTTTTTCTTTTCCTTTTCTGCATATTAAATCATTGCCATAGCGTTTAGGGTAAGCTAGACCTAGTTTGTGAATTGACAATGCATTAGGGATGTGATTGGACGTCATATAATTCTAGGGTGCCCCATAAATCTAGGGTACATAGTACATACATACATGTGATCCTCCCCCCTTTCTTCATCATTTTCCTTTGCCTCCATAATTTATTTCTGTCTCTTTTCTGTCTCTCTGTGCTGATTTCTGATTTCTGATTTTTCTGGTTCATAGATATGATCTGATCATGCAGTCATTTTTCCACTTTTTTTCCAGTGATGCCCATCTGATTAAATCCACTGGGTCCCCAGGTAAAGCCATTGGTTCAATGGGGAGGTATCATTATCACCAAGATTTTCCCTCCCTCTGATCTGATCAATCAATGTGGTGGCCCACATGTTATTGTCTTATAAAAGGTGGGTCCAATGGCATCTAAGCCATTGGAAAGGCACAAAGATTATTTACCTAAGTTGGTGTGGGTTAATAGAGCAGTGTCTTATAGTTGTAGGGCAATCTGTGTATATATTGTAGTACATGTTTTGATCCACTGGTTTTTCTTGCAGACACATATAGAGACAAAGAATTCCTCTTTTTGTGGTTTGTTTTGTGTTCTATTTTTCTGAGTTATTTTGTAGTTGTAGTTCATATAAGATGGTATCTAATCAATTATCAATCTAATCTCACTTGACTTAGATTCGACGTACAACTAATATATGCCAAAAAGCCATGGCCTCCCATGCATTAGTCATAAACTTGTCACGGACGTTTTGGGCTGTGTCTCACTATCAATCAATTACTCTTTTGGAATCTATCTTTTATCACTCATGATATTTGGGATTTAGGATTTTTTTAAAAAAATAACTTTAGTTGAGATGATGTGGGAGAGAAAGAAAAAGTACTGGATTCCAAGGTAGATTTTTAATCCAAAACTAATATATAAATTAATGGTATGTTTATTAATTCAACTACGGATTAGAAGGAATTGAATTCAAGGACAAATTGGATTGAGGATAATTGAGAAAATTAGATTAGATTCTTATTAAAGTTGCTTATTAAATCATATGGAATTGGGGTTGGAGTGAAGTTAATTACTAAAATGTCCTCGTTGTTGGGATAAAATAGATTACAAATTTCAAATTTTTAAAATTATGTGAGGATATAATGGGTAAAAAATGAATTCATAATATGTTAGATCTCTAGGAATTAGAATACCACATCCCACCTAATAATTGAATTCCTCCAAAATCAGGAATTCAATTCCTAATTTTGTATGAGCCCCATTTATTTTTTAATTCATTGATGTGAAGTAAACACACGAATCCTCCATAGCTAGAATTCAATTCCTGATTCAAATTCCAATTCTTAATTATTAAACACACAATGAGTTAATGACATGTTTACTAATCCGTAATTGGATTAGGAGGAATTGGAATTGAGGAAGAGTTGGATTGAAGAAAATTAGATTCCGGATTCCTATTGAAGTTGTTTACTAAACCATATGGATTGAGGGGAGTTAGATTCCGGATTCATATTGAAGTTGTTTACTAAACCATATGGAATTGGGATAGGAATGGTACTAATTACAAAAAATGTCCTAGTTGTTGGGTTAAAGTAGATGACAAATTTTAAAATTTTAAAATTGTGTAATGATATAATTGGTAAAAAGATGAATTTATAATGAGTTAGTTCTCTATGAATTAGAATCTACATCCCACTCAAGAATGAATTCCTCCAAAATCAGGAATTCAATTTCTAATTTTGTGTGGGCCCCACTTACTTTTAATTCATGTGAAGTAAAAAAAGAATCATTCATAGGTGGAATTCAATTCTTGATGAGAATTCCAATTCCTGATTAGTAAACACATCATTATGGCGCGTTTACTAATCCGTAATCAAATCGAGAGGAATTGAATTGAGGAGGAAATGAAATGAGGCGGAATTAGAATCAGTTTCATGTTGAAGTTGTTTACTAAAACTGTCTGGAATCGGAATAGGATTCCATAAAGCTGTTTACTAATTTAGCAGAATCGAAATATAAATCAGTATGATTACTAAAATGTCATTGTCCCAAATCAAATATTTTATATACTTTTTTTTAATAAAATTTGATATAGTATATAATAGTAAGAAAAAATTAAATTGTTTTTTATTTCATAGACACACAAAAATGATTTTGTTTATTTTTATTTTTATAAATTTAAGTATTTCTATTAAATATTTTTTTATAAATGTAAATATTTCTACAAAGTATTTTTTTAAATATAAATGTAAGTATTTCTATTAGTTAATCCTTAACACTAAAAATGATTTTGTTTTTATTTCTAGGGTTAAGGATAATCTTGGAAATAATGAAAGTAAGTGAGGGCATAAAAGGAAAAAAATTAGCATTCCGATTACTCCATAAACCCGGAATCCAAATACCTCATCAATGTAGGGAATCCAAATCACCCAAATCTTGGAATTGAATTCCATTTTTTGTGTGGGCCCCACACACTTTTGATTCCTCCCGATTTTAGTAAACACAAGTATAATCCGTAATCGGAATCGGATTCTTTATTCTCATTCCGATTACGGGTTAGTAAACGCGCCATTAATGTGCTACACCAAAATCTTGTGTCATCCAAATACTCTCATTTGCTTGAGTCCATCTTATAGTCTAAACTTGTGGCGTTTGTTACCTACCTCTAAATGTGTTTAATGCTTAATGAAAAATGAGGTAATGTGCTTAATGATGATGTATGTCATTTAGAGAAATTATTGAGCGTGACCGTCATATCGTCATGTGATGTTATCAATCAACGTATTATAATATTATCAGTAAGTTATATAGTTGAGATGTCATGTACTTTTTTTGTTGTTGAAAAATTCTAGGATTGCATTCATAATTCATGCAAAAAAAAAGCTACTAGTCATAAATGGCAATTACAATAACAAAACCAAAAATGGAGCGGTCTAACATCAAAATTAAGACAATCTAGCACACATCTACTAACGATTACGCAGGATAGACATCCCAACTAAGATTGCAAACTCAGAATAATCAAAAAGAGATAAAGCTTGAAAAAACCAAGTCATAACAATACAAATAAAACTCTCACAAAAGAGAGATGAAAAGTTCTCACAAATGAGAGGTGAAAGCTCTCACAAAATGAGAGGTGAAAACTACACATAGAACCAAAAAAGTCTCTGTAACTTATTCCGAATATAAAGAAACCGCAAAGAGAATGTTGGTGGAAATCCAACGCCGAAACGCAGGTGGAAATCCGATGACAAGACGCATCCACCTGTGATGGTTGGAGGAAAATAACGAAGACAAATAGGGAAAACTTTTTGTCTCTGAAAATGAGTGAAGAAGAGAGGGAGGAAGATAAGATGGGAGAGGGAAGGAAGAACAGTGGATTCCTCTCCCCTAAAAGTGAAAACGGCTCTAAGAGAGTTATTTTTTTAGATGTCATGTATTTAAGGTATATAATTAATAAATAAATACATATGTCATAAGTTAACAAAGTATATTAATAACACCACTAGATGATGTTAAGTGACTTAAGTGACATAATTGTGGATCCAAAAGAATCATGAGTTAGTTAGAACAAGGAAGATAAATGTAGAACAAATTAATTTTTATCAAGTGGTAGTTGGTAGTAGTTACCAATAAGTTGAAGTAAGTCTCAAATTTGACTTATGTAGATATGAATCAAATGCCGATTAATTTATTATAACACACTTTGGAAACATTTTTTTTTTCTTTTGTAAAAAAGAAAACAAAGATAAATTAGAAAATCAAATGTAAGTGAGGATAGTATGTGCTACGAAGGGTTAAAGTTTTTTCTTCTTTTTCGGAATACGTAGGATTAGCGTTAACACTAACTTGTGGCAAGAAGTTGTCAAGAGCTTCTCATATTTTCTCACTGTTGTCCTTGTGAAGCAAGATCTTCTTCTTTATTTGTTCTTCCCTAGAATTTTCTTTACTATTTTAAACACATAATTAGACAAATCTAGATCATTTCTTTATCTTGGCAATCCATAGTTTTATGCATATCTATAGGTTCTAGTTTGTAAGAACAATTCAATACATCACAGCTAAAAATAGGATGTTCATCACGCGTCTGCATGTGCATGTGACAAAAGTTATGAACAAGAGAAAAACAAAGCTAGATGATGGGTCCGATACCAAAGCTAGATGATTACAACTAAAAAAAACTTTTTAAAATGGCTCTTTCATCATCTTCAGTATTTTTATATCTTTTATTTATTTTGTTCTTTTAAAATAAACACTAAAAACCAAACGTTATCAGTGATCCAAATTTATTCCAATCTTTTTGTTCTTATTCCAATTTGTAATTTCCAAAAAACTAAAAAAGCAATCCAAAAAAAATAAAAAAAGATAAATAAAAAAAGGGAGCAAACGACGACCAATGTAATGAACCAAACGCGCCATGCAGAGCATGGAGTTTCACTTCCCTACCAGCGTGTGTTTAATCAACTCCCCATCAACGTCCCCACCTTTGACAATGTCCACCATATAAATAAATTCCCTCTTTCTCATTCTTTCTTTGCTCCCAAGTCCCAACCTTTCATCTCTCACTCTCTCTCTCTCTTCTGCAACTGCAAATGCAACTCCATAACCAAACCCACTTCCTCAAACCACTCCCATCACATCACCCTTAGCCTCTGAGACACTTCTCCGAACAACCCAAAAAATGGGCAAAGCCTCCAAATGGTTCCGCTCCATCCTGGGACTCAAAAAGCCCGACCCGACCCACCAAACCTCCACCTCCTCCCCAAAACCACCCACCAAAGACAAACGCCGCTGGAGCTTCGTCAAGTCCTACAGAGAAAAAAACCACCACCGCCATCAAAACGACACCCCACCGCTTCCTTCCGACTTCTCAAACGACGCCGTGATCGACCCCAACAAACACGCCATCGCCGTCGCAGCCGCGACAGCCGCCGTGGCCGAAGCCGCAGTCGCAGCCGCTCAAGCCGCCGCCGCCGTGGTCCGCCTCACAAGCAGCGGACGGTGCCCCAGCAACCCCGCGGCGCACGTTAGCGCGGCCCGAATTGGGGTCCGCGAAGAAGAATGGGCCGCTCTGAAGATTCAAGCTGCTTTCCGAGGCTGTTTGGTTCGTATCACCGCTGAATTATTATTATTTTCTAATTTCTTTGTACAAGTTTTCTTAATTGACCGTTAATTTCTGATTAAGTTACTGGATTAGCATTGGGTCGGGAAGCTGACACGTGTCCCTTCTTTCACATTAGGCTTCGTGCTTAAAAACTAGTGTTCTTCTTCTATTCTACCACTACACAGTGAAAACTGCTGCACGTTCTGTAACCGAAGGTCCATATACGGCAATACGTGCAGCTTCTTTTGCACTGCCGTTTCTGGGTCATCTCTCTGTCAAACACTGAAAGAGACCCTTCAACATTTTTCAAGGGTGTGAAATAGATAAACCAGCTAAAATGCACCGGGGTGCGTACTATACCACCTTCTTCCAAGAAAAACCCGTGTGGACCACTGGACCTCTCAAGGGTTTTTCTTACAACACATGGTCATTTAATTTTCAGAGGCCTTCCATTTTGGTTGTGTTGCCGTTTTCACAGAATGGGTGGGCCAGAAACTTTTCTCTTTGCTTTTCTAGAGTAAGTTGGTTTGTTTTGTCTAATGACATTTTTATGTCAAATTGTCAATGTCTTGGTATTCTTACTGTGGCTTTGGCATTCTTTAATTCCTGCACCTTACCTCTCAGCTAACACTTAGTTTAATTGGAAGGGAAGGGACTTAATTTCAATTGAGTTTCTTAGTTCTTTTGCCGTTTTTGATAGGGTTCTTGAATTCCAATAGTGTTTGATGTTTCCTCATAGTAGAAACCAAAAGGCCAAGTGTTGGCTAATTTAATAGAGTGAGTCATGTGGGACTTTCTAGAAGGAAAACAAGTTGTTTAATTAACAGTCCCTTTGTAATTGTAATTGATGCATTTTAGAGGAGTGGATGTGGATGTGTATGGCCAAAAGTTTCAACTCCATGCTTGTTGACGTTTCTGCCTGTTGGGTCCTGCACACTTGAAGTTTTGGTGGGTTCCTTAAAAAGAATTTTCTAATTGACTTTCGTAGGAGGTAAGGGGAGGAGGGAGTGTGTAGGTTGGGTGCTTTTAATGTTGAATTAAAATGTAGACAGCACGGTACAGTCAAACAATGGGATGCCTTTTTGCAGGGGCTGGTAGTGAAACGTCCCTGTTTTCTTATTTTTCATGTCAGAGTTATAGATTCATTTGGTACTGGCCTAAAAATAATTTCATTTAGGCGCTTGTTCCATTCGAATTGCTGTGTAGGTCCGTGCACCTGCTCCTCGGCGCCATAATTTAAAATGTCATTTAAGTTTAGGCTATTCAATCATTTGGTTGGTACTGATATGATGTATCCTGGTTTTGTTGTAGTTGACATTTTGTGTTATTACTTGGTTGGAGTTTTAGTATTATCTTGAATGCGTTTTAATTGGTTTTTCATAAGTTAAGTTACTTTGTCAAATGGATATTTTGAAGGCAAGGAGAGCATTGCGAGCATTAAAGGGATTGGTGAGACTTCAGGCACTGGTAAGAGGTCATATTGCGAGGAAGAACACTGCTGAGCGGTTGCAGCGGCTGCAAGCAATCTTGCGTGCTCAAGCGAGAGCTCGAACGGGACGGTCCCAAATTTCTGATCTCACCCACTCAAGGACCAAGTCTTCTCAATTTCACCAACCTGTAAGGAAAATTTTCCTTTCCCTCCAATATGAGTTTTTTTCAAATAGATTTGAACTTCGAGTGGGGGGACCAATTTTTTTCAGAACAATGTAGAAGGCTTTTCTATTCATGCTTGTACTTTTCAGTAAAGACACATATAATGTTGTGAAGGAGGGTTGTTTGGTAGAAATTTAAAGAGCTCCATGATGCATTGATGTGTAATTATATGTAATAAGAAACTCCCAAACTTTTTTAGGTTCGTATGGACAGTGGACGCTACTTTTGCTGTCAAATAAATGAGAGTGGCAGGTTGACAACTAGCATAATAGATATAACAGTTATTGTCCATATCAAACTTGTAGACAGATAACATGTTAGAGGGGACACATTGATGGTTAAAAAGCTTACTACTACATAGATGTTGAGCCTTTTCTCAATCACTAGGTTTACCTCCTCATCAGAAAAATAAAGTTAGTTATTGATATGATTAACTGAGTTGTGATTGACTATCTGTTAATTAGCCATTATCATCTGAGTTCTAATTGACCATCTGTAATTGATTTGTGTGTTTTATGAATCAGTGATGACCTAAATATATCATCTGCATTCACCAAATGTTTGTTTACTCTTTAAACAAGAAAAATCTCTTCTACATGCAGGGTCCAGCAACCCCTGAAAAATTTGAACATCCCATCCGATCCAGGAGTACAAAACTCGAGCAATTTTCAACACTCAGGGTATGCTCAGATCTTGTATTTTATCTCATTGTCATGCTTTCTACTTATATGCAATCCTCATGCCTACTACTTCCTGCAGCGGAATAGCTCCAGATCATATGGCACTACAGATGATGAAAAGAATGACAGGGTCCTTGAAGTTGATACTGGGAAACCATACATCGCAACTAAACGGAGAAACCTTTTCCACTCTACTCATCTTGCTCTGGCTTCAGACCAATACAGCCATAGCTTTACCACTTCAAAAGACTCTACAAGCCATCAAACACTTCCAAGTCCATCTTCTTGCGAGGTCCAATCTTCAACTCCATTGAAATTCTCTCGAGAGGTTGAGGAAGACTCTTTCTGCACTGCCAACAGTAGCCCCCAGTTTTATTCCGCTTCATCAAGGGGCGGTAATTCAAAGAGAAGTCCCTTCACTCCCACAAGGAGCGATGGCTCGAAAAGTTACCTAAGTGGCTACTCAGATTACCCGAGCTACATGGCATGCACGGAATCTTCAAAGGCGAAGTTAAGGTCTCTTAGTGCTCCAAAGCAGAGGCCTCAGTATGAAAGGTCTGGCTCTGCAAAGAGGTATTCCATTCATGGCATTGGCGAATTGAAATCAAGTGCTCAAAGGGCGTCTGCCTTGCACGCAAACTTTGCAAGCAAAGCCTACCCGGGATCTGGTCGGTTGGACAAGCTTGGGATGCCTGTGGGTTACAGATACTAATGCGGTGCCCTTTGGGGGTTTCAACCCCCACTGTAATTTTGAATCTAATCGAGCTAACTGATGTGCTAAACTACTTCATTGTCCTTGTAATGTTAAGAATTCTATTAGAGTAGGGGCATATATTTGTGGGTCTGAATCAAAGGCTGCTTCAGGAAAATGCCATTACTTTCTGTGTCAGTTGTAAAATTAAGTTGGCAGAAGGTGAAGTAAGTTTATGAAATGCATTAAATTTCTAAGAATGAAAAATATATAGAAATATTTAGTGGTATGCCATTTGACCTTTGTGCTCTCATTGAAGAAAAACTCTGGTTATTGTTAAAGTCGATGAATCTGTTGACTTTTCATTCATTTTCCCCCTTCGGAATGTCACATAGATAAAGAAATCTGGCCAACAAGAGTGAGAAAGAGGAAAAGAAAAAAAAAGGAAAGAGAAATTGGCTAAAGAACTTCACCTACAAACATCACCTATAGAATTGACAAAATAAGAAACGTCATTTACAAGTATGTTAGAAACTTCATTTACAAGTATGTCTGAACGAACGCGTACACATGCAAATGTGTATCTAAAATAATAATAAGGCACTTGTCTGTGTTCAATAGATTTCTGTTCTTTTTTCTATATACAAATGCAAAGTTTTTCATCTCCAAGGAAGACAACTTCAACGTGCAAAATTCCAGCCAGCTGTACTGCCTGCATGTCAACTTTACAATTAGGGACTGGAAAATGGGTTGAATTGAATCAACCTTGCATTGCACTAGGACCAAATGATTTTGGGTCTGCAGATCATATGCCAATTGGGCCACCAAAGCTTTTTCACAGTTTGTGCACACGTGGGTATGATTATTATTTTTTTATTTATACAAGCGATATTTAGGGATGAGTCAATCGAATCTAAGACCTCAAATGCAGGATATACGTGCGTATGATTTAATTTACATTTAAACTAGTAACAAACATAATAACAGTAACATGTGATTTAGAGCAGTTGACGAAATCGGAGTCTGTCCCTTTACACTGAATTCAACTTCATATAGATTAGAATAGTTTAAAATATTGCCTGCCGACATTGATCAGCGCTTGTGATAGCATTACGCATACTGATACAGTGATACTGTTGTAAACCTTGTCAGTAAACCTTATCAAGTAACAATTATAAGTAGCTTGACTTTGTAAACCTTATCAAATAACAATTATAAGTAGCTTGACTTTGTAGATCTTATCAAATAACAATTATAAATAGCTCGACTTTGGCATAGCACCCACATAATAGAATGTCAAAAGGAAGTCTCCTATTGTGTATAAGTCGGTAAATATAGTTGGTTCTTGCAAGTCTTCCCCATACTGAATGGGCAGCAGCCTTAACTTATGGTGATAAAAGTTTGGCCAAACGCTGCTCAGAACTTGGGGGCAACACAAGTCCAACAGAAGGAGGAAAATATCCATTTTGAAGGGAAAAAAAAATCTCATGTATATAACGGAAAGACATCCTCTGTATCAAATATACATATTACTATATATCTCCATGTACCAAGCAAACTAGAATATATCATGTGTTCTATGCATGTACATCAGTGAGGATTCCCAACGAAAGAAACATATTATATAAAAGAAGAAAAGAATCGGAGACAAGATGAACAAGTCAAGGTATGGAAGTTTTTGGGTCAAAAGCGGAGGGCCATCTCTCAGTTATCACATTTCCATCTTGAGGTTGGCACACAGCTCAGGTAATGGCACCAGCTGCAGTGCTTGTTTAAGTTCTCTCCTTTGAACAGCAACACCAATCCCGTAGTTAATCTGCATTTAACAAGAAAATTGAAAATTAATCATCTCGAAACATGTTTCATATGTGCTAATGTGTATACTTAAACTCAATCATGACAGTAGAAACAAAAATGTATGAAAAAAGACCGACACTACGGGGATGGTCCCCGATTTGAACCAGATTCAAATGCAATGGAGACTAAACCATGCAAAATTCAAGTAATAAATTAAGAATTCCAGCAACAAGCTTACCCAGCAATCAGTATGGCAGAGGCAACCAACAAAAGAATATATTGATAAGGCTTGTGCATAGATTTGACACGAGCATCAGCTGGAAGATTCCGACTCTCCATCCATCCAAACTGAGGACGAAGGAGCAAAATAAAGCCAAGGAGACACCCAGTCAAGAATCCTCCGATGTGGGCGAAGTTGTCAACATGAGGAAGAATTCCAACTGCTAAGTTAATGGCGATAATGATTATAAGTGTCAATAAAGCTGCAGCCTGGAAGGGCAAGAGAAAAGCAAAGAGTTAATGACAGTAAATCATTCCGACCTTAACACGAAATCATGACACAAATGCAAACATCAAATCCATTTAAAGGATATCAACTTCACTTTATAAAATTGGAAAATTGGTAGCAAACCTTGTTGGTGTATATACTCCAGTTAGTGAGAAGCTCTGATAACATAGCTCCCAGAAGTCCAAACAGAGCGCCAGAAGCACCAACAGAAATATTGCGCTGAATAAAAAGGGCTGATAATATGCTCCCACCAAGTCCTGACAACAGGTAGATTATCCCCACGCGCACTGCCAAATCATTCAATCCAGAACTGATGTTAGAAGGCAACAAAGCCATCATAAAACTATGTCAAAAGAAAATACACTAATAATGAAATTGAAAAAAGCTTAAAATATCTACACAGTTATCATCAGAGAACAAAACATTTATTTGAATTGCCTTTAATTCAATTTGAATGCACAAATGCATCAAGCACAGTAAAGTGATACTGGAGACTATTGATAAAAAAGGCCTCATACATAATTTATAATAAATTCAAAAGAGTTGAATATAGAAAATTAAGAATGTTCCCATATCCGCTCTTATAAATGTAAAGAACAAAAGGCTCCTTTTTATATATATAGTCATGAAGTCCTAAAATTGACCTCATTTTACTCAAAACCTTAATTCAAGGCACGGTAAGAAAAATGGCATACCAAACCCAAATTGCTGTTCAAGACGGATGCCGATAAAGATCAAGCTCAGCATGTTTGCAAGCAAATGAATGACACCGGCGTGCAACCACATACAAGTGAAAAGTCTCCATCCTTGATGCCCATGTACAACCTTGAACCACTCCAGAGCTCCCAATTTTTCCAATCTGCAAAAGCAGGAAATATTTCTCAGATAATAAAAACCGAAAAGCAAAAAGGAAAGAGAAATTATTTTCCCATCCAGACACACCTGGAAACCACTTTCATCCAAGTATAATAAAGCAAAAATAAAGAAAACTTAAAAAATAAAGAAGCGAAAAAACAATCCATTCTTTGAACTATGGCTTTTTAATTTCCAGGATTCGATATCCTTTGTTCGAATCACAGAAAAGTTCATCACTTTGTGGTCAGAAAAAGGGTCATTCAGAGTCTTGGAGGTAAATTTGTCCTGGCATAAGCTACTGGATTATAAAAAAAGGATATCAATGAGTTAGAATAACAAAAATTCCAAGCAGAATAACACAAATTGAAAAGGAAAAAAAAACTACTCCCACAAATGTATGTAGAAAAAAACTTACACTTAGGATTTTAATGAGTTAGAATCTCAGACCAAACTAGCATTATGAATTAGGATTGGAAGTTTAAGAACTGAAAAAGAATAAACAACAGAGGACGAATCAGAAGAAAATTGTGCAATTCAAACAATTCTATGAGCCTAAACTCAAGAGAGCATGCCCAATCAAAAACTGAAAAGGAAAAAAAATCAAAACGAGAAATTGAAGTATAAACTGCTGCTTAGTAACATACTGGACATCATATAACATTGGAAAAACAGTAAATTCTCAACTTGCACACAACCAATTAAGCAAACCGTAAAATTAACCCAAAAATCCTAAACTTTACAATTACAAAGCAATCAAATTTCACAAACCCAAATCCAAAAACCGAGAAAAATCACTAAATTGAGAGATGGGTAAGTCAGAGAACTCACGTGGAAGAAGATGGGCCAAATAGAGGGTTCTCCTTGAGAGGCTGAAATGAAAGCCGACCAAGAAACTTGGCTACACACTTGCCTTCAATACCAGTATTGTTCCTTGGACAGTTGTTGACAAACATAGCCACAATGAAGACAACAATATTGGCCACCACAAACATAGGAATCAACCAGGATGTCCATTGATGCTCTTGAGTTCCCACATACTGGTTTGGGTTGTAATTGTTGTTGGCTCTGGGTTTTTCTGTTCCTGCTCGTTCTAGATCAGCCATGGTTTGATTTTCTTTTTTTCTCTCTGTGTTTGTCTCTCAAGTCTCAAACTTTTTCTCTGTACAATGAGAAAGGCCAATGCTTTTTGGGTTGGTGTTTATATTGTGGAAGGAAAAAAAAAGGGAAGAGAAATTGAGAAGTGACTTGGAAGGGAGTAGAAGACGTGTTTTTGGATGAAGCAAAAGAAAAGATGAGATATTTGGAAGCAGAAGAGTTGGGTGGGTTGTAAAGAAGGTTGTAGATTTAACAGTCGACCAAGTAATGTGAAAATGTTTAGGAGGAGAGAATGCTTTGTATTTCTCTCTCTCGTCTCTCTCTGTATTTCTTGTATGTAGGAGAGAGAGTGCTTTTGTGCTGGCTTGGCTTGTCTGTCATTTTATATATTTATATTACGCGGTGCTGTTAATATTCCTTAATTAATAACGTTTAGGAGTTTCCGAATGACATTTGGTTTTTGTGAAATTACATCGTTATCCCTGCTTAAATCCTTATGCTGAAAAAAAACCAGAGAGCATTTTTCAACAGAAAAAGGAAAAAGAGAGTTAGGGCATATGGACCAGTTCTATACTTCTATGTTGAAGTTATGATCGGCTACTATTTTTTTTATTTGACATTTATGTTTGTAATTTCTTGTGCTTGCCAATTGGAAATGTTTAGTATCACTGGTAGTATATATATATATATAACACACGTGATTGATCAAATTTGTTCGAATTCAATGCTTGGTGTGTCTCAAGAATATTAATTTTTTAAGCGAAACATGATAAAATAATGTGGTTTGTTTTTTGTAGTGTTGTTGAGGTTTTTTTCTTGGGTTCGTTTCACCGGATAATAAGAAATATATTATACAAAAGGCAGAGAATGGTAAAACATTCAAAATAACAGAAAATGCCATTGATTAATGCAAACATTAATAATTAAAATTATTAATTAAATAATGATAATATAGTAAATTCACACTTTTTCATATTAAAACTAGTCATTATTATTTTTAATTCTAAAATAAATAAATAAGCCTCTCGTAAGAGCATCCACAATGAGCTTCCTAAACCACCTAGGGAGGAATTGGAAAAATACAACTCCAACCATACTCCCTATCCACCTCCTGAAATAGGGAGACCTCTAGGAGCTCCTAAATCTGAGGAGAGAGAAAGGACTCCTAGTGGCTCCCTATAATTTAATGTTGTTTTATTTAATGAGTATTTCAAACCTTTAATTAATGTTAACTATTTTTTATATTATTTTTTAATAGAGATGGACTAATTAAAAAATAGTTGTAGCATTTATGACTCCCTAAACTAGAGAGCATGATTGGAGTTTAAATTTTATAGAGAGCTTCTAAAATAACTTTTACATATTTTTAGCTAAATTTTAACTAAAAATAAAAAGCGTATGATTATAGATGCTCTAAGTGCGGAAGCACATGAAGAGAGACTAATAATAAGAAAAGAAAAACTAATTTTATTTGTGTCTTTTTAAACTGGTCATATCGAGCAAGATAAATGAATTCAACGCTTTAACTTCCTTTTTAATTGCGCAATCGAGCCATTTTTTTAAATTTATTAATGCAATTCAACCTAGTACAATTAATCTAAAATTAAAATAATCAAATTCAGATTAATTTTTCAATTCCAAACTTGTGAAGGGCCAAAAATGCCAACAGCCAAAGAGTAAAACAAATTTGCCATTTTAATATTTTTAAAAATTGATTTCTCATTGTCATGCCACCATCAAAATATTAAGTCCCAAAAACACGAGTGAAGGGATCATGCCTCCACGTGGCTTCAAATGTAGAAATGCAGCACATCAAGATCGCACAATGGTTTGGGAGGACACATGACAATGACTCAGCACGTCTCCAAAATAAATAAAATAATGTTATTCTTATCACATTGGTATACTGATAATATATTCTTTGGTTCCAACACTTTTTGCAAATTCCAAAGCTTTTTTATTTTGGTTTTCACTTCTGAAAAAACTGCTCGAATTAATGTGGATAAAGTGGCTAAAAAGTAAAAACGCATGCTTCTAATTGCTTGTGCCAAAGAGATCTTTGTAATCCTAGAGATTATATTCTCAATTTTCATATGTACGGTATATAATTCAAATTTCTTTAAATTACTCTAATTTACAGAGAAAGAAATCGAACTCGAATACAAAATAGACGAATACAATGTCTTGAATAACTGCCTTAATCCACGTATGCGTCAGCATTGTGTTGTATTTGTACCATAAGAGTCAACTATACAAAATACAATTGTTCGGTTGTTGTCTTTTACTTTATACATGACGTGATATGAATGTTGAACAAGACTCATTCTGTTATATATTAAAATGACTCAACATGTTGCAAGGTGTAGAAGGAAAGGTTCACAATTTCAAGGCCAAATGAGACACTCCATGCATAAACGTTTGCTTCCTCTTTCTTTCTTTGTTTGGAGAACTTAGTCAATATGACAACAACATACCATCAAAGTGAAATAAGAACAACCAACCTACCTGCCCCACAAAATGCGATTATAAAATCAAAATAAGCCAGCACTAAACATAACTTCAACAAATGGATTCACATCTTTAATCAATACACCCAACCAAGTTTTCCATTTTATTCGGTGCCGAATTATATAAATAAAAAAGAAAGAAAGAAAAAACCTAAAAATCTCAAACGAATCAATCCTGATTTATTTAGACTTGTATTCTCTACTAAGTTTTTTAGCGTCGATTTTGTGCTTACGTCTAAAACTACGCGGTTTTAACTATTTGGGTAATTTGGTGAGAAGTAGGCACAAAGTTTAGGTTGAGGTGGTGGACAATGCATGAGCAAAGCTTACGCGTATGTATGATTCCTTTTGACACAAACAAGACAAAAGCTGGCAACATACAGCATGGTGTGACATTCTGGTTGTTGGACTTGAAAGAGTTGAAGGTAGAGACAGTTGCTTAGAAGCTACATGCTCTCCTTTTTTGTCCCTGTTTTTTTTTTTTTTTTTTCAAACATGAAATTTTTGAAGATGACCATATTGGCCAATGGCCTATTTCAAGCTGCTACTTTTTCAGCAAACGCTAGCCTTTTGCTTCCATGGAAATTTAAACCTTAAATTTGCTTTTCACCTAAGCTAAGGTTGTTGGCTCTTTTTAACCAACAGAATGACTTTCGTCACATTGACAATCCTCTATACATGCATAAACAACTAAAAAAAGAGCTAAGAATCACTCGCGAGCCAGGACGAGTATGTTCAGCAAACTTGGTTTTCACAAAAACTTCAAACGGAAAAAAGTTTGAACTTTGTGTGTGCAATTAAGCAAATCAAACTACTATTAGTACTTTTCTGCTAAAGGGTTTGACCTTTATTGCATTTGTGTTTTGCCCCTTTTTGTTGATACTGCAAGATGTAGCCGTTGCTTGCTGATATCAAATTAGAGGTGTCAAACGGGACGGGCCGGCCAAGACGGACGAGCCCAGCCCGTTTAAATTAGGCACGGCACGAGCACGAATATTAAATGGGCCGCACGCACGAAAGCATGGGTCGGGGGATCAAAAATGAGGTCCAATGGACCGGCCGCCCATAGCACGACATGGGCCGCTTGGCACGAGCCCGCTTCAAGCACGCCCACTTAACTTTTTCTTTCTCAAAAGTCAAAATGCAAAAATTTGACATCTAATGTCATAGTTTATATGGTTTTTATTTTATTTTATTATAATCATAAACATATATTTGATGTCTTTCATTTTAGGGAAATTACTTGGGTCCTTAATTAATTAAACATATCAACTACAAATTAATTAAACAATATTAGAGTTGATATCTAATTAGTACATATGACATATACGCTTCTCTTATAATCAAAGCAAGACATTTCTTCACATATAAAATAATAAGTTGTTTAAAGATAAAAAGTTGAACTGGACTTTGTGGAGTTGGACACTTTTTGCCCTCCGCCATTTCATATTGTTTGGATGTTTGATTGATTAATGTTTTCAAATAGTTCATCATTTCTTGCCTCTAATTATATTTTTAATGTTTATAATTTGAATTATCTAGTGGGAAAAAAAAAATCAAGTGAAAAATTCAAATTAAATGGGTTGGTTCTTGGGCCCGATTATGGCACGAGCACGAGCACGAGCACGAGCACGAGCACGAGCACGGCACGAGCCCGGCCCGGCCCGTTTCAATGTGGACATGGGCTTTGGGCCGGGCCGGGATCAATGATTTTACTAAATGGGCTAGCCCGCACGGCCCGATAAATTAAATGGGCGGCCCGCACACGAAAATATTAAAAGCACGAATTTAAATGGGACGGGCCGGCCCATGCACGCCGTTTGACACCTCTAGTCGTGGGTGGTATCAACCCGCTTAAAACTCAAAACCCATTTAATTAGAAACCCTAGAAAAACACACGCATATATAAGGTAAAATTTTCTCTCTCTCATCTCATTCCAAAACCTAATGCCCAGCCGTCTCTCCCTCCCTCTGCGTCACAAACCCAGCCACCTCCAAACCCGTCTCCTTCTCCCTCTCGTATCTCCTTTCCTCTGCGTCTCTCCCTCCCTCTACGTCGCCAAACCCAGCCACCTCCAAACCTGTCTCCTTCTCCCTCTCGTCTCTCCTTCCTTCTGCGTCTCTCCTTTCCTCTGCGTCGCCAAACCCACCACCTCCAAACCCGTCTCCTTCTCCCTCTCGTCTCTCCTTCCCTCTGCGTCGCCAAACCCAGCCACCTCCAAACCTGTCTCCTTCTCCCTCTCGTCTCTCCTTCCTCTGCGTCTCTCCTCCCTATGCGTCGCCAAACCCGACCACCTCCAAACCCGTCTCCTTCTCCCTCTCGTCTCTCCTTCCCTCTGCGTCTCTCCCTCCCTCTGCGTCGCCAAACCCAGCCACCTCCAAACCCGTCTCACTCTCCCTCTCGTCTCTCCCTCCCTCTGCTTCTCTCGCAGACAGATCTGAAAATTGCATTTCAAAAATTGCATTCCAAATTCAGCAGTTCCTTCCTCCCTCTGCTTCTCTCTCAATTTTCTGTTTTGCTTGATATTTTTGTTTTTGTTTTGCTTGATAAGTTTTGTGAATAATTTTATTGTGTTTTGGATTGACTTTGAAGTTTTTTAATTTTATTGTGATTTTGGAATGTTTGATTTGGCAGAATATTTGAGCTTGTTATTAGATTTGAAGCAGGCAGGTTATTAGACAGGTTATTAAAATGGCTGGTTACCTGTTTATGACGGAACCCAAGCAAGTTAGTAAATAGGTTATTAAACAGGTAGGTTACCTGTTTATGACCTAACTCAACCTGTTTATTAAACGGGTTACACGGGTCGTGTCGTGTCAACCCGTTTATAAACAGGTTGGGTTTGGGTTTGTATTTCTTGACACGATTAATAAACGGGTCGTGTATGGGTTGAGGTTTCTTGACACGTTTAAAAGTTCGACACGACACGACCCATTGCCAGCCCTATCTGAGGGCTTCGTCATCAGCACATGTAATGGTGTGCATTATGTAGCACAAAGTAGTTGTTTTCTTACATTTTAGTTCAGTCATCATAATTAACATAAAATATGAATGTATCCTGCTTTGGATTCATAATATTTTTCTTAATACTTGTTCATTTTGCTTCATATATATTTACCTTATGATTATGTGAAAATTGGGTTACCTAAATACGAAACTAATATGTTGAAGCTCCATTGGTTGTATTTAGCAAAATTTATACTTTGATTGAAGGCGCAAGTCTGATTTTGAGAAATTATTTTATGCTTCTTGAGACTTGTATAGCTAATGTCCCATCACTGCTGGCTCTGCTCAGTGCTGTCTTAGTCAATAGGTTTTTTGGGTACAAACTTACTTTGGTTAGCATCCAGTCGTTCAATGCCCGATGAAGAAAGTCCAGCACACGTTTTCTGTCCATGACTTTATGTCATTCCTCTCCTCTCCCTTTGCTCTCCTTTCCTCGATTAGCTCTCTCCCTCCTATCTTCTCCCTTTGCTCTCGCAGGCACCATCTGAACTCTCTCTCCCAACCAAGCACCATCTCCATCTATTCTGTCGATCGGTTATGTCTCCCGACCAAGATCTTTCTCCCTTTCCTCTACCAGGCACCATCTGAATTCTCTCTCTCTCCCAACCAAGCACCATCTCCGTCTATTCTGTCGATCGGTTATGTCTCCCAACCAAGATCTTTCTCCCTTTCCTCTACCAGGCACCATCTGAATTCTCTCTCTCCCAACCAAGCACCATCTCCATTTATTCTGTCTATCGGTTATGTCTCCCAACCAAGATCCTTCCCCCTTGGCCCTCCCTTTCCTCCACCAAGCACCGTCTCCCAACCAATCACCATCTGTCTCTCCCTAATCTGTCCATCTCTTCGCCCTATGCACTCCCTATCTCCTCAAATGCCTCTGTGGATTGGCCGAAGGAGGAGGAGAAGGCCCAAAGCCGGGATCTGACGGTTAGTTTCTTTCAATTTTCTTTTTTGTTAACAAAAATTTATGGATCTGACAGTTGGTATTTTGTTTCAATTTTCAATTTATTTTTTCTGTTAATAAAAATTTCTGGATCTGATGGTTTATTCAATTTAGTTTGGAAAAAACATCAATTTTCAATTTATTCTATCAATTTCAATTTTTCATCTGTTTTCAAAATATATTTCTGGCTGGGCCATTGCCGACGGGTTTTCATAAAATAAAAGAGGCCCGTCGCCGTCCTCATTCCTCTAAATATCGCCGGTTTGTCATCAAATTGCTTTAATTTTTTCTAGGGTTTAGTTACTATTTAAAGCATCTGAACTGAGTTAAGCCTCAGTTCAATTCAAGTGCTAGCTGCCGTAGACAGAACATAAAAAATGACGCCAAATTCGCAACCATTGTCTTACCGTTTGGTTTGTTTTTGTGGTCGTAGGTTCGGCGATAAACACTGTCTCATTCCTCATTGGAATGTTTTACCGATTCCCCCTTATATCGTGGATGTCGCCAAGCTGAATATTTTTGCCGATTTTGTGGACGCTTTTGGCCAGATCTGGAATCTCGTAACAAGCATGAGACTATTGAACATTGGAATCAACAACAATTCGATGTTTCTTCGTTAATTTCTTACAATAAACTAAATCTGTCCCTCGCGTATCAGGTAAACCCTAAACCCTAATGTCTGATCATGAAGACCACACATGCTACTCTGAGTGAATTGGCATTTGATTAGTAGATCTTGTGGATTCAAGCGTTCTTGAATCTTTGATGGTTTTTAAAAAAGAAAGCTTGGGTGAGGTGTGACGAGTTGAGAGCTTGCAATACATAACAATACATAAGCTCTCAACTCACACACCTTACCCAAGCTTTTTTTTTTTTAAAAAACCATCAAAGATTCAAGAACGCTTGAATCCACAAGATCTACTAATCAAATGCCAATTCACTCAGAGTAGCATGTGTGGTCTTCATGATCGACATTAGGGTTTAGGGTTTACGATACGCGAGGGACAGATTTAGTTTATTGTAAGAAATTAACGAAGAAACATTGAATTGTTGTTGATTCCAATGTTCAACGATCTCATGCTTGTTACGAGATTCCAGATCTGGCCAAAAGCGTCCACAAAATCGGCAAAAATATTCAGCTTGGCGACATCCACGATATAAGGGGGAATCGGTAAAACATTCCAATGAGGAATGAGACAGGAGACAGTGTCTATCGCCGAACCTACGACCACAAAAACAAACCAAACGGTAAGACAATGGTTGCGAATTTGGCATCATTTTTTTATGTTCTGTCTACGGCAGCTAGCACTTGAATTGAACTGAGGCTTAACTCAGTTCAGTTCAGATGCTTTAAATAGTAACTAAACCCTAGAAAAAATTAAAGCAATTTGATGACAAACCGGCGATATTTAGAGGAATGAGGACGGCGACGGGCCTATTTTATTTTATGAAAACCCGTCGGCAATGGCCCAGCCAGAAATGTATTTTGAAAACAGATGAAATTGATGAAAAATTGAAATTGATAGAATAAATTGATGTTTTTTCCAAACTAAATTGAAAATTGAATAAACCATCAGATCCAGAAATTTTTGTTAACAGAAAAAATAAATTGAAAATTGAAACAAAATACCAACCGTCAGATCCATAAATTTTTGTTAACAAAAAAGAAAATTGAAAATTGAAACAAACTAACCGTCAGATCCCGGCTTTGGGCCTTCTCCTCCTCATCCGGCCAATCCACAGAGGCATTTGAGGAGATAGGGAGTGCATAGGGCGAAGAGATGGACAAATTAGGGAGAGACAGATGGTGATTGGTTGGGAGACGGTGCTTGGTGGAGGAAAGGGAGGGCCAAGGGGGAAGGATCTTGGTTGGGAGACATAACCGATAGACAGAATAAATGGATATGGTGCTTGGTTGGGAGAGAGAGAATTCAGATGGTGCTTGGTTGGGAGAGAGAGAATTCAGATGGTGCCTGGTAGAGGAAAGGGAGAGCAAAGGGAGAAAGATCTTGGTTGGGAGACATAACCGATCGACAGAATAGACGGAGATGGTGCTTGGTTGGGAGAGAGAGAGAATTCAGATGGTGCCTGGTAGAGGAAAGGGAGAGCAAAGGGAGAAAGATCTTGGTCGGGAGACATAACCGATCGACAGAATAAACAGAATAGATGGAGATGGTGCTTGGTTGGGAGAGAGAGAGAGAGAGTTCAGATGGTGCCTGCGAGAGCAAAGGGAGAGCAAAGGGAGAAGAGAGGAGGGAGAGAGCTAATCGAGGAAAAGAGAGCAAAGGGAGAGGAGAGGAATGACATAAAGTCATGGACAGAAAACGTGTGCTGGACTTTCTTCATCGGGCATTGAACGACTGGATGCTAACCAAAGTAAGTTTGTACCCAAAAAACGTATTGACTTGACTAAGACAGCGCTGAGCAGAGCCAGCAGTGATGGGACATTAGCTATACAAGTCTCACGTCCATTATCAAGTCATACTCAGAGGGTTTGTACATACAAATTACCAAAACGAATGTCTAAAACGACTCAACTTTTCTAGGTTGACAAAACAAGTTTATCAGCTGTGAATAAAAGATATCTTTTTTTCCGAACTCGAGGGCATTAAAATATAAATGATAAACTTTCACTAATGCAACAGCATCCAAAATTGGAGTGGCCAACAATGCCAATTAATCCATACGTAAAATCGAAACCAAAAATATGTCGATCGTCTAGGCAAAAGGGTAAGGAGAATAAATATTGAGGATGAGGGGAAGAAGAAAACTTATCGCTTTCCACCACCACCTCCAAGCTTAGGGGCTTTGGGGGCAGCAGCCTTGGGCACATTGCCCTTGGACTGACCCTTTGACTTGGACACCAATTCAGCCTTCTTCGCCTTCTTCTCATCCTTGGTCTTCTTAATCCTCTCCTTGATTTCACTGACAAATACGCATAAACACACATCCATCATTGATTTTATACAATACAAAACTGAGTTTATCAAGTTGATCAAATAACACAAAGTTGAGTTTGTGAAGTTGATCAAATACCCAGAATTGAATTTATGAAGTCGATCGAAAAACCCTAATTTGATTTTATCAAGCAGATCAAATGACCCAAATTTGATTTTATCAAGTTGATCAAATACCCCAAATTTGATGTTATCAAGTTGATCAAATAACCCAATCTACATTTTATCATTGTTGATCAAATAACTCAATATAGATTTTATCACTGTTGATCAAATAAGCAGCAGAGCATTACCGGAGAGCGGCCTCACGGGCGGCGTCACGGACCTCGGGCTTCTCTGTCCTTCGCTTCTGAATAACTTCCAATGTGGCACCAACAATGGACCTCGAATAAGGCTTTTTGTTTGAGCGTCGCTTCTTCTTCACAGCCTCAGCAGCAATGTCCTGAAATCACAAACACACACAAGAGCTTAGAATATTCAATCGATTCGAAACGAAACGCATCGTTTAGTGAATGTGTGTTTTGTGTAGGTACCTTCTTGTGTTGCTTACGGTACATGGCGGTCCAGGTGAGCTTGGAGGGCTTGAGGCGGTTGTGGAAGTACCTCTTGCATTTGGAGTTGGCGAAGAGGAAGACCTGAGAATCAGAGCGGATGAATCTGATTCCCTTTCCGGGGTAAATCTTGGCGCCGCTGAAACGACAGAGCTCGGTCTTCAGAACCATGGCTGCTCTGCTATGTGGTGGTCGAAGCTTCAAGCTCTGGTGTCGCTGCCGCCTCCGCTGCTCTGCAAAATCCCCGAGCCCTGTCCAAAGTCTAAAACCCTAACGCTTCGGCTACCAATTTAACTTCAACTGACTGACCAACGGTCGCGCGTTTCTCTGGGCCAGAAAATGGCAACTAAAGATTGAGCGGGCTTTGGTTATTAGAACTCTCATCGATTTCAAGCCCTAAAAGTGAAATTTTAGGTTTGGGCCTCATCTAGAGTTGTACACATGCATGTTGTTAGCCCCGAGAAAATTTTGTAATCTTAGAAACTCTCTCACAAGTGTAGATGGAAATTTTGTGATAAATGAAGAGTTTTGGAATTAAGTTAAATTATTTTGGATTTATTTTAATTTATTGGAAGTGCTAGAAAAATGTTTGGAATTTTTTTAAAGGTTATTTGGAGAAATGGAGGTTATAGAAAAATAGTACAAGCCCGTATAAATTTTCGGGGAATTTTCTACCAATGATATTGACAAATGCTATTTATTTGTATGATAAAATTGTAATTTAATTTTTTAGGCTTGATTATTATAAATATAAATTGTTTTTGTTTTACTTTCTATAATAGTTTGATTTTGTCTCAAATGCAAGCTAGGGTGTAGATCCTTTAATAATAAATACATAGAATGATAAATAAAAAAAGTTCTTCACACAAGACATAATGTTAAAATGGTCGAGCTCCTCCAAAATTGGACAAACCAGTCTAGTCACTGTCCGACATTGACATAAAATAACTCTTTATGTCACTGTCAGATACTGACTGAACAGATTTGTCCAATTTTTGTGGGGTTGTACCATTTTGTCTTGGTGGCCTCCTATTTGACCTTATATGGTAAAACCTTATAAATATTGGTTAAAATTTAATAAGGCCGTACAACAAAAAGAAAAGAGAAAAGAAAGAATAAAAACTTCACAAATTGGCTATTTATTCATTCATATACAGAAAGATATTGGAAGAGGGGGAATCAAATCTATGGTCACTGTATAAAAAAAAAAACTATGATCACTTGCGCATCGCAAATTGTTATGAAGAAGTAAGCAAGTTTATGCGATCACTACGTTATTTATATGTTGTATTCTCTAAAAAGTTTACAACGAATCACATATTGTTGTATTCAGAAGCTAATTTTGTGTTTTTGGCAAATTGTATTCAAAAGTTAATTAAATTATTGGAACTTATTTATCCACCGTACAGCGGAAGCATTTAAGCGGTAAATCTCAACCGCCAATTTGGCTTCGACTGAATCGACTCCACTCCTATCGCATACCACAAACAAATATTACCGCTGTTAACTGTAATTACCGAACGAAACGTGTACGGTATGGTCAAATCAATTTACCTAGCCCTGGTCAAAGGAAACAAATTTATTTAAAAAAAAAAAAAGAAGACAAAAAGAAAAGAAAAGAAAGAAAAAAGCAATTCCAATTCCAAAGCCGTGTCTGTATTCGAACGACATAATCGTCATCGTCGGCGTTGTCTTATCCAACCTTCTCCATGTTCTCACCGCCCCAAAACCTCCGCCCATTTGATCACAGATTCCCCCAATACGCACCGTTTTGTAGATCTCTACATGGGCTCACCTAGTTAGGGCATTCAATTCCACAAGCTCGCTGAAAAATAAAAATTCCAATACGAAATTCCCGAAATGGCCTCACCCAACCGATCCGCGGACGACATCGTCGATACGACGCCGTTGCTCAGCAACTCGGGCGGGTCGTCCGACGAGTCCAACTCGGGGCGCCACCAAATCGTGCGCCGCCAGAGCCTGCGAGACGCCGCGCGGTTTCTACGCCAAGCCAGCAGCCGCCGGCTCATGCGCGAGCCATCGATGCTGGTTCGCGAGACGGCGGCGGAGCAGTTGGAGGAGAGGCAGAGCGATTGGGCGTATTCGAAGCCCGTGGTGGTTCTCGACGTCATCTGGAACTTCGCTTTCGTCGTAGTCGCGGCAACTGTCCTGGTTCTGAGCCGATACGAATTGCCGAATATGCCCCTGAGGCTCTGGATCATGGGGTACGCTTTGCAGTGTGTGGTTCATATGGTTTGTGTTTGCGTCGAGTTTCGGAGAAGGCAGTGCCGACAGAGAAGCCGGGTCTTGAGGGTGAATTCGACGGAGGAAGGAGTAGGGAGTGTTGGGAACTTGAGTTCTGGGTCGAGAGAGGAGGATTCGTCATCGCAGTACGTGTCTTTGGCTGATCATATGAATGAGGAGGGTACCAGGTAACAAATGACTTTTTGTTATGTAATGCAATTGAAATGTTCATGCTTCTATGTGATGTTTGTTAATGGGTTGTTGTTAGTTGCTGCAATTTACGATCTTCTTGTGACAATGCTCGAGCGTTTGCTTAAAATGCTGACATTTGATTTGGTGCAAAATAAAAAAACTTTTAGCAGAATAAAATTTCATGTGTACATTGACCCATTATGTTGTTTAACATGAATTGCGGATATAGGATTTATCTGCAGAATCTATCATGCAGAGTAGAATAGAGGATTAGTTTTATGATTCTTCTTGGCTTTGTAAGGCTTGTTGATGGCCGATGACTTTGGTTTTCTTTCGATTAATACTTTCTAAAATCCCTAGTTATGTGTAATATTGACTATATGTATGCATATTAAACTCTGTTGTTGATTACTGAACTGGTTTTCCACTGGAAAGGGAAGGATGCTGGTTTATTTGCAGCTGGTACTGTGTGGGAAATTAGATGATTTATTTTGGACAATTTCATTTACACGCTCAATGTTTTTGCTTTAATCTCTCAGCAGTGTTGCAAAGCATCTGGAATCTGCAAATACAGTGTTTTCATTCATCTGGTGGATCATTGGGTTCTACTGGGTATCAGCAGGTGGTCAAGCTTTAGCGCGTGCCTCCCCTCAGCTTTACTGGTTTGTGCTCTCTCTCTCTCTCTCTCTCTCTCTCTCTCTCTCTCTCTCTCTCTCTCATCCGTTTATTTGGAAATCAAGACATTAACAAAATCTTAACTATGGCAATGTGGCTTTTTTCTGCAGGCTATGTATAATTTTCCTGGGTTTTGATGTGTTTTTTGTCGTTTTCTGTGTTGCACTGGCATGTATCATTGGTATCGCTGTTTGTTGCTGTCTTCCGTGTATTATTGCACTTTTATACGCCGTGGCAGAGCAGGTAGTTCTTGTGTATTCTTACCTCTTTTCTGTGTGTGTTGAGTTCCATTTTCATAACTATCAATGTCTTCTATCATTTCCACTCTGTAGGTTATTTGAAATTAATGCAATACTGTTTGAGAAGTACGATATTTGTATGATGTAAATGGTTACAAATTGAAACCAGAAACTGAATCATTCTCTGTTGTTCTATGGAAGGAAACAATATGTACCTAGTAATTAATTATTATAAAAATTAAACCAGTTTTGTTAGTTTGAATGGAGATATGAACATATTAAGATCCTTGGTTGGAGGATTTTGGACTCTTTAATCAAACTTAACTATGATGGGATTGGTTCCTATTTAGCATAAATAACTCTTATCTGGGGTGGGGGTGCAAAGTCTGGCTCAAATGTTTTGTATAGCTGAATGAAAGAAAGTTGATATAGTTGATTGCCTTCATGATTTCAATGAAACAAGCAAGTTCCTGTTGTGGTAAAATAATGTGCAGTGAGTTAAACCAATGTCTGCTTTGGTCTGGTATATTTATCTTACATTTTGATACTCATCTTAGACAGTTGCATTTCACGGTCTGTCCACAGAGCACCTATGCAACCATTATGATTGAGAGCTGTTATTGGCACTCCATAATAGTCATCATGCACTCTTCTCTAATGAAAAAAATAAGGAGGACATAGTGTAGAGTGACTATTTTGGAGTGCTAATAATAGTTTTCTATAACTTTCTCCTTCTGTTGGTGTACAAGAGTTAGAAAACTTGATGTATAGTAGTTGGCCTTGAAGCACTTGGGGACAATAGAATTATTTCTGTTTTATCAATTCTTTTCGTTTGATCCAAGTTTGCTGACTCTGTTTTAATTGCATCAACTTTGAAGGGGTTGTGCGTGATTTTTTGTTGTTGGAAGTATAGTTTACCTGATCTGTAAGTTTACTGTTGTGTAGTTTTAAGAATCTTATATTAAATTTTAATGGCTTTCTTGCCCTCTCTGTTGTGTTTGTATGACCTGTTATTGAAGCAGGATGGAGCATCCAAGGAAGACGTTGAACAGTTGTCAAAATTCAAATTCAGAAAAGTTGGCAATGAGAAAGTTGCAGGTGATTCACAAGGTGGAGGAGTAATGACTGAATGTGGAACAGATTCACCCATTGAACATGTTCTTTCGCAGGACGATGCGGTGAGTGGGCCCTTTTTTTGGATAACTAGTCTTCACTTTCTGAGTTGTGTTAGCAAAAGAGGATGTTGTCTACATGACCTGTTATGTACTTGGTTTCCTTTTATATTCATATAACAAATCCCAGTTAATTAGTCAACTAACAAAATCTTTTTGGACTGCTCAAAAGATTCTTGTCACATCTAAGTGATGATCATTGTGATTTATAGGAGTGTTGCATCTGCCTTTCTTCTTATGATGATGGAGTGGAGCTAAGGCAACTTCCTTGTAGCCACCATTTTCACTGTTCCTGCATTGATAAGTGGCTTTATATCAATGCTACCTGTCCTCTCTGCAAGTACAATATATTGAAGAGTACCAGCCATGATCGAGTGGAAGTGTAGAATGCTTCTAACTGAACAATTGTGCCCGTGCATGCTGGGGGTTTACATACAATTCTTGCTTAAGTGTAATCCAATGCGAAGAGCTTCGCACTCGACTCACTGCAGGTTTTCTATATGGTCATTGTCGATGGTGTTTCTCGATGTAGAGCAGGTGTAGCAATTGTCATCGATCTTGTTGTTCCCGTAGTGATGATGACAGTGGCACTTTGTATTTGTTGTTGCTCTGGCATCTTTAGGTGCATTTGTACATGGGTTTTGCCAGGGTGTCTCCGCAGTAATTATATATCACAAAGACAGTTGTCTTGACTTACATTTCAATGTGAAGGGCTCTTTGTTGCCAATATTTGCACTCAACGAATGTTGACTTGATACCTTAGAAATGTTGTTAAAAGTTAATAAGATTCTTGTTCATGAAACTTGCTAGATTGTTGTAACATATATGTGGACAGTCACACTTATTGTATCTGATTTGTTGAAAGAGAGGAGCTTGTTATGTGTTGATTTGAACAAGCTATTCCTTGGCACTTGCAATTGGATAATTCATGTTGTTAATAAAGCTCTCCCATCTATGCCCCTTTTTTCCCTTCGGATTTTGAAACGAAAAATAAAGAATGAAAAATAAAGAATGGTATCCCCTTACTTTTCTGAGTAACCACGAAAATATTCACAACTGCAGGGAGTTTTTTTTAATAAGACTGCAAGGAGTTTGTAGTTCAAGTGATTAAGAGTAAAAGATACAAATAATTTTAAGAAAAAGATATGCTAACCTAACAACTCGATCCTTTATCAAATAAAAAAAGTTATTCCATTATTCATACGGTTATATTAAGTTATTGTGACTAAAGTTCGAGGAAGTGAGGAAAATTCTCATAATTTTCAATGATCATTTATTCTAGTTGCGTTTAATATGTTATGGAAAATTTTGAATTTCAAATCTCATAATTATTATTCAACTTTAAAAGAAAAATCTTCATGCTACCTCATCGAAGAAAAAAATTTTCTTGCACCGGGGATAGGAGTCCTATCCCCCTCCAATCAAAGCTCGCCACATGGACAATCTCTCTCTCTTTTTCAATAAAGTTGTCCACGTGGCTAACTTTGATTGGCCGGTGCAAGAAAGTTTTTCTCCTCATCGAGAGATAAATTTGAGTAAACTTTTTGGTATCCTTCTAGTATTATGGATTTTAAAATCCAAATACTAGGCAGCTAGAGAAAAAAAAAGAAAAAAAGAGAAGGGGTCAACATAAAAATTATCAAAAGTAGGAGTCAAAAAGTATAATAAAACCCAAAAAAACAGACAAAAACAAAAAGCATCTGCCGAAAGCAAGAAATGAAAAAACAACATTGTGGGGTGGGCTTCGTGCTCTTTTTCGCGCTCCTCCTCCTCCGAATGTCTGTCGTCTGAGCTATCTCCTTCTCCGTTGGTTTGTTTCGTTGTTTGTCGTCACTGTCGTAAGTAGGAGGAGGTGTCTGCTAACGATGGAGCACCAACCTCTGTTGCAGCGATATCGCCGTGATCGTCGTAAGCTCTTAGAATTTCTCTTGTCGTCGTCGGGTCTCGTCACGGAGCTCCGGACGCCGTCCGGGTCCGCCGCCTCACTTTCCCACATCGATTTTGATACTCTCAGCGCCGATTATGTCCTCGACTGCGTCAAATCCGGCAAGTATTTTTTTCAATTTTCCAACAAAATTCAGCTGAATAGTAAATATATTTTTGTCTAATTTTGTTATTGGAATTTGTTTAGGTTTAGTTGTGGATATATCTGAAGCAACCAAGAAGTACTTTCATGAATCTTCTTACCCTCTAATGGTGAGCATGAACACTCTGACGCTCTTTTAGCTATTTCTTGAGTATATTTCTCTTCTCGTACATACATAGGCACGGAGAGTTGTGAAATTTTGATTCTTGTTATGGTTTTGGCGGTGGTTCTGCTTTTGTTCAAGAACTGGTCTAAATGTGAGTGTTTTGAAAATGCTATGTTTAAGAGAGATTAAACATCTTCAGAAGATTTTCAGAAGCTGTTTGGCTGACATAAAAGTGTGATAAGAAGTAAAGCAAACTGACCCAAAACTCATAGAAGCTTGAAATGAATCTCCTCAAGTGTTTATTTTTCTTTACTGCTTGCTAGCTCAAGTATATTATGTTTCTTCTAAAAAACCATAGAATTCATTTTCGTTTCATAATGCCTACTTTTTCGACAGATTCATTCCCAATTAGGCAATTCCTTTTTTCTACTTTCTGATCCAGAATCATCTGGATCACCTCCTCGGCGTGTGCCTTCTCCCATAAATGTGAACCGAACCTCAGAGAATGCATCAAGTTCATCCACCCAGATGGATTCTTTGAATGTTGAGGACATTGCAAAGGCTGGTGATTACTATGGTTTTAAAGATAGAGCCATGCCAAGTGCACCTCCGAAGCCTGTTGAAGATGTTATGAACATGTCATTGGGATTGCCTCATCTGAACACAGGTATGGGTTGCTTTGATGATAAAATAATGGCCCCTGCAATTTGGTATGGTCATTTCTGAAAGAATGTAATGAAATCAGCGTGTCCTCAAATGATAGTCAGCCTCTTCTTTTTTAGTGATGAAATTATCTCTGTTCCACATCATGATATGGTTTTTTCTGCAAGAGATGTATATATTTGTATCCTGAAGCTCTGGCCTTTCACATTTTAAGTAAAACTGTAACGTAGCTTCAGAATTTTTGAAGGATTGTCGGATGATGACTTGCGGGAGTCGGCCTATGAAATATTGCTTGCATCTATGGCAACTTCTGGGTAATCTCTCTTTTCTCTCTTTCTGTCTATGGGGGTGGTGAAACCCCTGTTTCTTTCATTCAACATATTTACTACATTTCAGTTATGGCATTTTGAGATCTTGGTTCGATGTTGAATCAGTCTTTTACTCTCTAGTGCTCTCTTGTTGTCTTACTCTTTGTCTTCATGTAACAGGATTGTAATATGTTCAATTGAGGATAGAAAGAAGCAAAGGAGTTCCAAATTGCTGTCACGATTGAAGAGTAGAAAAGATACAGCAAATGTGCAGTCTCAGCCTCTTGAAAGACATTTACAGCTCCTCAACACCATCCGTGTGCAAATGCAGGTAACAATTATTTTCTCCTCTTCACTTCTGAGCTGTAATTTTATGTGCTCAGTAAAGAGTGTGAGACTTTAAGGAAAGATGCAGAAAGCTTTCCAATTTGATGTATATTGTGGATATATCGCAGAATCCATGCTTGGAAAGTTGTTTATATGTATCACGTCGAAAACTGAATGCACTTATAATGATCTTTTAACTAAATGCTTCACTTGAAGTCGTCAATTAATCTCTGACTTTGAATTTGAAGCAGTGTACTTTGACATGTCAGATATCAGTAGGAGTGTGGCTGGTTTATTTCATCTACCAGAAAAGATATACGATGGGTGTCTTACTCTTAAAATAGTTGGGTGATAGACGTTGAAAAGTACTTTCCAATAAGTTGATGTGAGAGAGTATGGATACATTAATACGAGAGTCTAGCTTAAACCAGTTTGATTCGAAGTTATTCTTTTAAATAAAGTGTTTCTAGAAAGAAGGGGTAAAGAAAAGCTTACGCAAATAGTTTTTCATTTCTGTTTGTGTAAATAATTTTCCATGACATAATTGGCCCTGGTAGGGATGACAAACACCAATGTAGACAGGAAGGATATTTCTGTTTCTCACTCAGTTTTCCTTTCTTGCTTAGTAGTTCGACTATTCTATCTCAGAAGCAATTATTTCTTCTTTTGTAGATTTCAGAAGTGATGGATGAGAGCACTAGGCAAAAGTTGATGCTGTTAGCGTCAGGGAGAACACGGGTGCAAATCGATGTTCCTCAAGTTTTGTTGGGGCTTTTAAATGGAACTTTTAAGTCTGATTTTCCAACTGAAAAATCTTATGTGCAATGGAAGAATAGACAGGTATGGTCAACTTTGGAATATTTTAAAAATCAATCCTTTTAATATCAAAACTGGCTAGAACAAATAGGTGGACTTGGTAAACTGTCATATTAGTCAGACACCTTTCACATGCTGTAGTATGGCACAAAATCATTGACTAGGATTCATTCTGAGTGAGACTGATATAACCCATGTACTTTCAAGGACATGCTGTAAAGTTAAACCTTTTACCGACCAGGCTCTGCAGAATGTGATACTGGTTGGGCTTGTGATTCCATGAATCTTAATACTCAAAGCATTAGCCCTGATAGTAGGGTAGCCAAATTGCCGAACTTAGTGTAAACATGCTGGCCTTACCATGGCTGTTCTCAGTTTGGGCCTTAGGTTGGTTGTTGGTCAAGAATATTAGAGCTGCCCTGATGCTAAAGGTCGATATATAAGGCACCATTTGGCATTGTCATAGCGACTTTAGCAGTAATGGAAGTTGTTTTTGTGGGATCTAGGCAATGTGTAATGGGTCCTGCCAAAATCTGTTCATCTAGTTAATTGTTTAATCCAAAATACAGGGTAAATTTGAGAGGTTGAGGAATTTGATAATTGGCAAGATATCGACATAGTTCTTGTCATGTTTGTGTTGTACTAAAGGACTTTGTTACCTCGTTAAATATAGAAAGGATCGTTTTACACTTTGACTTAACAGAATGTTTTTGTACTAATTTTGTAGGCAAGTATCTTAGAAGAGCTTCTCTGTTTTTCTGCTAATCTCGTAGCACATGATCAACAAGCTATTAAGCGCTCTCTTGCTGTGGTCAGAAATTCAAAGGTGTGTCCTTGTGAGTTGGCAGCAGTATAGCAACAGTTAATTGACTACTTATTGGGATACTTATTTTAATTTTCTTAGCTGTTTTCACAGTTTGATTATGGCCCTGATTGGTCGCGATGTTGCAGGAATGGGACTTTATGTCTCTATCTGAACGGGCAGAGGTTCTATCAGTTATCAAACAGGTGGCCTTGAAGTTTTCATCTCTTCCAGGACACTTCGGTATCCAAAGTGAGACCTATTATTGGACTTCTGGGTATCACCTGAATATTAGACTTTATGAAAAACTACTTCTTGGTGTGTTTGATGTTCTTGATGAAGGCCAGCTGATAGAGGTAGATACATCCTTGTATTAACTTCAGTTAAAAAATTTCTGTTTTTGTACTTATAGTTTTACTTTTGGTTGAAGCTCAACTCTGCTGCTTTCATTCTTTTAGGAAGTTGATGAGTTCCTGATGCTTATAAAGATGACATGGCCTACTTTAGGCATTACTCAAAAAATCCATGATGCACTATATGGGTGGGTTCTTTTCCAACAGGTATACATATTATCTTTTATGTTTAACATCTATGGATCATTTGTGATGCAACTTTATAGCTGCATTCTTCAATCATGATAAAATTATAGTAATCATTTACCCTCCTCTAAATCTATGTGTACTTGATCATGAATGTTAATTTTGTAGCATTTTATAGTGCACAGGGTAAATTTAAGTAAAAGAAGCAGTAATCTATAGTATTGTGGCTGAGCAAATGCCCTCAACAGTCCTGAATTCCATATATTGCATTCTGATGGCATCAAACCTTTTCTAATTTTTGGAGTAGTAGATTGAAAGAATATTGCACCATTGTTGTTTAGGTTACCTATACCATTGCCTTTCACTTGCCATGTCAATACTAAGTACCATCCCTAAGCAGTTATCTGAGGCAAATTTCTGTGCTGAAGTTTGTTGCGACAGATGAGCCTGTGCTATTGGAATATGCAACACTAGAGTTGCAGAAAATTATATCAGCTGAAGATGATGATGCGCAGTTGAGGCTATATATGAATAGCCTGTTATGTTCAAGGCAATGCAATGGCAGTGAGATAAAGCTTAGTTTGGTAGAGGCTGTCTTCTACTTGATAAGCATCTGGTGCGAGAGTAAATTGGAAGATTATCATCTGCATTTTAGTCAGGTTAATTGCTATTCTTTAACAGTGTTGTTATATTATATCCCATTTGGTTTTAGTTTTTACTTTTACGAAGAGACAACTTTTTATATCTTGCAGCATTGTCTACAAGATGTTCATAATCTTTATCATTGTTATTCAAATATACAAATGAAATGATAATCATTTAAACTTTGTAACTTCTTGTTAAATAATGTTGACTTATTTCATTTTTCTTTTGCATCCTTGGATGTTGTATGCAAGTGAGATTTACATATTGAAAAAGGCTTGTAGAATGGTTTTGCATTTCCAGATATTTTCTTTCTAATTTTGAAATTTTTATTTCAGCAACCTTGTCACTTAAAGAAGGTATGGAGCTTAGTGTCAGTAGTTGGCATTCATACTTTCCGCGATGGTGGTGATACGAAGGTTAGCTTATTGTCAGTAGTTGGCATTGATACTGCTTCCATGGACTAATATGGTTCCACTTGTTGCTTGATTAAATATTTAACTACACTTTAGTTTTTGGATAAAGAAGCTTGGTGGTTGGATCTCAGTTGAATTATTTGAACGGACAAATAATCTTATGAAAACTTTCATATTTGCAGTTGAGCAGGTTGAATATTCTCGATGAGGATGCTTCTACAATATTTGAATCTTATGTGAAAAGGTCCATTGAAGCTGCATACAGACGGGTGAGAGATGTTTGATTTCAAGTTTGTATAAGATTTAGTTGGCCTTTCAGTTTTGGATGACACTTATTTGTTGATACTATTAGGTAGCAAGTAACATAGATCATTTATCCAAAGTGGAAAAGAAACATCCCTTAAATGTGCTTGCAAATGAACTGAGGTTGATTTCTGAGAGAGAGTTCAATGTGTTCTACCCGAAGCTATGTAAATTGTGTCCTCAATCTGTGATGATCGTGGCCATGCTATTGCACCGGGTTTATTGGGAAAGACTGGTCTGCTTTTGCACCTCTATAAATGAATTATCAATTTCCTTGCAGCCTGTAGGCTGTGAACTTGTGATTAATTTGTTGTATTAATGTGCAGAAATCATTTATTGATGGAGTATCATCTCTTTCTGAAGATGTTATATCAGTGCTTCCAGCTGCTGATTTATTGGATCAAGGCCTAACTCAGCTATATAATATTGGTAATGGAGCAAACAGTGGAGATCTGCACCATTATCCGGTTAGTTTATGGTTAATGTATTTATTTTTTAAAGTTTTTAATGTGAGGATATTGTATATTTGTTTTTTTATTGCATCTCATAAATACTGTCGTAAATATACCGGAAACCAGAAAAAATATGCAGATGTTCAGTTCCATTCTTGTCTCTTTTTTTCTTTTGGGCAAGAATGCTGTTATTGTCATGTTTTCTGTTTGAAATGTATTTGGATTAGCAAATCTACTAGCTTAAGTTGTCACTTAGGTCCGTTAACTGAGTTTCTGAATTTCAATTGCAGCCAATGCTCAATTTTATTAAAAAATTATTTTGCTTTATTCTGTGATCTTCCTTATCTTTTTCTGCTTTGTTTTCTGCTTGCGTATAATTTTGTTGTACTGCTGATGATATAATCATTCTGTTCTTGGATTAACACACATTGAGTTCTTTTCTTCTCTATCCATATTATTGACTTAATGGCGAGGTGCTCATTGTGGTCTGTAGACTTCAGGAGCTTTATAGCATTCAATTCAATTTCTGCTGTTCATTTTGTTTGGTGCTGGGTCCAATGTAAGAAGAAACTCAAGAACTGGCAATGTCAGTTTTGAAAAGATTTGCATCATGCATGCATTTTAGAGCTTATGATTGTGGTTGAATTTTTCTTTGTTATGTAGTTTATCATGTACCGGATTTGTTCTTGTGTTCTTCAGCTTTAGGTTTTGTTTTTTGTTTTTGTTTTTTCTTAAATAATTTCTTCGGCTTTAGTTAGATGAGATGTCAAAGAATGATCTGTTTGGCCTTTCTTTTTTGGGCAGATTGGTGAGGTTGCTAAACCTATCATTCTTGATTGGGTGATTGCTCAGCATGCACGTATATTGGAATGGACTGGACGTGCATTTGATCTTGAGGTTGGCTCTACGTGGACTTGGATGGTGTTGTTTAAAAGTGCAAATTTAGTTATTTCCTTCCCGTCTGACTAAACAGATGCACTAAGTTAACAAGGAAATATAACAAGGAAATAATATGTAGCTTATCAAACAAACTGATAGTGTGATTCTAGGCAACCAGTGGTTACAAGAAAGTAGATACATTGCTGCTTGGTGATGTGTACAAATGCATTTGTCGAAAAATAATGTATTTACTTTTGATCAGTTGTCTTGCTGATCAGCCTATAAGACACTATAGCATGGACCTTCACTTGTGCTTGTGCATGTGAGAAGAGAGCAGATGATGAAGGCAAGGGATAACTTGTTGAATTTTGTCTTTTATATCTTTCCTCTCTTATTTTCCATGATTTTAGCCTGTCCTATTCCTTGCGAAGTGTAACATCAACAATCCTAATTAGTTGGGATCAAGGATTAGTTGGGTTGCGCCATATAATTTTAGCAATATGTAATTATGTCAGCACACAAATGAATGAAAATGTGCCTCCAAGTTTTGAATCTGTTGGTAAATTTTTCTTTTTCTTCTTTCCCAGTTGTAGATAAGTTTGATATCTGATGTATGTGTTGACTATCTACTTGGTAACCACCTAATGTGTTTTCAAGTTTGGATATGCTTTAAGAAGAGGACGTCTTCTCTTTAATGCTCGGTACTTTATGTTTTAATTTTTGGGAATGTGCAGGAATGGGAACCTTTGTCATCTCAGCAAAGGCAGGCACCATCAATAATTGAAGTATTTAGGATTATAGAGGAGGTACTTATAGCCAAAACATGATTTGTTGCATTTTATTGAACTGAGATACAACTGTTTGCAATGTTTTCATGATATTTGTGATAGAGGTTCACTGAACTGTCATGACAGACAAATAGGTGGGAAGTTCGGAGAATGGAAGTTGCTTGATTGATCTCTTTGCATTTGTCTTTTTCTTTCTCCTTCCACTTAGAAATCTACTTCAAGTTTCCTATGATTGTTATATTGTCCCAATCCAGATTACTGTTCTAATTGTTTCTCTAAAAATATATCTTATACCAGGTTTGATATTTGCTTCATTCCATTGTTTGTAAATCCAAATTGCAGACTGTGGATCAATTTTTTGGTTTCAATCTCCCTATGGACATCACACATTTGCAAGGTCTGTTATCTGTTGTCTTCCACACCCTGGATGCCTATTTGCTGAAATTGCTTGACGAGTTAGGTATATTACACATCTCTGCATACTAGTCTATTTAATGGATTCATTTATTACCCTATATGCTTCCTTGACTTTCACTTGAAAAAAATCAGTCTTAACATAACTTCACTATGGAATTTGATTTTGGTGTTTTAACTTATTTTCTTTTGGGGTTGGGCCATGTGTGAAGGCCTGGATGCTTGTTACTAGAGAATGATATTGATAGTTTTATCTTTTATCTATCTGTTGACATGTTTTAAAGCATAATGTTGATACTAGAAAAATACCTTAGCAAAAACTTTCTGAATTATCTATCAAGTTTCTATATGGACATGACTTATCAGAAGAAAAAAAAAAGCAAAAGTTTTGCTTATGTACACTGTTTGTGTAGCTGTAACTATCATGAGACGATTCTTCTGCCTGATCAGGCAAAACAAGAGAGTCGTACAAGATGTATTGAATCAACTCCATTAATTTGTGCCGAATTACGTGAGGCTTTTGCGAACTTGACAACTAAAACTTTTCGCTAATGATACCAGGTGTCAATATATATGTGTGTGTGTGTGTGTGTGTGGCTTGATGATACACTGTATATTTTATTAAGTTTTGAGTCTGCATTGAGTGGATGAATAATTTACTGTAATTCATTACAAGGAGATCTAGTTTCTTGTATTAACAGTCACAGTGCCTCCATGCAGTTGAGAAGAATCATTTATATCCATCACCTCCTCCATTGACTCGTTACAAGGAGACGACTATTCCTGTGATGAAGAAAAAGTTGCTGGAGTGTGTGCCTCTGGATGATAATGTGTATGACAAGTTGAATAGTTTGACAATACCCAAACTCTGTATCAGACTGAACACTTTAAAAGTAAGTGAATATTGTGATTTATAAATACTTAAATAATCAGTTTATTTATTGCAATTTGTATAAATAATTTTGCAGGAACAATTGAATCTTTTTCTCTGATGCTATCGTGTTTTTTCCTTTTATCTGATGCTTGTAATTTTCAAAATGGACCATGTAATTATCTCATCATTCATATCAAAATGTTGGGATAGTTAGAGAAAGATTAATATCAAAGGTGAGTAGTAACCATTTTCATAAGTCTACTTTGATGAAGTTTATTGGCCAAAAAAGAGACATTTCCAGTTTATATTCGAACGCCTGGAGACAACAATTATTTGGGATATTTGAGTCCTTTGAACACAACGGAAGACTACAAGCCCAATTTTACCAGTAGTTGATAATAAGACTGCAACCTGTAAGAGTGAAAATCTAGAAATATATTGGAATGATGAAGGTTAAAGTAGAGTTGTAATCCCCCCTAATTTAGTGTGCTGATGTTGCATGCATGGTATAAATACTGATTACAAGACATGGATGCAAAGGAGAACTGATATGATGACTATGGGGGTGATGACAAACAATGATTTAACTCAGAAGCTCTATATTTTGATACTTTTTTGCCTTATAATATCGGCAATTATTATTTGTATTATTACCATCTTACCAATTCTGGTAAACTAATTTAAATGCCTGTGAAATATTTTATATAGTAAGCTCAAGTCAAGGTCTTTAGTGGGATCGTTTGTTACTCCCATATCCTCAGTTCTTATGATAGAACCTCAACTTTGGTATTGCAGCATAAGTTCTTGAGCCCATTTTGAAAATTGTTTGCATTTCATTCTTCCTTTTCCATCAGATGGTACTACTTTTGTTAATTATTTGAAAGAATACAATATACTGATATATGTTTGTTCCTGCAGTATATTCAGAAACAAATAGACATACTAGAAGAGGGGATCAGAAAATCTTGGGCACTTGTCAGACATTCTTCTGATAAAAAATGGGGTATGCTACTTTGTATATTGATACTCAGTGATGTCCTTTGTATCTATTGCAGTTAAGTTGTAGGTTTCGTGCTAGGTATAAAAGTTTCCCCATAAGGACAAAACTAGAATTGTGGCATTACAAAGGAAGTACTTACTATTATTGTGGTATTGTTTTTCCTTTTACTACTGTGCATAATAGCCATGGTGCTGACCTTGCCTAGTCTTTTATTAGGACAATGCTTTGCAAGATGGACCAACCAATCAACCGATTCTGGTTGGTGCTGTCACAGAAAAAGGCAGATCTTAAGACTTGAATGTGTCATGCTTTATCAGAACTTCATTCTTTTTTTTTTTCCACACAGAAGGTCCAATTGCTTAGTTAATGGATAATCAAGTTGAGGACATTATAATCACATGTAATATCATTAACAAGAGTTATGCCGTAATTAATCAAACGCTTTGTTTCCTTTAACTGGAAGATGACTTGAGCAAAATCAGAGTAAAATGACAATTTTCCCAAGTAGTACAACTGAATTGATTGATATTTACATGCTTATGGTAATTTTTATTTGATCAGACGAGAAACAGTCTCTAGGAACCTCAACATGTAATGAACAAGTTGATGAGCTCTTTGCCACCACCTTTGAAATTATCAGGGATACTGCAGCAAATGCTATCAGCAGACTTTGTGACTTTACTGGTGAGTTAGCTTATTCTATCAACTCACTAAATGTGCTAATAATATGCCATCTAAATTTTGTATGTCTCAATTCATCCATAGCATTATCATTCTTTTGATGAAGATATTTGTCTGCATACTTTGAAAGTCAGGTCCCCTCATTTGGAATTGTCTTTCTTCTGCTTGATTTGTGAAACATCATCATGAAGCTCTATCTACAGTTGGTTTTACTGATGACCAGGCAATGGATAATCCCTCTTACAGAAATGTGGCTACATTGAAGTTTGTTATACAATGACCAAATATGTGGCTTTCCTGTACACATCTAGCAATAGGCTTTTATGCGTAGCTTCACTTGATATTTTGAATAGAGCGTATGTGAATGTTAAGTTTCATGCTTCAAGGGAGGGGGTGATACTTGATGGTCTAATATAACTCGTTCGCCTAACCTGCTCTTGCTCACCATATTATTATTATTTTATTTCCATGAACTTATTTATATCTCCTTCTCGCTTGGTGAAATTAAGGAACCTACTTAGTTTTCTCCATTAAAATAAATTTAAATGATGTAAGTGTGTGGATGTGCATGATGATAGAAGACAATTATGCTCAATCATGTTTGTTAAAATTCAATTTCTAGGTGCAAGAGTTGTGTTCTTGGATCTCAGGCATGCATTCCTTTTTGGTTTATACTGTGGTAATGTTGAAGGTGCTCGTTTGGATGGTGTTCTCACACATATTGATACTGTAAGATATTAGTCTCTCTCTCTCTCTCTCTCTCTCTCTCTCTCTGTGTAAGTTTGTGGTTATGGTTTCATCAAATATTGTCAAGTGGATTCTCTTCATCTTAGAGGCATTTTTGTAGGTCCTTGGTCATCTATGTGGTTTAATTGATGATTCTCTTCGAGATGTTGTGGTTTTAAGCATCTTTCGGGCATCACTGGTATGTCTCATTATTAGAAACTAATCTTCTGTGGCCTGTTTCTTGTGGTGGTTTTAATCTTGCATCATATGTGGTTTAGGAAGGCTTTGTATGGGTGCTGCTTGATGGAGGGCCTTCTCGTGCATTTTGTGATTCAGATATTTTACTGATGGAGGATGACCTTGCCACACTAAAGGTATGGTGCTCTGTCTCTGTCTGTCTGTCTGTCTCTGTGTATCTCCAACTAGCATTGAGACAAAATCACTCTTAATTCTTAGATACTTAGGTAAACTTGTTCAGAAAGAAATGGTCAAATATGTTGCCACTAACTTTAAGATCAAATTTATTTCAAACTCAATGACCTAAGAGAAGAGTTTCCAAAACTCTGGAAGTTACTCTTGTTTATGTCACTCATGCTTGCGTGCATAAACTTGAGCTCATAAAGAAATACCACTTGATGTACATCCCTAACTTATGGAGATAGCTTGGGTCTGTAAGTACCTGGGGATGGTTTACGCTCATACATACTCATTACTTTTTGTCAAACTACATAACCGTATATTGCTTGCTAATGGAGCTATGCTGCTAAACTTCCTAGGAATTTTTTGTAGCTGATGGAGAAGGCCTTCCTCGATCACTAGTGGAGCAGGAAGCAAAATTTGCTGAGCAGATACTGAACATGTATTCTTTTCAGGTTTGGTCTCTTGTAATGAGAATTGTATACCCTTTCTGTTGAACTTGAAAGGCTGAAACTGGCAGCCTGACACGACCTCTGTTTCTGTAGACTGAAAGTATTATCCAAATGCTGATGGCTGCAAGTGAACAAATATCATCAGGCTTAGATTCACATGATCACAATCATGTGCGCTTAAATAATGCCCACACTTTGGTACGGATTTTATGCCACAAGAAAGATAGAGAGGCCTCCAAATTCTTAAAAGGGCAATATCAGTTCCCGATGTCTTCAGGTGATTTTTCCACTCCATCTATTTCATTGCATGAAAGATAGGGTTATAATGCAATAATGATCTATATGCTAGTGGAGAAAGTGGGTTTTGTTAATTAAAAAAAAGTTGGAAAAAGTGGGGATGGCAGTTTGCTCTATGTATGTTATACTGGAACTCTGAGCCTCTTAGCATCCTAGAGATTAACCTAAGAAGATCTCCACGAAGACTGTGTACAGGAGGAAGTTCTCCCTTTTAAATCTTGGAGAGGAGCATGTTTACGTCATTGAGCAGCAAATATGTTGTTAAAGCATTTGTCACAATTGCTTCTGAAATGATTCTTTATTTTTTAAAAGAATGTGCTTCAAGAATGATAATCAAACTATTTTATCTTCAGAATCACAAGAAACAGAAAAACCTAGTGGAAACATGGCTTGGAACTGTTCGCTTTTTATTTAGAATTTTTCTTTGAAGACACTCTATTTTGGTTTTCTATTTCTGGTTTAATAATTGAAAAAAAAAAAAATTAGGTTCCATAATTCTTGCTTCTGATATTTTATGGTCTAACCTGCAGCTCTACAACCGAATTTCTCTGGCTAGCATTAGTCAATTTATATTACACTCATGTCAGCATTTCTCTTTGCTTTTCTTTTTCCCTTTTTTCAATTGCAGAGTATGAAGACACGCCGTCAAAGGATCCAACTTTCCGGTCACCTCTCAGATCAGATCTTATGAATCGAAGCACGTCGTTTCATTGGAACAAGATGAGCCCTGCTAGTTTTAAGACATTTAAGAAGAAACTTCAAGATGCAACATCTGAAATCAGGAACGTGGCGTGGTAGTGCGCAGCAAGAGAACGGGCTGTAAGGCAACTTGTTCTCAAATAGATGCCGAAAGGGCATCGAGTTGGCTCTCCGGACCGGTAGAAGAATGAGGCACCGAGATTTGTGTGCAGCCAGCCAATTTTTTGTGTTCCGGTATCCGTACAGCTTTATTAGCAAACTACCTCCTCCATTATGATGCTTGTTTGTGCGTTAATTTATTCGTTGAACATAAGGGGGCAAAACATAAAATACCAAAAGACTAAGTTCTGTTATTCTGCAGCGGCCCAAAATTGGGAGATTTTAGAATAGTTTGCCCCTATACTGCGAGTAGAATACATTCCTAAAACCTTAAATCAAGTAATTTCGTATTAAAATCCAATTGCATGTAGTTTCGAAGGAAAATATTCTCTTGTTAGACTGTATGGCGACATTCTTAAACCTCGAATTGAGTAATTTCATATTAAAATTTAATTATATCTACTAGAATTAGATGTACACATAATTTCCTACACTATGGCAACATAATCATATTATATCTGTGAATCTGAACAAGATCATGTTGATATTCCTAATATTTTAAATGTACAAATTGAGAAAAATGAAGAGCAGCTTTTGTGTCAATGTCAATGACTCAATGTGATCTATTTTTGCACCTATGGCTACTTTCCATCTTCCACATGATATATCATAATCAATTACACCTTTATGTTTTAAAATCAGCACTCATAATTTAAAATTAGAGTCCCGACATACTGTCCATGTCTTCGGTGCAAACAACACGCATTATCTCCAACAAGAGACCCACACTCAAGTACTTCCTCAAATTTTACTTTTTCTCTGACGTAAAATAGACTCTAGTAATAAAGGGTAGCTTTAATTTAAGCAGCCTCAAATTTTCCAAGAGAGTAAGCACTAATAGACTCAATTTTCTCCTGCATTCAAGGTTGTGTTGTATTCTTTCGTTACTTCGTATGATGGAAAAAGAGAGTACTTTTGTTCACCACTTTAACCCCAGGTGTATCATCACTACCATTTTCAACACTTAACATTTGTCTATGAGTATAATCATGATTTCACAAATACAAAGTAAAGAGTTAATTTTGGTTATGCTCATTAACACGTGTCAAGTGTCGAAAAGAATGATGAGGATACCTATTCAGTTAAAGTAGTGAGTAAAAATATTTCCCCAAACGCTAAAGCAAAAAGAAAAAAAAGAATCTACATGATTCAACAATCAAATGGATCTCACATCATGTGACATGGAGGGGATAAAACTTTGAGAAAAGACAAACACAAATATGGTAGTTGTGAATTAGATAGCCCATCACACTCAGAGCACTTCGATAAAATCATGGGATTTGCAATGATTGTAGGTAAAGATGAGCTTACAGTTGCCATGGATTTACAATTGGGAGGAATGTGGAAAGATGATGCATGAGTGGTGATAGTTACCTAATTGGATTTTCATGAGTAGCTTTACTCACTTTATCTTCCAATACTTGTACTTGACAATTAGTGAAAATTAGTGCTAGTTTGCTTTTTGGTCCCCTAAATTAACACCTCTCTCTCCTTTTCTTTTTATCTTTTTCCTCTTTTTTCTTCGTGACGGTACTAGAATAAACAGTGTTTATAATGAAAGATGAATAATTCAAATTTGCGACATTTTTCAATATTTAAACGACAAATACTAAACCAAAAACTAAGCTAATTGGTACATAAAACACGTATTTTTTGAAAACTTGATCCAACGTTAATAAAATGAATAATTTAAATTTGCGACATCTTTTAATATTTAAACGAGAAATACTAAATCAAAAGATAATTGGTACATAAAACATGTATTTTTTGAAAACTTGATCCAACGTCAATTAATGTAGTGGTAATACTCGCGCGTTGAGATATACTCTCTCAATTTCTGGAACGGTCATCAAGCCCTTCAGAATCACACGTGGCCCATCTATGTGCCTCTTTACAACCAAAACCCACGTGATCTAACTGCCCCTCACAACTCACAGAGCACTCACCCAAAGGTGGCAGTAGAGCTGTCACCGGCGTACCAATGACTGTGCCACACATGCCAAATGACGGCGCATTGACGGAATTTGGCTGCCCATGACCGCTGACCGGACCCAAATTTTCCAACTTCACAGAAAGGTTCACAATCCCATTGGTCCTGGAACCGTCTCTAGCCCGTAGCCGGTAACTCAAGTACCGTGATGAACCGGCCGGCGGAAACCCAATATCTTGGGCCGAGATTTGGCACCAGCCCAACTGGGTCCGGCCCATTATGAGCCGCTTGCTGTAAAGCTGCAGATATATGCAAGAGTACCTGTTTGTGAAGAAACTTGTGTCCACAGGGACATGAAATTTGTCACCCCATGTAGGGTTGATACCTCCTTCATCATCCACCCCTGTGCTGTACACGTGGCACTTGTGATCACCGTTGGTGGTGGTGAGGGTAATGAAGGGTCTGATCTTGTTTGAGAAGAGAGTAGGGGAGGTGGTTTTGAGGCCTTGGGCTGATATCACTGTGATCTCCATTTTCATCAGTGGCTAGTGATTGTGCTCCTTCAACATGATGATATTGAACTTGTGTTGGAGTTGATTGGCCTAATTATATATACATATATAATATATGTAAAAGTGTGTAGCAATAATCGGAAATTAAATATAAGAGAGAGAGAGAGAGTAACATATGTGAAAGAATGTAGCAATAATAGGAAATTAAATATAAGAGAGAGAGAGAGAGAGAGAGGGTTCTTGGGAGCTTCAAAGAGTTTGAAGGGGGTTAATTACAGTGCAGTTTCCTTGTGGAATAATAATGGAGAGTTTTGGAAATGGAAATTTGAAAGGGTGGATGATGCAGCTATATACAACTCATACACTCAACAAAGCATGGAATTTTCCCGCTTGCCGAGTCAACTTTAGTGGGACGTTTTTTGTGTTTTGACGTTTTCCCCCCTACACACATGCCGTCAGTCACTAAACAAAGTGTGACAATCATTTTTAATGTTTCTCTCGAAAGCAATTGAGTCTAAGCTTCGCTCTCTGTCCTTGAATTTTCTCTGTCATAATCTACTTGTCTTTTATTTTCGATTACAAATAATTGTAAATATTTAAAGGTATTTTATGATTTGCGATAATTCATTATAAAACAAAAAAAGCACACACATACGAAAGTTGTTTATTGTTAATTATTTTGTTTTTCTAGCAAAAATAAAATTATACTAATATTAATTTCTTGTATAGATAGTGGCTCAAATCATGCATTTAATGTGGGGTCGAAATTGTTGTCAAGTAGCAAAAGACAGCTTCTTTCCTTGATTTATTTTTCCACCAAGTTGTCATGCAGCATACGGATACGGGGGATGTACAAGTCGTTTTGTTATAAATTTTTCTTTAATTTGCAAAATTGCAAGTGCCGTCTTTGGTCGTCTGCATGAATATTTTTCCATGCAAATTAATTTGCAGAGCAATTTCATGGTGGAAGTTTGGAAAAATATAAACACATGGGCATCACGTGGAATTGAAGTCAACCCAATTTTGCAAATTCCACTGAGCTTTTCATAATATTATAGGTCATGTTAGAGGTCGGCTCAAATATACAAATAACTAGACACGTATCAAAATCCAACTAGAACTAGCAACTAGGTATTTTGCCCCAAAGCAAACAAGGAAACAAAAACTTTGCCACTTCACTTTATAGACTGGTCCCAGCCCAGCAGCAGCAAGCATTTCTAGCTGAGGTGAGGGTTCACATCAACATTACGTTCTTGGCAGATTGTGTTGACTTTAGGGACCGAAAGTGAAGCACTCGTTGAGGGTTCAATTATTATTATTATTTTTTTTGGGTATATATTTGTATAAAGAGAACCAATTAATTAAGGGAAACCTTAAAATATATTGCAGTCGATCGACAAACTTAATACTTGTATTTGGTTTACTAACTTTCCGTTGTCCATTTTTTTTAATAGCTTATGTTAACATTGAATATTGGGATCCTTAGAGAATCTTGCTTGTAATTTTATTTGTTATAGTTCTAGGCACTTTCCAAGTAGTGGACTTATAAGTCTAGATTGACTCTCAATAATTTCATAAGGACATAGCAATAGACAAAATTCATAGAATAACGAGTCAATTTGTTCACATATCAATGAACCATGAGGAAAGTTGAGTGGTCACATTGCAAACAGAAAACGAAATATACAGTGAGATTATATAACAAACTACATTTATCTGATTAGGGAGGATTGGTTTCTAGTTGTTTTAGTCTTTGTGCGGAAGAGCTTTGTTTTTGGTTGGGTGATAAGTCTCCCTGGCTTCTAGATGTTGTGCGGAAGAGCTTTGTTTTTGGTTGGGTGATAAGTCTCCCTGGCTTCTAGATGTTGTGCAGAAGAGCTTTGTTTTTGGTTGGGTGATAAGTCTCCCTGGCTTCTAGATGGTGTTAGGGAGGATTGGTCTCGAGTTGTTTGATTTACTTGTAGTAGGTGTCTGACTTTTCTGATTAGTCATTAGTATGGGAAGTACTTTTTTTTACCACGGGGTTTTATTCCATGTGGTTTTTTTCCAAGAAGATTTTAACGAGATCACCATTAACATGCTTGTTTTTACCATGTAATGTTTCATTTGGGTTGAATAAAATACCATTTTCTCTCCAAAAAAAAGGTCAATTTGTCACATTTCAATCAACCATGAGGAAAGTTGAGTGTTCACATTGGTGTAAAACAAAATTTACAGTGAGATTATATAACAAACTACATTTATCTGGACCAAAACTCTCTATTTCAATCCATAAATGTAGAATTTGAAAACTAGTAGTAGAAAGGGCAAGGACATCCAACTCATAAATTCCATTCAATCCAAAAACCTGGAGTTTGAGTGCTAAAATATGTGCCAAACGGTGACTTGTACTTTCTACTTGTCATATTAAATTATATGGTATTTACAAACCTGCTTCTATTTCTTCCATTTCGTTCTTTCTTATCAGTACCTATAAACCTGTTTATCCATTTAGGAGACGTTTTGTAATGCTTCTCGATATATAAATTATATGCAATATTTGGCCTTATATCCAAAGTAGTTCGATTCCTCGACAGAGAAAGCTGAAGAATCACTATTCAAGAACAAAGTCCTATTTCCCCAAGGTCCTTGGCTCTAAATCCGATCAATTGCCATAACTTAATGGCACCTCAAAAACTCTAAACCTAGTTTTTTCGTAAACCTGTTCTCTCGTTTACTCCATGAACTAGACAAAACGGACGAAATGTTGTAGAAAATAAGCTAAAAGCCTTGTTTGTGCGTGTTTAGGGTCTTCAATGTCACAAACCAAAACATTCCCTTTCAAGTCCGGGACATAAAATTGTCCCATTCAATGTCACGTACCTTTTGACAACGTCGTTGTTGATGGGGATCAAAAGTAAGAAAAGCTTCAAAAGGCTAGAAGAACCCCTAGTCGGCCCATTTCTGTAGTCATGCATGCATGGTCCATAAATTTCTATTAATAATTTAGGACCACATATGAGTTGATCAAGATAATGTATGTGTGCTTGCTCGTCCATTTGCACCCGAGTTTTACTCTCTTCCTTCTCTAGTATCTAATAAACATAAACGACAGAACACAGACAAATTTATTCGACGGGGGATTGCCAGGCACACTATGAACAGTGTTTATAAGAGGTTTTAGAGGCTGTTCCAACAGTATTTCTTCTAGCCATCATCCAACTTGTGTGAATTTCGAAAAATAATGACTGTAACGCATCCAAGTGGCTTAACATGGCTGTTTATGAAGATGAAAAATTACTCAAAATCCCTTAACGGGTCCTTTGCCATTTTAGGCCCAAACAATTATCCTTACGGATAACGAACATCCAAAGAATCTCGTAACCTAACATGATAAGTCCATTGTCAATTATATCAATCAATCATCAGCAAAGATGATGGATGACTCACATTGCCAAGTCAAAGACCAAAGGGAGTGCTAGCAACCTTCTCTTTTGGACATTTTCCATTATCTTCATGACATGTGTCCATTTCTACACTAAAAACAATGTCTAATGTATTAATGACATTGTTTTTAGTGTAGAAATGAACACATGTCATGAAGATAATGGAGAAGGTCTAAAAGAGAAGGTTAGAGAGAAGGTTGCTAACATTTCTCAAGACGAAATTACGTTATTTTTTGTTTTTGTTTTTGTTTTACAAAGCGGCCTTCTAGATTATACAAAGAAGGGATCGAATTCAGGTGCAAGGAACAAACCTAGGGATCGAATTCAGGTGCAAGGAACAAACTTAGGGATCGAATTCAGATGCAAGGAACGGACAACATTGATTGGACACTAGCAAAATGAAAATGAACGAAATCATGCTAATCTTGAAATTAGCTAAGTTATCACTAACATACATGCACCACGTTAGTCAAAAGTGGCGTGTTTCTGTTTGTCCGTCTGCTTTTGAAACAACAAACAACAATTCATGGATAAAAATTTTAAGGAATTAATTTATACAAGCGGGTTCACAATTTTGACTCTTCCCGCCTAACTCTTCTGGCGCTTCACGGATCAAGGAAAAATTTCATCCGCGCCCAAACTACAACGCACGGCGTCGTTTCGCGGTTTCCAGAACACACTAGAAAATCTGATCCTTTCTTTCCACAAACGACGTGGCGCTATCACAGTCATTTGACTCGCACGTGCGCACATTCCTCCTCGTGCGGTGCCGTCCACTCTTCCATTATCCGGAAAAACAAATCATAATCACCATCGTCATTCGATCATGTCCGTCACTTTCCGAGCTCCAGCCACGTGGAGTCCTGATCGCGCTTCGAGCTCCCATCTGACGGCTCTGATTTCATCGCCTCAGACCCTTCCCGATGATTCTCCTCTTCCTCCTCGTCTCTCCGCACGCGCTTCACCCCAATCGATACCCCAAACAGCCTCGGCCTCATCTCCTCCTCCTCCTCCTCTTCCTCTTCCTCCGCCGAAGCCTCCGCCTTAGACCCCTCGCGAACGACGACGTTACCAGACGGCTCAGCCTCCTTCACCGGAGACAGCTCCAGAGGCTTACCCTCATCCAATACACTCCCACCGCCACCGCCGCGGCCCTCCAACTGACCAGAAGCGTAGTTTGTCATCAAAGCCAATATATTGTTACACAAGCCGCGCAGCTGAGTCAGCTCGCGACTTAGTTGCATGTTCTCTTTCCTGAGCCGCTCGTTCTCTTCCAGAACGTCCGACGTCGTGGTGCAGCTCCGGATTCGGCTCAACATCGTAGCCGGAGGCGCCACCGGCGACGAGTTCGACGAGATCACTTGCTCGTCGCCGGAGTTCGACGGAGATACCCCGAGGGCCACCGCAGACACCGTCGCTAACGTCGTTGTAATCGCCGCAGGCGACGCCGACACCGACGGTGAGATTTTCCGGCGCTGAATCTCCCGGAGGAGGCTTTTCTCACCTCTTTTGAAGCAATCGTTCGCGAACTCCCACCGATCCGGCACAACTTTCCGAAATCCCTGCAAGTACAATAGAAATCGATTAGAAAATAGAATATTTACCTGCTTAAGCTTGTTTGGCTGCCGAGAAAGAGGAGGAAAGTGAGGGAAACAGAGCGCGCTTACGTAAGTGTTGAGCTGGCGGACGAAGCTGGAGAAGTTGTTATGCTTGAAATACTTGGGGAGCAAATCTCTGGCGAATTCGGCGGGTCGCCAGACTATGAAGGCCGATCCGTCTTCGCTCCACGAGATCAAATCGTCGACGGACGGATCTTCCACCAGCTGATACGTTTTGGTCAAAAACGGCGTCGGAAGCGTCCTTTGTGAGTCTCCACCTCCTCCAGCGCCGTTAACCGGGCCGGAGTCGCCGTTCTGGTCGGCCTGCAACGACGCCATGGCCTCTAGGCCTTCGGCTTCTCAGATCCGAGCTCTAATAGCAACTGATTTATCAAATAAGTAACTGTTGTTCAATATAACAAACAAATTAAAATCATTTAACGTTTCATTTGGTTGCAGAGAAACCGTGGAGCAATTAAAATAATAAAAAGTATTGAAGAAAGGCAAATTCTGGAGGAATTAATTGATTTAATTTCATGTATGAAATGTCAAGCAGCTTCAGGAAAAAAAAAATTAAAGGAAACGTATGTACCTGGAAAGTGAGGCTTTGGGATGAACAAAGTGTAGGGATTTTCCCACCAACCAAACGGAAAACTGGAAAAGAAAGTTCGTTTCCTACACGAAAGCTAACTCTATCTAGAACAGTGCTTGGTCTGTTGTACCAAGGCCTAACCAGAAGAAGCCGCAGCAGCTCCTCTAGAGAGAGAGAGAGGCGGGGAGAATTTCCCTGCTCTTTTTGTTGTTTCTAGAAGGTTCTGGGATGGGTGGAGTAAATGATAGGAGCGAGACGGAAAAAGGGAATTCGTGGGTTCGAGAAGGAAAGAGAGAAAGTAATTGTATTTTTTTTAAAAAAAGGAAAAGGAGATTGGAAAAGGGCAAAAACTGTGGGGGCCCACAGACAAGAGGGAGTGATTAAACAACGGATAGGAAGGCGCGAGAAGTAGGGGCTAAGAGAGAGAATTAGTAGGTTTTTCTTCTAACGTCTTTTCCAGAAGCTTCTTCCATTCCTTCATTTTCTATTATTTTATTATTATTATTTGCCCAATTTACGTTTTGTCCCCCGTAACTTGTTTAGTTTTTCATGTTGGTCCCTGTTTTCTTTATTTTGACAATTTTCATCCATTGCTTTTGGAAGGTTGGCAATTCTAGTCTAAATTGACAAACGGAAATCATTTAAAAATAATAATTATACAAAAATTATCAATTAACATGCCATAAGTTTACGTAAGTTCTAACTCATTCTTAATTCAATTCCTCCTTAATTAATTCATCTTACTCGATTATGAATTAATAAACATAACATAAATTCAACAGATTGATTGGCGCAAAAAAGTCCTTTATATTCTATGGAGGCAAAACACTCTTTGGTTGTTAGCTGTTTTCTACCTAGTGCTGCTCCTGAGCTTTAATGAAGTTAGGTTTGTGGATGCCTTTGGAGGTAGGGAATATTAATTTGTGGACACCTATTATAGTTTGAAAGGTTGAGCTTTGTATGTATAGCTATATAAAACATAGAACCAGTCCAAAACAGACATATGTAGAAGTTGTTATTGGACTTAATGAATTGACATGTTCTCAAATAAGACTAAACACCTTGTGACAGGTACATTACGAAGATTGCAATGGAAAAATCTGTGAGAAAGGGGGACCCAAATTTATTTTTTATGGGTGTCTTTATGTGACTCTTTGAAATACAAATTATTCTAAGAGCATTCACACAACACAATCAAACATAGACTCCAAAAAAAATAAAAAAATTAAAGGGTCCAAACAAACAATAAGAGATTTCGATGAGCAGCAATACAACATTTACACCAATTACTTTACAATATGATAAATCATTCGGTTTTTTCTATTTTTTTGATACGAGTAATATTAAAGAAGGGAGATTCGAACACAAGACCACGAGTGTAGGAGTAACTGCTCTTAACCACTTGAAGTACAAGTCCTTTTATCACTCAATTTTTTCTAGTTACATTGGAATGAATTTTCATGTATTTTAATCTTAACCATTTTTCCACGAACACTTGGCTAGCCCAAAGAGGTTGTCCAGATTTATAGAAGCTAGCTTTTGAGCGCAACTCTCACACGTGATCTTCCTCTATGTCTATCTCGATCCACATCACCAGCCTTATCTTCAACTGATCCTCATCTCCCAAGATCAGCAGAATGATTTTGACTAGAAATTACTTCAATTTAAAGCATTTCTTAGGGCTTCAGCATGACTCATGAGCAGCATAACAAATGCCTTCAGCTGAATCCCCTATATGGTGAAAGTCCAAAATGATCAAGAAATGGTTTGCTCAAACCCAAGCTGATTGACTTTTCAAGTTGACCTGTAATTTATAACAGAAAGTTAATTGAAATTGATTGTTGGTGTTACTGCCTTGGTAGATCCTAGGAAGCTTTAGTAGAATTCAATGGACAGACAGTGTGACACGTAGCGAATTCTAAAATGAAAGATGTTTTTCTAATGGAAAATGCTAGGGAGACCAATTTTGTGTACCAACTCTCTAATAGAGTGTGGGACCATTGTATTAGTGGGCTCCACTTTTATTAGAGAGTTTGTACAGTTGGTACACAAAGTTGGTCTCCTTAGCATCACTCTTTTCTAATACTTGAGTGTGATAATAATATCGTTATCATGTGTTACTTATTCACGTGTTATACTATATGTCAACCACATAATTAATACATGTATAAAAACATAATGGACATGAGTGGATGCGGTATGACATTCGAAAATCTTTCCCCATTTCACATCCAACTTCCACTTAATTTAAGTAGGACCAGTCCGATGCTGCCACTGAAATGCACAACATATTAGAGGGAGGTATCGTCTCTTTTTTATATGGAATTATTCTGTACAAATATTCATCTTTTTTATGTTTTCCCCCTTTCATTGAAAATTATTGCAGGTTGCCCGGTAAACTTCCTGTTGAAACTTTATTAATTCGTGGGTTCTTCTAGTAGCCCTTTGCCAGCTCTCTCTCTCTCTTGCCACCATTGCTTGGCTGCTTCAAACTACAAACCCGCACGTCTCTGTGCTAAGAAAATTATCACATCCTGAAAACTGGTCAAATTCCTCAGACAATTTGGATACGTTTATTCTAAGAAAATTCCAGACAGCCTAGTTCCAAGACCCAAATAAACATTTCTTGAAGCAAACGCAAGTTTATGCTTCAACTTGTTACACAACATGCATGGCATAATTCTTTTTCGATAGTTATATATACTTGCCAGAAAAGGAATTTATTCCCATGATGTGGCCCAATTACATTTCTTTTAAATGGAAAAGATAAATAAAGGAAAAACACTTTAGTAGATGAACATATCTTAGCAGGACATCAAATAATACAGTTTTATTTCTCAAGGCAGTGGGAGGTAGTCACTTAGACAAACTTCCGTGCGCATTATATACAATTCCATTCAATACTTGGACTGGTAACCTCGTGGATTGTTTACTGCCCACTTCCATTGGTCCCTGCACATCTCTTCTATTCCGTATTTTGCCCTGAAACCGAAGATATCAAATTAGCGAAGAAGAAAAACTATGCAGCGCCTGTCGTCATCTTGAAGGATCATAAAGAATGTTTTGCATTTGCATAAAAGAAGAGATGAAATCTACTTACTTCCACCCGAGTTCCCTTTCAGCTTTCTCTGTTGAAGCATAAACAGCAGTAGCATCTCCCGGCCTCCTTGGGCATAGTTTGATGGGGATTTTCTGGGATATACACAATTGAGAAAAAGTTCAGCAATGAAAAATTGATTGAGAAAAAGAAAGAGATAGTGATTTGAAGGAATCGCACAATCACCTTGCCAGAAGCCTTCTCGAAGCCAGCAACCATTTGAAGCACCGACGTACCTTGTCCAGTTCCCAGGTTGTAGGCAACACATCCTAAGACATTAAATTCTATTTAGAACACCCAAATGCCAAAGAAAATTACCACAAATATTTCTGACATGATAGATTCATCAGAAACATGGCACTCAAGATAATAAGAACAATCACCTAGATTCTCTGTAGTAAAAAGCTTCTGAAGGGCAGCAATATGACCGTCCGCCAAGTCCATAACATGAATGTAGTCTCTGATCTGTGCATAATGAAGAGAAAAATAAAACTGGTAATTGGGAAAGCTTGTGGATTTAATCGATTGCATAAGACTAACAAGAAAGTCGTGTATTAGCAGCATGCTGAAGGATGATTCTGTGAGTATAATATAAAACCATATGCAGTCCAAGCCAAAATAAATTCAACACAGGACTAGTAGCTGGATGTCAAATTGTCAATGAACAAGGGAATTCTTGCCAATCCTACCTAGTCATCTTGAAGAAAAACAATCTTAATGGATTTTACATACCGCAGTACCATCCTTGGTGGGATAATCATGACCATAAACATTAAGCTCAGGCAATCTTCCAACAGCTACTTGCTGTATGTAAGGCATGAGGTTGTTTGGGATGCCTTTGGGATCTTCACCAATTTTCCCACTCTCATGAGCCCCGACAGGGTTGAAGTACCTCAGTAGAATAATTTGCCAGTCTGGGTCTGCTATATGTATATCTCGAGCAATTTCTTCAAGGAAAAGCTAGTAAAATGGAGCAAATCCTATGTTAGAGAAGAAAGAAAGAAAGCTGCATTCCTTTTTACCAAATATACATATATCAGCCATTCCCAGTCAAGTAGGCTATCTAATTTTTAACTTAACATTAATTCAATGTTTTGTGGAAGAAGATATGTTGAATACCTTTGTACGGCCATATGGATTCAAAGCTACAAGGTCAAAATCCTCAACACAAGGAATTTTTGAAGGTTGCCCGTAAACAGTTGCAGATGATGAGAAAACCATCTACACTCACACAACATCATATTCATCATGTTAGTAGGGGGAAACATGGGAACATTTTACAAAATCAATGTCTCAATGTTCAGATGCTCAATTCCTCTATCAAGGTTCAACAGTAAATGAACGCCAGAAGTACTTTAGAAAAGAAGAAAATAAAAAATTTCTTTTCTCTAAATAATGAAGCCAATAATTCAGAACATCAGTATGTTTATAATCCACTTTGTCCTTACTTCTATTTAGTTTTACTGGGGCATAAGAGACAGTGAGAGAAACCAATCGCCAGCACAGGCACATGGGGGAAAGAATGAACATTTAAAACATTGGTCCAAGTTCCATTGGTTTCCATTCTACATGGTTGCCAACATATGGAAAACAAAATAGTAATCCCTGAACCTAATTTGAGGTCCAACTGCAGAAGTCAGAAAAAAGAAGAAGTTGAGAGATCAAACCTTTTTACAATTGTATTTTGTCATGACTTCATAGAGATTAATAGTGCCAACCAAATTATTATCATAATAACGGCGTGGGTGAGCAACACTCTCTCCTACAGCTTTCAGGCCAGCAAAGTGGATCACAGCATCAAATCTGTCTCATTATAATCCAACAGCAAAGTCAAATACTTGAACGTTGTAATTACATACTATGACGTAACTAACAAAATTACTCACTTAGTTTGAGAAAACAGCTTCTCCAAATCTTCCTTATTTCTGAGATCACCCTGCAACGAAAAAAGAAGCATAAGGAATTGAATTAATGAGAATGAGGCCAAAGTGAAAACACAAAACGCAGTGTTAGGCTTTTAAGAAACTAAGAATTTTATTGTAATAATTGGAGACGATTCTAAAGCAACTGAGCCGAGCAAAACTATGTTCAACTTAATTTCAAGAAACGAAGCACAGCATCAGGAATCCAAAATTCCCTTTCACTCTAATTCCCAAAATAAGTAACAGAGCATCAAGAAGTCAAAATTTTCTTTTCCAATTTAAAAATTATCTAGGGAACCAAACAGAGCAGCGTAAAGCCAAAGCAGCAAGTCCACTAAACAAGAAAAAGAACAAAAAGACAAGAAAAAGAAGAAAAAGAGAAGCGGCCATAGCCAATGAACAAGTGAAAGTGAGGATAGCGATATACCAAATGAAAGTGGAGCTTCTGAGAGAGCTTAGGGCCAACCAAGTCCCGAACGCGATCAACAGCTTCAATGACGGAATTGTCAAGATTATCAATAACGGAAACCCTAAACCCTGCTTCGAGAAGCTGAACCACCGTGTGGCTCCCAATAAACCCCGCCCCGCCGGTCACCAGAATCGTCTGCTCCATAGACCCCATGCTTCTTGCCTCCTCCTCACACACTCACCACAAACAAATTCACAGAGAGAGAGCGAATCAAGGAGGGTCGTTTGGGAATTTCGGATAAGCAAGAAAGTCAAGAAGAAATGTGAATTTGAATTGGAATTTATGAGATTATTATACTACATATATATATATAAAAGAAAAAGGGGGAAAATTCAGTTGATTAGGGAATTGGATAAGAATGAATAATTGAATTGCGTGATTGATGATAAACACCGAAAAAAAAACAAAAAAAAAAGATAAAAAAGAGAAAAAAATTGAAAAGGGTGAGAAGTTCAGTTGAGGTGAGTAGCGAGAATATATGGAATCAGTACAGTTTGTTTTGCTTGGCGCGTTTTTAATAGATCTTTCCTTTTCTGTTATGGCCGAGCTGTGACCGTTGCAGTCGCGCGAGTAAACCGCGTTTTGTACTCTCTCCAGTGCCAGTGGTATTCGTAGTTGTTTGCGAGGTCGAGATTTGCGGATTTGAAATGGGTGTGATTAGACTCTGACGTGGTCTATATCCAATTTCTGGTTTTCCAGCGAATTTGGATATTTTTGTTTTCCTTAAATTGCTTTTTCTTTTTTCTTTTTTATTTTGAAAGCGATATTTTTTTTGTAAAGTTTGTAACCAACGAAATTGACATGGTTGGTTGGCGTGCCGAATATCGTATCCTATAAATCTTTTTGGAATATAATGATAATTAATAAATAAATATGGGAATTTTGGCTTTTCCTTTTTAGGAAATGAGGATTAGTAAACATGCCATTAATAAATAAATTGATATGTTTACTAATTCAATTACGGATTTGTAAATATGCCATTAGATTCAAGAACATTTTTTATTTGACAAAGCAATGTTTCAAACTAGTCTAATGTACAGAGAGTGGGATAGAACTCGGATGCAAAAGATGAGCACACTCCCTTAACTAAGTGACCTGAACCACATCTACTTACTTAGAACGGGGGAGAGTTTGAACAACTAAAATGAAAGATATTAACTCCTTTAATGTGAAGCACACACTAAAGCACATCCATTTGGGCAAAAATTTGAACCATGGAAATTTGGCTTCTTTCAAAAGTGTCAAGGTTAACCTATGCACCAACGTTAACGTCTGATGAAGTAGCATATGCAGAGAAAAGTTGGCCACATTTAGCAACACCTGAATCGTTTTCGGCGTCGAATTCACGTTCCAGGCACCTTCCTAGAGATTTAACGGCAGCTGAAGAAGCATCAGGTCTTCTGGAACTTCTCTTTCTTATGATGGAAGGAGTATTTTTGAAACTCAATGCCAAGTTCTTCAGTCTCGACCCGGGACTGCTGCCACTGCTGAGATTCACATTAACATTCTGCGCACGGCTTTGGGGTGTAGAGTAGCAGGATGGACTCTCAAGGGGGGAGGACCTGGTAGAAGCAGATGCACCCACAAAAACCGATGAAGAGGCTGATAAAGGGCTGTGTTTGGAAGATCCACTTGTGATTAGATTTGTCAAACTATTTGCTCCTCTATCTGATGATCTGCATTTCTGCACTTTGACAGGTTTCCATTCTGAACAAAGTTCATGTCTATAAGAACATCCAAGAGTCAACTCTGTAGAGCAAGCGCTATCACTAATCTCCAACCCTGTTCTCTGATTGAGTGAGGCCAGTCTATCAGAAATCTGTCCGGCTGGGTTAATCTCGACAAGGCCCGATCTTAATTCACCGTTCCAGACATCAGGATGCATATCCACATCACAACCATTAGGTGAGTATGAATCTAATTTTCTCTTCAGTGTGCAGTTCCAGTGATTTTTAATTGCATTGTCAGTCCTGCCAATTTCAATACAAATGAGATGAGTGAGTGCATTCAACAGAAGGAGCCAATCTCCCCATTTGAATTGTGTTAATAAACATAAATTACACAATCATTAATGATTTATCTATGTTCATAGTAAACTGTATCTTCATCAGCAAATAGTACACAAATAGTGCATGTCTAAAATCCAAATTTTGACCAATTTAATATATTAATCCTTATCCAAGAGATAAACAATCCAGAATTTTACCTCATTTGCACCACATACAATCACAGGAAAAAACCATGTACATATATTTTCAAGTTCCCAAAATATGTTGGTCAGTCTTCAATTAATGAATTCATCATATACAAAAAAATACAAAATCATACTTTCATCCCATCAGCTTTCAGTTATTGCATACCTTCCAGGTAGAAACCTTGCTATTTCTGCCCACTTGTTACCAAAGAGTTGGTGGTAGTAAGTAAGAACCCACTCCTCTTCTTCTGTCCATGCATTTCTATTTATAGCCGGGCATAAGTGATTGTACCACCTGAAAGTAATTATTAACTTCATTATTGTCTAGTCTATAATCTGCATAGCTAACTATTACAAAACACAAAGGATGTTAACCATAGATTTGCAGAACATATGTTGATTGAATGGTTCTTGATGCCAAAAGTTTGATGCACTGACTAGAAATCGTTGCTGCCTACCTTTCTCGGCATTGCTTGCCCATTCGACCTGGTAAGAACTTTGCAATAACAGACCATCTTTTAGCACCATGACTCTCAACTTGTTTGATTATGCAGTCGTCTTCCTGAAATCCAGATAAAGGAACAAATAAACCATGATCACATATCAGTTTAGCATAAAGTAAAAGCATGATTTCCCCATTGTTATAAAAGCATGCAAGAGTGTTTTGTTTGCACCTCCTTTGTCCAGGGTCCCTTCACAATTTCAGGATTTAGAACCTTTTGCCAGCGCTGCAGGCACTGAACATCTGTGCGCCCAGGGAGACATGCAGCTGCAGGACATAAGGAAACAATCAATCACAAACTTTGCATCAGGCAACTTTCATAAAACTAAAAGCACACTTTTGAAAACCAACAGAAAGACAGTGGCATGCCCACCTATTTCCTTCCAATTACTCCTGTTAAACTTTCTGACCAGCTCTCCTAAAAGATCGTCCTGCCATAACAAGAAGTTAATTGATTAATAAGGTGATTAATTTCTGAGCAGCTGAGGAGACTAAAATAAAGCCTCCACTTAGACTAAACCAACATTATAAATATAAGAACTTCAGTATTTCCTTCTTCATTAACAGTGAATCTAAAACTTACATGCTAAACTGGCATTACTGAACTACCAAACTAAGGAATTTTCAGTACTGACCTCTTCCTCTGTCCAGCATTTCACTGACCGTCTCATCGGACCAGTGGCTCTCCTAGAACAGCAAAGCAGACCATTCATCACAGTAAAATATCAAATTAAGCATTTAGCCATAACCAGAAAACCGATGACCAAAGAAAAAATTAACTCAAATGGCGATAAGGCATAACCAAGTAATATGAGGAAAAAAGTTAATTGAAATCATAAATATGCCCCCTTCATGTAAAAAGTTAATTGAAGCAACATACCGAGTAGCAGAGCTTGGCTTGGAAGCAGGGGAGTCAAAACAGCCTTCAGTTTCATATAATGCTTGCAAAAGGAAACCCATTTTCTCATGTGGATCCACAACCACCTCCTGCAGCTGCTCCTTTTTCACTTTCGCCATGATCTCTTAGAAAAATCAGTTTTCCTCAACCTTGAACATATCACAAGCAGAAAACAAGCCCTAAATCAGTTAAAGTTAAATTTTTGATCGTACTAGAAAATTCAACATTCTGTTTGGTTCCTGAGAAAACAAACTAATTGAAGGAAAACTAAAAGCGCCAATTGATCTCTCAATTGCATCAAAACCAGTAATTTGAGTGGGTATAATGAAAAAGCGACAATTTTTTCTCATATTTTCCCACATTTTCTCACCAACCAAACAGAGCAGCAGAAATTCAACGAATTGAAAAATGAACCATCACCAATTACACAATGAATCACATAATTGAACCAAAGCAAACACAAAAATAAGGATAATGCAAGAAACTTAAAACCACAAAATTAAAATCCGAACCTTGAAAAAGAAAGCTTAGAGGGTTTCTGAGTGTGCGAGAATCTAACCGCCAAAATTACAGAAAGCAGAAAGAATACCGAGCTCGTTTTAAGTAAGGGCAGTGTGAAATGCGAAGGGCAGGACTTTTGGCGGGAAAGTTGGGAGCTTCTGATTCTGAGCGAGTAGAAGCGAAAGCGGTTTTTGTTTGTTTTCTCAGTGGTCAACTCTCTTTTCTGAGAGAGAAAAGTCAGAAATGATTGAGTGAAGGAGAGAGAGAGGATTTGTGGTTGTATTTATTTAAGCGTTTTGGAGAAGTAGCTTACGCTGGAAGCTAAGCTTTGGTGTTGTATTTGAAGCGTTTTCAAGAAGTAGATTGCGTTGGAAGTTTGATCAACCAACGGACGGTGATCCAACGGCGGTTGTTTCATCGCGTTTTGGAGGGTAGGAAACGTTTGAATTCGTTAATTGGATATGGGCTTGTAGGTGGAGACCATTTGGGCCCAATACAATCGTGATGTTCCTTTAATTAAAATCTCTAGATTAATAGCCTATATATGGCTTTGCCCCTTTAATTAATCCTGCCATAGTTTAACTTATTTTTACTAACTTTAAAGCATGCCATTTGTCAGATTCGAAAGCACATTATAATTATTATTTTTTATTCATCTGCCGCTCCGAGGCACCGTGTCGGATTCTCACAATAGTGAGTGTTGTTTGTGAGGTCAAGTTAATGATGATAAGGCCTGAAATATAACGTGAAGAATGATTTTGGTGCCAAATTCAGGTGGCTAGGTTTGCTTTTGATCACCGAGTACATGGCTTCATCGATCACGTCAAGCCAAAACTCATCTTATAAACATGTAAATAGCCACATATAGGAACATCATATCTCTCTCAAATTTTTCATACCAAATGTCAAACACGTAATAACACCTCCTGTAAGATAAATATATTGTCTTAATACATGAAATGTGGTATTCTAATCACATAAGGATATGATAGTTCACTTTGCCTTGAATTCATTGCTAAAATAATTTAAATATCTCAAAAACACCTATATTGCTCAAAAGGAGAGTTGGACACTCAATGATCTTATTTCTATCCGTGTTCAACAAGAGCATAATAATATAAGGGAAAGAGGTGCTAAAACAATCAACATGGTGCAAACCAAACAGTACAAAGAGAACAAATACAAAGCTATTGCTACTGGAAAAGAAAAGGAAAAAGAAAGGGACAGTTTGAAGGCTCTAAAACCATTTGGAATCAAGTGTTTGTTCTGGAAAAAGTATGGACATATGAAGAAAGACTGTAGGAGGTACAAGAAAGACTGAGGCGCGGCGTTGTGGAAGCAAAACACATTTAATTCGCTCAAAGCATAGCCCGTGCAGCTCAAAATCCCTTTCAAATCATGGTCAGCCTTCTCCCATCTTCATGATATTCATGACTCTCATAACTTCGCGAGAGGTTCACCATCAAGTGTCGTCTCCCATGGGCACCATGCCTCATAGTTAGACAACGAGTCACACAACCTTGTGACAGTACACTCACTCTGCATCCGGCAACGAACTCTCGACGCCCATATATCAAGCGTTGCATAAGACACGTCAGCTGCATCGATCACGTCGCATACCAAACTCGTGGCTCGCTCATGTCTAAGTCAAGACATAGTGATCCAACTCGCCATCGATTTACCCACACTTCTGTCGGTCATTCCATTAGCATCCAAGATAGCCCACATCCTCAAGTTGCACATGCAAGTTGTCACACTCGCATGTCGCCCAAGTCTTGGCGACATATGTATTATGAATGTCTCACATAATTATCTATGCATTGCATGGAGTCGCAACCCAAGCGTACCGACATCCGAATGTCTTCTTTCTACATTGGACAAGGCCGAACCCAAGCCAAGTCCATCAAGTATTGTCAAACGCTTCGCTAGCCAACGACATAACGAATGTCATTCACTGACCTCACTCTTTACAATGATGCGCAATACGAATGGCCCCACGTGTTCGTATTGTCCTTTGAAATTCCTTTTCCTCAGAGACATCGATTGTCCTTCAACAATCTCATGCATGCCCTTATGATTACTTCCAAAGTCATAAAGATGCTTGCTTAGTGCCACAAGAGTGTAAGCACCAGGGATGGTGGAGAGCATGACACCATGTCACCCCATATATAGCATTTTATGCATTTAGCCTTCTGTCAGGAGGAAACATCACCTATGCACGATGAGTCATAATTAGACATAACTAATTCATACGAACTCTGAATGGCGAATTATCAGTTACGTTGGATGCGTTTCAACATCATGAATGTCCCATTATTTTTAGCTTCCTCAGATTCCTCCCAAACCTTCGGAAATACCCAAAATACTCTTCACATGTGCAACCCGACAAACACAAACCATTCTAGCTCTTAAGCCCTCGCCCTTCCTCACCTAGACTACCTCATAAGCACATAGATGTCCCAATGGAGTCACAATAGCACCCTCTTATGTGCGGTCCGTGACACTTGGCACAAAGCCTAACAAAGCCAAATCCAAAAAAGAAGAAGCACGAGATGAACAAGAGGACCAAGCTTACAAACACCCATCTTTTGGAGCTATTTTCCAGACCCTAAAAAGTTAGGTGAAGCTGCTATGTGAAAGGTCTGCAAGATTTAATGGATGTATGCAGATTATACAGAACATATTAGAAGACTGATAAGATAGCCCAAAAAAAGTACTTGAAATATCCGCTATGTTTTTGGCCCTGAAATGCCCGTTTGAGGATTGAATTTGTTCTTATCAAATGTTATGCTATGGGAACCTGCAATTTCTGCTCATGCGTTTCAGCATTCAATTTCAGACAGCCAAAAGACTGGAATTTTTTTTTTTTTTTTTTGGGGAGATATGATATATGATGACATTCAACAGAAAAATGTCCATTAGACAAGCTTCCTAAACAAACTCAGCCTCCTTCATCAGCTTCCACTAATCAAAGCCGAAGAGCTAATGAACTATATCTTGTAACAAAAATTAAAGTTGGAAGTTTTATGGCACATTACTAGTTTGGTCTAGCTGCCCTTAATCTCCACTAAAAAAGAAGTTGGAAGTTTTAAGAGGCATCAACCATACCTTCACTCAACACATTTTATTTCTATTTAATTTGTATTCTTTATGTTTTTTTTTTCTATTTTTATGATTGTGAAGTCCAATATCACACTGAACTTATGTTAAGAAAATGTGAATTCGTATTTACACAATAGGGTATTTTGGTAAATGTGGATAACTAAGCGCCAATTTAAAACACACTATTTAAAAATTTGGATTTTTTTCCTTGTCCACCCATTTTATACTAGAGGAGATCGTCCCCCTTATTTTGATCGATAAGTAAGGACCCTCAACTATGTCTCTTTGTCCAGGCACGGACTCGGGATTAAAAAATGACTAGGGTCAATTTTTTCAATCGAAATGTTTTTATTGAAATTTTGATAGTCTATTTTGTTTTTATGATAATTCCCAAATTGTATATAACAAGCATATCAACAAATAAATTAGGTACTAATAACTTAATAACATAAATTTCATTAAAAAAAAATTGCTCTAGACCTTGGAAAATTACTATTATTTTGGAGAATATTCATTTGCTGAGCCGATATTGTGAGATCATTCTTGGATGTTTTAGGTGGCTATGTTTGTAAAGGAGCGCGTAGCTTTTTTGGTGTCTTTTTCTGATTTTTAATTAATTATTTAAATTTTTTTAAAGATAAACAACAACAAATGCAAGTAAGACATGTGGCGGTCTCATAGGGCGACACGTTTCAGATATACTGAAGATGCGCCTGTCAAAAGCTCATATGTATCAATCACTTTAATTTAATATGAATTTTTCTAAAATTTAACTTCTAAAATTCACAACAAAAATGTTTTTTGATTAATTGTTTTTTGAATTTTTCTAATTTTGAATTAATTGTTTTTTTAATTTTTTAAGATAAACAACATAAATGTAAGGAAGAGGACATGTGGTGGTGTCGTTGGCAATGGTGGATTTAAGAATTCTTCAAGGAAGGAGCAATATTCGAATGAGGATTTAATTTTTTTAAAACTATAACGGAATAAAATTAAAACATATAAGGATCTTATGTCTATAGTCTATATGTTATATCTATTAATATGAATAAAATGCATATAACATCATCAATTAATCTAACAAAAATTATTATTAATTAATTTAATAAAAATGCATATCAAATTATCAATTAAATAAACAAATCATAATTGATCATACCTAGTCGTGAGCCGCGTACCCTCTTTCTCCTTGAGTTTGCTATCGATTATACAAATACATAGAGTGCCAAATCAGAAAAATAAAATAAAAGACATTATAAAAATAAAAACCATAAGGAAAAAAAAAACAAAAGAGAAAAAAAAAACCAAAAGAGATAAAATATGAATACATAGTTTGCTACCGATTTGGACTGTTGGCTGGTGCAAGAGCCTCAATGCAAGGAGGCTTCTTTAATTCAATTGATATTGCAATTTGGACTCCGCTTTGTATTAATAGTAAATTGAGCTTAGACCCATAAAATTCATTTTAAATCACCTACAACCCTTCTCTTTATTTTTCTATTTAAAATACCCAATTTTTTCAAATAATACCCGATGACTAGGATCCAACTAAGCAAGTTACCTAATATAACTTAAAATTTGATTTATTGTATTTTTGGATTCCAAAACTACCCATATTTATAAGTTAATGTGTTATGGGGGTGTGTAACTAATGACACATGTTGAATTTGGAAAGATCTCCATACGGTTGTAATGGATGTAGGAATTAATTTAGAAACTTATTTGAAATTAAATATTAAATTCAACATTAATGGATTAATAATCTATAGGTGATTAACATTTCAGTTTATTAAATATAAAAATTATGTTGTTTTCCTTTTATGAATTATAGGACTAGTAATCTATTTATTATAGTTTTATGAATAATAGTGTACATTCTAATTATGTTGAAAAAGAATTTGATAATCTATTTATTGTTTGTTTTTTGAAAAACATTTTTTTTAAATGAACCTATTTTTTCTCTAAATAAAGCACCTATTACTTGTTTTATGAAAAATAATTTGATAATCTTTTTATTGTTTGTTTTATGAGAACAATTTTTTTTTAAATGAACTTATTTTTTCTCTCCAAATAATGTACCTTTTTTTTTTCTTCTCTAACAATGTACCTAGTAAAACAATTTACCTAGTATAATGAACCTATTTTCAATTATACAACGTACCTATTTTCTATAATTTACCTAGTATAATGAACTTGTTTTCAATTGAAAAAATGTGCATAAATTTCAATTATACAAGGTACCTATTTTCTATAAATTATTGTGTACCTATTTTTAATTTATAAAAAATGTACGGAATTTCAATTACAAAGTAACTGACCTAGTTTTTTTAAATTTTGTTTGGTAAATAATATACCTATATTTTTATAGGTATATATTTAGATTTATATTTTTCATATGTACATTATTGGATATGTAATTTACATTTTTTTTTGGTTTGCAATTTTAGGGGGCGATATGTTAGAGGGAATGGCAACCAAAAGAAATAGGGTGATTGATATGCTATTAAGAAGGAGTTTTAATTACAATTATGGAAGTTAATGAAATGTTTGGAATAAATTATAAATAAAATATGAAGCCTGATGGCAACGATGTAAAAACATAGGAATATTATGACCTCTTTTATCTTACTGGTCATTTAAGTTTGAAATTGGGTTTTACACATAGATTTATAGAATGATGGGTATATGTCTAGGAAATAGAAATTGTAGGGACCTATATTGGACAAGCTAGTAGCAAGTTCTACGGTGAAGGTTTTACAAAGGGATAAACTTACAAAACCAAGTCGTATTAAGGAAGGTTCTCCCCTTTGTATTAATGGCAGCAAGTCGTAATAAAAACCATAGGGCAGGTTTCATCTTTCTTTATTTTTTGTTTTTTTGTTTTTTTCCTCTTGTCCAAAACGACGTCGTTTTGGCCAGGGACTTACAAAAAAAAAAAAGTATGCTCGCTGCGCGCAGCAGTCCAGCAACACAGGCACAACAAACAGAAAAGAGTTTCACTTTGGCATTTCAACTTGAAGACGCAATTTATGCTTGTACTACGCTTTCTTTTGATTATGAAAAGTAGGAAATACCACAATTGAAGACGCAAATTATGCGATTAATGTCCTTACCAAGGAACATTATTAAATTGAGTGATGACTTGAATTTTCAATCTATTGCGTGCTAGCCAGGCACAATCAAAATGACTGTTGTAGAATACGGTATTCACCTTCGGAGAAGTACGTAAATCACATTATACTAGAGTTGCTAATTGTCCGTAATTTTTGGACAACTAAGGTTACAATTGATGATCCTTCTAGTCCAGAAGTTCTGGAGCTCAGAAAATGTCTAAGGTTGCTCTGTTCATCAGAAAATAAAAAGACCTGTATAGACGTATTCAGGCTTAACACAAGCTATCTGCCGCAAGAAAAGGAAATAGTCTACAAAAGCAAACTTTATTTACAGCATGTCCACATTTATAGTTCAGACATTATTACACTCACAAAGTTCAACCATGCAATGGTTCCCCTTACATTATGCAGGACTCTCTCTGACAAAAAAGAAACATCTTGAGCCATGAGGTCAAGGATTGACTTGTCGAGATGTTTATGTTCGACAACGAAGCCTGGAGATTCAGAGTCCTCTTTAAGGAGGCAGTGAGATATATTCAGCACTTCTAGATGTTCCATTTTGTCCAAAATAAAAAACAAAGCTTCCTTGTGCACCATTATGCTCTGAAGACTTAAAAGACCTTAAGTTTTGATGTATAGGCAGGCAGCATGGCCTTTGCAAAATCTATGTCAAAAGGGAACCTAACTTTAAGCTCAGATAAGTTCTTGCAATGAGTACCAATAACCTTAATGAATTCAGCGCAAAAATAAAGACAAGGAACAGCCAATGACACAAGCTCTTTCCAATTAATTCTTGATATCTTGTTCAAATCCACCCACTGCTATGACATTCCAGGCTGGAAGAACAAGTTGTTTGAGGTTAGGACGTCTGCAGGGAAAGAGAGTGTCAGCATTAGCCCCTGATTCAGCATGATCAGACAATTTCTGTTTCAATCGAACACCAATTAGTACACTTTTGGAAGTGAAATTTAGACATTTGGGCTGCACAAATCAAGTGTATATTACTCGTGAATGCATGGAAATGGAAATCAAATTAGACATTTGGGCTGCTAAAAAATTTACTCATTCTTTCCAAAAATATCATTGTTTTTACTACAAACAATAATAATTGACATTCACATATATATGATATGATTTGCCCAAATTCCCAAACTCAATTAAAAACTGCCATTAACTTCTGAAGCCAACATTTTTATGAGTTGCTCTACTTTTTTACACTGAAGAGGATATAAGAAAGAGAAAATGCAGCTTCATATTATAATTAGAATGTATACAATACGGATAGAATGTAATGAGGCATACATCTGCTTCACAAATGTCACTATATAGCATGATGCTACCTAAAGAAACCATTGTATATGGCAATAACATGCGATAAAGGTGTGCTTCTACAGCCATTTCAACGACGACCAGTGCTAGACCAGGCAGGCATTCACCTTGAGACAACTTTCATGTGAAACAACTTCTTGAACTAGGTGAACCTGTTTTACACACTTTAAATGAGAATGAAGGTCCTTGACTTCCTTATCTTCCTATCCCAGCCAGTCAAATCACCAGGTTGCTTATCCATGTTCCAAATGTATGCTACTTTCGTATTCTTATGCCAGGTATATCTCTCAAGCCCATCTTCAATGCTGTCTTTCTAAAGAGAGAAGGAGGTTTTTGCAAACGGATTGATTGACAAAATTGGTTGGCTTGCTCAACAAGTGTGGTTTTATCCCTGCCAATTTCCCTGTTCGAGTTATACTACCCAAGCCAAGCATGAAAGCCTGCTTCTTTGACACTACCGTCAATCTTGGCTAATGAATCTTCAATCTGCAAGAATAAGCGAAAACCCAGCATTACAAATAAGAAACCTGCACATGATTGTATTTCAAACTAACTGATACAAACAAGATAATGAAAACCTAGAAGCTACTAGCAGATATCCTAAATACTAATAAAACAAAAATGGGAAATTTTAATGAACAAAACCTAGTTCATCACTAGGATTGGGGTACTGACTGCCATGTCCCAAGCGTGATCTGAAATTCCAAGAAATGTATTCCCTGACGTCTGTTGCAAGGTATTGTGCCAAGCGTTTTGTACGGGTCTTTTATGATCCATCTTGCTCACCTAAATAGATGTGTAGTTAACATGATCCTCTTAAGGACAAGTAATACATATGTTGATGATTGTGCTTCTAAAGCACTCCAATCTCTTGACATATGTAGGGTGTCATTCATTGCACTTGTAAACTCAAGGATGACTTTGCCAGTCATCAACTTGGCAACCATTGATTATTGTTAATTTTCTATGGTTATGCTAGCATTACCATTCTATTTAGGGCATGTTTACGTATCAGTAATGGGTATGGGAGGAAAGGGAATGATTTCCATTCTTGACTTCCCCTGCGTTTACTTGCAATCAGGAATGAAAAAATATGTGGACCCCACCTCAAAATCCGTAATCAAATCCCCTCAAAACCAGGAATCAGATCAACTAGCTGGGGGTAGTCGATGTGATTCCCATTACTTGTTTTCCTTCATACCTTCCAAAAATACCCTTACCACTTTACCATAATTCCAAAACACCCCAAACCCTAGAAAACATAAAAACTCACGCCAAGAAGTTCCAAGACGCTCAAACTTCTTTTTTCACGTTTGTGTTGCAGACGCTAAAGCCTCCTAGAAGCAGCAACAACGCTTTGTGCCATGTAATAACTTTTTCACCTTCCCATGTATTTGAACTAGTTAATGTTGAGAAAAGAAACATATTTTGCCCATGTTCCTTGTATTTCTAATTCATTCTTTTGTGTCACACAAATCATATATATATGCAAGATCATGTATCATAGGGCACAAATTTTTTCACATATGTGAAACTCTTTGTGCATGTCTATAGCAAATACAAAACAAAAACATCAATCTTCTGATCAACAATTTGCCTCTAGAGTCAACAAAAGCTCCATGATCAACAGTTTGCCTCTAGAGTAAAAAAAGTAAGTATGAAAACATCCCAACATATGCTCCTTCATGGATGAGATAAAGAGAGAGAGAGAGAGAGAGAGAGAGAAAGATGGGACGAAGAGGACGAACCCTTGGGTTGCTGTACATGCTCCTTCAGTAATATGTAAAAATATAATTAATATGTGCAGGGCATGTTAGTAATCCAGTTAGTTTAGATTATGATTCATGAGAATTAGTAAACAATAACAATGGGAATCAACCCCATTCCTGTGTTGTTTTCATGTGGTTAGTAAACAGCTTAATGGGAATGATTCTTCTCATACCCATTCATTAGTTCCCGATTCCTAAATTTACTGATTCCTTACTTTCTTCATTCATGATAAGTAAACATGCTCTTAATTATTTAAACAACACCAACCCTAATACACCCACTTTCTCTCAATTTGAATTCTTCTCGTTAGAATGTTTGAGTTGGGTATGGGTTAAATCCATTTAAATGATATAACTATGAATTAGTTATGTATTACAGTCTAATCTACTGAAATTCATCTCGTCTAATGTGTATCTTAATCACCAATATTGATCTAACGGCTCTCAAGATTTTCATTTTTTCTTTAATGACACACTTATTAATTCATAATTCCTATTGGCTTATATTTTTATAGGATTATATTTATCTTTTTAACATTAAATTTCTCATTTTGTAGAGCATTTTCAATATTCTTAGCAAGATTCCTAGATAGTAGAGATAGTGAGACAAGAGAAGATAAGAGAGTATGATAAAGGTTAATTATATAGAAATTGGGTGATTAAGTATTTCAGTTGGATAAAAAAAGAAAACTAATTGGGTGAGATTACCGTAAGGTCTTTAATCTCAAAGTCCATTCTTAAAGGTATTTTGACATTATCAAAAGGGTAATTTTGACATTATCAAAAGACTTCCCATTTTCAAAAAATTTGAACGCCAAAGTCGCCTTTGATTGAAGAATATTTGTGGTGCATTCCTGATTTCGTAAATAATTGACGATATGGTAAAAGCGTCTCTTGACTTATAGACCAGTGATCTAGTAAAGTCTAGCCTAGTGGAAAATGATATTAACTTGTAGACTAGTTGTCTGATGTTCGAATACCATGTCATCTTGATATTGTGTGTGTATGTGAGACCCCTCCCATTCCATGTAGTTTAGACTATATCACTTGTACTTAAAACAAGACTTATTCTTGTAAAAATAATTAAGCAACTTAATTTTCACGAGACACAGAATTATAAACAATAAATGGAAATTGTATTTCTTCATGGGGTATTGAACGGGCTGGTTGCAATAGAAATAGTCACGCATGCACAAAGGGCTTCGGATTGGAAGAGAATTTTTTATTATTATAAAGTGCCATGAAAACCTTCATCAACATAAAAGATGCGCTTGACACGGTCCTTTTAACCTAGATTCGCCTAAAACTTGTCCTAAAAGAATTAAGGCTTATTTATGTATATGTCCATGTGCTTTCAAACGAGTCTCAGATTAACACATGTGCTTTGAAGTGTCTCAATATACCACACATGCTATCATTAAGTGTCACACGTAAGCGATTCCGTCAGATTTGAGAGAAGTTCCGTTAGTGTATATGGCCCCCACTTTTTTTTCTGTTAAAAATAAGGGCAAAATTGTATTTTTGTATTATTTTTTTAAAAAAACTTTGTTTCTCTCTCTCTCTCTCTCTCCTTTCCCCTGCGACCCCTCGTAACCTAGCCCCTATTGCCCTGCAGCATCTCCCCTACTATCCATGGCTGCCACACTTAACCCCACCCTCCACCCCTTCTCTCTTCTCTTCTCTTCTCTTCTCTCTCTCTCTCTCTCTCTCTCTCTCTCTCTCTCTCTCTCTCTCTTTATCCATGGTTATATTAACAAATCTACAAATAAATGAAAAAAAATCCGTACAGCTACTGCAATTAAACTTGCAAACTAGGTTTTTATGGGTCTAGGTTCGTGTGGTTGTAGGGGGAAGGTGTTACGACCTGACTCCCCTATCACGATATTGTCCAATATGGGCCTCCGCCCTCACGATTTTGTTTCTGGGAACTCACGAGCAACTTCCCAGTGGGTCACCCATCCTAAGATTGCTGTAGCCCCAACTTGCTTAACTTCGGAGTTCCAAGGTATCCGAAGCCAGTGAACTCCCAAAAGGTCTCATGTTAGGAAGAGAAGTGCCCACACATATAAGGCACTTCACATTTTCCTCCCCGAGCGATGTGATATTGCTCACCATTCTTGCTTCCCCAAGACACGGGTCTTACAATCCATCCCCCTTGCAGCTCAGCTTCCTCGCTGGCACACTTTCGGTCGGGGTCCAACTCTGATACCATTATGTCAGGACCCGACTCCCCTAGCACGATATTGTCTGCTTTGGGCCCCCGCCCTCACAGTTTTGTTTCTGGGAACTCACGAGCAACTTCTCAGTGGGTCACCCATCTTAGGATTGCTCTATCCCCAACTCACGTAATTTCGGATTTCAAAGGAATCTGAAGTCAGTAAGCTCCTAAGAGGCCTCGTGCTAGGAAGAGAAGTGCTCACATATATAAGGCACTTCACCTTTCCCTCCTCGAGCAATGTGGGATTGCTCACTGTTCTTGCTTCCCTAAGACACGGGTTTTACAGAAGGAGAGGGAGAGAAAGAGAGAGAGAGAGAGAGAGAGAGAGAAAAAAACATAGTTTTTAAAAAAAAAAAAACTATTTTGTCTTTGTATTTAACAGAAAATAAGTGGGGGCCGCATATACTAACCGAACTTCTCTTAAATCTGACGGAATCGTTTACGTGAGACACTAGGGGTGTATTCAATTCAGATTTTAAATGATTTTAAAAGAGTTATAAAGTTGATGGAGTTTAATTGAATTTAATTGAGTTTAACTGAATTCTACAAACTCCACATAGATTTTGACTGAATTCGTATATAGATTTTAAATGAGTTTGTTAGAGTTTTATTACTGATTTTAATGGTTATAGCACTCAAAAAACAAAGAATTTAGGGCTGATGATGGTGGTGGTGATGGTGATTTGTGGGTGATGGTGAAGGAGGTAGTGGTGGTGGCCGTGGCAGCGGGGGTGGTAGTGGTGATGGCGATGGGAGTGAGGTGGTGGAGGTGGTAGCAGTGATAGCGGCGACGACGGCAACGATGATGACTGTGGTGGTGGTGGTGGTGGTGGTGGCGGTGGCGACAACGACGTTGATAGCCATGATAAGACGGCGGTGGTAGAAGTGGTGAAATCATATCTTGAAAATAAAAATAATATATCTATCAAAATCTTTAAGGGGAAGCTAAGATTTTTCATGGCCTAAAATTAGCTTATAATCAAACGAAATCCATCACTTTTTGTATTTCCTTTAAAATCAATGAGTTTTTGAATACACCCAAACTTTGTTTAACTTCTACAAGTCATAATTGAATACACCTAGATTTCGATGTATTTCTTTTAAAATCTTAATTGAATACACTCCCTTTAATAAAAGCATGGGTGATATATTAAAACACTTCAAAGCACATATGGTAATATGAAACTCATTTAAAAGCACATATGACATATACATAAATAAACCAAGAATTAATAATGAGAGAAGTGTTTGATGAAATACGATAGACCGAAAAGAAAAGGCTAGGCAACGCGTGCCCATTTGATTAAATTTGCGCAAGTCCGATACGAGCTAGAATTTCTCTTATCTTTATATTGAGACTTTTGTCAATGTTGATCAGTGGTTATCTACAATAACTAATAATTATAGAGGAGAGGACATTGTGGTTGTGGACAGTGAATGGGGGCCGAAATTATAAACGCTTTATCACTAAACTATAAAGTTTCCAACACAAAAAACCAACACCATTGGGCATGCGATCATAAGGGCAAGCGATAGAACAATATACTGGAATATCTTCCTTGCACAAAAAAGAAAAATGTGCAACATAATATAACACATGAGAAAGTGCAAGTCTCTTTGATATGCCGTATATGAACCGCAAGTGCAAGTCTAATGGTGAGAATTTTCTTGGCTCTTTGAGACTTGCTATTGCTAGTTGGATAATTCCCACCGATACTGCCTGCTTAGTGCTCCTTAATTTAGTCAGGTCAATTAATTAACAACTGGCCTATCCCTTAATTATGTGGTGGAAACTGGAAAGAGTTGGTAGATAGAGCTGTACGTTCATATAGCCAGCCCAAGTATACTCCAACTCTAAAACTAAGCTCACCAAACTAATTAATGGGGTGAGTGGATCCTAAAGCTGGCTGACTAAATTCATCAACTTGTACAAGTCGAAGTAAACCACACCATGTCGAAACTTGGATTTCTTTGATATTTCCCTTGTTGATGGCTTCAATGTCCCTGTGGTCTTTAGCCCCACGTCTAATGGGTGCACCAAGGGCATCAGATGTACGGCTGATATTAATGGTGTTTAAACCAATTTATTCCCTTAATAATTTCCTAGGTCAAATGATTTCCTTCTATTTGGGGATTATTTGATTTAGAGATTTATTCAATTAATTGACCTAATTGGGAGTTACCAAACCTAATTGGGAGTTACCTAAACTAATTGGGAGGTTATTTTATTCTTGCCTTAATTAGGGATTTGATTTAAATCCCTAATCACACCAACCTCACTAAATCACACCAACCTCACCAACCTCACCAAATCAGGAAGAATAATTCCTTTCCATCTATGGAATTATTCTTCTAAAACCCTAGCCTCGGAGGCCCTCTATAAATAGATGGCTACGCACAAGGGTGAAGGTACGTCTAAATTTCTCTTTGAAACTTTGCAGAAGTTCCCTCTCACAAACCCTAGCCACCATAATTCTTCCTCTCTCAAACACGGCTCCGCCCACCTGGTTCACACCATACACATAACTCCGTACCCTTTTCGTTAGCTATTGTTTTCCTCCAAACACTTGAACTAACTTAGGCATCGGAGGGCATTTGGCCAACACCCCCCGGGTGTGGTCATCTTATTCCAATCTATTTTGCAGGGAGAAAGAGACGACGAAGAAGAAAGGGGAATCAATCGATCGAATATTCTCATGAGACGAAATTTGCTCCCACAAATGGGCAGTGTCCTAACCAACTGAGGGCTCAAGGAAGATGCAACAATCCCTGCACTGTGTTCAAAACTGATCAATATTGCTGCAATTCTAGGAGATGACTTTGTCTAGGTTTTTTATGAATCGGTGCCCGAGTGCTTATATCTACCCGAAGGATGATCCAATGAGCACATTTACATGCCCTGGTGGGACCAACTATAGGGTTGTGTGTCTGCCCATGAAGCTGATATATCTTATAGTTTATAATATCTATAGAATAAGTTTGTGATGAAATAAAATTATGGTCTGAGGGCTTCGTCATCAGCACATGTAATGGTGTGCATTATGTAGCACAAAGTACTTGTTTTCTTATATTTGAGTTCAGTCATCATAATTAACATAAAATATGAATGTATCCTGCTTTGGATTCATAATATTTTTCTTAATACTTGTTCATTTTGCTTCATATATATTTACCTTATGATTATGTGAAAATTGGGTTACCTAAATACGAAACTAATATGTTGAAGCTCCATTAGTTGTATTTGTTGTATTTTGGCTCACATTAAGGATGCAAGCTTCGGGAGAAGCGACCGGTCGCAGGTGTGGTCGCTTTGAAGCAGATTGGGTGAAGTTGGAGAGCTGGAAAAATCGCAAAAAGCGACCGGTCGCAAGGTATCCGCGACCGGTCGTTTTGAGGCAGATTGGTATTCGAAACGAGGTTTTGTGTATCTGACCGGTCGCCAAGAACGTGCGACCGGTCGCCCACCGCCTGTGCTGGATTCTTTCCACGTGTTTCCAAGTTGCTTTTCACATGGCTATCGCCTTCTACCTACTTGCAAGGACCCTAGGGGTCACTTCTGAGTCAGAAGAAGGCTGGCAATCAGTTGGGAGGTTTAAGGGAGCATTGAAGGTCTATTGTTTACTTGTTCCAAGGTGTAGCTACCCTATGACACTTTATAGGGTGGCTGCACATGTAGCCATAAATACATAGCATGTGGCTGGCCTGTGGTCCATGTCAGGTACTCAAGAGCAGAACGTGGGAGACTAAGCATGAGCCTCCTCTCAAGCCTAGAGACTTATGTATAAAAGGAAAAAGGGAGCAAGTCTGCAAAGGAGAGGTTAAGAAGAGCTAAGTCAGATATCAAGAGTTTCCAAGGGAGTTCAAGGGGCTAAGGGGCTTGAGAGTAAGCCAAGAGAAAGCCAAGAGAAAGCCAAGGAGAGAGAGCTCAAGGGTTGGAGTCTTGTAAGTCTAGAAACCAAGGAGGAAACACAAAGTGTAAGAGAGTGTTCACAAGTGCATCAAAGTGTTGAGCAAGGGGTGTGAGAGAAAAGAGAGCTTGGGGAGAGAATAGAGTTCAAAGGGTTTTTTCTTTGTAAACCAAGGTTGTAACTTATTCTTTCATTAGTGAATTTCTCAAGGGGATCACCAAGAGGAAGTAGGCAAAGAGTTGGCCGAACCTCTATAAATCTTGTGTCATTTGTGCTTGGTTATTTTCTGTGAGTGTGTGAGTGTGTGATTCATCCATCATTGTGTTTGTTACAAAGTCCATCAACAACAAGATCCTAGAGGGAATTTGGTCAAATTCTCAACAGTATTTAGCAAAATTTATACTTTGATTGAAGGCGCAAGTCTGATTTTGAGAAATTATTTTATGCTTCTTGAGACTTGTATAGCTAATGTCCCATCACTGCTGGCTCTGCTCAGTGTTGTCTTAGTCAAGTCAATACGTTTTTTGGGTACAAACTTACTTTGGTTAGCATCCAGTCGTTCAATGCCCGATGAAGAAAGTCCAGCACACGTTTTCTGTCCATGACTTTATGTCATTCCTCTCCTCTCCCTTTGCTCTCCTTTCCTCGATTAGCTCTCTCCCTCCTCTCTTCTCCCTTTGCTCTCCCTTTACTCTCGCAGGCACCATCTGAATTCTCTCTCTCTCTCTCTCTCCCAACCAAGCACCATCTCCATCTATTCTATCGGTTATGTCTCCCAACCAAGATCCTTCCCCCTTGGCCCTCCCTTTCCTCCACCAAGCACCGTCTGAATTATCTCTCTCCCAACTAATCACCATCTGTCTCTCCCTAATCTGTCCATCTCTTCGCCCTATGCACTCCCTATCTCCTCAAATGCCTCTGTGGATTGGCCGAAGGAGGAGGAGAAGGCCCAAAGCCGGGATCTGATGGTTAGTTTGTTTCAATTTTCAATTTTCTTTTTTGTTAATAAAAATTTCTGGATCTGACGGTTGGTATTTTGTTTCAATTTTCAATTTATTTTTTCTGTTAACAAAAATTTCTGGATCTGATGGTTTATTCAATTTTCAATTTATTCTATCAATTTTAATTTTCATCAATTTCATCTGTTTTCAAAATACATTTCCGGCTGGGCCATTTCTTTGGGCCATTGCCGACGGGTTTTCATAAAATAAAAGAGGCCCGTCGCCGTCCTCATTCCTCTAAATATCGCCGGTTTGTCATCAAATTGCTTTAATTTTTTCTAGGGTTTAGTTACTATTTAAAGCATATGAACTGAACTGAACTGAGTTAAGCCTCAGTTCAATTCAAGTGCTAGCTGCCGTAGACAGAATAGAAAAAATGACGCCAAATTCGCAACCATTGTCTTACCGTTTGGTTTGTTTTTGTGGTCGTAGGTTCGGCGATAGACACTGTCTCATTCCTCCTTGAAATGTTTTATCGATTCCCCCTTATATCGTGGATGTCGCCAAGCTGAATATTTTTGCTGATTTTGTGGACGCTTTTGGCCAGGTTTGGAATCTCGTAACAAGCATGAGGCTGTTGAACATTGGAATCAACAACAATTCGATGTTTCTTCGTTAATTTCGGACAATAAACTAAATATGTCCCTCGCGTATCAGGTAAACCCTAACCACATTAAAAGAGTATAACGATTTGTTTGGAATATACCGAAGCCTGCTTGTTCTTATTTTTTCCGCTCTAGTTTCCATAGATTTCAATTATGCCTTTACATTCTTGTTCTTGTTTATCAATTCTATTTTAATTACAGTAACTTAAATTCATGTTATCTTTATTGTTCTTCGTAATCTAGTTTACTTTCCGCCCTTTATTTTACGCACTTGCATTTCAATTATTTAATTTATGCAATTTACATTACGCACTCATTTTTCAATTACTTTACTTTACGCACTCGTCTTTACATTCTTTATTTACGCACTTTCAATTATGCACTAGCCCTTTAAATTATTTATTTTGCACACTTTACTTTCCACACTTGTCTTTTCAATTACATTTAAATTCAAGCACCTTTAGTTTACGCCCGTGCTCTTCATTTCCTTACATTCACCTATAATCTTCATTTCCACCCACTCCACATCATTTGGTTGATCACATAAAGCCTTGACCCCAAGGTAGTGAAAGAACCTAGGCCGTGAGGAGGTTCCTTGCTTGGTGGAACAATCGTTCGATTAAAGTCAGATTTCGGACCCATAATCCACTCACATTCCATTCAAACCAAATTCGTGGCTTGGTGGTGGCACGCCCCGCACTCAATTAAAGAATGACCAAAAACTCATTCAATCGGCCTACCTGGCCGAAAAGAGGGAAACATAATTTGGCATGCCCAGTGGGACACACTATATGAGTAATCAAAACCAATGGAATTATTCCTACCAGCTGACGAGCTATAACGGCTACAATTCTTATGGCTCGAATAGCCAATATGGTAATCTCAACCAAAATGACCAATATAAATTTACACATCAAGGTGGTTATAACGACCAGTACCATTCTTCATATCAATACGACTCGAGCGGCTAATATGGCTCCAGTAGCCAATTCAGTGGCCAGAATGGCGTATACGACTATAATGGTCAATATAATATGATTTGTCAAAATTATTCGAATGGCCAACAAAGTTATAATTGCCAAAATAGTCAAATGGCCGGAGGGCAATACATTTACCCATATGGCCAAAATATTTTGGCCAATATTTATAATCAGCCTAGTTATGACTCCCACAAAATGAATCATCCTAATGGCTATAACGGCCAAAATGTTCTTAACATAGGTGAGAGGCCATATGTTGACCGTATGGATGAAGAACATAAAAATTTGATAAAGGAAACATCTAAAGTTGAAGATGTATTTATGAAGATGGCGGATGAGTTTTATGCTTCCAACGAACTTTTGATCCAATGTTTGCGTGCAATCTCCTCGCAACTTGCAAATGAAGAGCAAGCTCTTAGCCATAACCTTAACTCTCAACCACAACAGGAAAACCATCAAATGGCTACAATACGACCACTCATTCAACCTACTCTTGTGGAGGAAAATGAGGTTAGCCGGCAACATATGAAAGAAAAGGATGTGGATGAATCGGACTTGGCATTCAATACCCCAACCGATTTACCTTTTGAAAACCTCACATTGGTTGAGGAAGAGAAAAATCCTTGTATGGTTATAGTTCGACCTCCTATTTCACTAACTTTTCTAGAGGAAAATGAAGCTGGTTAGGAATATGCGAGTGAGAAAGAAGTGGACGAGTCAGCTTTAGAGTTGAAAACTCAAATCAACTTTTGAAACTCTCACATTGGTTGAGGAAGAAGAACCCACCCAAGAGGATCAGATCTAACAAGCGGTCGAGGTTGAATACCAAAATATGACCCAACTTGAGACTTCCATCCTTGATATTAATGACCAACAAGATGACAAAGGAACATGTCTAAACACGGCCCAACCTGATGTAATCATGATAGACATGGTTGTAAAGGACCAGGCGGACGTAATTAGACCATAATTAGAAATGGTCAAGTTTATCAGACCCCAACCAAAGGCCAAGTCCGGCCAATCAAGCGGACTTGGGGGCAGGGAAATTCGGCCAACATAAAAGGAAAAAATAGTTCTGGTCGTACCGAGGTGACTAGTACACCAATCTATTGTTTGTGCAACCGCAAAATCCATGCTGAAAATAAGAAGGGCTCTAAGCTTAGAGTTAAGCATGGGTGGCCACCCCCTCGGTCTCCGTGAAAATATTATTCTCGACGGCCGCTATCCAAATAAGTAGGCCGACAAGGTTCCCAATAAAGGCCACGTTAGTATTATGGCCATATATATATATATATAAAATAAAGTAATAAAATAAAATAAAGAACTTATTAGTGATTTGGGCACTACAAAAGTTCATAGACAAAAGTGGCCAAATAGTGTCAACCATCAAAGGTTTCTTATTAATACAAGAATGGCCAAACCAAAGTATGTTATTTTGGGCCAAATCATTTTTGTGAAGAAAATACATGCAAGGGTGTGAAGTTGCGATTATGGCCTAAGCTTAGAAGCAAAGTATTGGATGAAGGCTAATTGCTCCATGAAACCTTTGATGTTCATCCTCAGTTCGAAAAAAATGGTCATCAAGGAGACTTTGAATGGACGAGCGGAGATGAGAATGTTGAGCTTCATCAGCCAAATTGGCATAATCTTTGTCAAGGATGGTTTGGATGGTGGCTTTGGCCGCAATATTTAAGGATGAATTGTATGGAGAAGTGGTGGACGGCCTTTGTTGCAGCCAAGTAATCCCTCATGCCTTGTAGTGACTCTAATATAGCCTCAGAGGGGAGTGATTCTTGCCAAAAGTGCACAATGTGAGAAATATGGTGGTAGTTTAGCATTCTTCTAACATGAGTTTTGAACAAGTACCTTTTTAGACTGCAGAATGCTCGTTTTATGTGTTGCAAGTGCGGCCGTGTTTTGAATAGGTGGAGTAACTTTCAATTCGACCGGAATCATCAATAAGGCCAGAGTTTATGAAGTCCCAACATTAATTTCCTACGGAAAGATGAAGGGGTGAGCATCCATAAGGGATAAGGAAGGGAGTTTGACTAAGAAAAATGTCTACCTGAGTTGTATCAAGTGATTTGACTGCATTAAGATGGGAGGCATGTTTGCCTTGAGCATCGTTAGCCATGACCGCAACAACGGCCTCATTAACCTCGGCCATGACAGTATTATTGACCGGCATATCAAATTGATCTTCAGTCTCAAAACCTATGAACTCTTGAGAATGGCCAGGTGAGGAAAGGTCGGGTAGGTCTTAAGAAAAACAATGGTTAGCCTATGCAAGAATGTTATAAAAATAGTAACATAATTTTTTAGTTAAGAATACCTTAATGACGGGATCTCTCTCGGGCCGTTTCATTGGATCTTTCTTGAGCCATGAAACGTTTGCTATTTCATCATCATCTTCCTCATTACTTGACTCATATGTCGGGCTATTTTTTTGGCCAACTACAAGTCCAGTAGAAGTATGATGTTATTGCATAGTCAAAGAAAAGAAATTAGGGGAGAAGCGGCAAAGACATACTGCGAATAACTAGAGATTTAGGCCTTAAGACTACTTAAGGCTTGGCTTTGACCAAGTGAATCCCCTAATTTAGAGCCAAACAGTCAAAACAATTATAAAGCTTGATAATAAAGTGCTCTGAGAGAAGTGGGGACATTACCGGTCATGTGTTACAATTCGAATATGCAACTTGATGATCAACCAAAGTTATTGTGGGAGAGCTCAAAATGGAAGGAAAATTCAATCAAATATTATTATTTCCATTAAATCACATGCATGAGACAAGGAACTGAAGATATTAGATATGGAGCAATCATGATGATGGATGTAATCAGCCAATGTCAATGCTAATGAAGGAATAAAATTGATTACGGATTTGAGGGCGAATTGATGACTTACCAAATTGAGATGCACCGAACCAACTATAAATACCAAGCTTTTGGAAGAGAGAAAAGACCACCTACAAAACACACAACTTGTCATTTTACATTATTGTCAATTTCTATCCTAGGAGTAGCATAATGTAGCCATAGCCTAGTTCTTATTTTTTTCCACTCTAGTTTTCGGAGATTTCAATTATGCTTTTACATTCTTGTTCTTGTTTTTCAATTCTATTTTAGTTACAGTAACTTAAATTCATGTTATCTTTATTGTTCTTCGTAATCTAGTTTACTTTCCGCCCTTTACTTTACACACTTTAATTTATGCACTCGTCTTTACATTCTTTATTTTATGCACTCGCCCTTTAAATTATTTATTTTGTCAATTTACTTTCCGCACTTGTCTTTTCAATTACATTTAAATTCAAGCACCTTTTGTTTACGCACGTGCTCTTCATTTCATTACATTTCACCTTCAATCTTCATTTTCACCCACTCCACATCATTTGGTAGCTCACATAAAGCCTTGACCCCGAGGTAGTGAAAGAACCTAGGCCGTGAAGAGGTTCCTTGCTCGGTCGAACAATCGTTTGATTAAAGTCAGATTTCGGACCCATCATCCACTCACATTTCATTCAAGCCAAATTCGTGGCTTAGTGGCGGCACACCTCGCACTCAATTAAAGAAGGACCAAAAAATCACATTCCTTCAATCAGCCTACCTGGCCAGAAAGACGGAAACCGTACTCATCCAAGTTACTATTATAAATGTTATGCAAAAGTTGATAGATAGCATGCCAATATGAGTAAGTTCAAACTCTATTGTTGGAGAAGAAATGAGATATTTGCATAATGACATTTTTCACACTCGTCTAATTGACCGTGAGAGTGTACATTTGGTGGTCACTCTTTAATTTGGGGACCTCTCATTGCTGCCTCCAACAACAAATTTGGTACATATTACAAAAAGAAGAATTTGAGCTCAATAAATAGAGGAACCTAGGCCATAAAATCACATGAATGGTTTATTAAACTAACAGAATACCAAACGATAAACTTGACGAATGAGGTAAATGATGATGGGGAGAATATTATTGGGTTGATGGCAACATAAGAGGCACTGCTTACCAAGGTGGTCATGAAAGGAACTCTAAGATTGGTGGAGCTTAACACAAGGGTTGAAGAAGGTGGGTATCAACAACAAACTCATAAAGGGTATCTAATTGAGGTAGAGCCTTCACCAAAAGCAAGGTCTGAGCCCAAAGAATCCATCAAACCATCCCAAGGGTTTGGATGGAAGAACAATATAAATTCAACTATGTTTCAGAGTGCTTTTAGGAGCATGAAGCGGAAGGTTGGATGGTGCTTTGATGAAAAGAAATGAATTAGTTCATAAGTCAAATAGCAAAGTTAGTGGTTGCGTAAGGATTTATAGAACAAGGGTATGTGGTTTGTGCATGCATGTCAAGAATTCAAGGTTCCAAGAAGATGGTGAGTAAAGAGTTCGGCATATGGGATCTTTCTTCGACATAAGAGGTCTTGGTTGCCCAAGTTTACCTTAGGTGGGGCACCTCCTCACCCATCTAAGGTGCATCAAGGTGTTGGGGTCTTTTTCGTTCCAGCAGCTTGACGAATGGGCTTGGGTTGCTGGAAAGAGAGAATGAATGAAGTTGATTCTTGGACATGAATCAAGCCTTCGATGCCCCTTTTTCTGAGTTAGCGAGGACTAGGCCCAAAGCATCCCGAGAGAGAAGCAAGTCCCAGGTAGGGATGGCAATAATACCCATTGGGTCGGGTCCCCGGCCTTAACGGGGGGAGTTTTCAAGGGGAAATCGGGGCCGAGTACGGGGATCCCCGAATTTGCAAAATCCCCGGTCAGGGATGGGCCGGGGATGGTATTGTTATCCCCATCCCCGAACCCGGCCCGATAAATAATATATTTATTTATAATTAATATATATATAACTTTTATTAATATAATATAAAAGCGTTCCTTATTATATATTAATAACTTTGGTAATTTGCTGCTTGTAAGCAACCCGGCACTGATTCTAAGCTTCCAGAGCTCATCACTACTTCACTACTTCACTACATCCTAACCAACCTCACCCTTCAGCCAAAAACACAAAAAGAGAAAACAACAACAAATAGAGCATGATATTTGATCTGCCAAGTTATATAAAGTTATAACTGTAGCGTATATAAAGTTATATATTAATAGCTTGTATCCTAGACTTTTACTTATTAAAAATCGGGGATTGGGGCGGGTATGGGAGGCACCTCCCCAACGGGGACGGGGACGGGGATTCCCCGAAATGCCTGAACTGGGGATTGGGGCGGGTACGGGGAAGGGGATGGGGAGTGGGGACGGGGATGGTATTGCCATACTCGGCCCCTAACCGGCCCGTTGCCATCCTTAGTCCCAGGGGAGTACTTTGTTCTTCTTCCAGTGGCTGTGTGTTTTGTACTGACGTTTCCGGTAGCTAGACGAAGAGTTAGAGATGATGCATTGAGGTTGCACAGGCTTGGTATGAGAGCTTGCTTTGGTGAATCAAGATACTACTAGGCTTGGCATGAGAGCTTGGAGTGTGGGAGCTAAAGACCCACAAGTTTAGCAAATGAGAATGCATGTGCTTGGCTTGGTGTTGGATATGCTTGAGTTTGGGTGTTGAGAACTTGTTGTTTGTGGCTATGGCTATGATGATTTAAGAGTATGATGATGGAAGGAAAAGCCTGAGGCTTAAAGGCCATGGAGGGAAAGCTTGAAAGGGTATGAGGAGGAATGAAGAGCTTGAGGGTTGAAGGCTATGGCTGGGATGGCTGCTGGAAAGCTTGCAGCAGCTGAAGAAAGAAATGGTCGATGGCTGCTGTGTTGCTTGCAGCAGCCACATGATAAGGGGCTTGATAACTCTAGGCTGGATAGTTTGTGGGAATGCTTGCAACAACAAAAGGAAAGGGTATGATAGTTGCTGGGATGCTTGCAGCAGCTCAGAGAAAGGTAAGTTCTCATGGTTGCTGAGAAGCTTGCAGCAACCAACATGAGTTGGTTTTGCTTGGGCAATGCCTCCCAATTTATAGAGGGTGAGGGTGTTTCTTTATTTCCAATAGGTAAAGGGAAGTGCTGAAACCAACCTATTTCCAATGGTTAAAAGGGAGCATTGGGGCATGATTATTTTCAGCAGACAAAGTTAGGCATTGGAAAATGACTATTTCCTATGGGTAAAAGGAAGCATTGGGACATTCTTATTTCCAACGGGTAAAGATAGGCATTGGAAAATGACTAGTTCCTATGGATAAAAAGAAGTGTCGGAATTGGATTGTTTCCAACGGGTAATAGCGAGTTACTTGAAGAATATCTCATTTACTCACCCACATTGGAGAACTCAAAGTAATGGGCTTGGACTTTGGTACTCCCAAGTAGCTAGCCTAAAGTCTCCATTATCCAAGAGCTTCTGTGGGCCTTGTGGACCTCCGTAACCTTCCACACCACAATCCCTCGTGCAAGCCCCGTGAACCACATGACTTGGGTTCATGTGGGCTTGGCAAGTGATTGGCATAGGAAAAATGTATTATTAGCTTGGCATGACATGTACACTAAATGAATTAATTCCCAAAAATATAGCTTAGATTAACGCATGACCACCATTATATGTTATATTGGGCTTTAAATATCTTTGGGCTTCTCGTGACTTTTTTGGGCCTCAACACAAGGCAAGATGTTTCTTGCCATGGTGGAGCTCTTGAGAATTACTAGAACGATTTCCAAGAGGTTCAAGATGTTATAGGGGTCAACAATAAGACTTTTGGGGCTTGGTTAAATTAGCCGAGCCAAAGAGAGGCTAGGGAATTTAGAAGAGAGAGACATAAGAAATTTAAGAGGGAATTCTAGGGTGTTTATAAGGTGTGAGAATCCGTATTCTTAAAAAAAATTTATAAAAAAAAGAGGATTAAACGTTTATATATAAAAATATATTGTTTTATGTTTACAGTACTATTCTAATAATTATTTGTATTTTATTCTTTTAAATATTTAGTAATTATATATATGTTCATTTGAATAACTATAAATTATATATTCCTTATTGGTTTTTCTCTAAATGGGTGCCCTTAGATATTTCTTGGGTGTTTAACTTATACAATTGTATAATAATATTTAATTGCTAGAATTGTGTTATTTACCTCATGTGTGTTAAATAGCTAAATATTTTTTTTTTTTATCTTTCTGAGCAAGTTAATATGGACAACTCCTCCAAGTAAAGGATTGACATGGTAATTTTTTTATATATGTTTTAATCATCTTAAGGTGGAGGAGACGTGTGGTTAGGCGCATGCATGTTTTATCCTTGTCACCAATATATGTGTCATTGCATTAAGGCTCAAAGCCAAGCCTGTGGCCAACCCCCAAACACCCTAGCTGAGTATGCCCTTAACCAGTACAACAAACTTGGATTTCTTTAACATTTCCCTTGTTGATGGCTTCAAGCCCTATGGACTTTAGCCCCACGTCTAATGGGTGCACCAAGGGCATCAGATGTACCGCTGATATTAATGGGCAGTGTCCTAACCAACTGAGGGCTCAAGGAGGTTGCAACAACCCTTGCACTGTGTTCAAGACTGATCAATATTGATGCAATTCTGGGAGCTGTGGCCCTACAGACTTGTCTAGGTTTTTTAAGAATCGGTGCCCGAGTGCTTATAGCTACCCGAAGGATGATCCAACGAGCACATTTACATGCCCTGGCGGGACCAACTATAGGGTTGTGCTCTGCCCATGAAGCAGATATATCTTCTAGTTTATAATATCTATGAATAAGTCTGTGATGAAATAAAATTATGGTCTGAGGGCTTTGTCATCACCAGCACATGTGTGCATTATGTAGCACAAAGTAGTTGTACTCTCACACTTGAGTTCAGTCATCATAATTAACATCAAAGATGAATGTATCCTGCTTTGGATTCAGAATACTTGTCGATTTTGGTTCATTGGTTATAGCTCTTTCTATCACCAAAAGGTATATATCTTCAGTGGCCATTCCTAGAGAATGGATTCATGGTCTCTCTCTAGGGAAGTTTCTCTTATTTTCTTTAGTTTATTTTTCAGATTGTTTTAGAGTGTTTGGTTCTATCTCTTTTGGAAACCTAATTGTCCGTTTAACTGTTTGGGCAGCAAAGTTTTGCAAACCTTGGAGTATAATATTACACTAATTGTAATAGTTGTATTTATTTTTACTTTGGTTGAAGGCGAAAGCCTGATTTTGAGAATTTCTTTTATGCTCTTTGAGACTTCTATAGCTAACCTCGTCACTGCTGGCTCTGCTCAGTGCTCTCTTAGTCAAGTCAGTACGTTACAAAGTTGTATTTTTACTTTGGCGCATTAACCCAAAAGCAAATCTAAACACAAACATGTGTACGACTCTTAGGATGAAAGTATTCGATTGGAGGGTAGGTCCCACAATGTAGTCCTCAATTCTTTATAGTTAGAGGAAAGGCTAATAGACTCATTATATCGATTTCATCTCCATAATAGTGTCCCATTATATCGATAGCAAATAGTCCCACATAGGTTTAGTCAGATCATAAGTATCTATGTTACCAGATCTCTTATCCGGACGTTCGGAATGTTTAGCATGCGGACACCCCAATGTTTCTTCAGTTTTCTTCTCTTATTATATGCTGACAAATCAAGCCACGCTGCTATATAAAAACATCTGGTCAGTGATGTAGATGCATGCATCTTGAAATCTATCTTTATAACGAAACACGACTGCAAACATTAGTGTCTGCATGCTAAACAATCCAGACGACCGGATAAGAGAAATTTTATTGAGAGATTTTTAAAATAATTTTATTTGAAGGACACTTTTTACAGCCCTCTACAAATTTTTTTAATTAATAAACCCTTCTATTTTTCTAGTCTTCAATTATAGACCATCCTTGCAAAAAATTAGGTAAATTGAAAATCATTAAGACATTTAGTTGGGACCAATAAAATAGACGAATACGGTGCTTCAAGAAAAGATGATAATAAGAACAATCTAATTGAGTGGTCAAATTAAATGGTTTCATTGGATATAGGTCGTTGTATGAATATAAGGTTAGGGTTGTACGTGTACTCTAGTTGGGCGCAATTTAATTTTTTCATTCTAAAATAGTCATCCTAACTCTATTTTTTTAATAAAGACAGTTCATGATGACTATAATTTTTTTTTTTTAACACAAGGAATATTAGGAAAGGGGTATCAAGCACTTGACCTAGGATATATGCATAATTGCACTTAATCATTTGAGCTACAAACCCTTATTAACGATTATCTAAGACTACTAATAACAATATTCTCTTTCATATTAGGAAAATGATGATTTTGGTCTCTCTACTTTGATTGTGTTTTTCTACTGAGTCTCATAATTAATTTAAAAAAAAATTCAACAGTGGAACTCTATTGAATAATGTTTCCTCATTTATAACTTTTTACTTTATTGTGTGTTTTTTTATGTATTACGTGACATAATATGGTGTTTTTTTTTTAATTTATCAACACCTAAATCATAAACATTTTGAGAAAATGTATTAGATACACCATATAAGCATGTCACGTGTATAAAGAATACACTATATTTCCTTTTTCATTTTTGTCATTCCAATTAAAATCTATAGATTAAATTTATGGGACACCATCAACAGGTTTGCCTACAGAGGGTTCTTCCCGCTACATGTATATGGCTTTGCTCTTAATCCTGCCATAATTGAACTCCTTTTTATGTAACTTTATTGCATGCCATTTGTCAGATTCGAAAGCACATTGTAGAAAATTTCTATACTGAATTCTGCAACAAAGTATTGTTTCTTAGTGTCATCACATGTTTTCCGTGCGAACCCTAATAATGATAACGTAAGGCCTGAAACATAACGTACGTGAAGGATGATTTTGTTGCCAAATTCAGGTGGCTTTGTTTGCTGTGATCATCGAGGACATGGCTTCATCGATCATGTCAAGCCAAACTAATCTTATAAACGTGTAAAGGTTTGTGCTTATATGAACATCATCTCTTTAATGTTTTGTACAAATGTCAACCACGTCATCACACCTCCATGAGAAACCACCCCAACCCAAAACGGCAAACCCTCTTTATATAAAACCCTACACAAGCTCAAACACTAAATAACCCAATCACCAAAATGAGTCTTTTCATCAAACACTACTTACCCATCACCTTCTTCCTCCTCATCCCTCTCTACTCCATCTTGTCCCATGCAGCCAGTTTCGACATCCGAAACAACTGCCCCTACACCGTCTGGGCAGCAGCTATGCCCGGCGGTGGCAGACAGCTCAACCGCAGCCAAACATGGACTCTAAATGTGAAGCCTGGAACTAAAATGGCTCGAATTTGGGCCCGAACCAATTGTGCCTTCGACAACTCAGGCCGTGGCCGGTGCCAAACCGGGGACTGCGGAGGACTCCTCCAATGCCAAGCCTTTGGTTCACCCCCAAACACCCTAGCCGAGTATGCCCTAAACCAATTTGGCAACAAGGACTTTTTCGACATTTCACTTGTAGACGGGTTCAATGTTCCAATGGAATTTAGTCCCACGTCTAATGGGTGCACCAGGGGGATCAAATGTTCTCAAGATATCAAAACGCAGTGCCCTAATGAGTTGAAGGCTCCAGGAGGCTGCCACAACCCTTGCACTGTGTACAAAACTGACAAGTATTGTTGCAATTCTGGGAGATGTGGGCCTACAAATTTGTCCAAGTTTTTTAAGGATCGGTGTAGGGATGCTTATAGTTACCCTAAAGATGATCCAACTAGCACTTTTACTTGTCTTGGTGGGACTAATTACAAGGTTGTGTTCTGCCCTTGAATCACGTTGTTTCTCCAAGTTATGTTGTGTGGGGTTTGTAAGATGTTGTACTAATATGAATCCTTAATAAATTGAGGCCACGACAAGAGTTTGATTTTCACATCTGCTGTCTTCAAATTTACAGATTTAATTGCGTGATGGGAACATTATATATTTTTTGGATTATACATATGCAACACACTAAAATGCGTATAAAAAACTGTTAATCAATATATGCTGGCAGAAAATAATTCAGTTCTTGCGGTACTTTTTTCTTCTCTCTTTTAGTTAGGGCGGGGCATTTGTATAGGATATACCGAAAACGTATCAATACCATGTCAAACCGCACCGTTTCATTTGGCCACTAGATTAATATGGTCATTGTATGACACGGGAACGGTACCGTATATTACACACCATTTGCCACTGTACCGTACTGAATAGTAACAAAAACGAAATTTTATGCTAATTTTTCACTCTCGACTCGATCTCTCACCCAGCTCTCTTGAACTCTCCTCCCACTCCCAGTCAACTCTCTCTCTCTCTCTCTCTCTCTCTCTCTCTCTCTCTCTCGGTCGCCCTCGATCTCTGTCTCACTCTCGATTCAATCGATCTCGAAGCCTCAAACTCTCAACTCTCTCTTTCTCTCTCTCTCTCTCTCTCTCTCTCTCTCTCTCTCTCTCTCTCTCTCTCTCGGTCATGGACCAAAATATCCATAATATCCCGATATTTCCATCGAAATTTCCGTGTTTTTGGACTACCAATATTTCCGATACCATTGATATTTTAAACCTCCATGGACCAAAATATCGATAATATCGATGACATAGACCGAAATATCGATAATATCCCGATATTTTCATCCAAATTTCTATATTTTTGGACTACCGATATTTCCGATACCATCGATATTTTAGACCTTAGTCTCAGTCTCTCGATCTCTCTCACTCAAGTCTTTGAAGCCCCAAATCGACTAACTGTGTCGATCTCTCTCTCTCTCTCTCTCTCTCTCTCTCTCTCTCTCTGTTTGGAAGCTCAAAAAAGACGAAACCTGGTCCTCTCGATCGCTCTCTCTGTCTAGAACTGGAAGCCCCAAATCAAAGACTCAAACTGAAATGCTAAGTTGTGATTTTTGAGATTTTGTTTAGGGTTAATTTGTTTGTTTGATAAATTTGAATTGTGAATGAGAGATTGAGAGAGAGCTGGGTGATAGATCGAGTCGAGAGTGAAATTAGGTTGTTTTTGTAGGGTTAATTTGTGATTAAAAATGCCAGAAAGAATGCAAAATTTGCAAATAGGTTGTTTCTGTCTGGTACTAGAAATGATACCGTTTCATACCAGTATGATCCAGTATCACAAAACCATAACTACACCACCGTACCATACCGTGCCGCTTAAAATTTCCAGTACAGGTATTGGGAACACCTTGCCACAGTACCATGTCCAGCCCTACTTTTAATCTCATCACAGCTCATGTTGAATTCATCATCAGCCATTGCATGTTCCTTCAAAATCTCACATGAGAGAAAAGAGAGCAAACGTGAACCGATGACAACCTCCTAGAAGGACATACGCCTTGAAATTCTGGCAAGTCATCCTCCGCTCATATCTACTCTCCACCTCTTCATACAAGACTCTTAGACAAATGGAATTATTAATGATCTACCACTCCATTTGATTTCTTTCATGCAGCCTTGCTATCCAATTTATATGCAAATATTGCACACGCCATGTTTGCAGTTAGGTTCTTTCACTATTATTCCATTCAAACGTGTGACATGATTAGTAAATTATGGACCCAAGAAGAATCAAGCAAATGGGATGCATGGATAAAATCTTCACAACATTTGGGGGTTGGTCTGGGGCTCAAATCTCTATCTTTTCTAGTTTAATTCCTTCTTGTAGCTTTTTCGAGAAGCAATCATTTCGACCATATCCTTTTGGTCCATCAGCCATATGTATATGTTCCTTGGATCCAACTCAGACATTCAATTTGTGCTTTATTCTGTGCAATCTTATCATTTTATAAAAGCAACTTTTTTCCCGCACGCAAAGCATGCCATGCGTGACGTCTAGTTAATAATGCAATATTCTTGGTCCCTCTCTTAACATGCATTCGTTTGTGAATCTAGTTTATTCTAAAAGAAATGAGTCGAGAAACAAATATTTATTCTATTAGAGGCATAAATCATCGGCTGCACAGTTGTCCTAAATCACCACACAACCCTAACATGACTATGCAATTTGCATTGCAGTCATCCATCCATCCATGTGATGTGAAGTGGGCCCAAAGATCTTAAGCTGGGCCTGAGTTTGTTCTCTCTTTCTTTTTTCTTTTGATTGCAAAGTTGTGGTCAAAATGAGAATATAATTAATCATCGCCTACTATCATCATCACCAATCTCTGTGTCTATACGAGGGCCAAAACGTATCATATCTATCCATCCAATCTCTGCACTCCTTTTATATATGTAAAATCTTACCTTCTCTTTGTTTTATTTTTCCCTTTTCCAACCCAACCCACGTCCCAAACACAAGCCAAAGCCCTAGCCCAGATACCTACTCATGCACCCCACGCACACCACACATCAAACAATGAAAGTGATAAACTCTTCAAAAAAATCACAGTAAAGTGTTTGTGTCGGGAACACAAAAAATATGAACAGATCATACAAGTCATGTTTTTATAGCTTTAAATAATACTGGTCAGTTTGCATGATATGTTACAATACGATAAAATATATTAATACTTACTAATATATGTTAGATTGAAATAACTTTTAATGCTCGTTGTCTTTCGTACAAATAATGCTCAGCATAAATATTTCTCGGTTTATAAAAGATATTGGAGTGAACTAAATATGGTTGGCAACTGAGAGAATGTAAGTTGTTTGCAACCTATCAAGCTTTTTGAGGTGTAATAGGGGAATGAAGTCTAATCGACAATTGATAATTGTTGATAGCTCTCAAGTAGTAAAAACGAACGATAATTTACGCCATGGCACTTTTGGTGTGAAGGAAATTCAAAAGTTTTAGCTTCATAGAATATTGATTCAATCTATTTTCCACTATTTGTGATAAGGAACACAAGTTTCCTTGACAAAATATAGCCTACAAAAAAGAATTTTGCTTTTTCTGAGAAAATCCAATTAGAGATTGTGATACGCCAAGCATCTTGCGCATTTCAACATCTAGTAAGTTATCTGGAAATTTGCTTGTAGTTTGAATTCAATCCATGAGGAGCCAACATTGAAATATGCCAACATTTCAACATCTAAAGTCATGATGAGCATATTATATTTTAAGATTTGGAATATGCCAACATTGACTCGCACATAGTGAGATGTGGTTTTCTGTTTTTGCTCCAAAATTTAAGCTGGAACAACTATTCAAAATTAAAATGCTACGATTTTTATTATTGTTATTATTAGAAAAATGATGCGTGGGGAAATTATTGTAAAATTAAAAAAAAATGAAGAAAAATAGATATTTGAAATGGTGAATTATAATAGGATAGTAAAAAAAAAATACATATTATAATATAGATGAAATAATAAAGCTGTCACATTGAAAAATTTCTTGCGCTTTAATCTAGTTTTGCTTCTACAAGAATTAACGAGAAAAGTGTTTGGTGAAATACATAGATAGACCAAAAAGAAAAGGCTAGCCACGTGTGCCCATTTCATTAAATTTGTGCGTGAAATACGAGTTAGAATTTCTCTTATCTTTATTGAGACTTTTGTAAATGTTGGTCAATTCAATCGTTATCTACATCTAATAACTAGAAAGTGGAGAGGACATTTTGGTTGCGAAACTATAAAGTTTCCACACAAAAAACCAATACCATATAGGACTCTTTGGGATCTTTTACCAATGACATTAATTATATATATGTAATATATTTTTTTTAAATACAAGCGATACTCTAAGTATAAGAGGGAGAAGAGTTTTTTAGACACACTATCAAAGTGCTATGGGAGTGATTCTGAATTGGCCCAAAAACACTTCTATGGAGAATCACTTTAAGTGAGTTTAAGTGATTTTATGGAGAAGCACATAGGAGGTGCTTCTGCCCAGAATCACTTAAAATCACTTAAAATGGTTATATGAAGAAGCACATAAGAGGTGGTTCTTCCCAGAAGTGATTCTGACCTATCCATAATCAACCCCAAACAAACCTTAAGACTAACTTAGTTATGGACCTATAGCAACTAGCAACGATGATAAGATCGTAGAATTGTATGCCATATAAGGGCGCACGGGGTGGAACAATATGCTGGAATATCCCGTCTCTCATGTGAGAATTTTCTTTGCTCCTTTAGTCAATTAATTAACAACTGGCTTATGCCTTAATTATATAGTTAGCCCAAGCATACTCCAACTCTAAAACTAGGCTCGCCAAACTAATTAAGGGGGGTGATTGGATTCTAAATGCTGGCTGGCTGACTAACTGCTGTTCTGATCAACTTGCACACAAGCTGAAGTAAACCACAGCGTGTCAAAACTTGTCAATTTTTACCTTATTTATTTATTTATATTTTTGTATACAATTCTGACATTTACGGAAGATTTAAACTTAGAATCTCTAATTTGTATAACGCAAAAATTCTACCATTTCGTGGAAAAGTTTATCTCATCACTTTTTCTCGTTGTGGTGGTTGGGGGGAGGCGCAGTGAATAGATATTGACCCTATTTCCATGTGTGCATGGAACAATGAGCTAAGAAAGGGACGTCATTTTTCAAAATTATGTACGTCATACACTGCCCCTTGCCCATTACCCCGCTTTATATAACCTTATAAGACACCTTCTCACAGTTATTAAAAAAAACTCCACCTCCAAAATGAGTATCCTCAGAAGCCTCCTATTTGGAATTGAAGTGAGAATGGAAGAATGGAAGTGAGAATGAAACTGAAAATGGGATTGAGAGGGGAGGATGGAAGGGAGGAGTAACAAAAGTGAAAACAAAAATTAAAAACTGAATTCTATTTGGAATTGTTTTCACTTTCAAGTTTTTGTTTTCACATTTGTTACTCCTCCCTCCCATCATCCCATCTCATTCTCTCTCTCAATCTCATCCTTACTCTCATTCTCATTCTCATTTTCCTCTATACTCTACCACCAAAAATAAAAAATAAAAAATAAAAACTAAAATCGAAATGGTTATCAAATGAGCCCTTATTTTCTTTGGTTCATTTGTCAGATTTTAGAGTGTTTTGGTTCTCTCTCTTTTGGAACGCAATTGTCCCTTCACCGTTTGGGCAGCAAAGTATTGCAAACTTTGACTATAATATTCCATTAATTGTAATAATAATAATAAGAGATATTTAGTCATATACCTATTTTTAGCACTAATTATATAAATAAACCCTACACCATTTAGGGGGCATTTGGTATCCTATTCAAATAGGGAACTTAAAAACTTCATCACTGCTGGTTGTGCTCTGTGCTCTCTTAATCAAGTCCATACATTTTTTCTTTGGAGAATTGACAAATTTGTATGTTTACTTTTGCGCATTAAGCCAAAAACAAATCTGAACATAAATTAGGTATACGACTCTATTGATCTATCATAGAATGACCCAAACTGCAAAAAAATATTGGTTCTGTTAATGATGAAACTATAGTCTTCGATTTTTTAGAATTAGAAGAAAAGCTCATAGATCAATTATCATCTCGATTTATTGTTAATATCGACATCATCTGATAGTATTCCATTATATTGGTAGCAAATATTTCCAGTCTTTATATCACATAAGTATAGATTCTTAGTCCAAAAGATGCCTAAGGCTAAGGGAGGGGGAGAAAGCAAGTCAAATTCGATTTTCTTTAAGGGCTATGGACTACCTATATATCTTTTTAAGTGCCGTATGCTGTCTTCTTGTTGATTGGTCAAAAGGAAAAACTTGGTCATAGCAATAATGACAATTAATTGAGGGTGGAAAATAATGTACGTGCCCAAAATTTTAAATTTGTGTTTTTTTTATGCGGTAAATTTTAAATTTATTTGTGTAAATGTAAGAATCTTTATTTTCTATGAACATAGCATTTAAACCCTAATTTTCCAACAATGTTGGCCTCAAATCCCTTCGCAATTAAAGGTGAAACTGGAGAAAAAACTACCCACCACAAATAGAGGGTAGAAATATTGCACGTAATTGAGGGTGGAAGAATATACCAAAATATCATGTCTCCTTGCGAATATAGGGGAGGGCTTTTTTTTAAGCGTGGACTGACCATCGATATCGACCCATGATATATAATATATCACAACAATTTATAGGGTTGACCCATATATTGTGCCAGCCTGCTGCTAAATTTAACTGGACCGGCGTTTCTGAAAGCTCAATATAAATCTGGGTGAAGACTGTGCATTATCTTGTTAACCTATGAATCAAAACGACAAATTTACACAACAATTAACATATAATTGGAAATTATAAAGAAAAAAAAACACCCTAATAACTATATAATTTAGGGATTGATTATATGAGTACCATCAGTTGATCGAGTTGCGGGCCATAGAATGATAGGCCCTTGCAAATTAAAAACCCTAGACATTAACCCGCCTAAATTAAAACTTCTAAACAAAACCCAATTTTGAAATTGGATAGTATGTAGGACAAACTATGTCCATGTAATTTAATTTAATTACAAATTATGCCATTGAATCCTCTCTTTAATGGGCAATCGTTTTTCCCCCTCATAATTTCTTTAATTGAATCCTCTCTTTAATGGGCAACTGTTTTTTCCCCTCATAATTTCTTTAATTGAATCCTCTCTTTAATGGGCAATCGTTTTTCCCCCTCATAATTTCTTTAATTGAATCCTCTCTTTAATAGACAACCGTTTTTCCCCCCTCATAATTTCTTTAATTGAATCTTCTCTTTAATGGGCAACTGTTTTTTCCCCTCATAATTTCTTTAATTGAATCCTCTCTTTAATGGGCAACCGTTTTTTCCCCCTCATTACCTATCTTTTTAATATTGACATTGACAAATTTTTACCTAATATACTCCGTATAATATTGTATATATATATATATATATTATATGCTAAGTAGGTACGTAGATGCCCTCATAGACAAATTTTTTTAGTATAGAGAAACATATATACTAGGGTGGTGATCTGCACGTATTGGCTTAGTTGTTTTCCTCTTTGTAATATATAATGTACCTATAAATACACTCATATCAAGAAAAATAATTTTCCTTTTGCTCATTGTGTACGGGATAGGTAATAGGTACATTACCTATCCCATTGTTTTCCTCTTTGTAATACGTTATTTACCAAAAAAAAAAAAGTAAGTTATATATATAACATAGGTACACTATTTATAAAATTATAAAGAGGTACATTATTTATAAAATAAAAAAGGTACATTACTTATTTACAAAAAAATAGGTACATTATTTATAAAGAAAAAGAAAATTACTTATTTACAAAAATATATATATAGGTACATTATTTATAAACAAAATAGGTAAATCATTTATTTAAAAATAGGCACATTTTTTTAAAAAAAAAATAAGTACATTATTTATTGAAAAGATAGGTACATGTTTTAAGTAATATAGACATTATACATATATATTATAATAATATGTACCTAATAGTCAAGTTTCTTCATAGGCACACGTATCAAATGTATATAAGATATATCACAAATCTACAACATAAGGAAAGTTGACTCGATCAAAAAACAAAACGAAGGAAAGTTGACAGAAACTATAAACCCTAACGCTTAGCACTTCTAATCCTGCGTTGAATAGATAAAGGGATTATTAGGGGTATTTTTGGAATCTAAAAAATATAATAAATTATATCTTAAGCTTGATTAGGTAACTAGCTGACTTGGATCCTAATCATCGGATTTTACATATAACCCCCAAACGAACCTTAATACTAACTTAGTTATGGACCTATAGCAACTAGCAACGATGATAAGATCGTAGAATTGTATGCCATCACTAGGAACAATATGCTGGAATATCCCGTCTCTCATGTGAGAATTTTCTTTGCTCCTTTAGTCAATTAATTAACAACTGGCTTATGCCTTAATTATATAGTTAGCCCAAGCATACTCCAACTCTAAAACTAGGCTCGCCAAACTAATTAAGGTGGTGATTGGATTCTAAATGCTGGCTGGCTGACTAACTGCTGTTCTGATCAACTTGCACACAAGCTGAAGTAAACCACAGCGTGTCAAAACTTGTCAATTTTTACCTTACTTATTTATTTATATTTTTTGTATACAATTCTGACATTTACGGAAGATTTAAACTTAGAATCTCTAATTAGTGATGTAATTACCTTTTCTTTAGGTCATTAGCTATGTTTGTCTGACTCGATATGATTTTACCTTTTTTTTTCACTTCGCAATTAATGAAGCAGGGATTCAAATTTAAGAAAGAAGCCTAAAAGTTAATTAATGTCACATTAATACACATGTTTTAACTATTTCCCGCCACACAATTTTTGCTTAATCACATCTTGTCTCATAATCGATTTAATTTGTATAAAATTACATGTGCGACATTACCTAGCAAAAATTCTACCATTTCGTGGAAAAAGTTTATCTCATCACTTTTTTACCTTGTGGTGGTTGGGGGGAGGCGCAGTGAATAAATATTGGCCCTACTTCCATGTGTGCATGGAACTAGGGCTGGGCATTTGGAACCGAAACCCGACCAACCCGCCCAAACCAAACCGATCGGGTTGGGTTGGTTTGGTTTTTTTTAAAATTTTTTTGGTTATCGGTTTGAACCCAAACCAAACCGAAGTCTATGGTTCGGTTCACGGTTTGCAATATCCAAACCCACGGTTTAACCAAACCAAACCGAAGAATAAAAAAAATATTATAATAAAAATATAATACATAGTTTAAAGAAATTTATATATATATATAATATATAGTTTAAAGAAATTTATATATATATATAATACATAGTTTATATATATATATATATATTACATAGTTTAAAGAAATATATATATATATATATATGTAATACATTTTTTCCTTCTTCTCTCTCTCTCTTCTTTTTCTCTTCTTCTTCTTCTTCTTCTTCTTCTTCTCCATCTCTTCCTCTCTTTCTCTCTTTTTCTTCCTCTCCTCTCCATCTCTCCCTCTTTTCATTGCTTTTATTTCCTCTCTCTCTCTCTCTCTCTCTCTCTCTCTCTCTCTCTCTCTCTCTCTCTCTAAGAAAGCCAAAAAACCGAAACCGAACCAAACCAAACCACAAGTCCGGTAACCGAAGTGGTCGGTTTTCATCACTTATGGTTTGGTTTCGGTTTCCAAAATAGCCAAACCGAAAGGGTTCGGTTCGGTTTCGGGTTGAGCCCAAAACCGAACCAACCCAAACCGAGCCCACCCCTACATGGAACAATGAGCTAAGAAAAGGGACGTCATTTTTCAAAATTATGTACGTCATACACTGCCCCTTGCCCATTACCCCGCTTTATATAACCTTAAGACACCTTCTCACAGTTATTAAAAAAAACACCACCTCCAAAATGAGTATCCTCAGAAACCGCCTATTTGGAATTGAAGTGAGAATGGAAGATTGGAAGTGAGAATGAGAGTGAAGATGAGAGGGAAGGATGGAAGGGAGGAGTAACAAAAGTGAAAACAAAAATTAAAAACTGAATTCTATTTGGAATTGTTTTCACTTTCAAGTTTTTGTTTTCACATTTGTTACTCCTCCCTCCCATCATCCCATCTCATTCTCTCTCTCAATCTCATCCTTACTCTCATTCTCATTCTCATTTTCCTCTATACTCTACCACCAAAAATAAAAAATAAAAATAAAATTGAAATGGTTATCAAATGAGCCCTTATTTTCTTTGGTTCATTTGTCAGATTTTAGAGTGTTTTGGTTCTCTCTCTTTTGGAACGCAATTGTCCCTTCACCGTATGGGCAGCAAAGTATTGCAAACTTTGACTATAATATTCCATTAATTGTAATATTAATAAGAGATATTTAGTCCTATACCTATTTTTAGCACTAATTATATAAATAAACCCTACACCATTTAGGGGGCGTTTGGTATCCTATTCAAATAGGGAACTTAAAAACTTCATCACTGCTGGTTGTGCTCTGTGCTCTCTTAGTCAAGTCCATACATTTTTTCTTTGGAGAATTGACAAATTTGTATGTTTACTTTTGCGCATTAAGCCAAAAACAAATCTGAACATAAATTAGGTATACGACTCTATCGATCTATCATAGAATGACCCAAACTGCAAAAAAATATTGGTTCTGTTAATGATGAAACTATAGTCTTCGATTTTTTAGAATTAGAAGAAAAGCTCATAGATCAATTATCATCTCGATTTATTGTTAATATCGACATCATCTGATAGTATTCCATTATATTGGTAGCAAATATTTCCAGTATTTATATCACATAAGTATCGATTCTTAGTCCAAAAGATGCCTAAGGCTAGGGGAGGGGGAGAAAGCAAGTCAAATTCGATGTTCTTTAAGGGCTATGGACTACCTATATATCTTTTTAAGTGCCGTATGCTGTCTTCTTGTTGATTGGTCAAAAGGAAAAACTTGGTCATAGCAATAATGACAATTAAATGAGGGTGGAAAATAATGTACGTGCCCAAAATTTTAAATTTGTGTTTTTTTTATGCGGTAAATTTTAAATTTATTTGTGTAAATGTAAGAATCTTTATTTTCTATGAACATAGCATTTAAACCCTAATTTTCCAACAATGTTGGCCTCAAATCCCTTCGCAATTAAAGGTGAAACTGGAGAAAAAACGACCCACCACAAATAGAGGGTAGAAATATTGCACGTAAATGAGGGTGGAAGAATATGCCAAAATATCGTGTCTCCTTGCGAATATAGGGGAGGACTTTTTTTTAAGCGTGGACTGACCATCGATATCGACCCATGATATATAATATATCACAACAATTTATAGGGTTGACCCATATATTGTGCCAGCCTGCTGCTAAATTTAACTGGACCGGCGTTTCTGAAAGCTCAATATAAATCTGGGTGAAGACTGTGCATTATCTTGTTAACCTATGAATCAAAACGACAAATTTACATAACAATTAACATATAATTGGAAATTATAAAGAAAAAAAAAACACCCTAATAACTATATAATTTAGGGATTGATTATATGAGTACCATCAGTTGATCGAGTTGCTGCATAAAAAAAAGTTCTTATTTAGAAATATTTAACAACCCAAGTATTTGGTAAAAAGAGGCTGCTTAATTTAAAAATGGGGGAGTTTAGGAAGCTTTAAGAAGCAACCGGCGGCTGCTTAAAAGATAATTAATTCGTGTCTCACTGATTTAATTTGTAAAATAATAATGGAATCATGATCACAATTTGTGAGTCATTACTTAGTTAGTCATCAACCTCAAAGTACTTATCTTCCACGATTTCGGTTTTGACGAAAGAGTCTTGTTCTTCTGGAAAGAATGGAAATTAAGAACTGTCCTGCAATTTCAATGTGTGAAACAAAGTCTTCTTCTTTGCCTACATATTCCTCTATATATAAGAATTACTTGAGAACTCCCTCACAATTCAAAACACAGCCACAAAGTAAAAACCAATTGTGCAATATTGTGCTTAAATATAAGCCCCAAAATGAGCCTACTCAAAAACTTCTCAGTTTTTTCCATCATATGCATCACCCTTCACTTTCCAACTTCAACCAATGCAGCGCATTTCGATATCCGAAACAACTGTGCCTTCCCAGTCTGGGCAGCAGCCTCACCAGGAGGTGGAAAGCAGCTTAACAATGGCGAATCTTGGCCTTTAGATGTGAGCCCCGGCACTACTGGGGCCCGCATTTGGGCACGAACGGGATGCAACTTCGATGGTGCTGGACGTGGCAGCTGCCAAACAGGTGATTGTGGAGGTGTCCTCCAATGCCAAGGCTATGGCCAACCCCCAAACACCCTAGCAGAATATGCACTTAACCAATTTAACAACTTAGATTTTTTTGATATTTCTCTGGTTGATGGGTTCAATGTCCCAATGGACTTTAGTCCCACGGACAATGGATGCACTAGGGGGATACAATGCACGGCTGATATTAATGGGCAGTGTCCTAACGAACTGAAGGCTCAAGGAGGCTGCAACAACCCTTGCACTGTGTTTAAAACTGATCAATATTGCTGCAATTCTGGGAGCTGTGGCCCTACAGAATACTCTAAATTTTTCAAGGATCGGTGCCCGGATGCTTATAGTTACCCCAAGGATGACCAAACCAGTACATTTACTTGCCCTACTGGGACTAACTATAGGGTTGTGTTCTGCCCATGAAGTAGGTGTTCACTTTGCTCTGCTATAGGAAATAAATCTGCTGGCAATAGCTAGTTGATAATATCGATTGTATGTTTGTGATGCAATAATTAAAAGCTTGAGGGCTTTGTCACAGTATGTACATGTGGTAGTGTACATGCCTTGTGTAACACAATATTAATAATATTAATGTACTCATCCAAGGTACTATTATAAATGGTTCGATCACGAGTCTTAATTCAAGTGGCATGAGATAGATAGCATGACGAGAGGAGTAAGTTCAAACTCTGTTGCTCAAAAAGAAAATAAGATATTTGAGAAATGACATTTTTCGCACTCGCCCTTGATGATAAGAGTTTGGTGGTCTTTCTTTAATTTGGGGACCTCCCATTCTTGCCTCCAACAACAAATTTAGTTCATGTTAGAAAGAGAAGAATTTGAGCTCAATAGAGGAATCTGGGCCATAATATCACATGAATGGTTTATTAACTTTGTTTTTTTTTTATCAAGTCTCTCGCACTAGTATAAGGGTGTGTGTAATATAAAAAATCAAAGCATTTCAAAGCCTTAATTACACTGCACCTGCTATGACCCTATTGAGGATGATTAACGATCCCCACCAACTTAGCTAATAAAATCATGTGTAATGGTAATTTAGCTAATGAAGGCGGTGATTGCATATGTAGCCTTGGACTCTTGGGCTAGAAAAAGCTGAGCAGCCTGAGTGAATACCGCAAAGACCCACTCCTTGTTTAGAGAAATTGAAAACTCATACTCAATGGCTGCTTTTTCTTCTTCTTTTCTTCTCCTTTCTGTTTTTTTTTTCCCGATCGTGGTATTCATCAGTGGCCATTTGAGATTTGACTGCTGGGTTGGGTTTTTAATTGGGCCAGGAATATTGAAAGTATATTATAATGGCAAGCCAATCTCGTTATTACACATTAGGACCAACACAAGTATAGACAGACAGGTCAAGACGGATCGCTTTTCTAAATTGATGTTTTTTGTGCATCTTTGAATTCAAAATATGAAAGACTTGGCATGTTTTTTGGGGGTGAGTTTCCTACCACACTGCATTGCTGTTTTTATTTAATTATAATTGGCTAAATTATTTTATTATTGGATATTAATATGTTTTTTTTTAAGTTAAAGAAAATTATACAATTATGTCATCAATATGTCTTTTTGACTTCGTTTAGTTGCTTTTTTTTTAATGATGGCTTTGCTTTTTATTTTTGTTTTTGTTAGTATGGTTGCAACTTGATCAGAAATTGCAGCGCAGTTTTTGATTGTTTAAGTTGAATTTTTTAAGTCCCAATAATGATTGGATTTTAAGAAGAAGTCTATCTAATTCTGAAGCTATATGTTCTTTTGATTTAATTTTAGTACTTTGATTATGGCTTTTGCCTTTTTGTTACTTTACAATTTTGTTGAGTTAGTTTTTGTTTGGTCAGTTTTGGTTACAAAATGGATTGTAGTTTCTGTTTTTAATAGTGAATTTTTAAAAAATAACTTTAATATTTTTGTTTTGTTTTTTGTTACTCTTCCAATTATGTTTTTGTTAAATTGTAGAGCATGGGAGATTTGGTACAAATCTTGCTCGTATTAATGTTGAAATGAATTTTTTTTTAAAGGGTGATTGTTAATATAAATATTGTGTAACTCAATAAATATCACAACAATAAGGTTGTTGTACTTGTTTGTGAAAAAAGCTTTCCTCCTTTGATGGCCAAGGTTCGAGTCTCTTCAAGCACACAAAATTTTCTATTTTTAAGGTTGAATAAATGGCAACGGAGTTTGTAACCGGTTGGCGACGGCGACGGTGGATGGCCGGCAGCCACAATGGCTTGCCGGTGATGGGCAGCGGAGACGGTGGCTGGCGGTGACGGCTGTTGGCCAGAAGGGAGATTGCTGAAGGTGGACATGTGGCATAGTGTGCTTGACTTAGAAGGAGTGGCATTGTGTGTAATTTTGATGCTTTCATTTTAAAACACTATATAGTTTACTACTTCCAAATTTGTAAACTATATAGTGTTTCAAAATGAAAACTCCCAATTATATATATATAACTTTTTGTTGTTATTGGGAATATATATAAATAACTTACAATTAGAAGAGTGCAAAAAAGGTAAGAAAAGCAAATAATTAAAAGGAAAGAAAAAATAGAGTGCAAAAAAGGTTAGAATCGAAACTAGTTGCATTCAAAATATGAATGCAGTGTGCATTGCTAGCCGCTCACCCCAAAAGATTTTTGTGTGTATAACATCAAAACTCAAAGTGTTTCAAAGCTATACACGACAACTGCTATGACCCTGTTGGGGAGGACTAAGCGAGCAGCAATTTGGATTGTGCCAACTAGTCGACTGTGAGAGGCTCCTTTTGTTTCTTCTTGTTTTTATTGTTAGTTTGTTACTTGGAGGTTTTCTTTTTCTTTTCAAACCATTTTATATATTGTTTCGTTGAAGCTCCTTCTTGTGCTCATGTATTTGACATATCCTTCTTAAGCTGGATATTTACTCATTTTATATAATTAGTTTTTCCACCAAAAATTTTCTGTTTGGAGCTGTTAAATAAAAAGTATGGTACTATATGTTTAGTTTTGTTGTTTTTTTTTTTTGGGTCATATATCCACTAGTCCACTAGTAGCAAGTGTTTTGGCTTGTATTAATTGGAAAGACAAATATTACTAGATGAAGAGCTAGTTAATTTTTCAGTTAAATTATTTAAATTTGAATGTTCTCAAGGCGGGTTATTTGTTATTTCTATTTTCTGGACTTATCAGGTTAAACTTCTCTAGTTTCTGCGATTGGTGAGCAACAAATTTTATTAATTCGATTGGGATAGATTGAGGTAAGGGCTGACAAACCTTCTTAATATTTCTTTGTTTAGGTTTTCAACTTACATGAGTATTTGTTTGTTGTCATCAATGGTTGGCAAGTCTTGCAACTTGTTGGTAGAAGGACTTCTGAGTTTTATGTGTTGCATTGCATTGCATATCTTTGTTTGTTAAGTTTGTGCCTCTTACATATTCACCTAAAAAAAAGAGTTATTCGTTTTATTAGTCTCTGAATTTTGACCCGATTTGCATTTGAGTCCCTCAATTTCCAAAATCGTTCCCGTGGTCCTTTAACTTTAATTTCGTTTGGACAAATGGTCATGCAGTCAATTTTGTTATCTTTTCTGTTAAATGCAGGGGCAAATGGTCTTTTTGTATTATTTTTTAATTTTAAATTGAATAAATTATTAAAAAACCAAACAAAACTATTTTTTATGTTGATGTGGCACAAAATTTAATAAAAAATGAATTTACTTTAAAAAGAATTAAAATTATAAAAATACCATTTTACCCCTGCATTTAACGGAAAAGTTAACAAAATTGACGACATGACCATTTGTCCTAACGAAATTGAAGTTAAAGGACCGCGGGAATGATTTTGGAAATTGAGGGACTCAAATGCAAATCGGGTCTAAGTTCAAGGACTAATAGAATGAATAACCCAAAAAAAACATAAAAGTGTAGATTTGAATTTGCACTCTCTTTAACATTAGAAAGAGAAATACTAGTTGACTGTCAACAAACTTGACATTCAAGTACCTTTTGTCAAACTTCGTAACTCTCTATGTATACTCATAAGACTCCTGTACATGGATCTCAACTACTTTACAAGCCCCTTACAACCTTTCTTTCACTTAAAAAATGGGGTTATTCTCAACTCTCCCACCACGACCACCACCCAAATCCTCCTCCTCCCCCAGTCCCCAAGCCCAGCCCCGACACTCACAAAGGGCACCTTGTCACAACCTCCCCCATCCCTGTTCATCCCTGATGCCCACCACCACCATAGCCATATCCCATTAGCCATCTCTCCAGGAAAAATGAGAGAGAGAGAGAGAGAGAGAGAGATGATGATGGGGTATTCCTTTAATGGTTTTTTGGGTTTGATTCTCTAACCAAGAAAAGGGAAAATGATATTTGGTTCCAAGTTAAGAAGCCAAAAAGGAAATTATTGAAGAAAATAAAGGTGGGTTTTAAAAGGTGAAGGGGTTTTGTGCCCTTGTTTGTTTGGAGTTTGGAGAAGAAAGTTAGGTTTTGGGATGATTTCTGGGTGGAGGGTGGGGTGGTGGGGTGGGTTTGGGAGTTGGAGGGTGGTGGCTGTCGAATGGGTTTGGCGGTTGGAGGGTGGTGGTCATGGGAGAATGGGGGGAGAAGAAATCAGTGAGGGAGAGAGAGAGAGAGACTTGAATTTTTTATATAAATATTTTATTCATATTTTAATCAATTTAAAATTTAAAATATATAAAAATACCATTTTACCCCTGCATTTAATAGAAAAATTAACAAAATTGACGACAGGACCATTTGTCCTAACGAAACTGAAGTTGAAGGACCACGGGAACAATTTTGGAAATTGAGGGACTCAAATGCAAATCGAGTCTAAGTTCAGGGACTTTTCAAACTTGGGACCTCTTCCAATATTGAGAAGAGAAGTACCACTAAACCAAAAGCTAGTTGGTATAACTTTTTAAAAATACCAATAACATTTATCGTTTTCTTTTTTTACTATAAATTTGACACACTTCTCACTTACATAAATATTGAAAATTATACACACCATTTATCTCCATAACTATAAAGTATAAAGGTTATTCTCAAATCAACCTAAAGTTAATTGATCATCTCATAATGTGTTTCATTGGAAGGTTATGCTGGAATTTTTTTTTAGTACAATCGATTGGGGGGAGAGGGGGGTTATACGAATATTGATTGGGTACTTGGGAGTTTTGAACTTCTATCCACATGAGTGAAAGTGGAAGAACTCATCCAACCGAGCTATACCCCACTAGCACGTTATGTTAGACTTGTTTGCACAAAAAGCTCGCAAACAAGTGGACCATCACCCTCAAGTGAGCAAATAATTCCACTTCAATAATCAATGAAAAGGCGGCCTTTTTTTAAAGATGAATTAAATCAAGACATACTAATTTAAGTGTGCATGAAATTTCAGGCCTCACAATTTCAATGGCAATGCATCCTGCTCATACCCCGGTAAACAAGGCCCGGTTATCCACCAGCCATGCACTTTGACCTGGTTTTCGTACCTACAATCCTTGCTTTGCCCGAAACCATAGTTGAAGAAGATATATAACCATTAATCTCTGGCATATTATAGTTCGCCAGAAGGAAAGAGATCCAGAAGTAACTCAAATCCTTCTTGGTCTCTTTCTCTCTCGGGAGCGCTTGCTTCTCTCTGGACATTTTATACCTTCAGTCGTTTGTCTCTTGGGATCTCTACCTTTCATAGACAAAATGCCTCGCGGAACTCTTGAAGTTAACCTTGTCAATGCCAAGGGTCTTAAAAACACAGAGATTTTTGGTAAATTTCTCCCTCGCTCTCAATTTTTTTCCCATGTTGGCTGTGTAAATTTTCATGCTAGCTGATCATCAGTTTTCGATCAGACTGTCTCTTGGGTTTACTAATTTTGATGCATCAAATATTCTTCTTCATGAGGAATTATTATATGCGACAGTAACATTACGTATTATGAGAATATCCTATAATCTTACAAGTTCAAATTTATTATTATTCTTTGGACCCTTTTGCTGAACCCATTTGATTTACATTACTTTGTGAAGATACCATGAAAAATATATACATATAATTTTTTTTTTGGGGGGGAGGAGAGGGGAGGAGAAAGAAAGAATATAATGAAATTTCATTTGTTTGATATTAAAATGCATATAGGTAAAATGGACCCTTATGTCGTCATCACCTGCAAAAAACAGCAGAAAAAGAGCACGGTGGCAACAGGTCAGTTTTCTAGTTCGCCTATATTCTTAATATCTGACTATAAAAAAACAAAAGTTATATTGTAAAATAGTGCACTCAATCTCTTTCATTAATTTCTTTTTGGAGAATTTACATAAGAGCCCAAATTAATATTGAAAATATATAATTTAATGTTTGTGCAGCAATGGGGTCCAATCCAGAATGGAATGAGAGCTTTGTGTTCGGCGTCTCTGATGATGTCAATGAACTCCATGTGATGATAATGGACAAGGACACTGGGAGCAAGGATGACTTTGTGGGAGAATTAACGTAAGTTGAAGCCCCAATCTGCAAACTATTTTCCAGTCAAATAACAAGTTTTGTTAATTTGTCTCATATATAAATATATTTTGACAAAACTATTTTCTGGTTTGATCATCATTTGCAGTATTCCACTGAAAACTCTCTTTGTGGAAGAGAAGCTACCACCAATGAAGTACAATGTCCTAAGGAACAAAAAGTATCATGGGGAGATTAAACTTGGCCTCACCTTCACTCCTGCGGTAATTTTTCTTTTTCTTTTCCATTAATTACTTTCATTATTATATTTATGGCACATTTAAACCCAATTGATAATGGACGGAGTGGTACTACAAAATGTTATAAAGATTTGGAATTTCCAAAGTGAGACTTTACATTCTATAACATAATAAATTGTGCATTGTTCTTAGGTACGCAATGATCGGGACTTGGACTTCGTAGGCGGATGGAAGGAGTCCTCCAGCAGCTATGGTGGATGGAACGAGTCGACTTGCTAGGAGTTCTATGTACTTGAAATGCAAGTGTACACTCTTGGCTTAGGAGATTTAAGGATTCCATTGCTAATAATATGTGATTTCCCATTAAAAAAAGACAGTATATATTCCATTTTTGAGAAGTTCCTTTTGGCTCTTGTGAGTTGAGCATTGTTATTTCATTTGGCTGAATCAAATAGTCAGCCTGACCCCAAAAGAAAAAAAAAGACACAAAGACACACAGAAGAAAGATTTCGACAGACACAGATTGGTCCAATTAAGCCTTCCAATTTGTATCAATTGAAACGTATAATCACAAAGTCAAAATAACTAGTACTTATGTAATTATTTGCTAAATGAGGCTGCTAAGAAACTTTTTTTTTTTTTGGGTTTTATCAGTTCAAAACGTACGGTTAGTTTGTAAAAAAATGTTGACCATTTTTTACAATTCAATGTATATGAGATTGACCTAAAATAGAAGGGTGCTGTTAAACGAACCTTAAAATTAACTGATTACACCCTACTACCAAACTATTTATTGAATTACTAATTTGCCCAAATATAAAATGACAAAAAAGGATATATTGAATTGTGAAAAATAAGTAATTTTAATAAGTACACCCTATTGAACATATTGAACCCTAATCAAATTAGAATTTTAGAGTTTGATTCCAAATAGATTTGAGATAAAAATTCTAACTTCTAAAAACCAGGATGAGACAGTTTCTAAACCAAGATTAGTATATGGGGGCGATTAGTATGGGTTCATTGATTGTAGAGTTGTACGATCTCCACTCCACTTCTGCTATCATAATGATGCTGCACTAACAAATCCAATTCTTCACATACATATATCTCTCACAATACTTTTATGTTAGGATACTGGATCAGAGTCTTACCATCTTAAATAAAGCTTTCCCTTTATGTTAGGATACTGCATCAGATTTTCCATGTTTTATTCTTGTTTAGTCTTGATTATCATGACATTGTGGGACTTATCTAGGGAGTTTTCAAATATGAAAATTGAAATGAGGTAACTAAGGTTTCATGTCAATGGAAGTATTGCCAATGTCTTGTGTACGTTTGTCTAAGTGCTAGTAATGCTACATGTATTTATGTACCGTAAATGTGACTAACTAAAATGTACCGTTGCTGTGTGGGTTTTGGCTATAGATTCTGAGTTCAGAAATATTGAATTGGAAAGGTCTGCAAAATTGGCAAAGGATTTGGAGTGTTTCAAGGAGCAAGGCCATGTCATACCAGAACCTTATGCTCCTGGTGTTACCTATGCAGAATATCTTAAGGAACTGTCGGAGAAGGACCCTCAAGCATTTCTGTGCCACCTCTATAATATATACTTTGCTCATTCAGCTGGTGGTCGAATGATTGGGAAAAAGGTATAGAAATAATGCTTGGAGACATACTAATATGTCATGGTCTATGTTGTTGCATTGACTCTGGTGCCAGAGCCCCTGAGTGATATACCTTTTACTAGATATGTGAATCTTTCCCTTTACCTGCTTATTCCAAGCAGGGAGCTCAAGTAACGTTTGATTTTTTTTTCAAAAGCAGTGTAAAATAGGGTGTACTTAGTATTAAGGTGTTGTGTGAGATTAGGGTGTATTAGGGGTAATTTTGGTAGTTAAATAGGATGTACTTAGTTAATTTTACATTTTGATTTAATTATTAGGGTGTACTTAGATCAAAGGGTGTACTCAGTTAATTTTAGGGTTCGTTTAACAGCACCCAAATAGAATTCAATGTCAAGAGTCCTGATCTCTTGGTCACCCCTCTTTGGATTCAAATCCAATGACCCACCTACTTTTGCACTTCTTTTAAGAAGGGTGAAACTATAGTGAGGGGCTTTAACGTGAGGGGTATGGTGAGTGGTTTCAATCTCACCATCAACCAAGCATGGGCGCATCAATGGTGAGATTGAAACCCCTCACCATATCCCTCACTTTAAAGCCCTTCACTATAGAAGCTCCCTTTTAAGAAACTCTATTGGGCCATTGAATTTGAATCCAAAGGTGGGATTTTAATTAAATATATAAATAATGAAACATTTTTTTTTGGACGAAATATAAATAATGAAACATAAAATAATCTTACGTGGCCCCAAAATGATTCTAGCTCTAGGAGAATTTAATGATGTCCTTAGGCTTAGCTTAGAGACCTTAAACCATTAAAATATTAATGGGGCCTAGGTGTACTCTAACCCTATATGCACTACAGATTCATATAATTTTTTTACTCACAAACATAATTTGATGCAATCCAAATAGGAAAGGAAAGCACCAAATAAAATGCAATCCAAATGGAAACTTGATAATTGCATCAAAACGTCAGTTAAACATTAGAGTTGTTTATTCAAATGGTTTTTAAATTTATACTAGAGTTGTATTTTGGTCCCTCAACTAAATTATTCGTTCAAATTATCCACCAACTCTTTATTAATCAGTGCATTAGTTCTACTGTTACATTTTATCAATATTACCGTTAAATATAAGAGTAAAACAGTCCAATTAAATAAAATAGTAAATAAATTAAAAACTAAAAAAAAAAAAAAAAAAAAAACCTACCCACCTCCCTGCCCTCAGCCCTCAGCCCCCAGCCCAATAACCATTGCCCCAGGACCCATCTTCTCCTTCCCATAGCCCACCCTCTCTTCCACTCCCTCCATGTACCCTCCTCCTCTCTCCCTCTATCTCCCTTTATTTTTCTCTACAAATATTTATTGGAGCTGCAAGGCTCTGGATTTCTTCGGGGAGAGAGAGAGAGAGAGAGAGGATGAAATGGGGGTGGGGTTGGGTGGGTTGGGTTTTTTTTAAGGGTTACTTTTTGTTGTTTTTTTTAAAATTCTTTTATAGTTTTCAATTAATTTAAAAAATAAAGAAAATTTTGTATTAATTTTTAATCATATTTTTTAATTTTTTTAGTTGTCAAAAGTCTTATTTATCCCCACTAATGTAGCATGTACGGCTCACATGACTAAATTTAAAAGAAAATGTAATGGTAGGACCAATACGCCGATTAATAAAGAGTTGGTGGACCATTTGAACGAATAATTTAGTTGAAGAACCAAAATGCAACTCAGGTATAAGTTTGAGGACCATTTGAATAAATAACCCTAAACATTAAGGCCTCGAAGTTTAGCTCAAGTGATGAGGAAGGTTGATGGGGGAAATGGGTTGGATTAGGCTAGGTTGCTTAAACATAATGTAAACATAAAAAAATCATCACTTAAATATTACTCCAATAAATAAAAAAATAAATTTATTGAGTAATTGTGTATTTGGGTCATGGGTTTGATATATTGTTCGGTTTTTATTTTGTGTGTTAATAATAAAAACTTAATAATTGTTTTAGCCAAAATTAACATCTATAATAAATGAGGTAACATTAATTTGGGAGACTGAAGAAATTTAAGTGCCCGAGACAGTCGCCTCATTGGGAACTCAGGGTCGGCTTTGATTCGGAAATTACATGACATGTCGATGATTTGCTTCAATGATTGTATTGTACATGTCACATTATATAATTTGAATAAATTCCTAACATGTAACACATCGACATGCAACAGATATATTTGCCTTTGCCACCAATGTATTATAGGATCACGTTGGATTTGTGGTACGTGGAATTGATGTGAACCAAGTTTGCAGGATCGAGGGTTCTATCTTATAACCAATGTGAATTCATGTGATGTTTGCATACATTCAACTAACTCAAAACAAATTATCGATTTCTTCTTAACACCCTATATTCTCATAGCTTCACCCATCCGTGATTTGCTTTAAATCTCCATGTAATTAAGCATGCACCCATGGCCTAGATCCGATTGTCGCACAGTGTGTATCCATGAATTTCGACTTCCTTTTTTTTTGGTTACATCTACTAGCCAAACTTTTTCTTTTCGACCATCTCCTCAGGAATAGCTCCAGAGGCTTACTTTGACTTGGCTTTCACGGCTACAAATGAACGCATGCTCTTTGTCCAATAATCCTGTGTTTATTTCGGGTTCTTCAGCCCTCATCCGTAGTTATTTCCAGTTATATAATTCATTAAAGAGATAGGTCCAAGAAAAAAGGGTCATAACTTGATTACACTCACAGAACCTTCTTGTGCGTATTCATCAAGACTTCACACTCATATTTTTCCCTCTTGGGATTAATTTGTACCTTCCTTTCTGAAAATGGCCCCTCGAGGAACCCTTGAAGTTACACTTGTTGGTGCTAAGGATCTTAAAAACATGGATTCAATGGGTAATTAAGCATGCATGCAGTTCATGGATTTTTCATGCATGATGATCGGTTTGCGATGATCTTATGAATTAGAATATGTTTCTGACAACACTTAATATGAATACATGTAGGTATGATGGATCCTTATGTCGTATTCACCTACAAAGATCAGGAGAAAAAGAGCCAGGTGGCAAACGGTCGGGTTTCTAGTCTCCCTGAATTTTTAGTATGATGTTGAGTTTAATGACATTACATAGCTCTCTTTATTTTAATTAGTTTAAAAAAGAAAAAAAGATTCTACAATTCTTTGATGAAGAGTATGAAGGGATCGAATTGTTGTGTGGTTCAATGATATGAATCATCTAGCTTTTAGTCCTCATTTAGGAACCATACATGCAAATAAATGCAGTCGGAAGTCCGATCATTTGATTATATCATCATGATCATTTCATTGTTTGATACGAAACATTGTGTTCGTCTACTTATTGTGTTGTAGTTATATGACCAAAAAAAAAAAGAGTTCTTATTTTGTTGACTTTTGTTTGTTTGTTAAGATTATCATTGAATGAGTTCTAATTAAAAAGATAAATGGTTCAAGTCATTGGATCACATTGAAGGTTTTTCTCCAAACGAGAAAAACTTTTCGAGAATAGTAAAAAGGAATTCCTCATTAGAACGGGATTGTATATAACATATACATATATTTTACGGGGACATGAGAACAAAATGATTTTGAATTTTTTAAAAAAAAGTGTATTATGATGAATCATTAATTCACTTGTATTACATACGAGGTGAAATTAATATTAAGAAAAAAAAAGTGTTTGTGCAGGTCAAGGGTCTGAACCAGATTGGAATGAAACTTTTCTATTTACAATTGCTGGTGCTGAAGATGAACTTAGATTGAAGATATATGACGAAGACTCTGGTAACCCTGATGATTATGTGGGTGAATTAACGTAAGCACTTGTAGCTCCCTCTTATGAAGGAAAAAAAAATTTCAAGCTTTCTATACTAACATAATCTTGTGAATTAATTTTTTATATTAAAATAAATAAGAATTAGCCCTCATTAAGAGAATCACTTAGTAGCACATGACATCAGTGGCGGACGGATATGAGGACAAGAGGGGTCGCTTGACCCCATGAACTAGCCGAAAAATGGCTATGGATAGCCTTTGTGGTGGTCCGAGCGGACCCCATGGCTTGCGGAAGACGACCCCATGAGTGCAGCAAGGTGCTCGACGAAAGGCTGCGAAGATAGCCTTGGAGGTCCTCCTTGGCCCCCATGGATGGCTGGAAAATAGCCTTGGGTGTATGGAGAAATTGGAGATGGAGGTCTAGGTTTTACAAAGGGGAATGGCTGTTTGGTTTCGGGAAGAAGAGATAAGAAGAGAGGATACGCTGGTCATTTTTTAATTTGTTAATTCATGGCCAAACGACGTCGTTTTGGTCCCAGCAGATTCAAATTTTTTAAAATCGCTTAGCCCAAAACGACGCCGTTTTGAGCCAAGCTTTAATAACTAAAAGAGAAGAGGCATTGAAGCCTCTGCACGATTTTCTTCCCTCCTCTAAAAACCTAATCCCTAATTGTTCTTATTTTCTCATCTTCTCAAACTCCTAATCTCCTAACTATTTTCTCTCATCTTCTCAATCTCAACCCTCTAATCCCCCAAAATTATTTTGTGTGTCACCACCTTTTCTACGCCCTTGTATGTGGAAGGAACACTCTAATTTCAAGTGAGTTTTTCCCTTAATAATAAGAATGTTGATATAATATATAAGAAATAATTATGTTTGTACTGAAATTGATATATGTGGTGTTTATTGATGTTTTTTTTTATGTTGATTGGATTAGATTGATTTATTACATGAGTTTATTGATTTATTAGATGAGTTGATTTGAATAGATTTATTAGATGAGGTTATTTGAATTAATTTAGTAGATGAATTTATTTTGATGATAATTTGAATAGATATATTATTGATGATATGATTTTATTAATTGATATGTAGAATTATGGAACGATACTTTAAGAGGACATTACTGAGTAGTAGTTCCCATAATCCGAGTAGTTCAAGGCCGAGTGAGTTAGATGAAGTGTTGGCTAATCTTCAGGCAAACCCTGGTCTACGAACTAGAATGGTAGATTATAGTCCTAATATTTGAGATGAGGTCCGAAGAGCAAATATTAAAAAAGGACCTTGTCAACCAAGAGGACATACATACGTTTTCAAAATATGAAAACTCATCGTGGACAATTGTAAGCTTGTATTGTTAGTTTCGCAATGAATTATGAATGAAAGTATTATCTTTATGTTTTTTAGTGTAATTTTATTCTTAAAAAAATTCTGACACTTTTACACTATGACCCCATGACCTGACAATCCTGCGTCCGCCACTGCATGACATGAAGGTTTTTATACATGCGGTTATATAATATAATAGCATAGGATTTTCTCTTCAATTTCCTACATGTTTTTGTATATTGAAATTTTTTTTTACTGTGAAATGAGATTTTCTTTGTGGGTATTTAAATTTTTTTCTTTTCACTCTTATTAGTTTCCTTGAAAAAAATTACTAACAATGTTCATGCAGAATTCCACTGGATGCAATAGTTACCGACAGCGGGTGCGAAGGGAGAATGCCATCAACGCCATACGAGGTAATGAGGAACGACAAAATCAGAGGAGAAATTACCATTGGCCTCTTTTTCAATCCGGAGGTATTTTTTCTTTCTCGTCCGCTTAATTGATATATATAGTAAATCGTTAATCGGTTAATAAGTTAATATGTATAAATAGAATTAATTTTAACATATTGGTAAGTTAATACGGTTAGCCCTCCTGTATTATATACATGTATAACGAAATTAAGACTATAAGGACATGTTTACTTACCAGAAATGGGGCATTATTAACGAAAATAAATTATAATAATCATGCAAGGCAATTGTACCATGTAAAAAGGTGCTTTAATCTGCTTCAAAATTTACGATAATATTTTAAAGTAGTAATTAACCATGCCTTTTTTTTCGAATATATATATATATTTCAAATATAATATATGTATCGTCTGTTTTTCTCAGCCTGGCAGTGGAGATCGCGACTGTGATGAAGAAGACGAGTGAAATGGTGGAAGGAAAGAGTCCACATGCGACTGATTGTCTGAAGAATAATAGTTTTGCTCGATACCAGTACCATATATGATTTTTTTTTCTTTTTTCCTTTTGTTGTTCTTGAAGAATAATACCAACTTGGGGATATCACTGTTCCATTGCTAATACAATGTGATAATAAACTTTCATTTGTTTTTTACCAATAATTTTCTTTCTGATAAGCACAAAAATGGGTGCCTAAATCCATTTAAATGATCAGAAACTCAACTGAGAATTTTCATTAACAGCACTAGGGGTGGCATTTTAGACCAAAAAAATTGTGAAACCACAAAAACCGACCGAGATATTACCGCATTTGAACCAACTATGCGGGAAAACCGACCGCAAATTGCGGTTTGAAGAACTAACCGCATTTTGCGGTTGCAATTTGGAAAACTACAAACTTGCGGTTACCGCAAACCACAAACATATATAATTAATAATTAAAGTATATTTTTATTTCTCCGTCTTTTTCTGTTTTTCTTTCTCATTCTTCGTCTTATTTCTCTCTCCTTTGTTTCTTTCTCCTTCTTCCTCTCTCCGTCCTTTTCCTCCTTCTTCCTCTTCCTCCTTTCTTTCTCCTTTTTTCCTTTTTCCCCATCTCTGCCTACGGAGTTGAATCTTGGTTTGGGACTTTTCTTCCTTTCTTTCTTTTTTCCTCCTTCCTCTCCCTCCTTTCTTTCTCCCTTTTTCTTTTTTCCCATCTCTGCCTACGAAGTTGAATCTTGGTATGGGATTTGGACGGAGAGAGTGAGAAACCACAAAGTTTTCCCATCTTAGTTTGGGTGGTTGATTTTCATCACTGCCTCACTCTATCTCTCATCGTTGCCTAGTTGGGGTGGTTGAAGCTTCTCAGTGCTCAATTTTGGATTTTGAAATTAGGGATTCAAATTTGGCAGGAGATTGTTTTTGTGTGCAGATTTTTGGGTTTTGAAATTAGGTATTTGAAGATGGAGGTGACGACGGAGTTGAATCTTGGTCTGGGATTTGGATTGAGGAAAAAATGGCTTCGTATGCACCCATTAGAATAAGGCATCCGCCTGCTGCTGCGAAAGTGAGAAACCCCATTCTTCATATGCTTCTTTTCTTCTTCTCAGTTACAGAGGAATCTCGGTGGATATCGCATTTTTTGCAGACACCGCACCGATTTGCAGTTCACCGAGTCGCTGTTAACCGCAACTCATTAGCCGGTTTGCGGTGTCAAATAATGCAATATCGCAAATAGTCGGGCGGTTTGCAGTTTCTCCTAAAAATTGCGGTTACTATACCGCAACCAGCGCTAAATAGCACTATGATGCATTTTATCTGTCGGTAAGAACTACAACAGTTTTGACTTGCAAAGACTCCCTTGAGAGTTAGGGCCCATTCGGTAACGTTTTCGGAGAATGTTTTCTTAGAATATTTTCAGAGAATGAAAATAAGAAAACGAATTTGCATTTTCAGGAAATGAAAATGTGTCTGATAGATTAATTAGAAAACATCTTCAGAAAACAAAAACAATGAAAACGTGTCTGGCAGTACAATTTGAAATAACAATATGCAAGTTATTTTTATGAAAACGTTTTCCATGAGAATGAAAACAACTTTTTTCTGTTTTCTACAAGTACATATAAACTTGTTTTCATTTTATGAAAACATTCTCAATGTTTTCTGTTTTTGGGCCACTGAATGTGTTTTTGCCTCATTTTAGTTCTTTGAAAATGAAAACAACCCCTTAAAACGTTACCGAACGGGGCCTAAATATTTGTCTTGGCCGGTCAATAAATACGAAAAAAGGTAAAGGTAAATATCCACTTACAAAATAAATGTTATATTCAGATGGAATTCTTTGCTACAACACAGGAGACATGCAGCTACAAGGTTTCAAAATGCATAACTTGCTGAAACCTGTGTACCATTACAGATAGGAATTACCTTTCTTCTAGGACTTTACCTTTCCATGATAGTCCTTACTGCCTCCTAAGCAGGGCTTCTGCGAATCAACCCCGCCGCAATTCGACAAGCTCACGTTTCCTGCAGGTAGGAAAGGAGAATTCATCGATAACTGTTGGCCTGAACCGGCCCCACTGCAATTTGACAAGCTCACATTTCCTGCAGGCAGGAATGAAGGATTCATGGATAACTGATGGCTTGAAGCAACCCCGTTGCAATTTGACATGCTCACATTCCCTGAAGGCAGGAATGAAGGATTCATGGATAACTGTTGGCTTGAAGCAACCCCACTGCAATTTGACATGCCCACATTTCCTGAAGGCAGGAACGAAGAATTCATTGGTAACTGTTGGCCTGAAATAGATTGTTCTGGTGCGTCAAACTGAGGTAATATATCACTTTGAAAAAAGCTGGGTGAGCCAAAATCTGGTAGTGCCAAGCTATATCTGTGGTTGTGAGAGGTTTCGATTTTTTCTTGGAAGTAACCTTGAAACAAATCATCCTCTATTGGTATTGCACCTGTAAGAGTCTTGAATGCAAAATCTAGGCATGGGTCAGACCAAGAATCCATGAAAGGGAAAGAGAATTGTGCCTCTGGATTCTCAATGGCTGCCTTCTCAGTTTCAAACTTCTGTGGTTTCTCTTGAGGAATTGCTTGGTCTTCAAGAAAATTCTCGCTCTTGTTTGATGACTGCTCTGGTATTGAAGTGTCTATAGTAGTAGTACAAGGATAATTTGCAAATTTCGTCCCTGGCCCAGCTTCAGGCAACTGAGATGCTTCATCTGCTAAATTGACAGCTTGGATGGCTTCACTTTTACTGGACCTTCCAGTTGCATTTCGAAGAGCTCGTTCACTGGACATAGAATTGGGCAGCAGCTCAGGTTCAAACCCAGCAAGCCGTTTTGAAGATCGATGAGGCAACTTAAGTTCTTTATTTTTCTTGGATTTGTTAACCCTTGTATTTCTGTTGCAGCTCTTTTCCATCTCACTTTCAAGTGAGTTCTCTTTCTGCAGCACATCAGCTGCAGGTTTCAGAATAGGCTCATTATCCACAGTATCAGCTATTGGCAATTCCCCCGTAAGCGTTTTGAATGCAAATTCTAGGCATGGGTCTGAGCCGAACAGAAGGGAGAACTCTGGTTCTGGCTTCTCAGAATCCATTCTCTCACTTTCGAGCTTTTGTTGTTGCTCTTTAGGAACCATTTGGTCATCAAGTGGCATCCTGCCCTTGTTCAATGCCTCCTCATGTGACGTAGATTTTATGTCAGTTAAAGTATGATGTGCAACCACTGCTTCTGATGCAGCCCCAACCTGCTGATGTGCATCTGAAGCCAAAACTGCATCTTGACTGCCATCACTTTTACTACACTTTCTTACAACTTGAAGAGCTTGTTCACTGGAAACCGAGTTAGCTACCTGCTCTGGTTCAAGCCCAGCAAGTCGTTTTGAAGACCGACGAGGCAAGCTAAGCTTTTCCTTGCTTTTTGATTTCCTCGAGCCTGTTTGGGTTATTCTGACATTGCCTTTTTCCATCACAATCTTAAGTGAATTATTCTCATTCAGGGTGTCAGCAGCAGGAGTCAAAACAGGCTCATTTCCGGCCAAAATTATTTTCCCTGGATCTGTCACAGAAAGTTCAACTTTGAGCAATGACCTTCTGCCTTCATGTATGTCAGCAACTTCAGGTTTTGGCTGTGATGACCTGATTGGAGGACAATCTTCCATAGTTTTGGGACATTCTTCAACTATATCCTCTGGTAAATGCTTCTCCTGGACAACATCAGCTGTCAAAGCAACAGCAACTCCACTTTCAGTGGGTACCCTCTTGTCTTGCAAGTTGGAACTTTCAGTTTCTGGTAGTTCTAAGCCGCTCATTTCAGAACTACCTTTATCTACAGTGGAAGTTCAACAATGGGAACAATGCAGTTAGATACCAGGGGATTTCATTTCCCTTTATAACTTGGACCAAATCTAATATACGTCCTCAAGTTAGAGAATCATTCATCATGATGTCATCTATTGACCTCTCACCTTCAAAATGCTGTTGCCTGGTGACAGGGTGCTTAAATTTTTGCCTTTTGGTTGCAGATGATGGCTAAAATAACAGCAAACGAAGAATGATCAGAATAATGAATTCATCCTTTAAATACCAAGTTCACGTATATAATAAAAAAACAGATAAAATCATAAAAATTGGCTGCTAAGAAGCCTGCCATCCATCCGGTCATAGTTATAAACTTACAATGGGGTATCAGTTTTGACTTGAAGTTCCTTGATTTCATATTTGTATTCATTAAAGAGAAATTACTGAATACCTTTTAACCCTTTTAGAGATGGGAAGCAGAAGAGGAAAAAAAAAGGGGTGAAAGGTAATCCATCAGCTTTATTTACGGATGGGGAAATTCTACCATTTGTTAAAATGGGGAGTACTCAAAACATTGAAGAATGCAAGCCAAAGCACAAACTATGTTCTGAGAAAAATCAAGAAAAACAATAACATTGAAAATGGAAACCCCACGATGCAAGAAAGTTGTCACTGCTACATAAGTTTAAGAGTTGTAATTCTTTCTGGGACTGACAGACGCAATTTGTTTATGAATTCAGCACCACTATGCTATGCATCTAAAAAGTATCAGAGCAATACATAGAACACATTAGTTGCCCCAAATTTCACCAAGTCCTCTCTGCTTTAGTTTGGAGCTTATTTCAGTCAAGTTTTCAAAGTGTTTCAAAATAGAGTGACATAAAGAATATCACTTGAAACGTCATTATGTTTTTTCCCATGCTAGTTATACAACACAGCTTATGTGGCATGTTCAATTGTCATTCAAGTAACCATGGGTTAAAATACTAAATTTTTTAAGGGATACGCCAATACTTATTCTGAATTTTTACATGGTGCGATATCCAAACCGAAATCATCAAGAAAACCATTAAAGAAAAATTGTTGGTAATTGTACTAGGAAACAATCATATACGAACCCAAGAGAGCATTGATGACGAAAAATAAGAAGCATGAACTTGCACTTACTGTAATTTCGTGACTTTCATCGTTAATCAACGTCAGCTCATTGGTGCACTTATTCTTGGGTTTAAAAGCATGTCTGCTTATCTCTCCAGTCTCTAAATAATGCATAACAGCATTTTTGGAGCGGAATACATATCCACTGACTGGATCTGTGTAATACTGTAAAAAGGTGGGAGCCACTAAAAATCAACATAAAATCTTTAAGTACAGAACTTATTGGAATAAACGACAATTAGTTGGAATTATTCCTAAAGCAGGACTGTGCATGGAAGGCACGCATACACATGTGCATGTGCGGATAAAGATAGAGAGAGCCCGGGGTTGGGAGCAGAACTGACATAAACTGGAATAAGTATCGGATAAACTGATTGTATACCGGGTCTCTTCTAAGTCGATTTGCAACCCTTTTAACTTTGATCTCTTTTGTCCACCCTGATGGTAAATCCTCCACATTATGCTTCTCAACATCAACCTAAATTATGCATCAACAATTAGCATCAGGCCTGATTAAACAAGTGTAATAACATGAAACCCCTAAACAGAAAATGCAATCATTCTGCAGCTTCAGTATGTCATGCAATAAAAACTTGCAGTGGTTCCATGAAGCTCACTTGCTATGCTTTGTTTTCTATGAGGGAATTTAAAAAACCAATTTTCATCTTAAAGTTTCTAACCTTTAAATAAATGAAACATGATTCTAGGAAAAAGGTCGAAAATGGTAAACTTTGATCCTTTAGAACATTACATCACAAAATGTAATAAGTCTTCTCTACTAGATTGTAGTTAGATTATGATTTCTTCTGGGTTCAAGATTTCAGTTCATGAATCACATAGTTTCTCTAAATGAGAAAATATTTTAAAGCAAGAATTGCATAGTAAAATATTTTGATGCACCTACGGCTGAAGATTTTGTTTCGAAGCATTTTTAGTATCCTTGTCCCCATCCAAACAATTAACAAAAAGGAATTAAAGCATGAGAATATAAAAAGAGAACAAACTTTGTTTGCACTCTGCAAGGGCGCGACAGTCTTCTTTTTTATCATGCATCTCTTGTGGTTTACAGTTTTGAGATTTCTGGACTTGCAGCTCTTGCGCTTTACAGTTTTGAGATACCGAAACACCTCTGGCTTGGAATAGAAACTACATTCTGTTGAGGGATCAATGTAACACTGCAATAGGAATACAATTATATAAGAAATAAAGAGAAATGTGTATTGCTGGAGTCAACACATACTGAGAAAGATCCCTGAAAGTTTCTTCACAATCCATTATCAACATCAACAGTAAAGTTAAAGGAGTAATTCTGTAACATTGAGCGATGACATATCGCAGATGCATGTCAAGGTGCCAGGCCAACCATGCATTTCGGAATACGAGCTAAATCTCAATTATTAACAACCAAGGAGTTCCTTGTAAAATAAAAAAGCAGGCAACCACTAGTGATGACTTTATAACAACAGGGAAAAAAAGGTGACGAGTATAAATTCAAAAGATGACAACAGAAATATACCAAAACTATTATTCAAAAAGCACACAAAAGATACCTTGTATTCTTTTCCGACCTGCACACCAGTCTTTCGCGTTCTCACCTCCACTTTCCAACCCTTGGGTAACCATTCAGGATATTCTGTTGTGTTCACTACAAGCTGTCGATAACAAACAAGACCCAATAAATAGAAGAATCTAGACAATGGTTTCGGCAAAGCCCAAAAATAAAAGACTCACTTGAGAAGGAATGTTTTCTGAGTGGTTCTGGTTGTGCAGTGTAGTTGGCTGAGGATTTCCACCGTTGGTGCTTGCCATTTTGATCTGGCGCATAACATCATCCTTAGAAAAGAAGTTTTTCCCAGTTTCCAAATTGGTATAAAACTGCAAATGTGAACGTGATTATGAGCTTAGTGATAGCACCATGGCAGGATATTTTGATTATAAACTTTCCATATTAGTTCACTAATATATTTCCTGTTTTAATACACGTCGACAGTAATTATTTATTCTGTTTCCAAGTTGACATACTTTTCTAACTGTATTGCTCAATTATGTCACTGGAAAGGAAAAGGAAAAGGTTAAAAATTGTTCCTCGAACATAGTTATAAGATTTCCATTTTGGTTCAGATTCCAACATTTCTCTTAGAACAATCATTTTGCACCCGCTTCCAGTTCAAGAATTATGTCACACATCAACAGAGGAAATCATAAAAGAGAGTTTAGTGAGTCACAACTCACGCTCACATCTAAACCAACTCTATATTGTCATTTATGTGCAACAGTATCAGTCAATAACACCTCATGCACCACCTACTGTCTAAATCTTATTATTAAACTTATGCAGAGAGAAAGACATACAGATTCCAAAATCACTAATACAACAAAAGCTTCCTTTACGAACTAGATTATTGTCGTGAAGCCAATAAACTCCTAAAACAGAATGCATTTTAAGTCAATTTCACTTATTCCAAAACAGAAACCTTCTGAAACTCCTAAAAATGCAAAATTTATTAACTAAAAACCAATGCAATCATGCAACAACACCAGCATGCAACCCCTTTTCATCAACCAAGCCCACATTTCACACACACACAGAAACAATCACATATCACCAGCATCATCAAGGGCAAGTGAATCTAACATGCAACTAGAATATAAGACTTGCATGAAGCTAATCAGAGCACCATGGGCCAAATTAACACAACCAAAACCACAAGCACTCCCATCATGGTGGCTCAGTCAGCAGTCAGTTACTCAACAACAACCACAAGCTAACACAACTGAACCAATTGAAAAACCAAATAACCCAAAACCAAGATTGAGTGCTAGTAAACGAAACCCTAGAAGGCAGAAGCACGAAGGAGAAGAAAATGTTACCTCAATTTTGCGACCGGTCTTCTGCACTCTAAATTGGACGGCCCAGCCGGAGGGGAGCCAGTCCAGCGAGCTCTTGGCGACCATTTGGCCGGAATATGAAGCTTCCGGTGAGGAATCGCCGGAATCTTAAAGGTGTTCGGTGATCAAAGTTTGGACCTTTGAGGCTCTCTTTGTGTTTGGTTTGGTTTGTCTTGCCTTGCTTTCTCTCTCTAACAAGTAAACGGACGTGAAAGGTAAATGAGGATTAGCAACAAGTAACACATATATTAGTGCTTGTGGATTGGACCGGAGTCAATCTGGGCGCACGTGTTCGTGAACCATAAATCTCTCGCTCTCTCTCTTCTGTCTTTGGGTTGGTCCAAGCTTAGCTTGCTAGATTAGGACGATACATTCGAGTTTCCAAAATGCAATATTGTTTGTGTTTCCAAGACGAGCCATTGCTTTTATGACTCTACACTTTTAGTAGCGGTAATAAAACCCAAAAAAAAAAAAAAAAAACGCCCATGGGTTCGATTCGGATTTTCAGTCTTGGATGATTTGGTGCTCTCTGTGTTCGACTTTGGGGGTTTTGCAAAAAGGCTAGAGAAAGGTTCGAGTCCCACTCACTCCACAAAAATGTCATAATTGTTAATAAAGTTTGATTGGTTGGCCGACTGCGGGATGAATTGTAACATCAGCTGATATCTGCCTTAGTTTAACCGTTGCACGAGTTGTAAAGATAGTTCGTGTAATTAAGGTTTGCCTTGTGTGTTTCTTAGGTGTACACAACTTCAAAGTTGCTGGAGGGTGCAAAGTAGGAGGGGAGAATTTATCCTCTATACCAAAAATAGAAACCCTCACATAAAGGGGAAAAACATTAGTTGCATGTAAATGCACGTATAAAAAAAAAAGATAAGAGGATTTTAGCTCAAATAATTAAGAGTAGTTATCATTAGACAAAAGATCTTGTGTTCGATTCCTTTCAAACTTATATCATTTATAGTAAAAAAGAAAAAATTTGGGGATGATATTTAACATAAAACTATATGGTAGCGGCATGTGTGTGTACAGAATAAACATATACTTTTAATCTTGTTATTTTTAGGATAAGAGTTCATTAAAATGAATTAAATTTTATTACTCAAAAAAAAAAAATTAGTTTATTATTCAGACAAATCAGATTGAATTTTGAACACCCATATTTGGGCTAGTAAAGTTGTAAATGCATGCTAGGCCCATTATCAAATCTTAACCCAGTTCAGTTCGCCCACTATTTCTTTTTCTTTTTCCGGTGACTTATTGTTTTACTATTTAAACAAAGTGGGTTATGGCAGGGGCTTTTATTCTCTCACGCCCAACAAACAACGAACGAACGAACGCTACTTTCTCAGCCTCCGATCGTCGATCTTCGACTCTCTCTCTTATCGCAGCCAAGAGCAACGCCATCGCGGTAAACGTGAGTGTGAAATTTCCATTTGTTTCATTTCTCATGAATCACTTACTGGGAATTGTGCATAATCCAAGAAATTTCAATTGGATTAGGTCTGCGTATGTTCATGGACACGGGAGATTTTTCTGACAAACTAGGTGTAGAATTGTAGCAACTTTTTATCTAGTTAGAGCTTAATCGCCCTCTAGATTTGAGGGGATGAAAGATTTGAAGTTTCTGATAAAAGCATGTTTACTAGCTTAAACTGATTAAATGAAGAGTTCCCAATTTGAAAACTTGTAGGAACTTGATTTTGCAGCAGTTGTTTATTTGTTTTTCCATATTGGTTGATAGATATGCTGAATTCTAAGTAGACGTTGTGATGCGGACATCCATGACAAACCTTTTAAGGTTTATCAACGAAGGGGGAAACGATCAGCCAATCCAACATTATCATTATGGTTGGGTTGAAATTTTAGTTTTCCAGATTTCACTAGGATTTATTTTCCAAGTTTCAGTAGGATTTCTAGTTCCCTAATTTATCTAGGTTAGAATTTCTGTTTTAGCAAGAGATTTTTATCCTATTGTCTCTAGGTTTTGGTTTGCTATGAATACCCCTTCCATGTAATCCATTATGCAAAGTTGAGTTATTGAGTAAAGTTTATTTTCTAGAGATTGGAGAATTCTGGGCCAAGGTCTGGTGTGAAGCCACACGAGTGATTCCAGACCTATTTTATTGTTCTATTTTCTGTTTTCCATTGTTTTGCTTCCTCTAATCTACCTAAATCTACAATTCACCCATATCCTACATCACATTGTTAATTGCAGATGTCACTAAAAGAAAGCTTAGAAAGATTTAAGAAGCAGCAAGAGAAGTGCCAGACAACCCTTTCCAGCATTGCCTCTACCAAGGCCGCAGCAGCTCCGAGACCCGCTCCTGCAGCAGCTAGGGCTCCTCCTCCAGCTGTCAAATTTTCAAATGATACAGAGAGACTCCAACACATTAATAGCATCCGGAAAGGCCCTGTTGGAGCTCAGATCAAGCGTGTTATAGACCTGCTGTTGGAGGTTCAAACTAAACCCACATTTCCCATTCTTTCCTTGATGTAAATGATTATTATATTGTTTTATCAGTCACAATGGTTCATAATTAAGTGGTGTGTGCACTTTAAAGCCTGAATGGAAATGACTTTGAGGTTCCCATAGTTGTAAACTTGTGTTTGTTTTGTGTTGGAGATATACACAGCAAGGAAAATTGTAGATGTATTTTTATATACAGATGCAAGTAGTTGTGTTCATATTTTTATAATGATGTTGAACTCTTAGGTGAATATATACTATCCCACTTTAATAGTTTGGAACCAGTTTTGTGGTTAAAGATTTTAGATTCGTGACGGGTTCAATTGGAGTAATCAGAAAGGGGCTAAAATTGGTAGCAAATCTGCAATTGAGTTGGAGTAGTTTTGTGCTCTCCTTTTAACATCATTTACTCTCCATCCCTTCCCCTGCTAACTTTGCTTGGACCATCTAGTGACTATGAATCTTTGTGTTTACATATTTTTGCAGACAAGGCAAGCCTTTACACCAGAGCAAATTAATGAAGCATGTTATGTTGATGCGAATGCTAACAAAGCTGTCTTTGACAGTCTGAGGAATAACCCAAAAGTTTATTATGATGGGAGGCGCTTCTCTTATAAGGTAACTTTGGATTGTATCTACCTGCATGCTACAGTAGACTAGCATGTGTTTTATCAATTGAAGTATTAATAGCATCTTTGTTTATCACATCCATGAAGGGTGTATTTTTACTTGTATTTTTTTATATGTAGTCCAAGCATAATGTCACGGATAAAAACCAGCTTCGTTCTTTAATACGGAAATATCCAGAGGGCATAGCTGTCATTGATCTCAAGGATGCATACCCGAATGTGATGGACGATTTGCAGGTAAATGATTATTAACTAAATAAATTTCTGAATTACTACATCTCTAACAATAAAATATTAATAAGGAAAATTATTTTTTAGACTTTGAAAGCTGCAGGTGACATCTGGCTGCTATCAAACTTTGATTCACAAGAGGACATAGCATATCCAAATGACCCCAGGTTGCCTGCGATGAATGTTGATGATGAGCTTAAGGTGCTCTTTAGGTCGATTGAATTACCTCGTGATATGATTGACATCGAGAAAGAACTCCAGAAGAATGGGATTAAGCCGGCCACGGATACTGCAAAGAGGAGGGCCTTGGCACAGAGTCAAGGCATTCCTAACAAAGCCAAACCCAAGAAGAAGAAGCACGAGATCAGCAAGAGGACAAAGCTTACAAACGCCCATCTTCCGGAGCTATTTTCAAGACCCTAAAAAGTTAGGTGAAGCTGCTATGTGAAAGGTCTGCAAGATGTTATGGATGTATGCAGATTGTACAAAACATATTGGAAGACAGATAAGATAGCCCAAAAAATGTACTTGAAATATCCGCTATGTTTTTGGCTCCGAAATGCCAGTTTGAGGATTAAATTTGTTCTTATCAAATGCTATGATATTGGAACTTGAAATTTCTACTCCTGCGTTTCAGTTAGTTCATACATTTCAGCATTCAATTTCATGTATGCCACACAGCCAAAAGACTGGAATTTTTTTTTTTTATAGATATAATATATGATGACATTCAACAGAAAAATGTCCATTAGACAAGCTTCCTAAACAAACTCAGCCTCTTTCATCAGCTTCCACTAATCAAAGCCGAAGAGCAGACGAGCTACATCTTGTAACAAAAAGTTGGAAGTTTTAAGAGAGGCATCAGCCGTACCTTCACTCAACACATTGTTATTTCTATATAATTTGTATTCTTTATGATTTAATTTGTATTCTTTCTATTTTTATGATTGTTAAGTCCAATATCACACAATCTTATTTTAAGAAAATGTGAATTCGTATTTACACAAGAGGGTATTTTGGTAAATGTGGATAACTTAGCGGCAATTTAAAAGTTAGGTTTTTTTCCCTTGTCCGATGTCCACCCATTTGATACCGGAGGAGATCGTCCCCCTTATTTTGATCGATAAGTAAGGACCCTCAAGTCAGTCAACTGTGTCTCTTTGTAAAATGAGAATAAAATATCAATAATATCGCCGATATTTTCGAAATTTAGTATTTTTTGAATGATATATTCCGTCGTCGATATTTTAGATATCCATGAACCAAAATATCGATAATATTTGACTAATGGACCGAAATATCGATAATATCCCGATATTTCCATCGAAATTTTCGTAGTTTTGAATTTACCGATATTTAGATATCATCGATATTTTATTGAATTAAGACCTTTGTCTCGGGATTAAAAATGACTAGGCTAACTTTCATGCCAATTTTTTCATTCGAAAAGTTTTTATTGAAATTTCAATAGAGTCTATTATTGTTTTTACTACAAACAATAATAATTGGTGAGATTCACATATATATGATATGAGTTGCTCAAATTCCCAAACTCAATTAAAAACTGCTATTACCTTCTGAAGCAACATTTTTTTGAGTTGCTTGCTCTACTTTTAACACTGAAAAGGATATAAGAAAGAGAAAATGAAGCTTCATATTATAATTAGAATGTTTACAATACGGATAGAATGTAATGAGGCATATCTGAGTTGCTCGACTAATGTTTGCAGACCTATATGTCATCATGGTACTTCAACAAAACATTTGTTTCTGCAGCTATCTGACTTGCAACTTCTCTTGTGGGGCAGAGGATAAGACACAAGAACTGGAGACACCCGTTGATGGACTTTTACAAGTTCCCTAAACCCTAAACCCTAAACCCTAAACCCTAAATCCTAAACCCTAAACTCCCCACAGCAGCCTCCTGTACCCTTGTCATTTGAATATAGCCAGCAGAAGTCAGTGCCTTGACTGTCAATGGAGATATACCACACTCATCAAATATGCCGATAACCGAAAAGCAACCAGAATCACCAATGGGCACATACACATTTAACTAATCAAAGACTAAAATTTTAACACGTCCACAAATGTAATCTAAGAAAACCAACCAAAGTAGAATAATTTTGCATACCTCTTTCCACTAAGAATTGTCTCCTCCAGTTCCCTATCCTCCTCTCCTTCATTTCCAGCAGCATTGTAGACATCAAAATTTTGGCGAATTGAATCCCTTCAAGTAAGAAAAGGATTAGGGTTTGGTGGATTAAATTGTGGGCCCCATAATTTGCTCACGTGGCTTACAACTCATCAAAATTGAATTAGTTGTCAAAAGGTGACACGTCTTAGGCATCCAAATGAGTCATAAAATGGTTCAAATCGGAGACAAAGGAAAGAATCTTCTGTGATTGACTTTGATTCAAATTAAATATTAATCAAGTCAATCAATTTGGTTAAATTGCCAAATTATCAGAATTAATTTTAAATCAAATCAGAAATCAATCCCACAAATCAAGGGATTCAGATTGGGGATTCCAAACCAATACCCAATTCTTAGCCTATAAATACTAGGCTCTCATTCAGAGGAAGAAAAGAGGGAAAAAATACACTCAAGACCTTTCGGAAAGAATGAAAACTCTGCGCATTCTTCACACCATTTTGGGAGAGCCATCAAGCACCACAAATACGTCTGGCTCTTCCACCCTAGAAAAGCCAAATCACCAAACAAGTCTTGTGCTACCCGTTTGATCAAGATCAAGTCTCTACGACCCTTGTGTCAAACACAAACCTAAACTCTCAAGATCTTCATCAAGCTCGTGGAGAATCAACAAACATAACAAACACGTGCGATTCCTTCACCCCAAAGCGTGACTTTCCAGCTGGCTGACACTAATCATGGTCCCTGGCGTGCTCGAGATCAAGCCGACGGACCTCGACGAAGTCTCAAATTCGATTCAAGATCAAGTGCTTGACACCCTTGAAAGTACACACCATGTGGAGATTGAATCGGAGAAGTGCTTTTATTTTTGTAAAAAGAATACCAACAGAGATTATAACCTACACACTTGATAAATCAATACAAATATTATTTTGTACATGTGTTCTTGTCTCATTTGTTGCAGGATCTTCGTGTTTCTTTTTCTTACTAAGCTCCTACCTTATCGACTCAACCTGCTGCGCAAAATCACTCTCCTCATCTAATGAATTAAGGGGCACCCTCCTCTTAATAATCTTCACATCATACTTCCCCAACGAAGCACTACTCCCTAATTTCCTCATATTTTTCTCCCAAATTTCGAATTCTCATTAACAAAGGCCTGTACCGACTCACCCTCTGAATCGAAATCCGAGTCTTCATCGCTTGAATTATCGTTTCTCCGAAACCGCCCTCGGCTTTGAACTGAGTGGTTCCTACCCCTAACGTGATTGCCACTCAAATTTATAAAATTTACAATTCCACCATTTCCAGCCAAATCACAACCCTTCGATATTAGCTTCCTCGGGTCTAACGGAGGTGCGGTAATCGATCTCGTCCAAATTGAGAGAAAAACCCTTGGAACCGCTAGAAAAACTACTCCCTGAGCTGAAAATGACGTGGCAGTATACAATGGCTACATATCGAACAGAATTATTGAACATTAAATTGGGAACTTTAGTTTTCACACACAATATAGTTTACCATTTAGGTAAATATGAATTCAATTTCAGCTAATTAGGATAAAGTCAAAAGCTAAAATATAGTACCTGCTTTTACCATAATATAATTAAAAAAACATTAAAATTACAATATATGCCATTGTGCCATTATTTTCAAATTTCAATATTTAGTTTCAAATTTACAAAATATGTCATTATCCCATTTGCGCGAGTATTCGTCTTCAACCTTGAGAAACCGCCTTCCACATTTTCACACTATTCCCAAAACTGCACAGCGACGAACTGCATCACGAAAAATATAAAAAAGGAGAAAAAGGAAGAGAATCAACATAAGTTGCCAATTGGTCCTCACAGATCCAGTTTCTGGTATCCTCTAATGGTGGAGTTAGACCATGAGAGAGAGAGAAGAGAAGATGGAGAAGATGGGAACAAGTCGTCAAATTTTGAGCTGTTAGATCAGATCCAGAACAATCCAAGGGCTGAGAACAAAGCGGTCATCACATGTCCTGAGATGAGCAGGAATGTTAAAAAATATAGACGTGAACAGCTTAAGAAAGGAAGTATCTATTAATTCGTGCAGAAGTTTTGCTAAAAACAAGATGAAGAGAAACAAGTTGGATTGAGTATTGAGATGCATGTGTTTACCTTCTTTGGAAAAATACTAATTGGTGCTTTCACATTTTCCGGAAACCAGCCGGATTAACGATGCAGAAGAGGAAGTACATGTTTTTTTGCCCCCTGTTTTTAGAAAAAAATGAGGGATGGTTTGCTAAACCCCATATTCATGGAGGGATGGCTTGCCTCTGCGAAGTCTGCTTCCGTCTTCCTAGTAGGTTCACATAATAAATAATTAAAAAAAGTAAAAAAAAGGGGAAATTTCAAACAAATTTCCGTCTTCCTTGAACATGCTTTCTTTGGAAAAATGGATGACTCTTTGGATTCACAACTACTCTTGGTTTAGGTTTTGCCTTCGTTTATAGGGATTGAGGATTTTAGAAATGTTACCTATTGTTAATTCTTCATTCTGCAATGTAGTTTAGGTTTTGAGCTTAGGTTTGGTTTCAATACCTCTAAAAACCAAAAAATCACCAAAGAAAGAGAAAGAGCATCAAATATATATGTTTTATGCACTGAAGAAAACGGAAACTGCACTTCAGTTTCCAATTTAGTTTGTAGTTCTTGTTTTGACTATGCTGATCTTTCCATTTCATGTCAAGTTGATGTATATTTTCTGTTATATTTTGCATTTTTGATTGCTCATATTATATTTCTATTATGTTGATGTTTCGCGTTTTGGATTGCTCCTTTTAAAAGAGAAAGAGCATAAAATATTTCTGTTTTCTGCATTGCAAAAAATGCAGTTTCTGTTAATACAATGCAATGAACTATAACCTGCATTACAGCAGTTTGCGTTAATGCAATGCAATTTCTAGTAAAAAACTGCAACAAACGGAAACTGCAATGCAATTTAGGAAAAAACATCTGCTCAAATGTGAAAAGAAACCAAAAGGCAAAGCCATGATTAAAGTACTAAAACTAATATCAAAACACATTTAACTCCATGAGCAGTTGTAACATTCTCATAGACTAGCAAAAATTATTATGAAATCGAATTATGAAACAAGAAACTGCACTGCAGTTTCTAGTAAAAAACCTGCAACAAACGGAAACTATAGTACAATTTATGAAACAAAATCTGCTCAAATGTGAAAACAAGCATTGAATGGCAGTTAAAAATAAATATCCACTGATGAAACAATTGTATAATTTTGATTAACTTAAACAAAGAATCATAATATCCAATTAGAAGCTCTGTAGCCAATTACAAGCAACTAAAAACTGCAATGCAGAAACTGACTATACATTTACTAAACTATATCTAACATAAGCAATCGTCAACTAAGAATGAATGTTCATCTCACTGCCTTGCAAGTCTTCCTGTTGTGCCCATCAACACTACACCAACTGCATTTCAATGGCCTTGTACCTTTACCAAAAGGTTTGATCCTCTTCGTTGGTGGTCTTCCAGCTACAGTTTCTGTTTTCTGCATTGCAATTTTCGTTTTCTACAATGCAATTTCCATTTTCTGATTTTGAGACAATCAAAATGAGCTTTGCTTTTGAGGTCTATACCAGACCCACCAAACATGTTTTATGTTTATACCAAGAACAAGTAAAACTTAGAAAATAATGAAACAAAATATACACACCCACAAGTAACACAACCAGGATTGAAAACAACTGGGCAAAGAAAGACATGTTAAAACAGAACTTTCAACAACTTATCACCATTAGACAAGAAAAAGAAAAATCAATACAGAAACAGAAAGAACTGAGAAAAATGTGGTGGAAGAAAAGAGTTGAAGCCCATTTGTGAATCCAACAACACTACCACTCTGTTTCTCTCTTTTTGTTCATTTCACATGCACGCACACACACACATATATACATATATATATATATATATATATATATATACATATATACATATATACATATATATATATATATAGGGGTGGAGCATCAATCTGCCGTCATACACCTACGAACCGATTATATTGGTTTGGCTTTGGTTTCGTTTTGACCAAAGAAAAAGTCAACAGTTTGAAAAACCGATCCGAACCGGTTTGGTCCGGTTCGCCTACGGTTTGGAGTTTTTAAAACTGTCCTAAACCAAACCGGACCGATTATAATTCAATTTATTATTTATTTAATTTAGTTTACATGTGGCAAGACTTGAGTGGTTATTTGGAAGTGTACCATGTACACTACCACACCTGATTGGACTCCAAAACTAAAACTCACGGACTCCATTCTCTCTCCCTCACATTTGTCTGAGCCTCTCTCTCTTCTCCTTCACTCAAACCCATTCTGAAAAAACCTAGCCTAGCCTCCAGGCCTTATCTCTCTCATCTCTTCCGTCTGCAAAAACACATCAGCTCTCTTCCGCCAGATCTCATCTCTCCCATATGCCGAAACCTCAAGCTCTCTCTCTCTCTCTCTCTCTCTCTCTCTCTCTCTCTCTCCTCTCTCATATGCGAAACCCCAAGCTCTCTTGCGTTGGTGTATGGCAACACGACCGTGTTGAGATCATCGCCAATGACCAGGGTAATAGAACGACGCCGTCTTATGTCGCTTTCACAGACACCGAGCGTTTGATCGGTGATGCTGCTAAGAACCAGGTCGCCATGAACCCCATTAACACCGTATTCGGTAAGATCCGAGTTCCTTGCTCTGTTTTCTTTCAGTAACTTATAGATCTGTATTGTTGTTTATATTAGTTTATGGATATGTATTGATGTTTACAGTAGTTTTTAGATCCATATTTTTGCTCATCATAGTTTATAGATCTTGTTTACAGTGACTGGTATGCTATAGATCTGTTTAAGTTAGATTTCTTTGGTTATTTGACTGTTTGATTAGTAAATTTATTAGGTAGTTACTTGTGTAGGTCTGTGTTTACATGCTTCGTGTTGTTGTTTCTGGTTTTTGACTTAAAATTAGATCTTTAGTTGGGTCTTCGAATACTGGTAGTGAATAAAATTATTGACTTAAATTTTTTAGCTCGAATTGAATATGCTGATAGTAAATAAATGCATCATGATTGGATATTGATTTGTTTCATACTAGCTCAGATGCCAAGGTCTCTTTAGCTTTTTACTGGAGAGAGAGAGAGAGAGAGAGAGAGAGAGAGAGAGAGAGAGAGAGAGAGAGAGAGAGAGAGAGAAAAATGCTAGAAAGTAGTTGATTTAATCAGGGCTTCTTCTATAATTTGAAGGTTGAAGGTTGAAACTTTGAGCTGAATTTCAAACCAAATGGTGTTTGGTTGCTCGTTGCTCCAAGCTATCTCTTTGCTTCTGTGTGTGAAGATATGTGGTGGGTTTGGTTGTAGGAGGAAGCTAGAGCTGTGGGGCTGCTCAGGAACGAGCGTTTGGTGAATTTGATCGGGTGATGCTGCGAGGGTGAAGAGAGATTGCTTGTGGCTGAGTTCATGCCAAATGCTTATAGAGTCCTATTCGATCAGGTAATTTTGTCTGTTGCTTTTTTTGAAATTGGATTTAATCTTTTGTTGGCCATTCCTTACACTGAGTCAATACTTGACAGGATGGGAATCCCAGACTCTACTGCTTTGGTCCTGTAATCAGATGAAGCATTCAAATGCTGCTTGAGAATGGAACGAACACATGCTGCTAATTTCTTTCTGTTTTTTGATTTTTGAAGTTTATTTCTATTTGTATGCAAATGTGGGAGTTTCACTGCAAATGTGGGAAGTTTATTTCTATTAATCAGTAAGATGTTTGTTAACAGGTTTTTGTTATTGGAAGTTGTTTTGTTTTATGCCTAAACCGGCCGAACTAAACCGAACCAAACCGGTTATGAATGGTTTGGTTTGGTTTGGTTTTCATTTTGATTTTAGGTGAAACCGAACCACACCGGACCGTGAAAATTTCATTGGTTCAGCTGTGGTTTGAGGGTCAAACCGGACCAAACCGGACCGTGCCCACTCCTATATATATATATATATATATATATATATAGATGACCTTGCATTGAGGCATTTAATCAAACATTTGGTGGGTAATTTGTAAGGCTAATGTAGATCCACCCCTACTAAAAAATAAAGAAATATAATGCTGCTAGCAAAAACGAAAAACAGAGACATGGAGACAAATAAATAAAAATGATCAACACCAACAGAGACATGTATATAAATATAAAATTGATAACAGTACCATTTCTCACACCTAAAAAACTAGAACACCCAAACACCAAACAATTACTCTACACACTCAAAACAACCTACCAGCACATGCACATTGCTAATGATCACACCGTTCATTCCATCATATACAAACCTAGCACCTTTTTTTTTTTGTAATTTTACGAGAATTTTAAAATAATATCTGATAAGTGTATATATACTTACTATGTAAAAAACAGTAATTCAATGAGAAAGCTGGGGCGTGAAGAGCACCAACCTGGGCCAATTAATTATAATTACCAACTCATATACACAACTAAAATGGCATCTTTGAAATATTTCCTCTCAGTGCTAAATTGCGTCAAGGAGAAAAAAAGATGAGAAAGCATGAATCTATTACGGCCCTATCCTGATGCCCTTAGGCAAATTTTAGAAAGAGACAGGAGCATCAGGCAGACAACAATGCAATGCAGTTCTCACGTGTTTTTAATTTAAAAAATATACACGTATCCGAATCCATGTGTGACACAGTGCCAAAAGTTATAAGCATCAAAACGAATACAAATAAACATCATCAAAACAAGCATCATCCTCATCTAAATAATGCCACCAGGTTTTCAGCCGAAGAGAAGCTATCACTCTAATACATTCATAAACGAACTCAAAACACAACAAAGTAGCCACAGTTCAGATCTCAAAACAATACCGCCGAAATTGAACAAAAAAATCAAGATAAGTCCATTTCCAAGTAATTCAATCGCATAACATCAAAACCAGACCACATCAGATTAAAAAACAACACAATTATTAGCATAGGTTTTGAATTACCATAGGAAACGAAGATCTATTAGGCCAAGTCACCGAAATCACAGGAAGAGCCTTTGAGCTTTGTGAATCCGCCGACGTCGATCCTCTGATTGCTTCTCGAGGGACCGGAAAATGTCTTCTCCGCCAGCAATCTTGATTCAGGACGAGCCAAGGTCGTCATCGATTGCATCTCCGCCAGAAAACGAAAGAAGACGCCTTCTCCGCTGTCGATCTTTCTATTGCTTCTCCACCGGAAAACGCCTTCCTTTGGCGCTTTGCAGTGACCTTCTTAGCCATGGTCGTTGTTGGTATGAGTATGGTCATTAAAATCGTTGGTGGTGTTGCAACCTCGTGGTCTCCGTTTGGGATTGAATCAAAGCTGGAGCGTGATCTGGCTCCTATATAAAATACAAAGGGTAAAAACGTTATTTCAAATACAAATTAAACAAACCTAAAGAGAACCTGCGTAGGCCCCTTGGCTTTTAACAAAATAAAAGTTATAACTTTATAACTCATCCACCGTATCCAAAACAAAAATAGGTAATGTATCATATGCTAATTACTAAAGTTTTTTGTCATTATACACTAATTTTTCTACACTAAATTAGGAGTAATTTTTGGGTGTTCTACCATCCACTAGATGTAGGACATATGTAATATTTTCAATGCAGCCAGCCCATGTGTCATAACAAATAATGCAATAAATTGAAAAATAATTTCAAATGTCCTAAGTCTATTGGATGGTACACCAGCCACGTGGTGTACCCGAAACATTTAAAAATTTCTCTTAAATTAGACCTTGGACAAAAAAAGGCAAGAAAAAAAAACATTATACTTATTCTCATTAAATGCGACAGAATATTTATTATAGAGTAAACGGGTAATCTGTTTCCTAATTCTAATTGGAGACTACGCATCCGTTATCTATATAAGGAGAGAAAACCTTCAATCTTCAATCTTCAATCTTGAGTCTTCTTCTACGTTTTCTCACCAAAATTAAATACAAATAAAAACTTTTTCTTATAGTCTTGAAAGCTATGGATTCATGAGAAAAAAACAAAAAGAGAAAAGCTATGGATTCAAGGGGAAAACCCAAAAAGAAAACAGCTTTGGATTCAGGTATGTCTTTTCCAAGAAATTATTGTTGTTTTTCTATTAGTTATATATCTTTCTTTTAATCTAAATTTTGCAGTATTAATATTCCAAGTTTTTTTCTATTTTGGAGGCGTTTTAGTTCTGGTTCATCCTGGTTTTACCCGTTTGTCTTTTCAGATTGGGAAAATTTGAGTTTGTTGAACTTTCAGTTCTTCATCTCTCTAATTCTATTTTTCCCCTTTTTCTTTTCAGATTGGGAAAATTTGCCTAAGGACCTATTAGATCTAGTTTTAGAGAGATTAGAATTGATTTCAGATTATTTGGCATTTAGTCTTGTTTGTAAGACATGGAATGGTGTAGCAAAGAATAATCGGAGTCAAAGTCGACACACAGCTCCAATGCTCTTAATTTCTAGTGACAAAGAAGATACATGGAACTTATACAATGTCATCAATGACAAGGTTCTTGATTTACAATTAAGACTTCCGAGTAAGCGATTCTGTGGGTCTTCAAAAGGATGGCTAATAGCTCTGGAGGAGAACTTCGTCGTGACCTTAATGAATCCATTCTCTATGGTTGAAGGTTGTAAAGAGAAAGAAAATTCAATCATTCGCCTTCCTCCACTAGCGCGTCTTTATGAATTTGGAGAATTGGATTATCATGTGTATAAGGCTACAATTTCAGCAGACCCAATTTTAAATGCACATGATTTTATTGTTACGGTCATATACGGAGACTTTCGTAATTTCGCTGTTATCAGACCTGGTAAAGACACAGATTGGTCATATATTAATTTTGGTTCGGGGGACAATTGGGAATTCCAGCGATTTCATGAAGTTGTTCACCTTGGAGATAAATTTTATGCTGTATATAATGATGATAGAATTTTAAGTTTTGATGCTCGGGATACAATTTTTCGTTTTGACATTACAAGTGAATTGGAAAAAAAGTGGGGAAGCTTGAAACATATGAGAGGGTTTGGGGCTAGCAAGACATATATTGTGGATTCCAATGAGAAAGGGTTTTTGATCGTGAAAAGGTATAGAAAGTGGCAAGGTATTTGGCTAGATGGGAAGGCTGTCACATTTGAATTTGAAATTTTCGAACTAAATTTTGATAAGCATGAGTTGATTGAGAAAGAAACTTTGGATGGTGCTGCCATTTTTTTGGGTGATAATTCTTCCATATTTGTTTTGGCTTCAAAATTGCCAGGATGTCAGCCTAATTGCATATACTTCACCTCAGATTGTGAACGTTCATCTTACGAACCTGAAGATTTTGGCATATATAACATCAAAACTCAAAGCATTTCAAAGCCTTACACGACAACTGCTATGACCCTGTTGGGAAGGACTAAGCGACCAGCAATTTGGTTTATGCCAACTTGTCGACTGTGAAAAGCTCCTTTTGTCTTTTTGTTTTTATTGTTAATTTGTGACTTGAATGTCTTTTTGTTTTATGTTTCAAGCCATTTTGTTTCGTTGAAGCTCCTTATTGTGCTCTTGTATTTGACATAGTGTGCTCTAAGTATTTGCCATATGTTTTGTACAATGAACACTTTTGCCATGGTTGAAGCTGGATATACTCATTTTATATAATTATTTTTTCCATATTACAAGTCAAAAGTATGGTAATTTGTGTTGAGTTTTTAGGTTTTCTCGTCATATATCCTCTTTAATGCCTGGATGTTGACAGTATTGGGTTTCGAAGAGGTGACCACTATGGTAAACTAAACTTATTTTAAGAAAATGTGAATTCATATTTACACAAGAGGGTATTTTGGTAAATGTGGATAACTAAGCGCCAATTTAAAACCCACAATTTAAAAGTTCGGTTTTTTTCCTTGTCCACCCATTTTATACTGGAGGAGATCGTCCCCCTTATTTTCGATTGATATAAAATCACACTCAGTGACTCAGAGTCAGAGAGATGCACAGATAGAAAAGCAAGAAAGATGCTCATTCAATCTCAGTGCTCCGTACTCTCTCCCATTCGCCTCACAACAAACCCTCACCGCCGTTTACCAATCATCTCCCGCCGTGCCCCTTTTAACGGTAATACGAATTTCATTCTTTGGATATATATTTCTTTAAATTCAGTGAATATTTTATGATATTTTGTTTTCTTTCTACAATTTAATTTATTATTGTTCAGCATGTCGAATGAATGGAGCTGTTGTGATCAGTACATGGTTGGGGAGGAAAAAGAATCGGGGAGTGACAGTTTCGGCTATGGAGGAGCAGAGCTCAAGCCTCAATGTGCAGAAGAAAAGGTTCCATTGCTCTTCCAACTTTTTTCATTTTCTTTGATGAATAAATTTAAGAGGCAAACTTAAATATAATTTTACCCAATTTGGGGTTTTGCATTTTTACTTGTATAAATTTGAGATTGGCTTTACCATATCTGAAAGTTGCATTCTTTTGTATTTTCTATTTGGGGTAATGCTGCATTTTTGTAACACTTTAGCTAACCATGTGACGTAGCCGATGGGCATTACTTGTTACATTAGTTGTTATGTTCAGTTGTTAATGTGGTCAGAAAATGTGATCCTGCTTGTGTTATGTGGTGAGTGGTAAGCACAAAGCAAGATTTATAATTTTGTGTTTAAGTTCGTTTTATTAGTTGAATACTTATTGGATATGGTTCCCCAATCTGACAGGCGCAATATAACATTTCTCTAATTTCCATTTTACTCAGAAAGGTCATTGACCACATATGCCTACTGAAAGCAAAGGAGGATTTATCTGATGAGGAAGAGAAGGATATGCTGGATTTTCTTTATACAACCCAGTATCAAATGCGTGGCATTCTTGCAGTATCATTAGGTGAGCTTTACTTGTATAAATCAATAGTCAAAACAATGCTGTCTCAAACTTTCGAAACTCGAATACTTGTTTCAGTTTAATCGTTTTTCTGTTGTCTGATTTTCATTAAAACATGGCCTTATATGTTCGATCACATTTGTAGGACGTATCTTGAATGAAAATATCGACAAGTATACACATGCTGTCTACATGCGTTTCCAGAGAAAAGAAGACATTGGGAAGTTTTACGAGAACCCTTTCTACTTGCGAGTACTCAATGAGCATGTATTGCCTTACTGCCATGTATGCCCTGACATGTAAACACCGACACTCTGTGCTTTAGGCTTCCATTTCTTTAGTTTCTGCTTTATCAACTTTCCTTTGAATAGTTTAGTATTTTTTTCAACTTATTGGTCTGACATTTAATGTACATAAACAGGGATTGACTAATGTGGATTACGAATCTGAAGTAGAAGATGATATCATACCTATATTCCGCAAAGGAGAGGTTGGAAGCAACATCCTTCCCAATTAGGTTTTATTGATTGAATAAAATTATTTCGGTTTCTGATACTAGATTCTTTGTCTAGTACACAGGAGTTCACATACTTTATATCTCATTTCTAATTATGGCAATGAAGATGCATACATTCAAAAGAATTTTAATGCTTTGGAAACTATACATGACTTTGCTTATTGGCATCTAAGTTCTAATATTTCTGAACCACTTTGGTTGCAATCTAACTTTTTCTAAAACTCTTTTGGTTCTAGACAGTTACACGTGCTTTTTGTTTCTGATTTCTTGGATCTAAAAGTTCTTTCTCAAAAGGGAAGCTAATTGCTCTTGCAAGCAGGAATTTAACTTCGGTGTGGAGTTTTTGCTTCTGCTTTCCTTTGTTGATAATGCATCTGGACGCGTGGAAGAGGCATTGGTTTCTTTGGAAGGGCTTATTATGGGATTTCCATCCATAATAGTCCAATCTACTCAAGGTTTGTTTGAGCTAAAAGCTGATTAACTGCAAAACAAAGCATATTTTATTTTCTCTTAGCTCTTGTTTCTGTTTGTACAATATTTATTCTGATGATATAGTAGAAAATCCTCTGTGTGGTACAAAATAATTATGTATCATATCTTATTAGTATTTGATTTTCAGGTCTGAATTTTAATCCCAGCAGCAAGGAGTATACACATGGAGTAGTGATCCGATTTCGGTCTCGTGAGTTCTTGTTTGCATTATGTAGATTCACATACATGCTGCCTTTGTTTTGTTGACTGTCATTCACTGGTATATTTTGTAGTTGACGCTTTTGAGATATTTGTGGGAAGCTCAGAGTACAAAGAAGTGAGTAGTTTGTTTCTATTTGGATCCTATTTTTCCCCATCAACTTCGGCATGAACCTAAATAGAATGCATGCTTATCCAAATCTTACTCTAAACATCTAGAGTCCATGGTGAAAACTTTTAAGTGTTCCCAATCTTTTATACCAGCTAGTATAGAGTTTGATTCTTGCCTAATTTGAGGTGCAGACACATTTTGGAATTATAGCTCTTAGATTTGTCTCCATTGCAGTCAACCGACATTTCATTAACATTTGGAAATTTTACAAAATTGCAGATATGGAAGTCTAAGTTTGATCAAATCACTCGGAAAACACTTTCGCTTCATTTTTCAGTTGATCCAGTCAGCAGTGAGATTATGTAGCGAAAATTCTTTGAGGTTTGTTTCCCCTATTTGTCCAAACCACAGAATCTATGAAGAGTACTAAATCTTATCATGTATGAATAGAGCAATACATTTGGTTGGAAGCTGTGTCTATCTTGTCTAAACGGGCACTCAATCCATCTTGAAAAATCCTCTGTTCAAAATTCAAGCAATCTAATCAGTCCAATCCTTAGAGATCATAAGAGGAAAAAGTGTTTACCATACAGTAGGATCTGTATTTTTTATTTATAATATTTCTGGTATGATTTCAAATCATCACCTGCATTTAGAGGAAAATTCTTTGTGAGGGATCTATATCATTCTGATCAGTCAAACTTCCACAGCGCTGGGTTGCTTGTAACATTAAGATGAATAAAAGAAACTAATTTTTTGTACATTGCATTGGCATATGTTCTTAAAATTTTATACCTTCCCATTTGTTTTCTTCTAACATGGAAGTTACATCAGAGAATCCTTCCAAATCTATTGTTTGACCTCATAAGGAAAAACAAACTAACACATAAATATGCAAACAGATTATGAATATTTTAAGTTTCAACTATTTTATACTCCACAAGAGCCAAAATTGTGCCCCACCACACAAAATCAATTAGATGGTGTTTGCATGTTGACTTGTTATATACAGCATTACAGATGCTTTATAAGGACACACATACTTCTAGTTTCTGATGTAAGTTAGCTGGTCATCTCTTGTACTTTGAAAACCTTTTCTGCAAGAACTTGCTTTGTAGGTTCTGACTTTTTTCTTTGAACTATAATATTTATTTAGTGATAGAATAAGAAAAGATCAAGATTATGAAAAGATCAAGATTATTCAGATCAGTATATTATCCATTTCTTCAACTAAGATATTCACCACATAATGCAGGCCCTCTTGAGAACATGTGTAATAAATTTTTTTACCATCCAATCACAAACTGTTTACAGACTTGCACTTTGTTCATAGACTAGAGTTGCTCACATTCTTTCCCAACTGGATCTATGAGACTATGTGTACAAAAAAAAAGATTTACACTAGAAACTGATAAAAGTATTTGTCTGACTGAATAATACACTTAATTGCAAGAGGGCTGATCAGTTGTGAAGAGGGTTTGGTCCCTGTGGAACTTCTCGTAGAGAAACGCCTTTGAGGGGGCCGATCTCATCTCTGCCGTTGGATCCCTCTGGAGCTTCTGTGGAGAAATGCCATGAAAACCTGGAATAGGATTCAGATTTATCTGTTTGCTTGGATTCTTCAGCTGTCACTCTGTGGATGTGACGATAACTTGATATATGACTGATCATAAGCATGATCATGAAGACCATACATACAACTCTGAGATGCTGAATTCTCATGATTCTTAAGATGATAAATTTCAGTAGTTCTTACAAAGAAAAAGGAAGCAAATTAGGAAAACTGAGTATGTTCTCTCATTCCTCAAATGCAAGCAGATGTGAAGTCTTTTAATATGGGATGGCAACCTGTGGGAAAGATAGAGCCAAAACTCAATTAATTCTACTGAAATGACATAAATGCCCGATCGTCGTTGCGTATTTGCTAAAACATCCATTAAAATACCCAAATTGCCCAAACTTAGTCATCTCATTCTGCAGTATTATGCATGTAGCTGTTGTTTCCAACTATACTAATCGAAGATGGTTTGTGTTGCAGCCTTGCAGGTCATTGCAGAAAGCTCTGAGAGTGTGATTATATGTAAACAGATGCATGTTTTTGTACTTTTCTGAACTTAATTCTTATACATTTGAAGGCTAATCTGGTCTTTTAGTACCCAATGAAGTGTTAATGTGAAAAACGGTTTGTGATGGGCTGTGGGGAGTTGACTTAAACATTAATTGTTTCTTTCTATGCTGATTTTAGGTTCATAGTTTTATTTGTACTGTAATTATTGGTGAAGACTTGAGGTACAGTTAGAGACACTTGGTACAAGATCCCACTGACACGTGGCATCCACGTGTTTTGGCTTCTAAGCTATTGATTTAATTCTAATTGGATATCAAAGGATGGCCATCAGATGACTAATTAAGTATCTTCCAGCAGGATTATTGATAACAAGTTGTACCATATATACACACAAACACAACAACCCAAATGTGGGCTCCCATTGATCCTTCATCATTCTTCCAATCTTCCAATGATAGACCATAGGGTCCATCAAAAAGGAAAAATTCATGAAAAGTTGATTAATGCAAAGAGAATTTAGAACAAACAGGTCTGTTGTAAGCCGGCAAGTGGTAAGGATGGATGAGAAAATGAATTATAATTAGGTTAGGTAGGATTTTTTATACAAGAAAAATAGTAGGTATAATGTTATATATCAAAAGTTGACAGTCACTTACGTATAAATGCGGACTTAATTGACCATCATGATAATAGTTTAGGTGGACAAGAAAACTGATGAGGGTTTGAAGTTCTCCAACTGTGGCGTGTCTGAGTTGAAATGAATCCATTCAAAGACAATGTTGTCTTCTAGCTTTTATAGTTTTCTTTGAAACGTCATCAGCTTGCACCGACCCTGAGAAATAATGCTCTTGTCATTGTTTGCAATTCGAGTCAAGATGATTATTTAATGTTCAGATAAATGCCATATTAATAACGCTGGTGACGATGAGAATGTTTATATAGTCTCCTTTTATGATATGTATGTGGAATCTAAAACACATTACGAGAGAAAAGTTATATACAACCGGTGCATACAATGAATTCTCAGATCTACTATATTATTGCGATATTAGATGTTAAGCATCCAACAATGATTTATTAAAAGAAAATTTTTAAACTTGGCATCTTAAACGAAAATCATGATGGCGAAAGTTGAGCTTTTTCTGTTAGATTTATAAATCAATAAATCAATTCTAGAGATTAAGTCTACGAAATCTAGGAGATCAGTCATCTGATTGGATGCAAGACTAGGGCGCAAAGAGTATATGGTCTTCTGTCGTTCGTTTTGGCATCCATATCTGATAGGCTAGAAGCCTAGACTATGGTATAGTAGTAGCCTCACAGCAGCTGAAAGGTTAGTTTTGCAAACTTGCAACATTCTTTAATAGCTTCTTTTGGATCCTATTATGGGGAAAAACTTGCATGTCATGGGGATAGCCCTGCTATCCCCGACCAATCACGCTCCGCCACTCGTGATAAGAATTTCACATAACATAACGTAACTAGATGGGGATAACAAAATAGTGCTATTTTCGTGACATGCAAGTTCTTCTCCCTATTACGGGGCCTGAATAATTATATTTGATATTTTGATTAGGACATGCTCTAAATCCTTGTACACATGCTCTACAGCCTCTATTGCTAGGGTTGTGAGAGACACATACACACACACACCTACCCATGATTTCTCATCTAAAACAAGTTTTGGTATGCTTTTGTTTTAATTCTTTTTTATGTGAAGGATATTGGGGAGGGGGCAATCAAACCTCGGACCTTGAATGCAAAAGTAAATGCTCTTAAGTTCTTACCCACTTGAGTTATAAGCCCCTTGCGCTTTTGTTTTTTTTCTTAGTTTGAGCTTTATTTGACCATAAGCATTTTGTTCAAAGCCTCTTCATGTTGTTTTAAAACTGAATTGAGAGCTTGATTCGGCTGTAAGAAGAACATCTCAGTAATGTTTTTGGTCTTTTGAGCATTAAAGTAGCAGCTGCCTAATTTGACTTCCTTCATATATAATAAAAGAGAAGACAATATTTGCTCCCCATTTTTCTTGCCTGCAAACATTTGTAAGTAATGATGGCCATTGGCAGCCTTGTCTTTGATTAAAGAAATGCACGGCAGATAAATTATTTCAAAACATCACTACACTTGTTACAGAAAAATGGGGATTCTTCTGACATCAGTGTTATCTTGATGCTGAACTTATATGGAAAAATTCACAATTAATGTCCTTATCATGGAACATTATCAAATTGAGTGAGGGGTTGAATTTGCAATCTATTACGTACTAGCCATGCACAATCAAAATGATCGTTGTAGAATACGGTATTCACCTTCGGAGAAGTACGAAATTCACATTAGACTCTAGTATAATTTTTGGACAGCTAAGGTTACAATTGATGATCCTTCTAGTCCAGAAGTTCTAGAGCTCAAAAAATGTCCAAGGTTGCTTTGTTCATCAGAAGAAAAAAAAGACCTTTATAGACGTACATTCAGGCTTAACACAAGCTATCTGCAGCCTGAAAAGGAAATAGTCTACAAAAGCAAACTTTATTTACAGCATGTCCGCATTTATAGTTCAGACATTATTACATTCACAAAGTTCAACCATGCAATGGTGCTCCTTACATTATGCAGGACTCTCTCTAACAAAAAAGAAACATCTTGAGCCATGAGGTCAAGGATTGACTTGTCGAGATGTTTATGTTCGACAAGGGAGCCTGAAGATTCGGAGTCCTCTTTAAGGAGGCAGTGAGATATATTCAGCACTTCTAGATGTTACAATTTGTCCAATATAAACACCAAAGCTTCCTTGTGCACCATTATGCTCTGAAGACTTAAAAAGACCTTAAGTTTTGATGTATAGGCAGCATGACCCTTGCAAAATCTATGTCAAAAGTGAACATATAAGTTCTTGCAATGAGTACCAATAACCTTGATGAATTCAGCGCAAAATAAAGACAAGGAACAGCCAATGACACAAGCTCTTTCCAATTAATTCTTGATAGCTTGTTCAAATCCACCCACTGACATGACATTCCAGGCTGGAAGAACAAGAGTGTTAATGTGCAAAATGGTAAACTGATTTAGTATGTAATTGCTGGTTTAGTGTTATACTTAGCTCATAGGCTAAGCTGTCTATAATAGTGAAACGGTTTGTTAAGTCTCATAGGACTTGACTGGACAGGTGTCATAATCTTACTAATAGTGTAGTTGGATGGTTGAGATTGAAGCTAGGATTTGTCTAGCTCTCTCTCTCTCTTCTAACAGTAATATGAGCTGTGAGTGATACAGCTCGATATACCCAACGAAATACAAAAAGTATTACAGAGCATTTTTATTTCCTTCACTCTCTTCTTCGATATATCCATTCCTCCATTTTTATCAGAAGCTTATTAAACACTAACAGTTGTTTGAGGTAACTCTGCAAGGAAAGAGAGTGTCAGCATTAGTCCCTGATTCCGCACGATCAGACAATTTCTGTTACAATCGACCACCAATTAGTACACTTTTGGAAGTGAAATTTAGACATTCGGGCTGCGCAAATCAAGTGTATATTACTCGTGAAAGCATGGAAATGGAAAATAAAATTTAGACATTTTGGCTGCGCAAAAATTTACTCATTCTTTCCAAAAATATCATTTTTTTTACTACAAACAATAATAATTGACATTCACATATATATGATACGAGTTGCTCAAATTCCCAAACTCAATTAAAAACTGTCATTACCTTCTAAAGCCAACATAGTTTTTGTCCGATTGCCATTCTACTACTAGCGATGCTTTAGTTCATATCAACATTTTTATGAGTTGCTCTACTTTTTTACACTGAAGAGGATATAAGAAAGAGAAATGCAGCTTCATATTATAATTAGAATGTTTACAAAACGGATAGAATGTACAATGAGGCATACATCTGCTTCACAAATATCACTATATAGCATGATGCAACCTAAAGAAACCATTGTATATGGCAATAACATGCGATAAAGGTGTGCTTCTACAGCCATTTCAACAATGACCAGTGCTAGACCAGGCAGGCATTCACCTTAAGACAACTTTTCATGTGAAACAACTTCTTGAACTAGGTGAACCTGTTTTACACACTTTAAACGAGAATGAAGGTCCTTGACTTCCTTGTCTTCCTATCCCAGCCAGTCAAACCAGCAGGTTGCTTATCCATGTTCCAAATGTATACTACTTTCGTATTCTTATGCCAGGTATATCTCTCAAGCCCATCTTCAATGCTGTCTTTCTAAAGAGAGAAGGAGGTTTTTGCAAACCGATTGATTGACAAAATTGGTTGGCTTGCTCAACAAGTGTGGTTTTATCCCTGCCAATTTCCCTGATCGAGTTATAGTACCCAAGCCAAGCATGAAAGGCTGCTTCTTTGACACTACTGTCAATCTTGGCTAATGAATCCTCAATCTGCAAGAATAAGCGAAAACCCAGCATTACAAATAAGAAACCTGCACATGATTGTATTTCAAACTAACTGATACAAACAAGATAATGAAACCTAGAAGCTACTAGCAGATATCCTAAATACTAATAAAACAAATATGGGAAATTTTAATGAACAAAACCTAGTTCATCACTAGGATTGAGGTACTGACTGCCATGTCTAGTAAAAATTCCAGAAATCCGAAATTTACAAATTGACTTAATTAATTATTTCATCAATGGTTGGATTGGACGATGAAAAGAGAGCAAGCTTTAAGAAACTTCAACTTGTAAACTGTAAACACCACCTCTTTTTGATTCAATAAGTTTTTTTTTTCAGATTTTATTCCACTTCATTTTAAATTTTGTTCTTTCCCATATGGCCAGAAATAGTATCTGAACTCAATAATGCGATTCAGAATTCAGATACAAGTACAAAGAATAGAATTGAAGGTGATGCAAGAACCTTAAGTTTAGTGCCTGGATCCAATCGCAGTGTAGGAAATTTTTCAACAGGCAAATCTTTTAATTCATCCAGAAAATACTCCTCCCATGGTGCAAGTAACAATATGCCTTGTCCTTCTTTGCCTTCTCGTCCTGTTCTTCCAAGACGATGTATATATTGATCACGGTCAGAAGGAATACCCACCTGGTAACAATCAGACTATGTATTACTTTTACTACAAGGCAATGCAGCCACATACAAAAACTCATTCATCAGTTATATTTTAAATCTTTTTTTCCTTGTTTGTTAGTTCAATGTGAAATATTTAATAGATGCAGACATTTATGTTCTAATGTGCTATGGTGAGTAGCTCTTTATGCATTCAAATATGTTCAAGTCCCCCACAAACCTCGATGCTGAATGAGTAATTTAATAGAAACAAATATGTGGGCTGTTGGAACCTCCACATAGCTGAATGAGTGGATCAATGCAAAGTGAGCTAGTTCTGCCTCTAAAATCTTTTCAGAAAAACAATTCAACAAATCTCATAACCCCTAAATCTAAGTAATGATTGGGAAACTAATACTCAAGAAGAAACTATATACATTAATGCTCAATGTGAGATGCACTACCATCGTCATTAAACATAAAAGCCAACATTATACACAAGGAATGCTATGTAAATCTAAGAAGAAGAAAAATTGAACTCCTGCTGAGCCACCGCATCTGCATTCAGTCAGAACATATTAATGTTGGTCCACTATGTCATTTATGTACACAGAAAATAGATATATAAGTAATCTTTGCATATGTTAGAAAAATCAACTAATTCACTTGTCAGTGATATAATCAAGGTTCAACCTATAAGAAAAACATAATTGAGCTGGCAAATACCTGAATGACCAAGGTAACATCAGGATAATTCATTCCACGTGCGGATACATCAGAGGTAACAAGAATCAGCCGTTTTGATACCTTGAATTCCTCAGAGATACGAGTTCGATAGAGTTGAGGCTTCCTGGAATGCATCTCCTTAACATTCATTTTCATTTCACGAAGAACATGAAAGAGGAGGGATGTTACCATTCCAGTTGTACAGAAAACAATAACCTGAAAGGTACAACGTTAGGCCTCAGGCACATACAACACAACCAAACATTTGAATCCACAAGATATAACATCAAACCTTATAATCAGGTGTTTGCGAGATATGCTCCATCAGAAGCTGGTGCACTATTTGAAAATGCAATTCATGTGGTTCAACAAGACATGACTGCTTAACCTGCACTCGCAAGTAGAGATGGATTCATGACTCTAATTGTCATATTTTAAACTTCAGGTATTATCAGAACCATTTCAACCATATATAATAAAGTAATTAAAATGATGTACACCAGAACTGTTTCACATTAAGAGGCTGAACAGAGATGTAAAAGCAAGATTGATAATAAATTCTATATTGGAAACTACACCAACTCGTCAATGTTATATACCTTATCATGAGTTTCAACACAACCTAAACCCACTGTGTCAACAAAAGCATGGTCCTTCTTCAAGACAAGCTGTGATATTCGGCGAACCTGCATATTCATAATGATGTAAAATCTGGGCTTTGAGTGGTTTCATACAGCAAAATATACCAAGTGCCTAGTAAAATTGTTCCTATAAACTTCAGACTTGAAGTATAAGGATAGTCGAACCTCTTTCGGAATTGTTGCAGTAAAGAGCAAGGACTGCCTTCGACGAGGCAAACAATCAACAATTTTCTCTATATCCTTCCGAAATCCCAGGTCTAGTAAGTGGCCAGCTTCATCAAGTATCAGCATTTTCAGTCCCATCAATCGCACCGACAAGCCTGCCTTATTCTCAATGTGGTCCAGCAACCTGCCAGGAGTTGCAACTATTATCTGCGAAACATTTGTACAATGGATTCTTACTCTCTTTACAACCACACTAAAATTAAGCAGCACTTTCAATGACCAAGCCAAATGTACAAACCTGGCATGGATTTGATTCTAGACGTTTCTGGTCCTCTTTGAATCGCGTGCCTCCAACTAATGTTTGCAGACCAATGCCATCATGGTACTTCAACAAAACATTTGTTTCTGCAGCTATCTGACTTGCAAGTTCTCTTGTGGGGCAGAGGATAAGAACAAGAACTGGAGACACCCGTTGATTGGTATTGCTAGTCTTAGCCTTCACAACTGCTTCAATAGCAGGAAGCTGTTTGTGTTTAACACGGGAATTGAAAAGAGAGAACCTAAAATGCTATGAATCACTTCAAAATAACAAAAAGGTAAAATGAAGTACCACAAAAGCTGCAGTTTTTCCAGTGCCTGTTTTAGCTTTGATCAACGCATCTTTTCCTATAACAAATAAGAGTGAAAATCATCGCATACCGTTTGATTTTTTTTGTTAAAAGAATCATCACACCCTTTTTTCATGTCAATTAGGCTGGAGGACCAAGAAATTAACTATCGATCATATGAGTTTGGACAAATTGATTAACTAAACGTCCCCTAGACGACACCTTAGCGGATTAGGATCTCATCCACCCCTAAGATGATTTGGGTTTGAACTACAAGTGGAGGCATTCTATGTAATTTAGCAAGGAAAGAAAAAACCAAATAACATGGCTAAAACAAGTAGCCAACTCCTCACCTTCAAGGCAAACAGAAAGAGCAGCCTCCTGTACCCTTGTCATTTGAATATAGCCAGCAGAAGTCAGCGCCTTGACTGTCAATGGAGATATACCACACTCATCAAATCTGCCAAAAACCGAAAACCAACCGGATCACCAATGGGCACATACACATTTAACTGATCAAAGACTAAAAATTTAACATGTCCACAAATGTAATCTAAGAAAACCAACCAAAGTACAATAATTTTGCACACCTCTTTCCACTAAGAATTGTCTCCTCCAGTTCCCTATCCTCCCCTCCTTCATTTCCAGCAGCATTTTTCTTACTAAGCTCGTACCTTAGGGACTCAACCTGCTGCGCAAAATCACTCTCCTCATCTAATGAATTAAGGGGCACCCTCCTCTTAATAATCTTCACATCATAATTCCCCAATGAAGCACTACTCCCTAATTTCCTCACATTTCTCCCAAATTTCGAATTCTCATTAGCAAAGGGTTGTACGGACTCACCCTCTGAATCGAAATCCGAGTCTTCATAGCTTGAATTATCGTTTCTCCGAAACCGCCCTCGGCTCTGAACTGAGTAGTTCCTACCCTTAACGTGATTGCCATTCAAATTTATCAAATTTACACTTCCACCATTTCCCGCCAAATCCCGACCTTTCGATATCAGCGTCCTCAGGTCTAACGGCGGTGCGGTAACCGATCTCGTCCGTGCGTCCGAGCCAACCGGTGGAGGCCGGTCCTCAATCGGCCCATCCTTTTCGTTCCACAAATCTTTTACGCCTTCTTTCATGAACCGATCGGCTAGGGCTTTAAGGTGCTCGTTGGGGTTCATAGGGTTGTGCCTGGTTTCTGAACCTTGATTTGAAAACGGGTCGGGTTTCCCGGCGACTTTGGACCGGATTTGGGATCGGAGACGGGCCTCGTAGAGCAGTTTCTCTTGTTCTAAGAGGCGCTTTTCCTTCTCTTTGGCTCGTTTTTCGTGCATGCGCTTCCATTTCCATTTGGTGACGCCTCCCGGGAAGGTCCGGGGCCCGCCGCCCATGGGTCGGGTCAGTACGAGCCTGCATAGAAGCTTCGAGAAGTCTCTCGACCGTTCCAAAAGGATCGAAGCGGACATTGTGTGTGGTTAGTGATTCAGTGATCGGAGAGGGGGAGAGAGGGGAGGGTTTTACTGGTTTAGGGTTTAAGGAAGACGATGGGGATGGGCCTACATTTTAATTTGAAGCTGAGGTTTGTCATGCTTTGCTATAAAATGGGCCTTTGTCGTTTAGGTTTCAAGGAAGACAATGGTGTTGTTGGGCCTCCTTGTGTGTGGATTTCAAATTTCAATAAATGGCCATTTCTTGTTTTTTTTTCCTTTTTTTTTTTTTTTTTTCTGGTCGCAATTTGTTATTATTTTCAGTTTAAGGAAGATTAAAAAAATTTGTAAAAGTGGTTAAGAGCGTTTAACCCACACCAGAGTCCGAGTCTTATAAGTATTTTCTTTCTAAATTCAACGAAAGGATACGCAGTTATGCATTTAAATACAACAACATTTTGTTAAAAATGTGATGAAGTTTGACACAAGGCATTTGAAGTCAAGTTTGCTAAATGTCAACTAGCTTTTGGTCCATTAATTTCTCGTTCTAATGTTAGAAGACACTGGAAATTCAAATTTCCAATCTACTTAACAAACAATGCAATTTAAAAATATAGCATTATGTCCCAAATGGTGAATAATTATGATTTTAATTTTCCCAACAAAAAAAAAAACCACTTTCTTGTCTAATCCGTCAAAAAGCCTCCATGCTTGGGTCCTAATTTCTTGAAACCAAATGAATGCATCCCAATTTTGAGGAGTATGCATCTCAAATTGTGCAAGAACAAAACTTATAACCACCTCTGCCAATAATGTATTTGAAGTTTATACGCATAATTCCATTTTTTTAGATTGACATGCTAACGAATAACAAATAACCCATTTTGAGAACATTTAAATTTTAATGACTTAACTCAAGAATTAACTAGTTATTCGTCTAATGATATTTATTTTTCCAATGTTCGAAGCAGGCTCAAATTCAAATTTCTTTCTCGTTGATTTAAAAGAGTGTTAAACTCAAAAGTGATTGACAATGATTGAGATACAAAGATTAAAATACCCAATATGGGAATATAAAGTAGTTATTTAGGTGACCAAGAGAACACTACTCTGGGAATATAATATGCCCAACAATTCATGGTGGCTACGGGGCTGTAGACACTTTGGAATGATGTAATGGCATACGTGATCAGTAAAAAAGACTCATAGGTTGAAACTTTGACAATTTAGAAGATAAATGAACTACTCTGGGAATATAATATGCCCAACAATTCATGGTGGCTACGGGGCTGTAGACACTTTGGAATGATGTCATGGCATACGTGATCAGTAAAAGACTCATAGGTTGAAACTTTGACAATTTAGTAGATAAATGAACTATAAATATCTTCAAGAACAGGAAGCAAAAGCACTTGGAATTCCTTGTAAAACATCATCTACAGAAAATGGAAGAAACAACAATCACTTTTAGGTCTAAGAGGTACATCATTCTTTCAATTTGTTTGTTAATTTCACCATTTAATTAAAATTCTTTCTTAATTTTGGTTTTGAATTTCCTCAAAATAGGATTGCAGTTGTAACTGGAGGCAACAAAGGAATTGGATTTGAGATAAGCAGGCAATTAGGTTCTAATGGAGTTGGGGTGATATTAACCGCAAGAGATGAGAAGAGGGGCACAGAAGCTGTTGAGAAGCTAAAGGCTTCTGGCTTCTCTGATGTGGTCTTTCATCAGCTGGATGTCACTGACCAAACTAGCATTGCTTCTCTGGCTGATTTTCTCAAAATTCAGTTTGGAAAGCTTGACATATTGGTAACTCTTTTGATCTCTCTCTCTCTCTCTCTCTCTCTCTCTCTCTCTCTCTCTGCATCTTCTTGTGGAAATTGTATGTTATCTTTTCTTCTCATCAGTTTATTTTTCTTAACCACTTATAACAGAAATGTGTTTTTTTTTATTTTTATAAATATATTGCAGGTCAATAATGCAGGAGTTATTGGATCTATATTCCTCACTGATGACAAAGAGAAGTTGGCAATTAGGCCTGAGGATGTAAGTCAATAAAATTCAGATATTTCTTTAGACAAAAAAAAAACTAGAACTCAATCTGTATCAAGCAAAAGTTAACACTTTTGATATATATTTGATGTACTTTCATCACTTACTAATGAATATATTATTGACAAGAGCAAATACCGATGCAGCTTATAGGTCCCAATGGTATCAAGAATGAATATGTAAAGCAAACCTACGAGACAGCAGGGGATTGCTTCAAAACAAACTACTATGGAATTAAGCAGCTCACAAAAGCACTTATTCCACTTCTTCAAAAATCCGACTCGGCAAGGGTAGTCAATGTCTCCTCTGCATTGGGACAACTAAGGGTACACAACCGAACCCGAATCATAAATCTATATACAACAATATCTCATGTTATGTTGTTAGACTGATATAAACATATCGGTTTATTGATTTTTAGGTTATTCAAAATGAGGAAGCCAAGAAGGAGCTAGGAGACGGTGATAGCCTCACAGAAGAGAAAGTGGACAACTTAGTTGTGGGATTTTTGGAGGATGTGAAGCACAATTTGATTGAAGCCAAAAGCTGGCCTATTAATCAATCTGCCTACATTGTATCCAAAGCAGCTCTGAATGCTTATACCAGGGTCTTGGCTAAAAAATATCCTAGCATTGCCATTAACGCAGTCAGTCCTGGTTTTACCGCCACAGACATGAACAATTATACCGGTATCCTCACAGCTGAAGAAGCTGCAAAAGGTCCGGTGAAGGCGGCTCTGTTGCCGGATATTAGAGTTTCTGGCCGCTACTTTGAACAGACTGAATTGTCAACCTTTGAATGAAAATTTGAGATGTAAAATGATATAATTGTGCGCTTTTAATATACCTAAGCACATGTGACATGTATGTGTGTATGCACAATGTGTTTTGAACAATAAATTTTAGTTTTAATAAAGGTTTTAATTTCCAGATCTCTTCTCTTCTTTTTCAATTCATGTTGGAAAGAAATATCATTAAACAATGTGGTCTCATGTTAAAATTAGCAAGTTATTTGTCAGATGGAGAGGCTGATGTTGTTTACTCTAGGTTTTGTCAGATGACATTCGATAACCCGGAGTTGCTTGATTAAGACTCGACTTGTATGGACTTCCACCACCACCAGTGACCCCAGATATTGAAGAAACATCATCTCTTTTAAAATCTCTTCTTTCTACCTTCACAATTCTTCTAAACCTAAGGATTTTACATTGGAATAGCATTTCTCTTGCACTTTTGTCTCTTCTATTTGTAATTACCTTTGGCATTGATTATGGAGATTCTTTCTCCAATGTAAATTCCTTAAGTTTAGGATCGTGTTCTTCCTGTCAACTATATAAACTTGATGAAATTAATGCACTTTTGTGCTAAAGAAAAGTAGAAAATGTTAAAAATCAACACTTGAAGTAGATAATTTAGAAAAATCTAGAAATGAGGAGAAGAGATTCCACCGACTATGCAAAGTAGGCAAAGCTAAAGGCTGCATGTATAATATTCTAGATAAGTCTTCATAAGTATCTAAAATAATAATTGTAAGAAATATCTAGAAGAAAAAAGCCAAAGTCTAAAAGCAAGTCAGCAATACTGAAGCTTGGAGAATTGTCTGGAGCGGCGGATCCAGAAATTGTTCTTGGTGGGGGCAAAATATAGACTAAGGGGTCGTTTGTTATGCAGGCTTGACTTGGCCTGCACTGGACTAAATTTAGTACCATGTTTGTTTCATCTAATTCTAGTCTTAGATGGGATTGCTAATACCGGGCCCACCAAAAACACCTCCTTAGGAAGGCTTAACTAAACCCATGTGAAAAAGGAGGCTTAACTAGTCCCATGCTCACTCATGTATAAGATGAATATATTATATTGTAATAATAATAACATATATTACTATTATACATATATAATATATATAATATACATATACGTATATACATGTATATTATTATAATATACCCATATACACATATACATATTAATATTATAATAATAGTATACATGTATATATATAACATATATTATATATTATAATACATATATATACGTATATATACATACACATATACATTATACATGTATAATATATAATATATAATATGTACATATACATATATACATATATTATTATTATTATTATTATTATTATTATTATTATTATTATTGTTATTATTATTATTATTATTATAATATACCCATATACACATATACATATTAATATTATAATAATAGTATACGTGTATATATGTAACATATATTATATATTATAATACATATGTGTACATACACATATATATTATACATGTATAATATATATTATAATATATATAATATACATATACATATATATATATGTAATAAATATTATATATTATAATACATATATACATATATATTATACATATGTATTATATATACATATTTATTATACATATATATAATACATATATACATATATACATATATACATATATACATATATACATATATATTATACATATATACATATATACTATACATATATATATTTTAATACATATAATACATATATACATATATATACATATATATTATACCCATGTATATATTATAATATACATATATACACCTATATACACATATATATATACATATATATATATATATATGTTTATATTATTTATAATATACATGTATTCATGTACATACACATATATGTTATATTATATATATTTATATATACATATATTATACATATTATAAAATACATATATACACGTACATAATATATGTATTATACATATATACATATATATAGATATTTTTTAAAAAATAAAAATTCTAGTCCTAATCCAGGCATACACCAAACGCAGGATAAGTACTATCCAACTTAGACCAAGCCAAGCCAAGCCAAGACAGTCCTTAAGCATAGTCCAAGCCAAGACAGTCCCGTGTAACAAACGAGCCCTAAGAGAATTGCAAAAATTTCGCCAAATGGGCATGAGAAAAGTAAGACGAACAGACAGAGGGCCGTCCACTTTTTCTTGGCCGTAAGATCCGATTCTCTCTCTCTCTCTCTCTCTCTGCATTGTATAATACAATAAAAATTTGTTTGTTATATTTTTTTAAATTAATAGATTGATATAGAGGCAACTAGCGAAAATCTCCCATTCCTAGCATCGTCTTCTTCTTCTGGTCTTATTCTATTACGCAGAGAGAGAAACTGCTACGCCCACCCACCCATCAATCTCTCTCTGTCTTCTTCTCTGGGTGTTGTATTGTATGTAATATATCAATGCCTGCACATACGCGTTCTTTGACAGAGAGCCTCAGTAATAGCGATGATGAAGACCCAACACATATCCACCACCACCAACGAGCTAAGCAAGCTCGAGCTCAAAACGAAACAACCAGAAGAAGCTTGCCCCTATTGCTCTTCCCTTTTCTCTCATAACAGACTTCTGTCAAAATACCTTGCCCCTTTCCTTTTGTTCTCACAGAACTTTCATCAAACACCTTGCCTACCTTGCCCCCATTGCAGCTGAACTTCAATGGATATCATAGGAGACTTCCTGGGTACCAACAAGGGTGAGTAGGGGCAATGGCCTTCACTCGCCCCTTGTTGGATCCGCCACTGGTCTGGAGTAAAGAATGCCAAAGTCGGTGGGACTACAATATGTCGGCAATACAAGTCTATAAATAGACATGGGAGTGATCAAAACAAAGTGGAGTTAACCACTACAACTCCCAAACTATATGGGAGCAAACAAGCTACCCAAATTAAAGTATGTTGAGGAGCTAATAAGCTCACCAATCTAAGGCAAGGGCCAAATAGCCCAAACTAATCTAAGTAAGTGTGATGGCCAATAAGCCAATAAACTAAGGAGGCCAATTAGCCTACACCAAACTATGTTCTATTCTCCTCCAAATTAATAAAATCACTTTGTTTCAACTATTGTCCTCTTGTTCAAAATCCCTTCACCCTTAAACCAACAATGGTATCAGAGCAACACACATCACACCTCCTATAAAATTCTAACAAAACTTCTTCTACTAAGGAAAATACACAGAAATCATTTTACCATGTTTCCCATTAGCAGCCAATTTAAAGAAGCTATAAGCGTTCGTGCTTCATCTACAAAACTAGCATGGTTCTCACTCCTTGGGGTCATGAACTTGGAAAGTAAGCGGCCTCATCATCAACTAATTCAGCATATATAGAATATTAAGTAATATAATTCATGAAGTTAATTAAAATATTTAATACTAATTAATCACTATAGAAATAATTATTAAAATATAATTACTAATTTAACTAATTAAATGAGGCAAGGATATTATTTAATTACTAAAAATAAAATTAACCTAAACATACTAATTTTCTGATTTTTTTTAAACAGTATCACTAGGCGGCTATACTCCGTTTTTTTCTAATTTTATTTAATAAATATTTTAGCCGCACGGCTATACTCCCCTAATATTTTTTTAAAAATAGTATAGCCGCCCGGCTATACGCAATTTTTTTAAAAAATAATAGTATAGTTGAACGGCTATACTCAGTTTTTCCCTAATTTTTTTAAAAATAGTACAGCCGCACGCCTATACTCGGTTTTTTCTTCTAATTCTATTTTAAAAAATAGTATAGCCGCACGGCTATACTCCTTTTTCATAAAAAGACCTCTCCCGACAAAATTTCGTCGGCAGAGGTTGTTTTCGTTGGGACAAGTCTAATACGGCAAATTTTTGTCGGCATAAACCTGTGTCGTCGAACTTTCGTCAGGAGAGGTGTTCACATCTTTTTTTTAAAAAATTAAAAATTAAAAATTAAAAATAGTTTCTTTACTTTTCCTTTCTTTAATATAATACATGTAATTAAGTAATTTCTTATCCTTTTTGAATTACTTTAATTAGTAAGTATGTTGTAATTATTATTTCATATTTAAAAAAATAAAAAACAAAGTCCACCAAATAATTTAAAATAATTAATTACTATTTATTGAGTAATTTAAAAATAAAGTATTTATTTTCGTTCCGGTGTCTTAATTAAATTAAATTTAATAAATAGTTTAGCCGCACGACTATATTCTCCTAATTTTTTTTTTAAAAATAGTATAGCCGCCCAACTATACTCAATTTTTTTAAAAAAAATTTGTAAATATAAAATTAGTTTCTTTACTTTTGCTTTCTTTAATTTAATACATGTAATTAAGTAATATCTTATCCTTTTTTAATTACTTTAATTAGTAAGTATGTTTTAATTATTATTTAATATTAAGAAAATAAAAAACAAAGTCCACCAACTAATTTAAAAGAATTAATTACTATTTATTGAGTAATTCAAAAATAAAGTACTTATTTTCGTTCGAGTGTCTTAATTAAATTTCTTCTGAGCCCAAGAGCTCCAAGGCCCAAGTCTTTGATTAATATAATTATTATTAATGAAACCCAAATCCAAAGCCGAGCCTATAGCCAAGCCCATTAGCCCAACTCCCCAATGTTAACCGCACTTATCAAACCATCATAGTGCTTTACTTATAAACACCTTTATAAGAGTGGATTTTCATAAAAGGCACCTTGAAAGATAAGCCTACAGAGAAATCTATAAAAAAAAAATTTATTGTTGGTGCAATGTGGAAATATATTTAAAGCATATAACTGCGCGGCTATACTCTATAAAAAGAATATTTTAAAGGTCTAGCTGAACGGCTATACTCCAAAAATAGAATATTAAGTAATATAATTCATGAAGTTAATTAAAATATTTAATACTAATTAATCACTATTGAAAAAATTATTAAAATATAATTACTAATTTAACTAATTAAATGAGGCAAAGATATTATTTAATTACTAAAAATAAAATTTTAAAAAATTAATTAACCTAAACATACTAAATTTCTGATTTTTTTTTAAATAGTATTGTCGGGCGGCTATACTTGGTTATTTTCTAATTTTATTTAATAAATAGTTTAGCCGCACGGCTATACTCTCATAATTTTTTTAAAAAATTAGTATAGCCGCCCAACTATACTCAATTTTTTTAATAATTTTATTTTAAATAATAGTATAGCCGCACGGCTATACTCTGTTTTTTCCTAATTTTTTTTAAAAATAGTACAATCGCGTGGCTATTCTCGGTTTTTTAATTTTATTTAAAAAATAGTATAGCCGCACGGCTATACTCGGTTTTTTTAATTTTATTTAAAAAATAGTATAGTCGCACTGCTATACTCCTTTTTCTAAAAGACCTCTCCCGACGAAATTTCGTCGGTAAAGATCTATACCGGCAAATATTTGCCGCATTAGACCTCTGGCGACGTATAGAAATTGCTTTCCATAAATCCTTTAATCTTCTCTGATGTATTTTGTTTCATTTGTAGGCACACAGGTTGGAGAGGACTTGATGAAGGCATCGTTGTAGTTGGGACTTGCATGATTTAAAAGCTACAATGGCTGGTTGCATGTCAACCCCAACCAAAACAATTAAATAACGGGAAAAACACTGTCAGCGGGTCATCAAACGCCATAGAAAGGCAACCTGCTCTTCAGATGGTACCAAGAAAAGAAATACCAGTTTCAAGAAAATAAATAGTGATGCAGGAGCTCGCGAGTGACTATGCTTTCAGTGAGTTTGTTCATGTGGACTTATAGGTCCCAATGGTATCAAGAATGAATATGTAAAGCAAACTTCCGAGACAGCAGGGGATTGCTTCAAAACAAACTACAATGGAATTAAGCAGCTCACAAAAGCACTTATTCCACTTCTTCAAAAATCCGACTCGGCAAAGGAAGTCAATGTCTCCTCTGCATTGGGACAACTAAGGGTACACAACCGAACCCGAATCATAAATTTATGTTAACCATGGTGAAATGAAAGCTAGGCTTTCTGAAGAAGTAACGAAGAAGAAAGAGAGAGAAGTTCTCTGTATATTTCTGTTCAAAGTTTGTTACAGTGTTGAATGAATGAAAACAATGCTTAATTGCATGCTTATATAGCTAACTAACTTTCTTAGTCTCTAAGTAATCTAACTAACTTTGACCCACGTGACTGCCAGCTACATGCCAGCTTAACACAGCCCACGTGACTGTATCAATACAGAAGCTAAGCCCACGTAACTGTATCAATACAGACTCCTTTGTACTAATACTGTTAACATGTATCAATACTGACTCCCTTTGTACTAATACTGTTAACACCCCCCCTCAAGCTCAACTGGGGGAGACCCAAGGCTGAGGTTGGAGCAATGTCTACTGAAGATTGGACTGTGCAGGCCTTTAGTGAGAACATCAGCCACCTGTTCATCTGTGGGAACATACTTCACAATCAGATCCTTACTTTGAACCCTCTCCCTGATGAAATGATAATCCACATCCATGTGTTTAATACGGGAGTGAAATACAGGATTTGCACTAAGCGCTAGAGCAGACAAATTATCACTGTGAAGAATATGGGCTGCAGGGATTATCATATGAAGATCACACATCACTTGTCGTATCCAAGAGATGTCAGCAGCACAATGGGCAAGAGCACGATACTCTGCCTCAGTAGAACTGCGAGAGACAGAAGCCTGTTTCTTGGAAGACCAAGAGATAGGAGTGGAGCCAAGGAACACCACATAACCAGTGGTTGACCTGCGAGTATTGATATCTCCAGCCCAATCTGCATCACAATAACCGGATAAAAACATAGAGCCTGGATTAAATGTGATCCCACAATGCAAAGTGCCTTTCACATATCGAAGAATCCTTTTAACCAGACCAAAGTGAACATCAGTAGGGCTGTGCATAAATTGGCAGACTGTATTAACTGCATAGGCAATGTCAGGTCTAGTAAAGGTGAGATACTGAAGAGCACCGACAAGGCTTCGAAATAAAGTAGGATCTGGAAGAAGATCGCCTTCGTCTTTTAACACCTGGTGATGGGGTTTAGAAGGAGTGCTACATGGTTTGCACATATCCATGGAAGCCTTTTTAATGAGGTCTTTGGCATATTTGGCTTGATTAACAAATAATCGCCCCTTTGAATGATATTGCACTTCAAGACCAAGAAAATATCGTAGCTGACCCAAGTCCTTGAGTTCAAAAACAACACTAAGATCGTGAACCACAGAAGATACTACTGTTGAGTTGGATCCTGTGATGATGATGTCATCAACGTAGAGTAAGAGAATAACAATTTCAGAAGCAGTTTTCTTCACAAACAGACTGGGATCAGAGTGCGAAGCTGAGAAACCTAAGGTAGGTAGATAGCCTGTAAATTTAGCATTCCATGCACGAGGAGCTTGCTTCAAGCCATAGAGAGACTTCTGAAGTTTGCACACATAATCAGGATGTTGTGAATCCACAAAGCCGAGAGGTTGCTTCATAAACACCTCTTCTTGCAATTCACCATGCAAAAAAGCATTTTTCACATCGAGCTGCCGTAATTCTCATTGAAAGTTGACAGCCAAACTAAGAATAAGGCGCACAGTTGTATGTCGAACCACAGGACTGAAAGTTTCCTCATAGTCCAAACCATATTCCTGACTATATCCTTGAGCCACTAGTCGAGCTTTATAGCGAGAGATAGTCCCATCAGCATGCCTTTTAATTTTGTAGATCCATTTACAACCAACAATGTTAGTATTGATGGGAGAAGGAACTAGAGTCCAAGTGCCTTGTTGGTCAAGGGCCTGAATTTCTTCTGTCATGGCTTGTTGCCATTCTGGCTGACCAATGGCTTGTTTAAAATGAGAAGGAGCATCTGATTCATGAATGGAACTGAGCTGTGTATGAAAACAAGTAAAACCTGGAAGTTGCTTTGGTTGTACAATGCCAGATTTGGATCTAGTTTGCATAGGATGACTATTCATAGAAGATATCGGATGAGACAAATCTTGTAACTGTGTAGAGGAAGATTCAAGAGGAAGTATGACTTCTAATTGTGCATCTGTGAAACTTGGCAGCATTTGATCTTCCTGCATTCCAGATTCAACAGAAGATGAAGAATCTGAATTCAATGAAGAAGATGAAATAACAGGTGTATCAACATGTTGAGAAGATGGAGTAGATTGCAAAACAACAACAACTGGTGGAGAGTGGCTGGATGAAAATTTAGAAGAGGACAGTTGCTGAGAAGTCGCAGTAGAAGATGCAATACTATGAAATGGAAACACTTGCTCATTGTGAATAACATGTCTCGAAATAATAACCTTCTGAGTATGAATATCATAACACAGTACACCTTTATACCCCATGGAATATCCCAAGAAGACACACATTCTTGATCTTGGTTCCAATTTGTGAGCATTGTATGGTCTCAAGAAAGGATATACACTAGAACCAAACACCCTTAGAGAAAGAAGGTCTGGATGAGTACCAAACAACTTGTGATATGGAGATAGCATAGTAAGAACCTTGCTTGGCATTCGATTGATCAAGAAAGTGGCATGAGTTACAGCATAAAACCAGAACATGAGAGGTAACTTAGCTGTAGTTAACAAGGCTAGAGCAGTCTCAATAAGATGCCTATTCTTTCTCTCAGCCAAACCATTTTGCTGAGGTGTATATGGACAAGATAGTTGATGAACAATACCTTTAGAGGCTAGAAACTCTTTAAACATGTGACTGATATACTCACCACCCCCATCAGATTGAAGCAACTGAACTTGAGCTTTATATTGAGTGACTATATAGGCATGAAAACGTATGAACACAGAGGCAACTTCTGATTTATTTATCAAGGGAAACACCCATGTGTAACGAGTACAATCATCTACAATGAGGAGAAAGTATCTATACCCTCCTACAGCTACGACAGCTGAGGGACCCCACACATCTGTATGAAGCTTAGAAAAGGGCTGAGAACTAATGGTAGATGAAGAAGGAAAAGGTAATCTATGCATTTTTCCTTGGATACAAGCATCACACATTTCAGAAGAGGAATCTGCCAGCAGAGGAATCCTAGAAACTTTTAACATGTAATTAAGTACATCATTGGAAACATGTCCTAAACGAAGATGCCATAACTTGGTGTTGACATGTTGCCCCAGCAAGGCATGAGAGCTTGAAGGAGGACACAAAAGTGAGCTCGCTTTATTTGACAACTCTTCTTTATTTGCACTATCAGATGGTGAAGAAGGTAAGGAAGATGTTGGAATCTGAGAAGCTTTGGAATGGAACTGTGGGATTGCATAGAGACCGTTGTTACTCGGACCTTGATACAGAATCTGATTTGTGAGCTTGTCCTGCACATATATATGAGCTTCATCAAAGATAACATAACACTGATTATCCTTACAGAGTTGATAGACAGACAACAAATTTGTAGCTAGCTGAGGAACATGATACACTATTTTTAAGTGTAATGTTCCAGGTAAAGCCGATAGAGTAGAATAGCCAACATGATCTATGTTCAGACCTTCCCCATTTCCTATAGTAATCTTTTCTTCAGAGACATAAGGAGCTGATGCTTGCAGTTGATTAGCATGAGGAGTCATATGATGAGAGGCACCACTGTCAGCAATCCAGAGATCATGTGGAGGATAATGTGCAGAAAAATTAGCTGACATAGACTGAATAGATTGAGGAGGAGGAGAGCCTTGATATGCAAAATTAGCTCGATGATAGCAGTTAAGTGCAATATGCCCTTTCTTGCCACATATTTGACACTCAAGTATAGGTGATGAAGTACTATCTGGAATTCGAAAATGGCAGTTAGGTGCAGTATGTCCTCTCTTATTGCAGATTTGACACTCAGGAATAGCTTGAGATCGTGGTCCAAATGAGAACCTTGGTGAAAAACTTCCTCTTTGATGATAATGATTAGAAAACCGACCATTGTTGAAACCTCTTCCTCGAGGAACAAACTGATTGGCAGATGCAGATGCATTATGAGACTGATATGTATTACTGTCTGCTGATTGGGAAGAACCTTGAAAATGATTTGCTGTTGGCCTATATGAACCTCCATCATGAGAGACAGTAGACTGTGTCTTAACTCCAGTAAATCCCATAGGAAAAGAGGAGACTTGTGATTGAGCAGTTATAGTACCCACTGTAGAGTTAGACCTCTGAGAAGTATCTTGAGACTGAGACGATGATCCATGCTCAAAAGAACTGACACTCATCAAACCAGTCATAGAATGACTGAGTGCTAACATTCTAGACTCAATTATCTCAGACGTAACACCTTCAGACTCAGTGATGACATATTTAGATGGACACACAGATGAACCATCAAAATGGCCATATAAGTCATACCCTTGTAGAACCGACTCTAATTGATAATTCCATTTCACAAAATTATCATCATTCAGCTTGATAGTCAGAACACCTAGCAGATTCTCAATTTTCAGAGCAGTAATCGTCATGACAGTTCAATTAATCAACTAACTTGAGAACTTATAGAATTGCTTAGTGCTTCAATGAATCAAAGAGACTTGCTTCGTGCTTATAGAAATTTTGCTTCGTGCTTCAAGTAAATCAAAGAACAATGCTTCGTGCTTCAACCGCTTCGTGCTTTAATGAAAGTATATCATTCTTATAGGAAATTGAAGTTAGAAACAGCATACCAGAGAAGAATACACCATTAATTCAAGAAGAACATCGTATGAATGAAGGTCACTGGAAAAACTTGCAGAATCGCCAGATCTGAGCTTTATTTGCAGAGTCGCCAGATCTGAGAGAATGATTTGAATCCACCATCCAGCCCTTGATTCAGCTTGAGATCGAGAAATTGATGATGAGAAAGTGTAGCGGAAGCACACAGGATCAGGAATCGAAGAGCCGAAGCTCTGATACCATGTTAACCATGGTGAAATGAAAGCTAGGCTTTCTGAAGAAGTAACGAAGAAGAAAGAGAGAGAAGTTCTCTGTATATTTCTGTTCAAAGTTTGTTACAGTGTTGAATGAATGAAAACAATGCTTAATTGCATGCTTATATAGCTAACTAACTTTCTTAGTCTCTAAGTAATCTAACTAACTTTGACCCACGTGACTGCCAGCTACATGCCAGCTTAACACAGCCCACGTGACTGTATCAATACAGAAGCTAAGCCCACGTAACTGTATCAATACAGACTCCTTTGTACTAATACTGTTAACATGTATCAATACTGACTCCCTTGGTACTAATACTGTTAACAAGACTGATATAAACATATCAGTTTATTGATTTTTAGGTTATTACAAATGAGGAAGCCAAGAAGGAGCTAGGAGACGGTGATAGCCTCACAGAAGAGAAAGTGAACAACTTAGTTGAGGGATTTTTGGAGGATGTGAAGCACAATTTGATTGAAGCCAAAAGCTGGCCCATTAATCAATCTGCCTACATTGTATCCAAAGCAGCTCTGAATGCTTATACCAAAGTCTTGGCTAAAAAGTATCCTAGCATTGCCATTAACGCAGTCAGTCCTGGTTTTACCGCCACAGTACATGAACAATTATACTGGTATCCTCACAACTGAAGAAGCTGCTAAAGGTCCGGTGAAGGCGACTTTGTTGCCAGATATTAGAGTTTCTGGCCGCTACTTTGAACAGACTGAATTGTCAACTTTTGAATGAAAATTTGAGATGTTTTGCTTTTAATATACCTATGCACATGTGACATGTACGTGCGTATGCACAAATGTGTTTTGAACAATAAGAGCATCTCCAACAGCCTCTTCAACCAATTTAGAATGCTCAAATAGGTGAGCCACATCAGAAAAATTCTCTCCAACAGCCTCTTCAACCTTAGTCATCAAATCTGCAACCTCATTCTCTCTCTTCATAACTGGTAAGTTGACTTTGCCTCTTCAAAATATTTATTTTGTTTTGGGAGAATCAAAATCATATGAAAAAGGTTAAAAGCATTTATTTTGCTTGATGGGTTTGATGTACAGCTCATTTTAAAATTTAATGTCATTCCTTTTTATTTATTTATTTATCATATTGGATAAAATATTATTTTGATTACCCTTTGGATAATCAAGTTAATTATGACCCTCTGGTTTATCTAATATGACCCTTTGGATAATCACGTTTGAAGTTGGCTACCCTTTGGAGAATCTGCTGCAACTCCACACTTCTCATGAAATTACTGGTTTTGATGCCCAATGCAAACCCAGTTTGCCAATTCATGAACATGGTTCCAAAATTTCATATGGGTACAAAGAGAATAATCTCACTCAAGCTTGGAGTTCTCAGTACTTTCAGGGTGAACCAATGGTGTTTGTAGCACAACCAAATTATGGTCTTGATGAATGGGGTAAACCCAGATCGGTAGTTGATTATGAGCCATTAGGTTTGCCTATTCGAAGCTTGAAAATCGATGGTAAGAAACCAGGATAGTTCTGAATTTGTGACTAGGAGCGAGTCTGGTTCAAATTCTAATTTTTTATCTAATAGTTCTGATAAGAGTAAAAATGGAAAATTTGGTGATTTGGGTCCTCTAAATTGACCTTCGATTCGATCTCACTGGTAATACATGTGACCTTGAATGGAGCCACGACGTGGTCGACATTGTCTCTCTGTTTCAAAATGTTCTTCTTCAATTTCAACAAGTACCAACAGTTCCTCTTCTGCTTGGAAGGGAATTTAGTTTTAATTAAATATTACTTTTTAAGCATTATTTATTTTCCAAAATGTTATCTTTTTTAAAAAAGAATGTTATTAATTATTTCAAATGTTATAAACTATTATTGTTTTATGTAAAATATTGCATTAATTGAATTGAAGAGACTGATGAGGCACAAAATATTAAAGTAGCAAATAAGGCTCTTCAAATTGTCACGTAGGTCAACAAACTTCAATTTGAAGAGATTTTTTTGCTACTACTGTTGGAGATGCTCTAAGTTTTAGTTTTAATAGAGGTTTCAATTTTCAGATCTCTTCTCTTCTTTTTCAATTCATGTTGGAAAGAAATATCTCTAAACAATGTGGTCTCATGTTAAAATTAGCAAGTTATTTGTCAGATGGAGAGGATGATGTCGTTCACTCTAGGTTTTGTCAGATGACATTCGATGACCCAAAGTTGCTTGATTAAGACTCGCCTTGTATGGACTTCCACCACCACCAGTGACCCCAGATATTAAAGAAACATCTTCTCTTTTAAAATCTCTACTTTCTACCTTCACAATTCTTCTAAACCTAAGGAATTTACATTGAAATAGCATTTCTCTTGCACTTTTGTCTCTTCTATTTGTAATTACCTTTGGCATTGATTATGGAGATTCTTTCTCCAATGTAAATTCCTTAAGTTTAGGATTATGTTCTTCCTCACAAGTATATATAAACTTCTTCTACTAAGGAAAATACGCAGAAATCATTTTACCATGTTTCCATTTAGCAGCCAATTTAAATTAACTATAAGCATACGTGCTTCATCTACAAAACTAGCATGGTGCTCACTCCTTGGGGTCATGAACTTGGAAAGCAAGCGGCCCTCGTCATATACTAATCCAGCGTATATAGCTACAAGCACACAAAACTTGCTACTAGTGGATATATATATATATATATGATAAGAAAACCACAAAACTCACTTTGGATCTAAACGATGCCGTGCACCACTATCTTTGGGCTTCAACTGCGGTTTCGGCCCATGATATAAATGACGCCATTTGAGACCGGATCTAAACCACACGCTTTAAAATAATTTTCGCATCTGAATTATCGGATCTAAAAGATAGGATTTGAACGACGCCTTTTAAAATCGTTTTCCCTAAATAAGCCCCAACACCCCATTTCTTCTTATTTTCTCCCAAACCCTAACCCCAACCCTCAACCCCAAGCTCCTTGTTTTTAGCCACGGTGATGTCAGATTCAGGTTCAGATTACGATTTTGACTCGATGAAGAGGTCGTAGAGTCTTGCGAGGGGTCTATCAACGAGGCCTCTGACGAGGAGGTCAGGGTGTTGAGGAGTGGTATGTTCCTTATTGGTAGTCTATTCCTTATGAGGTTTCTAAGGATATAGATGAGGAGGTTTTTGAGGATCCTGATTCGGAGGTTCCTCAGGATCATGATGAGGATTTTGCTCGTCTTTGTCTGGAGTTTACTTTTTCTGAGTTAGAGACCTCTAACGAGGAGGCTAGGATTGTTGAGGAGTGGTTTGACGAGTGGCCTATTTCTTATTGGTGGTATGTTTCCTTATGAGGTTTCTGTAAGGTTTTTATTTGAACCTTTATTGTATTTTGGCTCTTCTCTTAAACCAACAAAACCCTTGTAATATTAATTAGGTTCTAGGTTAGAATTGGTGTGGGTTGAAGGGCTTCCAAGTCTCCTCGTTGCAGGTCAAAAGGTAAAACATTTGCATTGTTCACTTGGATTAATCCACACTTCACTTGGATTGATCCATCGTACATTCATGCATGCTGCTGTCTGTTTTCAGTTGTATTAATACATTCTCACTTGTATTAATCCATTCTCTTTTCAGCTGTATCCATTATGCGTCAGTTTTTTATAGCTTTGTCAGATTTCTTTATTTCATTGATATTTCTTATCTGACAAAGCATGGGGTTTATATATTTAGTAATGAACAATCTTCGCACTTTTTAAACCCTTCCTTTCTAATGTACCCATGTTAAAAGACATTGGCTTTTGAGATGGAACTTGAGTTTTATTCTCTGTTCCCTTTCTTTACTTTTGCAGATTATAAAACTCACTCCTATTCTTCCTCTGCTATAAAATTGTCAAAAGCATGAGAGTATTCTACTTACTCTCAACGGCTATAACTTTCTAGGAAAGGATAATATTAGTTTTTAATATCTTTGTGAGACATTCTGACATGGGATGAGTCTATTGTATAAGTTATTTTATTCTTCTTTTCAACTTTTTGACTTTGAATTTCTTTTGTTTTCAAAAAAACATGTGCAGCTGTTTTTGGTTCCAAGACACCCATCCCATCTTTTGCAATAAACCTTCCTTTCTCTTGCATCAAAACACATGGTATTATTTTTATTATATCTCATGTTGTGTATTGAATTGCCATGTACGGCTCTCATGGTTTAAAACAACACCCATGCTTTGACAGCTCATTTGGTCTTGAAAAAGAAACAAATAAGTCCATATCCTGTTTTTGTGTCTAGAGCCGTTCCTTGTTTAAAGGATCTTTGGTCTCTATTTATTCCTCCTTACAAGGAGGTTTTCATTGGTTTTTCCGTTCTTCATCTCATGCATTTTTGGAGTGACTTATTCTTTCTTTGAAGGAAAACTCTTTACATGAAAAACCGATTGGGGATGAAACTCTGAAAGGAGTTCTCATTCAGCCAAAGTTCATATTCTTGAGGGTTATGAGAAGGATTGCATTCACATAAGTGCTTCCCCAAGATAACTTTAAATCTTTAAATGGCTGAATGTTTTTTCTTTAATTCATTCTCTTTATTTGTTCAACTAGTATATGTTACTTGTGAGTATATGATTGATTGTATACATATAGCTTTCTCCAAGTAAACACTTACAAGATTTCGGTTGAACATTTGTTTTGTTTCATTGTTGTTTTGTTGAATTAAACTATATGCTTCAAGTTCATTACTTCTAGTTTAATCATCACAACACTTAGGTTTCATTTGTCTAGCTCAATCATACTTTGTGATTGAGATAGATGAATCTGTGAAACCATAACTCACTTCATACATCAAACTACATGCAACTAGAGCTTGGTGCTCGTGAGAGGATTTGCTGCTAAGAGATAAAGAAAAGGTGCTTGCTGAAGGATTGGATTGTAGCTGCCTATAGGTGATAGATGAGCTAAGTCTTCTTTCGTTTTTCTTGTATTTCTTAATTGAGCAGATTGGATCTCTCCTGGCTTGGTGCCCCCAGTTTTTCCCCTTGTTGGGTTTCTGGGTTAACAAATCTTTGTGTATGTTTATATTCTTGTTGTCATTAGTTGTACTTGCTGCAGCTTGTTCAAATAACATCAGTACGCTAATGTGGATCAATACGTAGTTTCACTGTATTGATCCAAAACCACAAGGGTTTCTTTTTGTATCAATACGTGGTGTTTCCTGTATCAATACGTGGTGTCTTTGTATCAATCCAGTTTCATGCAGTCAATTCCTTTTACTCACTGCATATGCTAAGTAATTAAACACAATGGTTATGCATGTGTTTATGTTTCCGCTTATTAATTCTTAGCTGGCCTTAATTTTTAAAAAGGGTAGTCTTTTTCTTCTCGCCTACTTCACCCCCCCTCTGTAGGCTTTTAGAGCCAAGGGCTTGTTCGTACAGTTTCTAAGGATACACATGAGGAGGTTCTTGAAGATATAGATGAGGAGGATATATATGAGAAGATTCCTTAGGATCCAAATAATGAGGTTCTTGAGGATTCTGATGAGGATTTTGCTTGTCTTTGTCTAGAGTTTCCTTTTTCCGAGTCAGAGGCCTCTCACGAGGAGGCTAGGATTGTTGAGGAGTGGTCTAACAAGTGACCTATTTCTTATTGGTAGTCTGTTCCTTACGAGGTTTTTGAGGATATAGATAAAGAGGTCCCTGAGGATCTTGATTAGGAGGTTCATGATAACTCCATATTTGTGCTTATTTTCTATACTTTATTCCTGTGATTTGCATTGGTTTCTTATGTGAAATTGGTTGTTTTGATGTGTTTAGTGTGAGTTTTGTAGGAAATCGTCTCTAATGTTGAGTTGGAACTAAAAAGATAAAAATATGGTGAAAAAGAGCAAAGAAGGCAAAATTTGGAATTAGCAACTTGGAACTCAAGAAACTGCCTGTGCAGATGTGTCAACTTTACGGATTTACCTGTACGTGCTCAGGAAGAACCAGATAACGTGCTTTATATGCTTGGAAAGCTCTGGAAGTCTAGTTTCTGGAGAATTTTACGGTTTGTGATTTTGAGTTTTCTAGAGGAAGTTACATCAGTTTTAGTACCAGTGGGTCAGTGCTGGAATTTTGCGCGAGTTTTGACACCTTTGCATCACAAGTTACCATTCTTGGTAAACAGACTTTTGGACGTCCTTGGGCAGTTAGGAGACACCAAAATATTGTGTTAATTCAATTATAAGTTAGCTATTTTTTCTGGGATGGTTGGCGTTTGGTCTAGTCAAAGAAGTGCATCAAAAGTCAAAGCCTAAGTCAACTAGGAAAACAAATTCCCTACTCTAGATGGATTTAATTCCTATCTTTTCTCCAAAACCTAGAAGCTTGCCTATAAATTCATCTTTTGGACCAGCTTTGAGAAAAGGAGAACCCTAGCGCATATTGTTCAAGATCCCAAATCACCCAACTCACACATATTCACCTTTTTAGCCGTTCGTAGCCTTCAAGATTTGCTAGAGGAGGAGTTCAACTACAGTGGATTCGTCTATGGGTTTTTCTATCTTAATTCAAACTTTGTATTTTATGTTCATAAGTATATTGTTTGTTTCTAAGATGGTTATGGGTAACTAAATTCTTTGCTAGGGATCCGATGTAACCTAACATGATGATTCTATGTTATTGAGTTAATACTTTATTTTTAATCAATTTATATTCCTTGTTTCATTCATTATTATAATTGTGATCTTGATACTTGTAATTGGCCATTATAGGTATTTTGGATTGTCTAAGATAGGATTGGGCGAGGGGTTCATCCCTAATCTTATATGCACTATGAATGAATGAGTTGTCGTTAAAGCCGGGGTTCAAGCTAAGACACTTCTTGGTTCTATTGTTCTTCGTAAACTTAATGGGTTCTCGATTAAATTTGACTATGGGGTTCATTAGTTGGGTTTAGTTGAGGATACTTGGTGACACCGCGGCCGAACGAATCATCATAATAAAGAAAGAACGAACCCTAGGAATTGAATTGAAACTTTATTCTCAAAATTAACTCAATACATAGAATAAGATTGTTATGGTGAAGTCGGAATCCTAGCTTTCATCCATTGATTTTAAAAACCAATTTCCAACCTTTGTTAATTTTATTTTCTTGATTTTCAACACTTAGATTAAAATTGAGTAATCTTATTTTCAGCCATTTTAGTAGTTTTAATATTTCGTTTTATTTTCTAGTTTTTCTTAAGGTATTCATATTTGGAATTAATTGATAAACTTTGCAAATCTCTATGGGACGACTCTCGTATTTGCTTGCTATACTATCATATCGATTCGTGCACTTGCGAGGTATAACTTTAGTTCATCAGTTCATAAGGATCCTGATGAGGATTTTGCTATTCTTTTTCTGGACTTTCCTTTTTCTGAGTTAGAGGCCTCTGACAAGGAGGCTAGAATTGTTAAGGAGTGGTCTGACGAGTGACCTGTTTCTTATTAGTGGTCTATTCCTTATAAGGTTTTTGAGGATACATATGAGGAGGTTCTTGAGGATATAGATGGGGAGGATCATGATGATACAAATAAGAAGCTTCCTTAGAATCCAAATGAGGAGGTTCCTGAGGATTCTGATGAGGATTTTGCTTGTCTTTGTTTGGAGTTTCCTTTTTTCTAAGTCAGAGGCCTCTGACGAGGAGGCTAGAATTGTTGAGGAGTGGTCTAACGAGTAACCTGTTTTTTTATTGATAGTCTATTCCTCATGAGGTTTTTAAGGATATAGATGAGAATGATCTTGAGGATCCATATGAGGAGGTTCATAAGGATCCTGATTAGGAGGTTCCTCTGGATTTGATGAAAATTTTGCTCGTATTTGTCTGGAGTTTCCATTTTCTGAATAAGAGGCCTCTGATGAAAAGGCTAGGATAGTTAAGGTGTGACGCCCTAAAAAATTCTAGAATATTTTTCGCACATAATAAAAATTGCACGGTCCATTTTAAGGTTAGTGACATTTTTTTCCAAGTAAATATTGCCATTGTGTTTAAGATTAACATATTTCCGAAATTATGAAGTTAGAATTTTGGTGTTTTGACTTCATGGAAAAATAGTAGACGTCATTATGAGCTTGTGGTATTTTTTGGATAATTTTTCGAAACTCGGAAGTATTTTTTAGTGAATTTTCGAAGTTGAAAAATAGGAATTTAAGTTAGAATTTCCACATTGCATTTTGTGATTGGTTGGAACTTATCACCATGCCACATGTCCACATTTGATTGGTTGGAAGACTTGGAAAACTAGAGCGTATAGTGCTATACCGTATGCATGTTTAATATAAGCCGTTGATCTGATTCTAGATAAGATTTGGACCGTAGATCAAATCAAAGACTTTTGATTTGATCTATGCCTTTAGTTTGGTTGTTAGGAATGCATATGGATCATTTATCTTGAAGCTATCATGTATCTTCCTACACATGATCCAAAACTCATCTTTTAATATGGGTCTCCAAATTAAACATTCAAATCGATCCAAGCCGCCGGGGAATTCTATAAATACCTCCCTTTCATTTCATTCATCTTCACACCAAAACTCTCCAAAAATCATCCTCCCTCTCTTCCTCTCCTCCTCCACCATCAAAGCCACTATTCCGATATTTTTCAAAATTACTATTCATCCCAAGTAGTCACTATTAATCTAAAATTAGTATTCATACCGAAACTGCTCGTGGTGCCTACTATTCATTGTTTCGTGCCATCTTCACTCGTGGTACTATTCATCATAGTATTTTACCTATGTAATTTCCTTCACTTATCTCGTCTTTTATTTATTTTTAATTCCATATTTCAATTCCTAGTTGTTATGCTGCCCAATTTAAATTTGTCAAATACTCAATTTGTATTACTTTCTGTTGATGCTCAAAATGGTTCAGCCAAGATTGAGTCCAACTTAGTGATGAGGTGTGATGGATGATGGGTGAAGGTGAGGACCTTCAGCATGTGTGAAGATTTGGGCAAACGATAAATATACAGAAGACGAGATATACGTGGTTCACCCTTAATGAATGGGCTACGTCCACGGAGAAGATGTTTTCATTATGATTTGTTTACATTTGTACAAGGGGATCAAAGATAAATGGAAGAAGGCCTAGGGTCTAAGGTACAAAGCTAGGAATCTGAAGCCCAGGGGTCAAGTCCTAAGATCCGGAGACCCAGGACCCGAAGGCCAGACTAGCAGGAGAGTCCTGAAGAGAGAGCCCCTTTCTAAGAGGAGAGTAGTCTTCTTTTATAGGTGAGGGGGAGTCTCCATCTCTTGTAGTTTTCCGATGTAGGACTCCTAGTTGCTCGGTTAGTCACGGTACCAACACTTTCTAATTGGGTAATTTCCAAATTATTCCTAAAATATACATCATATGCCGTTACTTTGTCCATTTGAAATCTAATCAAATTAGATCATCTTTTTATCATTTTCGTTCCTTGAAATTATTGGACTAAATTATACATATTCCTCTGGTCCATGTGTACGAACAACAAAGTAGTATTTTGACTTTAACTTTACCGTACCATGAACTTACCGTTTTCGTACCAGGGATGGAACTTGAAGGACATTTTGGACACTTTGGATCATATTACAATTATCTGAGGCTTCAAGGACCTATGGACAATTTTTGGACAATATGAGGATCGAATGACAATTTGGACAAAGTTAAAGGACCAAAGTGCAATTAAAATAAATACAAGGACCAAAGTGAAAATAAAAACAAATATAAGGACTTAAGTGTAAATAAGTTATTTTTAGTAACATTTTTAAATGTTGGACTAGGACTCAGTTTCCCAGGCAAGGCAGGTTGAACTCTAAGGCATAGAGGGCAAGTCAGGCTTGAGCTTTGGAATCCAAGTAGAGAGACTCACTCCCAGACTTGTATTTTGTATGTTCGTATGTATGACATAGTAAATATTGTTGTGTGCAAAAGATGCACTGTTTTTGGATGTCATATTGTTTGGTTTTATGAATGCTTGGCTTTAGTTCTCCAAAGTTTTGAGGGTATACGCCTGCGGGCATTATCCTCTACGAATTGAGGGTGAAAGGGGCATAGCGGCTTCCTTGGGTGAGGTATAATCGACGAGGTAAGTTAGTTATATTTTTATTTCTGGTAGGGGTAGTTGGCCTAAACCTCTGGAGGGGTTAGGCGGACAGACTTACCAATACCCTACGCCAATACCCTACGCGTGAGGTATAGTCGACGAGGTGTAACCGTTGAAATGGACACCTTCACTACCGTACCAGGTAAGTTAGTTATATTTTTATTTCTAGTAGGGGTAGTTGGCCTATAGGGATCGGTTGTCAGACAAGCATATTATGGGTACTCGAGAAATGTTTGTGAAAGTTGTGTGAGCATGCCAACTGTTTTGATCCTATATTTATATAGAAATGGTTTGTGTTGTGCATATCCTTTTCACTGTTTTTCATGAACACTACTATGTTATTTTGCTATCTATTTTCAAACCTTGCCGGGAGCCTCCTATGGGGCAAATGAACGTATATGATGCTCACCCCTAATTTTTTCATGTAGATCACAACCTTTGAGCTTCACCTGGTGCTGTTCCTGTACCTGTCAACACATTTGGTTCCATCACCTCATCATCTCTGACAAGTCGTGATTTCCTTTCCTGGGAGTTTGAGGATATTTCTTGTTCATTTCTTTCCTCTGTATAAATTCTAGATGGTTGGTGTGTATTTAAATCTTTATGGTTTGTAAAATAACTTAAGAGGTTACTTGTACTCTTCCTTAACCTCCGGGGTTGGTATTTCATTAATAAAGTTTGTCTAATGTTTTCAGTGTTATATTTTTGGGATCTTTAAGGTACGTGCCGCTGTCACGTGTCTTGATTTTGGGGCGTGACATGAGGAGTGGTCTGATAAATGGCATGTGTCATATAAATGAGGAGGTTCTTGAGGATCTAGATGAGGAAGATCTTGATCAGGAGGTTCCTTAGGATCCTGATGAGGATTTTGCTCGTCTTTGTCTGGAGTTTCCTTTTTCTGAGTCAGAGGCTGCTGACGAGGAGCTTAGGATTGTTGAGGAGTGGTCTGATGAGTGGCTTGTTCCTTATGAGGTTTCTAAGGATACAGATGAGGAGGTTCCTAATGATACACATGATGAGGATCCTGAGGATACAGATTAGGAGATACCTGAGGATCCAACTAAGGAGATTCCTGAGGATCCAGATGAGGAGATTCCTGAGGATCCATATGTGGAGGTTCCTGATAAGGATTTTGCTTGTCTTGTCTGCAGTTTCATTTTTCTGAGTCAAAGGTCTCTGACGAGAAGGGTAGGATTGTTGAGGAGTTGTCTAACTATTTGTTACTGGTGGTTTGTTTCTTATGAAGTTTCTGAAGATACATATGAGGAGTTTCCTGATGATCATGATAAGGATTTCGCTCGCTTTTGTCTTGAGTTTCCTTTTTCTGAGTTAGAGGCCTCAACGAGGAAGCTAGGATTCTTGAGGCATGGTCTGATGAGTGGGCTATTTTTATTTTTGGTTTGTTCCTTATGATTATGATCCAAATAAGGAGGCTCTTAAGGATTCTGATGAGGATTTTGGTCGTCATTGTCTGGTGATTTCTTTTTCCGAGTCTTTAGAAGATGATGATGAAGACAATGAGATAGATGAAGTGGTGTTCGAGTTTGGTGTGGGGTCTTCTAATGAGTGGTTTATCGAGGCTAATATGGGGTATGACGAGCGATCTGACAAATGGTCTGATGAGGGGTCTGATGTTTGTGAGGATTTTGGGACCAATTCTTTCTTTTCGATGGAAAAAGCACTCGTCCCAATTTACTTTATCTTCAGCTAATATAAGTTTCTACAACTCCAGTGTAAATCTTGTGTTGCCAGACAAAAGCCCACGTTTTCATTCTTGCTTCTTAGGAATGATTAAAAAAACAATTATGTTGGCAATGGCATTATGTCATAGCACGCATTTTCTATTGGGAACGAAGAGGATACAGCTGCTTTTGAGGAATTTTAGGTTTTTTTACATATATATTTTTTGGTCAGATACATATACATATATATATATATACGCTCTCTTTTTTTTGTGCTCTTTTCAATTTTGGGCCACGAGCGCATGCCCTGGTTGCCCTGGGCCAGGGCCGGCTCTACTTATTGGGGGTATGTTCCTTATGAGGTTTCTAAGAATACATATAAGGAGGTTATTAAGGATACATATGAGGAGGTTCATGAGGATCCTAATGAGGAGTTTGCTCATCTTTATATGGAGTTTCCTTTTTCTGAGTTAGAGGCCTCTGATGAGGAGGCTAGGGTTGTTGAGGAGTGGTCTGTTCCTTATAAGGTTTCTGAGGATATAGATGAGGAGGTTCTTGCGGATCCAGATGAGGAAGATCTTGATCAGGAGGTTCCTTAGGATCCTAATGAGGATTTTGCTCCTCTTTGTATGGAGTTTCCTTTTTCTAAGTCAGAGGCCTTTGACGATGAGCTTAGGATTGTTGAGGAGTGGTCTGACGAGTGGCCTGTTCCTTATGAGGTTTCTAAGGATATAGATGAGGAGGTTCCTAAAGATACATATGATGAGGATCCTGAGGATACAGATGTGGAGATTCCTGAGGATCCAGATGTGGAGATTCCTGAGGATCCATATGTGAAGGTTCCTGATGAGGATTTTGCTTGTCTTGTCTGCAGTTTCATTTTTCTGAGGCAAAGGCCTCTGACAAGGATGGTAGGATTGTTGAGGAGTTGTCTGACTGTTTGTTATTGGTGGTCTGTTCGTTATGAAGTTTCTGAGGATACATATGAGGAGTTTCCTAACGATCATGATGAGGATTTCGCTCGCTTTTGTCTTGAGTTTCCTTTTTCTGAGTTAGAGGCCTCAACGAGGAGGCTAGGATTGTTGAGGCATGGTCTGACGAGTGGGCTGTTTTTATTTTTGGTTTGTTCCTTATGATGATGATCCATATGAGGAGGTTCCTAAGTATTTTGATGAGGATTTTGGTCGTCATTGTCTGGTGATTTCTTTTTCCGAGTCTTTAGAAGATGATGATGAAGACAATGAGATAGATGAAGTGGTGTTCGAGTTTGGCGTGGGGTCTTCTGATGGGTGGTCTATCGAGGCTAATATGGGGTATTACAAGCGATCTGACGAATGGTCTGATGAGGGGTCTGATGTTTGTGAGGATTTTGGGGATTCAATCCTTGCTTTGTTTGCGGATGAAGCTTGTGAGGATTTTGGTGTTTTAATGCTTGCTTTGTTTGCCGATGAAGATGAAGTTGCTTTTGTTGGTGAATATCTACGTATTTTCTTTAAATTTTGTGTTTTCCTTTCTGATTTGGATTTATGAGTTTTTAGCTTTGTTTGCATGTGGCCATATCCTGAGGCGGAAGAGGTTGAATACCCTTCATGTTCTGAAGATGGAGATGTTGACCTTTATTGTAGGTTTTGTAAACATAGATTGGGTGACCCGGTGCTTCTGGATGATCATGAGCTGCACTGCAACAAACATGAGTAGAGTAGTTCTCAGGTACAATAAATACCAATGATAAGGTTTACAACATAAAAGCAAACAACATGGTTTTTAGTATATTTATGTTGCTACCTAATATCTTGTTGAAGAAGCCTATGATGATCTGAAGATTTGCCTACATTGTCAGATTATTATTATTTTTGGTCAAAGTCTACATTGTCAGATTCTTACTCATGATGGAGTAACCTATATTATTTCTGAGGCCTAGTGGAAGAGTTTGCTCTTTCAGATTTTATTTTTTTGGGACAAAACCCTTGGGCATTGGGTGAAGGAATACTTTTATGCTTTAGGGCTTTTTGTTTTTCCCTCATCTGCCTATTGTTTTGTTATGTGTTTGTGGTTTCAAATTCTTGAAATTGAGTTTATTTTGACTTACTTTCAGTTGCCTGGTTAATTTATTTGAAAATTCTTTCTGTTGCAGGCGATCGGGTGCTCAAATTTTTGCTGGTTTTATGGATCGTGTGGGACGAAGGAATGCCAGAACATGATCTTAGCCTGTTGTGTCGACTCATGGTTTTACCAAGTAGTTAATGGAATTTTGAGTTGTGTAAAATTTTTGCTATGACGTTTGGATGTTGAGGAAGATTTTCTCTTGTACAATATTGTTCACAGTTACATCTGCTTATTGATGATTACGGAACTTCCTATACTTTGGATTTTGCAACTGATGCTCAATTATTTACTTGTTTAGTTGATAAACCCTATGACGTTTCAAAGTTCTTGAGTTAGACCGTGGCAACCCTTGAGTTAGATTGTGCATCAACCCTTACGATTGCCTGAGGATTTTTTTGGCTATCTACCAAGTATTTAGCTGTTCTCCGGCCCCATTCTTTCTTTTAGATGGAAAAAGCCCTCATCCCAATTTACTTTATCTTCGGCCGATATAAGTTTCTACAACTCCAGTGTAAATCTTGTGCTGCCAGACAAAACAATTTCCACCCTACAGTGAATTTTGCGTACACCCAAGAAGGATCCAAACCAGACGTGACCTACAATACAAACTTGTCTCCTCATGAATTCCTATGATGTTGGCTTTGCAAATTCTTTTGATGAAGTTTTCGAAGAAAGTAAAAGTACCACATCGGATCGGAAACAAACATGACAGAATAATACTTCACACTCAAATCTCTGACTGTTATAGAAATTATATATTGTTTCCATAGAATCATAAATCATTTTTTACAAAAACTTTAGACAGATAGCCTCCAGCCAGAAAGTACTGACCCATTGTATAAAGGAACAATTTCTTTGTTTCAATCAACAAGAAGAAGAAATCATTCACGGGTTGCACAAATAGATCTTCAGGAACAATAGTTTTCTCCCCCTTGGAGGGTTTATGAGGTAGGGCCATTTCTAATCTTTAGAACGGATTCTTGCAGCATTTCGTCTCGCGCAGCATCCCACAAAATATATCATAGACTGACATTGCACAACAAAAGGAAGGTCAGGAAATCAAGCACTCACAGGAGCATATTGAGAGTAAAAGATGGTAGAAAGTCAGTTACTGAATCCTTCTCAGTAAGAGACTAAATATATGAATGTAGTAAATCTTTTTTCACTAATCTTCAGCCAATGCACATTGCATAGAAAAAGGCCACTCTTGTGATTTAAATTTTTTGGAATTCGATAGTTTTATGATTTATAGGCAGTTTAGCTTTCATTATTAATTCAAGAGAATCCCATCAAGTAGTTAGAGAGAATGCTTCACCAGAACAACAAATAGAGCCACGTTAAAGATCGCAACCACTCTCCACTCAGTTTTCATGTATTGTGCAACTCCGGCCCTTGAAAATGATAGAAGTATGGCAAATATAAGTGAGAAAATTTATACAAAAGAAGAAAAGAAAAAGTAAATTGAGATAGAGTTGATGCTTACTTGCAGGAATCGCAGTTGTAGCATTTGATGTCCCGGGCATTTTTGTAAAGTTTGCAGTCCTTGTTTGAACTAACTGGGTGGAAGCTCATGTCATAGTATGAAGCATTAACAGCAGGATAACCGCATCTAGGAATAAAGTTGAATCCCAGCAATTGGTAATATCAGTAAGATGGAGTTTGACTAGTCTGAATTATGTCTGAAATAAACTGCATATAAACTAATTAAACTTCCATGGACCATGAACCACATAAAATGATTGAGGAAAACAACTTAATTTGTTCTCTCCCCCCACCAAACTGATACAATAATATAATAAACACAAATATGTATAAAAGTGGGAAGCTGACACAATCACATAGAATATATGAAAACATTAAATAATAAATCTATTCTCTAGTAAAAATCTTTAAAAATGTCCTTAAATAACGATTTGTTTCTCAACCGTTAGATCAGAAAATGTAAGATGTGTCTCAATACATCTTAGTTGTCCATATCTTATCTAACAGTTGAGATACAAATACATATTTAAACAATTTAATCAAGGACCTTATTATAAAATAATTATGTATACATATATATAAAAGGAAGCATTTTGATTTTCCCCTGGAAAGCAGAAAGACGCCCAGGAGGGTGATGGGAAGGAAACTTACCAAAGAACAAAAAGACACAAAAATGAAAAATAGAAGTATGACACCTACTCAGATGGTGGTCGACAACAACCAGCCTCGATAGGGGTTAGCTTTGCCAATTTGTATTGCTTGAGAGTCTGCATCCGACAAGTGCAGTGAAATATCTTTAGTCAATGGAAAAGAAAAGGGAAAGAAAATCAAAACTAGGTGATGGGAGATAAATGAGAAATTTAAACAAGTTAAGAATTGGACCTTATACTTTTTGGATAGGTTTTTGCAGTCATCAGATTTCACAAGACAACTCTGTAAGTGCTTCCAGTTACGGGTATTGTTCAACTAAAACAAGAAAGTGAATAACTGATATCAATAATTGCATAACAGAGTTGGCACTTCATATCAATATTTTACACGGCTAAAAGAGCAAAAGAAATTTACTTGTTTTACAAACCATGGACTGTAATCATGGAGTTGATACTCCTTGTACCTGACCAGACAAGAAGATATTAATTGCACCCATCATACCAATCCTAGCTGACCAGTGCATAAGAAAAAGCAAAAAAAAAAATGGATAAAGAAATAATTTTCTTTTTATTCCTAAAGAGTGGTCTTCTGACAAAATAAATTTGAAACTTGTTGCTGCATTCATAAGATGATTTTAAGCTCCTAAACTTTTACAGATTCTTTTTTTTCTCTATATTTTTCATAGTACTGCTCAGATACTTTCAGGAGTAGATATTATAAATCAGCATTATACCCATCCGAAAAGCAAGATGAGGGACCAAATGAATACTAACCTCAAGCCAGCTATGCTATGACCAGAACCATTATTTGTGACAATGAACCTACAAGTAAAGGCAAAAAATTATGCAACATCAAATTCATGAGAACTAGTAAATTTGTGCACTTATCGTGATATTCATGAAACAGGCACAATGAAAATTAAACCATTGAGGAGCAGATGTTGAATTGGTGTAAGCCAGAGAGTCAAAACTCACAAATTGAATTGGGGGAATACTAAATTCACAACATTAAATACAGGGAGATTGAGAAAATATAGTGACTATTTAAAAAAGATCACATATCAACTGTATCTTTTCGGGGGAAAAAAATGTATCTTCACAGACATATTCCATAATACATGAGGACTGGCCTTTATTAAATAAAACACATCCAACCACATAATACATCTTTCTACGAAATTTTTTTCACACTAATCGCATCCAGGATATCTTTGGACATGATCTATATACTAAATTGATTTTATTCTACCTCCAAACCATCTAGGATATCTCAATAAATGTTGGTTATTATTTTATTTACCATGACGCCTAAGAATCCACCAAAAGAAGACAATAAGCTAACATATCCCATAGTAGACAGCACTATCATCAGGTCATAAACAAAACTTTCTTTCTGTAGTACATGGAAATTTGGACCTTTAGACCAACCAATTTCATTTCAAATCCTGGGAGGTAAGCCAATAATATTTTGTCTTTCTGATCTAAATTACCCTATTTGGTGAAAAAAAACATCCCACTTCTGACTGAAATTTTTCTAAAATGCACCATCCATATGTTACAGACTTTTATATACATCTCTTCAGGCTTTTCAATCAACTGTTGCAGAAAAAGCAGATAATACAGAAATGCGATATGAAATATAAACTGAATTACATAATGTTGAGCTTCTGCATGATGTTTACTTACGCTAATACTGTGAACACCAAAACTCCCACCGATATGAAGCACAAGAGAATCAGATACTGCACAAGAAAAGTCAAGGGACTAACAAGAAGGAAGATGGAAATACAATCTTAATAACTAATAAATCAATACTAATTTAGTAAGGATACAATCCACAACAGTATGGAGCTATTTTTCAGCGCGCCCAAGAAGCCGATTATAGAACTAACAGTCAAAAAACACAAGCATAAGTAGATTCCTTGATATTAACAGAGTTAAAATTGGAATATCAATACATCAAAGAATCAGGTGATGGAAAAAGCAAAGCATACACTAAAAAGATGACGGCGCCAATGCCTATAACAGGGAGCGTGAGGGATCTTCGACAGTTATCATGATGAGTGCTCATCCATACCCCAAAAACTACAACGGCAATTGCTAAGAGCTGCAGAATGAACATAATAACATAGTATGAGCATACCGCCATAACAGAATGCCATCAAAATTCATGTACAGCAATAGCACATATCAGCTAGAGCTTCTCACTACTTAAATTAGCTAACTAATAACATAAATTTCAACAGGTTTTCTTCGACAATTTGAAGTTGAACAAACAAGCTAAAAACTTTATGCCGCCGCATGACAATGTAAAGACTAAAACAGAAAACTTTGCACAACCATGGACAAAACAAATGCATCAAAATCATATGATCTGAAAGAAAACCCAATGCACGTTAACAAAACAAATTTAAGACCTTGGAGCACAGGCATTGAGCATCAAAACCCAGCAACAGAAACAAACCCATTTAGTCATTTAGGAGATAACTGGCCTTCAAATAAGCAAATGCCCAGAAATGGAGTTAACAAAAAGAACAAAAAGAAGCAATTTTTCAGTTTTCGCAAAGCTCCCACAAAGAACAAAAGTTAAAAACATACCATGGTGAGAAAGTTGATCCATCTGATGACAAACGTGCTTGTTCCCATACCCATTTCTCTCTTTTCTCTTCCTCCACCCCACTATTTCTCTTTATCTAATCTTTTCTAAACTTTGCACTAAAGAAGAAGCAACAGACAGAGGGAGATAGAGGTGTATCAGAGTTTTTTTTTTCTTCAGGGTTTTGAATATTCTGGTTCTGAGCTGATGAAGCAAGTGGCATTCGGAGCTAATTAAAGCCGGAGGGGGCCAGAGGGGGATAATGATGATTTATGAAGGGTATTTTCGTCAATGGAGAACCGCCTGCACATGGTTCTTGCCCCCATGGATTTTACTAGCAGACTCGACACGACACCGAGATAAGCGAAACAAGGCCACGCTTATTCAGGAAGGTAACCTTGCAGTCAAAGTTGAAAGTACGACGTTGACTGTTTTTGTCGACGTAGTTGGGTTCACTGTGGCAAACATAGATTCTTCTTTTCTTTGTTTGTTGAAATTAGATTCTTCAAACATTTTTACCAATAACAAACATGAAATTTTTATTTTTATTTTTGTTCTTTTTGGTAATCTATTGGACCGAAATTTTTTTTCCTTTATATTATCTAACCTATATACTAATTATATTATCACATTACTTAAAAATAATGAGGTATTGTGAATTTCATAAGTGATCAACAAAAGCCGAACTAACTAGCTCATAGTCTAATAGTATTTTTTTCTTATCAAAGTTTGAAGAGGGACTCTCAAGTTTGAATCCCCTAGTAATAGTGCTAAATTAAATAAATACTATTTATATTGATGTGATTTTTCATTATAGCTTGGAGGATTTACAGACCCCTGCCTCTACAAAATCAATATACAATTTCGATCCTTTTCTACCTCTCTACAAATTTCTAAAGATGCTTGTCATGAACGAAACTGCCTTCTCCAAGTTTACAACCCAGATAACAAGAAAAAATAGAACTAGTCTACTCTGCCGGTACATGTTAGAATCACAGACTTCATCTCTTCCTTGTCCAGTGATGTTTGAACTATAACCTGCAAAAAGTAGTGCAATCAATTATTGATTCTTCACTTTAATATAACCACTTAAGTGTCTACTTTTGAGAAATGCTACTAATGTCTTAAAACCAAGATGATTTGATTTGTAGCTTTTTTTTTCTGCGTTTCGGTCGAGAAAAACCAAACGCGATCATGCATTAGAAGGAACAACAAATTAGCATGACATTTTTGGAATTATTTTGACTAAAATTTATGTAATCAACCATGAAGGGTAGGAAAGCATGAGTGTCATTGGGTCAAGGCATAAAGTCAGACTTCAGGAAGATGTACATTTAGATTGAGTTCAATTAAACTTCGGCAACACCAGAGTATTGTGATCTAGTTCTGTTGGATGGTCACTAAAACTAGCAAAACCTAATTAACTTACCTCCTGTACTTTATCTTCAGATCGAGCAAGTAACTTGTACTGATTCTCAAACATGGATGCCATATAAACCTGCATTTAAAAGACAGATCCGAAGCAGATACTTGACTATGGCATATTTTGAAAATGTACAGAGATTTAGGCAATCTTGAACTAGTTTCTCTAACATGATACAAAAACACATTTTGTTTATCTGCAGTGGTGAGGCTCAAACTATAGCATTTTAGAGAGAGAGAGAGAGAGAGAGAGAGAGTCAACACAAGGTGATGACTTGAGTAAATATTTGTATCATGCACACATGGTTAGGTATCGATAAGTGCAGTTTGTTAAACAAACTCATCAACCATGCAGCATCGACATGTTACTTTCCATAAACAAAGGCATTATAAGTAATTTGGTGAAAATAACACAATTTGATCACTTCAAATGTCCTAATTTTCTAGCAGAAAAAGGCTTATGTTGAAAAGGCTTTTGTGTTGTGTGCAACTTCTGATCACTGTGTTTGTTAGAACAGTCAAGATAAACAAGAAGTAGAATAACAGAGGATGATCACTGTGTCTGTTAGTTAAAGACTGGATTTGTTAAATTATATTTCCATCTAGTGGGAATCAACTGCCAGTTCACAATATTCATGGATCAAATGTAATTAGTTTGAATGAGATAAGTTCTATGTTTTGGTTACTGTTTATTGTATTTTGGTCCCCAAGATAAATAAGGATTTCCTGAGCTATTCTCTTGATTCAGCTTTGTGCAGACCTTGCTACTGGATTTTCTGGTAATAATTGTCTTTGTGAATTGCTATACTAGAAATGCTTTAAATAATGGAAGTAATTTCTAGTCGAAATCATTCTACTGATCTTGGGAGATGATATCAGTTGAAGATAAGGCTGGTGATGTGGATCAAGATCAAGATTTAGTTACTTGTTTCAGCTTTTTTGTTGTTGTTTTCTGTGTATTACTTGTTATGAAGCTTTTTACAACATTCATGGTGCTGATAATAATGAGATTCTGGTGATAAGCGTCCCCTCAAAACCCAGCTCTCCTTTACAATATGAACAACTTCCGGGGATGAAGTCCTTTGGGTTAGCTTAGCTCTAGTGATTAGAGAATGTAGAATAGTTAAGATAAAAATACACCAAATCTTAAGGTCATAATAAGTCTTGAGAGCATAATGGTGCACAAGGCCGCTTTGATTTGTATATTGGACAAAATGGAACATCTAGATCTACTAGTGCTTATATCTCACTGCTCAAGACGTACGTCTCTTTTTTGTCTCTTTTTTCTCTGTTTTTGTTGGAGGAAGTCCTTCCTTATGTAAGGGGCACCATTCTTGCATTGTTGGCACAACCCAAATTGCTGGTCGCTTAGTCCTTCCTAACAGGGTCATAGCAGTTGCCGTGTAAGGCTTTGAAATGCTTTTAGGTTTGATGTTATACACACCAAAATCTCCCGGTCTCCAATACGAACGATGATAATCTGAGGTAAAGTATATGCAATTCGGCTGACATCCTAGCAATTTTGAAGCCAAAAGAAACACAGAAGAGTTTTCACCCAGAAAAAGAGTAGCATCACCCAAGGTTTCTTTCTCAATCCACTCTGTTCGAAAATTTCAAATTTATATGTGACACACTTTGGATGTAGCCGACTACCATAGCACTTGACATACCTTTTCACGATAAAAAATCCCCTCTCATTGCAATGCACACAAGGACTGAAATTTCGATATTATCAGCGATATTTCGCCGATAATATCGTTTTTTTTAAGGAAAGATATTTTAACACTTATCCAATTATTTATCGTCAATATATTGATATTTTCGCGATAATATCGCCGATATCGCGATATGAAACTGAAAGAGAGAGAGAGAGAGAGAGAGAGAGAGAGAGAGAGAGAGAGAGACTTGGCAATAGATGGTGTTGTTGGATCCAAGCTTGGCGTTGCCGTAGGGATAGAGCTTGAGATCAACTATGGAGATGAGTCCAAAATCATAATTTTCTCACTTCAATTTCTTGAACTTCCATTGAGAAATCATTAAATTAAACATAAGGGCGTTTTTGTCCAACTTGAGATTAAACACTCGTAAATCCAATATTTTCACCCCAAATCACTTCAATAAATTGCCCACATATTTAATTAACCTTGTATGATTTTCGGAATATTATTTACAACAAAATCCCAATTTTGAGGTTATTACAGAAATGCTTTTAGTTTTGATGTTATACACACCAAAATCTTCAGGTTTCCAATATGTACAATTATAATATGAGGTAAAGTATTATGCAATTTGGCTGACATCCTAACAGTTTTGAAGCCAAAACAAACACGGAAGAGTTTTCACCCATAAAAAGAGCAACATCGCCCAAGGTTTATTTCTCAACCCACTCATACTTATCAAAATTCAATTCGAAATTTTCAAATTTATATGTGACATACTTCGGATGTAGCCGACTACCAAACCACTTGATAAACCTTTTCACGATAAAAAAATCTTCTCATTGCACTGCACAGGATATGTCTTGCTAATGCTACTTTTCTTCCCAAAATTGAAAGAGGTCGAAGTTTGAATCCCCTCCCTCATCGAATTGAAGCCGAAATAATGAAAAAGAAAAAACAATAGAAAAAGAAGAGTGGGAGCATCTGCATTCTTATAGTAAAAAATGCTAAATAAATAAATACTACTTATATTGATGTGATTTTTCATTATAGTTTACACACCCTTGCCTCTACAAAATGAACAAACAATTTTGATCCTCCCCGCCATGGAAAAGAATTTCCTTTTCTACCTCTACAAAATTCCTAAGGATGCTTGCCAAGATTCTCCAAGTTTACAACCCAAATAACAAGAAAGAACCAGAACTAGCCTACTCTGCTGGTGCATGTTAAAATCACAGATTTCATCTCTTCTTTGTCCAGTGATGTTTGAACTATAACCTGCAAAAAGGAATGTAATCAATTATTGATTCTTCAATTTAATATAACCACTTAAGTGTCTACTTTTAAGAAATGCTATAATGTCTTAAAAGCAAGATGATTTGATTTGTTAAGCATTTCTTTTTTCCGGGTTTTGGTCGAGAAAAGCAAACGCGATCATATATTAGATGGAACAGCAATAATGGATGACATTTTTGGAATTATTTTGAATAAAATTTCTGTAATCAACCATGGAGGGTAGCGAAGCAGGAGTATCATTTGGTCAAGGCATAAAAGTCAGACTTCAGGAAGATGTACATTTAGATGAGTTCCATAAAAACTATTGCCTCTTCAGCAATGAATTTATCGAAAGCATGAGATTTTCAAATTCGGCAACACCAGAGTATCGTGATCTAGTTCTGTTGGATAGTAAATAAAACTAGCAAAACTTAATTAACTTACCTCCTGTACTTTATTTTCAGATCGAGCGAGTAACTTGTACTGATTCTCAAACATGGATGCCATATAAACCTGCATTTAGAAGATAGATTGAAGAAGGTACTTGAGTATGGCAAGAAAAGTTTAAACTATTTTTAAAATGTACAGAGATTTAGGAAAAGATAAGCTGAACTAGTTTTTCTAACATGATACGAAAACATATTTGTGTATCTGCAGTGGCGAGGTCCAGCATAGTATTGAAAATATAGCATTAAAACAGGGCAGATAGAGAATCAACACAATGAGATGCCTTGAATAAATATTTGTATCACACACACATTGTTAAGTACCAATATGTGCAGTTTGTTAAACAAACTCATCAACCATGCATCATTGACATGTTACTTTTTTTGAAATCTTGATAACTATACACTATGCAAATAATTCCTAACCAAATGTCACAAATCTAAAAGTTTTTGTGATTAACTTTGATGAAGAAAGTTACAAGACGACACTTCTTAAAGCACACAATGCTATCCACCTTCCTGTCAACCTTATATGTTCTATCTACCTCACTGAATCCAAGAAATCTAGATTTTCATACCTGAAATGTTGGAGCTAAGCCCGGGCTCAAGAAAAAACGACCTTTTGATACAGACTGGATTCCTTCAGTTTGTTGCAGCTCTTTTATAAGAGATTCTACATCAACCCACTGTCAAAAAACCATGGAATTAGATAATATGAATTAGCAATGGAAACATAATTTACATAGTCCATTCAATCAGTTACAAGATAATTTACATATGTATCATATAGGTTCATGTCCTCCCTATCAATCCATCAAAGAGATCAACATATAACGAATGAACTTAGATTGATGATCAAAGAGATAAATTAGATTGGCAACAACTAATAGCTTTCTGAACCAAATTCTGAGGCACCTTTACTAATGCAGGTATATACACAAAGAGGCAAAATAAACTATATACATACTAACTTTTTTTTCCCTAGTCCAAGCATCTTAAACAAAATAAGTTCTTGGCTTCTTGCTGATTTAAACCCTTGCAATTACAAAATTCTTGAAAACCTCCCACTTTACCAGCATTAAAGCCTCTTTTTTTCACTGTTTCATTGTCATGTATATGTTTCCTATTAATCTTAACTAAAGATGATTTTAATAAATACAGGTCACGAGTATGATCTGTGCAGTGCACAACTATGATGGTGTAACCAGACTAATAGTCCCTACTCAACATGTGAAAAAAAATAACCTCAGTATCTGCTTGTGCTGCTTCCAATCTCCCATCCACGCTATCACGATCACCAACCACAGACTCCAAGGCCTCCATCAATGGATCTGGCTGCCACAGATAGGAATTGATCTTTGTTTGTAATTGCATATCTCAATCAAAATTAGAAATTTGTATGTACAAAAGGTATAAGATGTACATTACCATAATCTCCTTTAATGATAAAAAGATGCGTTCAAGTGAAAAATCCAGTTGGTAAACTTTTGCCTCCAAAATCTGGAAATCAGAAAGAGTTTCTTTACGTGTATAACAAGTAAAAAAGAAAATTGGCCTAGTCTCAAACTTCAGAGACATAGACTTAGTAAAGAATACTAAATATGCTACAGTTTGATCATTCACCAAATTACCTGACCAACTTTGAAGTATGAAGAAGGATCCACAGTGGCATCCCAAGATATTTCTGTCTGATGGATTAATGCAGGCACTCCTTCAACCTACATCATTTTAATTAGGATCAGTTTTGATTAGAAAAATGGTTCAGTGAGAAAAATCTGGAATCCCAGTCTTGGCTCCATTTTCAGGACCCCTAAACTAATGAAAATATACCACAAAGCATGGAGCTCAAACCGGATGGTACCAAGGGCAGTCCATCAAGAAATAGTATTGATTAGATTAATAAATACAATAATCCTCATCATGGAACCAAACTGTACTCAGAACACTAAAGTAAAAAAAACTTCCCAAGAAAATGAGCGGCAAACCTTTCAGTTACCTCAACAAAAATACCAAAATAAGTAATTTTCTTGATGCAGCATTTCACGACATCCCCAACTTGAAGTTTGGCCTGCCATAAGAATTTCCATAAGAGATTAAGACTACATAGTGCAGATTCGCTAAATGCTCAAAAAGCTTTAGAAAGAACATGGCATTCAGACACCTATCAAGGATGAGATTACTTCCCAGTTATTTGGATGAAAAATAAATCCCAATTTTGGGAATAAAGGATAAGGGTTCACATAGAATTCGAACATATCTATCATATACAACAGTCATTTAAAGATAAATTTCCTTTCCAAGTTCCAACCACAAAAAGTAAACCCCTTAGCATGTCATAATCAAAAAGCTACTATAAAAAATGTGGTTTTCACCACCCTTCGTAAAGCAAAAATATTTGGTTTCGGAAAATAATGAACATGAAAAACTCTTGAATTTAGAAAATGGAAATAATTGTTACCAAACAGTGTAATTTAAAGAATAGATGCAAAAGATTAACAGACAACATGCCAGATACATCACAACTGGATGTGGCCTCTCACCATGAGACTTCTTTTTCTCTCAACCGACTCTTCCTTCTCTTTCGGCCTCACTGAAAATACAAGCTTCCCAAACTTTCTGTTGGCCAACACCACATTTACTTTTATTTTCTACAAAAGTAAGTTTTAAATAATAAATATTCATTAAAATGAATAAAATAGTGACAATAGAGTTTCCAAATGCAACTGTCATTTTTCGAATTGCAGTTCACTTTCTTCAAACCTGGCCAACAAATGATGACAAGAATTTGATTTTCTCCTGGTCATAAACCATAAGAAGTTCTTCCAATTTCATATCTGGTGAAACTTCTCCGTCGTTTTTTATAACTATATTAGGATCTTCCAGGCTTGGATTAAGAAGAGCATTCTTGTCCACAATATCATAACTTCCAATAATCCCCAAATTTCGCCTGTACAATGATGGGTCTAAGCCCTTCCGTCTCAACCATGACTCAAAAGCTAAGAACTTCCACTTGGAAGCAAGATTACGGTATGGCAGAAATCCTATTAAAGAGCGAAAAGATACCTGTCACAAAGTAAAAATCAAATTCAGAAAGGTGAAATGCAAAGATGTATGGTTAACAAAAAATAAAAGAAGTGCACTACATTTTAAAGCCTAGGAAGAATGCCTAAAGTGTACTTACAACAAAACCTCTGGTGCTAGCACTTATCAGTTCTACATCTCCCCTATCTCCTGTCTTAACCAGATTTTCAGCCATAACCCAATCAGCATCTTCATGTCCCTATAGTAATATTTATAGAGAATGAGGCCTTTGTAACAGGAAATCTATCAAATTAGGGAAATAACTAAGTCAAAAGTAAAAAAATACCCTGACCTCAATGGGTGATGTAGAAAGGAGATTCCCAGACTCAACAAGATTACTTTCTGCTTCTTTAACAGATGCTTCTTTCACAGGTAGGTCAAATCTGTAAGAAAACAACCTATTAATCAGACAAAATAGAAACTTAATGGTGGAGACAAACAAATTTTAAGACTGACTTTACTTACCTTTTTGGTTTTCCTTGTAGTGCAGTGTCTATAGACAAGTCAACATTAGAAACAGGTAAGTTTGTATCTGACAGTTCACTCACAGAAGATACCTCTTCATTAGACTCCATAGTGCTCTGCTCATATTGCTGTAATCCTTAAAATTTCAAGCACAATATTAATTTGACAATCCTAGCTGAATAAATTCTATAACGCAACATAGAGTAGTACCTATAAGGGAGTCATCCTTGGATTCTTCAAGACTGTTTCTTGTTCCTTTGCTAGTTGCAGTAGATCCAGACAAATCCTTCAATCTATTATTATCTTGAACATTATCAGTGGCACTGGATTCTTGATTCTCAAGTTGCCCATTATCATTTTCACTCTTTGTTTCGATGCCGATTGCTATGGGCTTTTCTAATAGAGTAAAACCACTAACTTCATCATTTTCTTCTTCTCTCCACTTCTCCAATTCTGCATCACCAATGACATTCCTGTCTACATCACTAGATTGCTCTTTTTTATTTTCACTACTTTTATCAACACTCACCGCTTGGGGCTTTCTCAACAATGTCATATCACTAAACATCTCCTTTGGTTGCTCATTTCTCATCTTCACCGATAAATTTGGTTTTATTCTCAACCTCGACGACATATCTTCATCGTCATCCTCATTATACGAAGTTGGCTTTCTCAAAATAACATTAGGAACACTACTTTTAGTACGTTCCACAGGCTTGGCAACTGGGCGTCTCAGTTTCTTAATCTCGGACACTCTTGGCTTATAATCCACTTCAAATTTGACTCCTTTCTTTGGCACCGGTCGAACCAAGTTCAAACCATCCAAGGAACTAGATGACTGAACTTCCCTGGGCCCATCAAAAGGTACCTCCTTTTCTTGGGTGGTTGGAACTTCCTTAGACCCATCAAAAGGTACCTCCTTTATCTCAATCAATTTACCCTTGTTCTTGTAAAAACTTTTCTCAATTTCCATATAAGTAGCTTCTGGGTTTGCTTTCCTACCCAATATCTACAACACAAAATAATAATATTCTCAAAAAAATTACGTTTCAACAGAACCACTCATAACAATACATACATACACACATATATACAGAGAAGAGAACTCTTCTCACTTTCAATATAACTAACTTCTGGGTTTGCTTTTCTACCAATATGACAAGTTCATATGCAACTTTTAGCAAACAACTGATATGCCATAATACACAAACAACACATACATACCTTGGCTAAAGTAAGTTTGGGGTCCTCGCCGATCAAGCGACCGAATTTCAGCTCCATTTGGTCCAGTGGGTCTAGCTTCGGCTCTTCTTTGGAACTGAAAACAATGAATTTAGTATTCTTCGGCGGGAAAATTTGGGTTTTTAGTCTTCTTGATGTTCTGGATGAAAGTAAAGGAATTCTAGTTGAAGTAGGAAAGAAAGAGGTGGCGTTGGAGGTGAGGGTGAGAGAGAAACCGTCCATCTCTTGAGAGATAAAGGAGCAGCCACGCTCTTCAGAATTCAGAGAGCGTTAATGGAGGCCATTCAGATAATCATAAGATTACTGGGTAAAGGCTTTGAGCTGTGAAACTGAGAGTGATTGAGTGACAGAGTGAGCTCTTGGAGATTTTGTACCAACGTGGCATTTAATTATCTTTTTTTTTTTTTTTAAGGAAGGCAATTTAATTATCTTTTAACAAAATCATATTTGTGAATTTCTTCCCACTGTAACTTTTTCCATGGGAAGCAATTACCATTCACCACCCCCAGTAATTATGCAACAAATAATTTCTTTTTTGGTATTGGTAGTATAGAATTAGTTAATGTTATATATTCCATGAGGGCCTGCTTATCAGTCTGATTTCTTTCTAATTTTTTCCTTCACTCTAATTTTATAATACTTGAAAATGGACCCCTTCTCCTTTCAAGGGTCTATCTGAATGAGAATTAGTATTTTTTTCGTTGTGCATATCTGAATTGGATTAACCGCTCTGTGAATTTGCATATATTTTTTTCAAAAATCAACTATGAAGATTTGAAAAATAAACGATTCGAGCTTGATACTTCAATATAATTATATATTTTAAAATAAAGTTTGTATGTGATCCATAACTTTCGGGCCCAGTACGACAAAATTCCATTGGCCCAACCAAATATGGCATCTTGGGCCTTTAATTGTAAGAAAGATCGGGGATGTTAAATTTGATTTACTTTAATTGCATTGAAATTTCCACTTCCACAAGACATCGATTCAAATGATCAGCAAAGAAAAAGCAGAAATTCTGTTTTCCTTTGAACATGTTTTACAAATCATTAAAGCAAAAATCCCAACACCACAAGCTTAGTGGAACATGGCATTGGGTGGTGCACATTTTCATGATTGCTCCTGTGGGGCTGAATCCTGTGCTGGTTCTACTTCTGCTTCTCCTGCCTCTGCTTCTTGTTTTGGTTCTTCTGCTACTTCTTGTGCCTTCTCTGAATCGGCTTCACCGGTCATTTCGGGCATTGGAGCTCCATTTTTCTTGAGTGAAGCAGTCTTGGTGAGGTGGTTGTAGCTGCCCTTCTCCTTGAACAGTTGGGCAAAGTGGTGCTTGCAATAAAGAATGCCATCCAGAGCAGCACAGTTTGAGGGTGAGAGGAAGCAACCCCCATGATTACACCTGAAGCATGACTTGTGGTAAAACTCTCCCTCCATGGTAACCTGTATTACAAAATATCTCTTAGAATTCACCAAATCTAAAGCCAAATCACAAAATATTAATCACACGGTGCATCAAATTACAACTGATATAATATTCACACTCTCAATTTGTTATCATTTACCCAATTTTTAAGCACTTTAAAATATTAATTTTGAAATGCATGATAACAAATTTGCAGTGTGTTACATGACGAAATACTTTGGGGTCACTCTGCAACATGTTAGTTAGTGAGAGAGAAATGGGGAGATATGGGATTCAAACCTTCTCTAGTGGATACACAGTTTTGGTGCAGACTGCACATTTGTCTACAGTCCCAGAGAACATTGAGGACAGTTTGCTAGGGGTCCTAGTCTGTATGTACATATAAAGAGAAGAATGTGTATAAGCTTTAGCAGAAACCAAGAAAAAAGAAATATATTAAGCATATAATAATGAGTTTAGGCTATAAAATGTGTACCAATTCAGTTTGTGACTTTCCACCTGTACATCAAACATATGGAACGAAACATTGTTAGGTCAAAAATGGGAAATCAGAAAAGAAGAAAAAAAAAGAGAAAATATTGGATTTGTATACCAAGAATTTTGCAATGGGAAGAGGGATCTTACATGTAAGTTTCTTAGAGAAACTTCCAGACTCCCTGAAGAGTTGCTCGAAATGAGGCTTGCAGTATAAAACTCCATCCATGGAGGAGTAGCTACTCATCTGTAATACACACAAGAAAACAACTGCCTCATCCTCCATTCAAAGCTTGTTTATTTCGTTCAGCCCTAAACCAAGTTGATTTAGAAGACCAATTTTAATTACAAGCCCATATTTGATATGGTCCTTAATTCTCCGGATTTTTCTACAATACGAGTTCACATTTAATGGAAACACGAATATAGTCTTTGTTTGATCTATGTTTCACCATTCTCCACTACAGAGAAGATGGATCACAATCCATTGAATTATATATATTCTCATTAAAGGAGAATTCGCTCGGTAGATGCATCCTAAATTCATCATCTCTATATCTCTTGCAAAGTGTGACATATTAAGTTGTAAGATTGTGAATCTAGACACACATTTAAAGAAGCATTCAAATTAAAATATATGTAAGTATATTCAAGCACTAATCAATTAATATGTTAATACGGTGCTAGCTAGGTAAAAAGTCATATGTACGTAAACCTACCGAAAGTTGTCCATTGCAATGACTGCATTTAAAGCAGGGCCGATGGTATGTGACACCATCAGCAGATAACTGGTCAATGAAATGAACAGTCTTATCACAAGCCTTGCATTTCTGTTGGGTTCCACTGAACGACATTTTTCCTGTTGTCCCAAAGATATCAATAATCAAGATCGCTCAACAGAAAAGATGGTTTAATAGGATACAAAAGAATTTGCAACAAGATTTAATGAGCGTTCAGCAGGAAACATTGGAAGTTCAATCTCCAATTGCTTGCAATTTGAGATTGAACTAACTCGGATTTTTGCCCATCAACTATCACCTTTTTCTTGTAGTTGGGGAAAGTAAATTAAAGGTCCAAAATCAAATGGGTTAATGAGTGGAGAAGGTAAGTTCCAAGGTGTATGGAGGACACGTGAAGAAAGTTCCATTGGTTTTGGAGCTTAAAATAACTCAATGGCAGATTGGTTTGACTAAGTTTTCCAGAAATAGGATCCAGGTAAGTTTTAGCTTGTTCATTATGGGATTATTACTATTTTTAGATCATATATGTAACTCAAATGGCTAGCTAGTAGCTAGAAAAACATAATTGGTGAAGGAAAATAAAACATTTATATGCATTTTGATTGTGTAGGAATCTTTTGATGTTTTTTTTAATCAAACCCTAATTTTATTTATAGCCTATATTATACAATCATGCATTAGTCAAAACAATAAAAGGTTCTTTTTAAATATAAACAAAAAAGTTAATTAAATATTCAACATCTTTTGAGGCTATCCAAGGCAAATACATGTAGACAAAATTTATATATGTATAGCTTCGTTCATCTCACTATATATGTTATGGGTTACCTAATAGTATCACTTTATTATGTGTTATGTGTTAAGAGGATTCTCACGTACTCAATGTTCTATGTTCGATTTTCCATTCCTACTCGTACTAAATCATATTTCCTTGTCTTGAATATCCATGAACAAAATTGTTATGAAACAGAAATCATATATTGACTGGCTAAATTTGAAATCGATTTGGACATCTAATACGTTCAGGGCAGTAAAAATAATTAAACAACTCATTCTCTTGCTCATATCACTTACGGAAAAGTATTAGTGTACGTAGGAATTAACTTCGAGAGTTTCTCAAGCCATGGAAATGGTGGTTGTGGTGTTCAAGTTTCAACAATTTTACAAGGTCACGCTGCCCAAGCCCAAGGATGATCTTCACGGCTTCTCCCATGGACCATTCAACTTTCCGACCACGACAACGGCGACCGCTTCCAAGGATGAAGCCAATGACAATTGTGTTTTCTGGAACGAATGGTGAATGTTTACTTGGTTAGGTATTGAAGGTATCCTGATGTTTTTACTTGGTTAGTTGATCTCATACATATTTCTTCTCTCCCATCTCATGATTTTTCCCAATCCAACTAGAATAATAAACATGCCAAGCCTAACAAATTGTTTGGTAATAAAATGCAAAGTCACGTGTTAGTAGGGAGGGAAGTCAATAAAACGGTGTCGTTTTAGTTTATCAGCAGCACCACATCAGCTTGGCAAATAATCGATATTTGATACAAGACTGATAAAATCGGCTACATTAATTGTTATTTCTTTTTGAAAAGACTAATTTTATGTGTGATTGGCTCATACAAAATCTCATTAGACAAAAATGTACCACAGATGTTTTAGCATTGGGTTACATAAATATATGCCCAACACTAGCATTAAATTTCACATGTTCTATACAAAAACCTATCGAGTGAAGCACACAAAACAAAAAAAAACACACAAACACACAAATTTCAAAAGTTAAAACATAGGATTTTCTTTGGTACATGCCCAATTTCACGGAATTTGTCAGCCTTCTCTTCTACCTTTGTACGTTCGTCCCCCTTCACATCTTCAACCATCGTCCTTTTCTCGTCTGCTTTCTTATGAATCTCAGCAACTTTGTTTTGCATCTTTTCTACGTACATTGCCTTCTTCCTTTCTAGTTTTTGCTGTCACATTTTTCAAAAGCAAAAATAATCAATGGCCCTTTCTAATTAATTAATACATATATTCTTCTGAGAATAAGTGACGAACGTCAAAGTTTTGAATCGCAACTGATATATCAACGTATCATAAGTTATGTGTTTGTATCATATCTGGACTCATTTTCAATCTCAAACTTCTTTTGACGCTCTAGTATTATTGTCAAAAGAGTAATGCCTTGAATCCAGAGTTAGTCCTATTAATTACCTCAAACTTCTTCTGTCGCGCATCAATATATGCTTGCTTGCTGAGCTCCCATGCAACAACATTAGATAACTTTTTATTTGTCCTAATCAACAATTTCAATATATTATTGTTAGAAAATGTGAAAAGTAAAAATATAAGCTCTTAAAATAAATGTGCTAATTGCCACAATGATTTGGCAAAATGTGGAATTAGCATAGAGATTTGAGTCTTACTTGTTGTCTACTTTTGTTTTCTCGCTTTCTTCCCATGCTTTGATTAAACCCAATGACTTAGTTGACAAAACTGTTGTGCAAGCACAAGATAAACAGATTATTAATACGAGCATATAAACTAAAAGAACTTCAAGATATGGTGCCCGGAAATTACCTTTTTTTATTGCACTTGTATCCTCTGCATGCAAAACAACAAATTTCCAAAATTAGAAGTCGGTCAAAAACCATTTGAAGAGAGAGAGAGAGAGAGAGAGAGAGAGAGAGAGAGAGATGTTTTACTTTCAGGAGCAGCCTTTTGCTTTTCATCCGCCATGGGATTTGGACGTAAAACTTAAATGCACCCTAATACCTTTGTAGTAAATTGAATTAGAACACCCAAACAACGAAGAAGAGAAAATCGAAGGCCTAAGAAGTAACTTCTTAGAGGCTTCAATATTATCTCTGATTTTTTCTTCTTCGTTCTTAGATGGCTATCTGGGTGATCTCGGAGAGGAAGGTAATGAGAAAAAGAAAATATGAAAAAAGAATTAGAATATTTAGTGTCGAATTTAAGCGACCCTAAAGTTAATCTAAACCTCCAATTACTATTGGAGGTAAACGAAGATAGTCCTCAAAGCTAGCCGTGGGTACTACGTTTTCCTAAATTTTGGATTGTGGGTACGTAGGTGGAATTATGTGGCATTCTTATTTTTTTTTTTCACTTCTTTTCTAATTTTGTTTACATTAGAGTCCGAAGGACACTAAATTGAGGAGTATCATAATCCAATCCAACAGGTTTAGGGGTCTTATAAAAAAGGGCATTGGTGCTATTAGTATTCATTATATGTTGTTGTTTGGGCCTAAATTCTGCACGTCAACCCTGACACAAAATGAATAAACAATTATATTTTATTTTGCCAAGTTTTCGATACCAAATTTTACATTGTTCAACAGTGTAAGGACCTTGATTATTGGTTCTCAACCAGATTAAAACTACCCAATTGACCAAAACTGGCTTTATTGTATTCTCAATAATAACATCGACCATTAAACTACATATATATATTATATATATGAGAGGCAATAGTCTAACTGTCTAGTCTAAGCCTACAAATTACAATTATATATTCAACAAAAGTAGACCAAATCTCAACCGAACATTATATTCGATTAAGCCTAGATTCAAACCCAATAAATTTAAATTGCATTGTTTTCTAGTAAATGTTTATATATAGACCATATTTCAACAAAACCCACACATGCATGTACCTAGCTAGCTATGAGCTCTAGGGGCAATCCTGTAATTAACGAGACCAAATCTCAACCCATCGAAGAGTTTTGGAATTGTGCTTCAAAAGCCAAACATAAAACGAACATCAAGTTGAATAAAATACAATTAAAAACGAACCATGTTCTATTTGTATGTGTAGCATTATTTCAAGCCATGCCACAATACACAAATTTGTCGCCGAGGATCCTTGTTAAAACCTGTTACTGTGCACGCCATTGCATGCTTGTTTATTGTTTAAGGTGACGTACCACTTCATTATATATTTGGGCATTAGATTTAATTAGCCGGCTTAAGCAAGCTGGCCCGCCTGCCGGCTGCTCTCTTACCATATATAACCTCCATGTCCCATAGAGTGGAAGACGTACAATTTGGTCAAAACTTATAGTTTCTCAGATAATTTAAGTGCATTTATCTCTGCATTTAAGATCGATCATACTACGTTGAACTTTTAAAGAAATGAGGCAACCGGGAAGGTACTCAGGATTCATGATGTGTGGAGGCATATCCGGGAGGACTGGGCCCCACTCATTGCCCTTGGCGAGGATCAAGAAGATCATGAAGAAGTCCGGGGAGGACGTGAAGATGATATCTGGCGAGGCTCCAATTGTGTTCTCAAAGGCATGTGAGCTGTTCATAGAGGAACTCACACGGAGGTCTTGGATGACAACCCTGGAAGGGAAGAGAAGGACACTGCACAAAGACGACGTTGCCTCGGCCGTCGTAGGCACCGATATCTTTGATTTTCTTGTGAGTTTGGTTTCGGATTCTTGCCATTCTGAAGACATCACGCCGGAGGAAAAGGAGGCATTGGGGGGATCATAGTTCATCTTTCTCTCAAAATCCCAAAGTGTATCTACCTTACATATGAATATATATATATATATATATATAACTATGTTATAAAGCGTAGGCTGTGGTGGCGTCTTTTGTTGACTCAAAATTGAGTTGACAATTTCGGCATTGTTGTCTGTGTGCTTTATTTTTATTTTATTTTTTCAGTCACGACGAGAACCAACCCCAAAACTCAGAAGAAGGCTCAAGGGTTTATTAGAAAGAAACTATTACTGCAGTAGAATATTATAGTGTCCAGTGTTATCTATCTCTCAACATCCCAAGACATCTGAATATATATTCCATCAATTAATATGTGTTTTAAAAGATTGGCTGTAGAGTGGTATTTAATTCGTTGACTCAAATAGGATGTCCATATTTTAAGGAAAATAATGACATTAATTTCTATAAAGGAATATAAATACTTTTATACCCTTGTGCATTGTGCCCCACTTTCTCTATCTCTCTTGTCACATGCGGGATAGATCACATAAGAAGAAAGATAGAGAGAACGAGAGTCGTAGCGTACGAGAATAAGGTAGTTTTCCTCCTCTCATGGTCACGATAGGAGTAGTGTAATCCCCAAATCCCACCCTGAAAATGCGATTGAAAAATCTCTTGAGTACTTAAGGTTTAGAAGTCATCAACTAACTCTTGGTCTAGTGATGATACTTCTCTTCCTAATATTGGAAGAGGTTCCAACTTCGAAACCCCCTAACCTCCGTTGATTTAAAAAAATAAAAAGAATGTTGATTTTCAATGAATGTTTTGTATATTCCATCATGAGTTCATTACAGATGTTCAGCAATATATAAGGAGGTTGACTCCTTGATTTACGCCACAACTTGTGGCTTAGGGAATACAAATAACAGCTCCTTGAATTAAGGAGTGGACAACACAATATCAATACCCCTGTCCCCTTATTGTCCAGTGTTACCGTAAACCATCCTAATATTCAGGAAATCCTGATAACCCGGACAACCACCGGGCTGACTTCAATACTCCCCTCAAGCTTTGGATCCGAGAAGGTTTATGGATCCAAGCTTGGGCAGGTGTCGCTGAAATTGATGAGAAGCCAAGGGCTTGGTGAAGATGTCGGCAGTTGGTCAAAGCTTCTTGTATAATAATGTGCTGAATCACTGCCCCATTGAACTTGTTCCCGAATGTAATAATGATCAACTTCAATGTGCTTTGTCCTCTCGTGAAACACGGGGTTTGATGCTATATGCATGGCTTGATTGTCACAAAACAAGGACATAGGAAGAGTTGTAGGAACACCTAAATCACACGAAGACCCTTGAGCCATATCAATTCACACGCAGATTGAAGCCATTGCACGATACTCGGCTTCGGCACTTGATCTGGCGATAACGGTTTAACTTCTTACTCTTCCATGTGACCAAGTTTCCACCGACAAATGTACGTAGCCGGTGGTGGACTTACGATCGATTGCGTTACCTGCCCAATCGGCATCGCAATACCCCATAATTTGTGTGTTGTCATTCTTCTTCATGATGATACACGACCCACTGATCCTTTTAAATAGCGTAAGATCCTTTTAACAAGGGTCAAATGCTCAAATGTCTGGAGAGTGCATGAATTGGCTCACAATACTTACTGAGAATATGTGATGTCAGTGCAGTGATTGTTAGGTATATCAACTTACCAACCGACGATAATAGCTTATATCGGTGAGTGGTGTGCCATCAAACTAGGTTTGAGCTTGCTGTCAAGAGGGGTAATGGCGGTTTAGCATCGCTCATGTTAGCTTCCTTGAGCAAATCCGAGAACATATTTCCTTTGGTTAAGAAATAGTCCCTGTGCGAGGTTGCCATTTCTATACCAAGAAAGTACTTCAATATCCCAAGGTCTTTAATTGCAAACCTTTTACGAGATTTGTTTGAGGTTGAAGATCTCACAAGCATTATCACTGTAATTATCGATCATCTACATAGATCAGCACAACCAATTTGCCTGGCTCTGTGCGAACAAAAAGTGAGGAATCGGCATTGCCGCTTTTGAAACCAACACTAGTGAGGCCCGAGCTTAGCTTGGCATACCAAGCTCGTGGGAATTTGCGAGCCATAAATGGATTTGTGCAATTTGCACACTAAACAGGTTCATTGCTTTGAGGATGCCGGGTGGCAATTTCATATAGACTTCTTCTTTGAGATCACCGTGCAGAATGCATTCTTCACGTCCATTTAATACATGGACCACCCCTTGTTGACAGCCACGGTAGAACTCTCACTTTGTGTTCATTTTGGCAACAGGTGCAAAAGTTTCTTTGTAATCCACATTGAATGTTTGAGTGAATCCTCGAGCCACCAATCTTGCTTTATGCCTCTCAATTGATCCATCTGACTTGAATTTGAGTTTATAAATCCATTTGCAACCCACAACTTTCTTGCCTTTTGGAAGTTTGGTGATACTCACGTGTTGTGTTGATCTAGAGCTTTAAGTTCTTCTTGCATGGCTTTCTTCCACATCTCTTGGCTGTTGGCCTCATGGAAATTATGAGGCTCACTGTAACTTGATATGGTCTTGAGGAATGCGGCATGGGCTGATGTCACTCTCTTGTACGACACACAATTGGAGATGGGATGTGTGGGTTTGTAGATGACAAAGTCTGAAGTCTTGTGGGAGGTTGCCTAACACGCATTGGATTGCGTCGTGGGGCAGGAGGAGTTGTCTCGCACTCGTTCACATCTTGTACCATATTGTGAGGATCATCTTGTTCCTCATTTTGAGGTGAAATATCATTGTCTCCAGCCACATTATGTGAGATAGAATTTCTGAAATCAACACCATCTCCATCCGTATTTGATGGATAAGATCCTTCAATTGTGTCTACAATTGGTAAAGGAACTTGATCAAATGGACTCTCCTCTAAACTACGATTTCTCCTTAAAGAAAGCTTCTGTTTCAACAAAGTGAACATACGAGAAATAACCATTTTCCTTGCTTTAGGATCATAACATTTATATCCTTTTTGTGTTGAAGAATATCCAAGGAAAACACTTCTTGCAGCTCGAGGATCAAATTTATCTCGTTGAGTAGCTTGAACGTGAACAAAACATAAGCACCCAAACACTCGTAGATGAGAAAGATCAATTTTTCGATTCTTGAGAATTTCAAGTGGCGACTTGGAGCCAAGAATACGGTGGGAAGTCTATTTATCAAGTATGCGTGATAGAAGCTGCTTGTGACGAGAACCTTTTTGGAACATTCATTTTGAAACATGAGAGATCTGGTTTTCTCAAGAAGATCACGATTTTCCTCTCGGCTACTCCGTTTTGTTGAGGAGTACCGACCACAACTAAATCTCATGAATGATGCCTTCACAGTCAAGAATTCGACATAGAACTTGTCATAAACTACGTACCATTGTCGGATCGCAATACCTTAATTTGAGAATTGAATTGATTCACAATCGAGTTTATGAAAATCTCTAAAGCATGAAACAACATCCTTTTTGATTTCAACAAGTATAACCATGTGGCTCACGGAAAAATCATCAACAAATGTGACAAAATACTTATAACCATCATGTGATTCTACAGAGCGAGGACCCCATAAGTCGAGTGGATAAGCTCAAATGGTTTATCAACTTTAGACAACGAAGAAGCAAAAGGCTTACGAGTTTGTTTAGAAAAGCTGACAAACTTCACATACATTTGAGTCCACAACAAAAGAAGGAAACAAGCATGACAACACCTGATTAGAAGGATGCCCCAGGCGTTGATGCCACAACAAACTATTTTGGGGAGAGTTGGCTTGAAAAGCTCTTGAATTATCTAGAGATTGATGCAAGAGATATAGGCCATTGGAATAAACTCCCTCACCAATCGTCTTCTTAGTGATTCGGTCTGAAAAATCACGGAGATGAGGAGAGAAAATTGCATCACGGTTTAAGGAATTAGTTAGCTTCCCTACTGATAACAGTTGAACTGGGAAAGAGGGAACATAAAGCGTAGATTTAACTTCTGAGTTGAAGAAATTGATTTCCCCATGTCCAAGGACAGTCTGAAGTTCCATTTGCCAAGGCGATTGACTTTTTTCTGGGATTTGAAGATTAAGAAGACAATTTTTATTGTTTGTCATGTGGTCTGTTGCTCGGTATCCACAACCCAAATACTCGATAAGCAATTATGAGATAAGGCAGATAGAAAAGCTTGGAAGATATGTGATGCAAGTGCTGCATTTTCCAATTTACCAAGCTGTTGAAGCAATTTAGTAAGCTCACCAAACAGGGTAGGAGAATTTAAAGAACCATGATTTGCAAAAAGTCTCATTAGAGGTGACTTGACTGGAATTAGAACCTGGTGCAGACGTTTCCTTGATATGCGGCGTTGTCCACAATAGTCACAGCTAGCAGAACTTTTCTTTCCTCTGAAATTCATTTTTGTTCTCCTATTGTCAACAAAAAAATTGAGATCTTGCAGAAGCTTTGATCAGTAAGACTCCTGCTCTGATACCATGTTGATTTTCAATGAATGTTTTGTATATTCCATCATGAGTTCATTACAGATGTTCAGCAATATATAAGGAGGTTGACTCCTTGATTTACGCCACAACTTGTGGCTTAGGGAATACAAATAACAGCTCCTTGAATTAAGGAGTGGACAACACAATATCAATACCCCACCTGTCCCCTTATTGTCCAGTGTTACCGTAAACCATCCTAATATTCAGGAAATCCTGATAACCACTGGACAACCACTGGACAGCTTCCAATAAAGAAGGTTTAGAAATCCATAAATAAACTTCAGCTAGCACTTTTAGACGAGACCTTGAGCCATCGTTACAAATACTGCTGAAAAAGTACTCTTCGGGAAAATTTACGCTCCCCTTTATAATTTATGCATTCTTCTCAGAGTATGTCGTGCAGGAGTGTCAAAGATACATGTTCCCCTATTTATAAGGGGATGCACATTGGATTGGATTAATTTTGTAGAGGCATATATCTCAAGTAATAAAAGGTCTAAAAGTTAATTTCTAGCTGCTAATAAGACATTTAAATTTCAAAACACTATAAACATATACAATATCTCATCATCTAAGTAAATTAGGCTGAGAAGCAGCTAAAAACAATGCCATCACTCAGTCCACTAGAGACCATAACATCATGGTTATGATCTGGTCGAGCTTTTCTTCTCTTCTCCTCATCAGACCTTTTCGCAGAAGTTTCAGACGCCATGCTTGAACTTTTCCCATTTCCACCAGCAGCAGCTGCCTTTCTCTCAACCCTTCGCCTCGCAACATACTCTTCTGAAATAAAAACATCCATTTTTGTAGGGTTTTTGTTGTGCTTTTTCCAAGTTTGGTGCCAAAAGAGAAAGGGTGAGCAAATATATATATCTATAGGGTTATTGGAAAGGAGGGGGATATACCATGGGCTTGGACCCATGTTTTAATTCAAACAAGCAAACAAGTACTTTCTTGAAATGAAGAAATCAAGCGACAAATGTTTGGTTTCTTGGAAACCTTTGGCTCTTGTGCTTGTGTGTAACGGCTGCAAAGGCGCATGTGGAAAGCTCCTTCCAGACAAGTACTGTTGTGAACTGACTAAATTTTTTGTGGGATTATGTGTCATGTCAGATTGTATATGATAAAAAAAAATGTTTAATTTTTGTTTTGTATTTGAATTCAGAATTTCCTTTAACAAAAATAAGAGCCACTTGTCATTAGGGGTGGGCATCCGGACCGGAAAACCGGAGCACCGAATTGGTCCGGAAGAAAAAAATCGGTTGACCAAAAAGTCAACAAATCGGAACCGGACCGAATCGGTTCCAACCGATTCCGCACCGCACCGGACCGGTTAGGTTATTTTTTTCCATATTTTTTAAATATAATGCTATATTTTTAGTTTTATAATTAATATTTTTCCAAGTTCAACTTTAAAACATTTTCCATTGTATGAATTGGACCATTTGTTAATTTTCAAACCCAAAAAAATAACTTATTTATTATCATTTGCATTTAAAAAATAAATAAATAACCCGTAAAAACCCCGAACCCATCAAAATCGGACCGGAACAGGTTAGAACCGGACTGGCCGGTTTTGCAAAAAAAATTTATTTAAATCGGACTGGATGAATAGTATCAATTTCGGTTCTGATGTGAGCTTGGAACCGGACCGGACCGGACCACGCCCACCCTTACTTGTCCTGTTTACTAGAATATATATGTTATTTCTACTCACTTGTAGGGTGCTTCTCCATAACGGAGTCCCGCAATGCGAATCCATTACGAAGTCCTGCTCTTGACTGTGCGATGATTTGAACTGTTTATATCTCTCCTCTCTCTCTTTCTTCTTCTTTTTTTCTCTTTTCTCTCTCCTTTCTCTCTCTTTTTCTTTTTTCTTTCTTTTCTCTCTCTCATCTCTCCCTCTTTTTCTTTTTTCTTTCTCTTAGCTAGTTTTCTTCTTCTTCTTGTCATGGGGTGATTTTTTTTTTTCTTCTTCTCTCTTCTGGTTAGTTTCTTTAGTCAGGTTATGGTGATGGAAGGTTGACCTAGGATAGCAGGATTCTTGGATTGATTGTCGCTCTCTTCATTCAGGTCATGGGGGAGAAAATAACAGACAGGGGAGGGGGAGCGAATGGGTCTGTGTCTGGTTTTTTTTTTCTCTTTTTTGTTCTTCTTCTCTCTTCTGGCTATAAGAAAACAAAACATGGCAAAATAGTATTGGGATTAAACACATACAAATTAGAGTAAACTCCCACAGCTCTAGCCACAGAGTCATACTCTTCCATACCACAGCTCCTGCAAATCACACAACAAACCAGCATTGCCCTCTTGTCACTGTGCTCTACATCAACCACATCCTTATGCAGAGATTGGAAGAGAGAAGAAGAAAACTGGCGGAGAGAGAAAAAAGAAAGAGAGGAGAGAGAAGAGAGAAGGAAAAGAGAGAGAGAGAGAGAGAGAGGAGAGAGAAAGAAAAGAAAGAAAAAAGAAAGAAAGAGAGGAGATATATAAACGCACGGTCAAAAGCGGGATTTCGTAACGGTCCGCATTGCGGGACTCCATAATGAAGAAGCACCGCTCGCTTGTATTATAAACCTTCTTGTATTCACTCTTGACAATTTCACGCTTGTATTATAAACCTTCTTGTATTCACTCTTGACAATTTCAAGGTATGTAAGAGCATGTCTAATGCAAGGGCAAGGGGCAAGGCGCTAGGTGTTGTTTTAGCCCTTTAAAATGATACTATTAACAAAATCTAGCCTCTCAAATTTTTTGTGGTTCTAGTGGTGGTGAGGGGCTAGGGGATAAACTCAAAATTTGTTATTTTAGTTTATTATTATTTTATTTGTGATAAAAAATCAAAGCATAAGAAAAGCAATACAAAAATTTATTTTTGTAAACAATTTTGAGGGGCTTGAATATATTTTAAAAAAAAAGAAGGTAAAAAGGCTAAACTAATCGTTGAAAAATGAAAAATAAACAATAAAAAAAACCTAAACACCCCAACAATTAGCCGTTAAGCAGTTGTTATTGAAGGAAGATCCTCATAGGCCAAAGCAGGCACGGGCCCAGCCCTGTCTAGGTAGGGCTAGAGCCCGACCCAAAATTTTGAGAAACTTTCTTTACCTACGCAACCCAGCTATCCAAGAACAATATATATAGCCCAATCACAAAAGCTTGGAAATTTTTTAACATTTATATAGACCATCTCAAATCTCGATCAAATCAGCTATATCCCCAATAAATTTTAAAAAAAAATTCAAAAATCTAGCCTGCCAGTGCGAGCTACCCGTCAGTTCTTCCTTTTCTTTTATTTTTGTTTCTCTTTCTCTTCTTTCTCTTCTACTTTCTTTTTCTTTCCTTTCTCTTCTAAACCTCCTTCTTGACTTTTTTTTTCTTGTAATTTATTTCTAAGATTATTTTATGTATAATTGGGGAAGTATGTTGTTTTGATAATATAGTTGAAGTTGTAGAAGTAAATTATAGAAGTGTTTGTCATATTATAAATAATTTGGGAATTATCATTAAAACAGTCAAAATTTTAAAAGAATTTTTCCAATTTGAAAAATTGGCTTAAAAATTAGCCCTAGTCATTTTTAAATCCTGGGTCCGTGCTTGGGCCAAAGCATTTGGAAAAGCGGCTTTCACTGCACCACCTTTTTTTTCCAAAAATTGACCGTGGGGCCCACTGTTGCCTAGGCCAGTCTTTGGGCAAAACCAGTCCCTTATCTTGCCTTAAGGCAAACTGCATTGGGCCAAACACATGCATTAGAAAGGTGTGTGTGTGTGTGTGTGTGTTTTTTTTTTTTTTAATCTGAGGCCATATCTAAACCTAGCCCAGGCTAGATAAGTCCCATTATACTTCCTCTAAAGAGTTTGTAGTTCAAATGGTTAATAGAATAGTTATACATGTACCAATATTTCTGTTCAAATCCTACATTCTCCAATATCGATCGTATAAAAACATAAAAAACAATTTCAAGGTATAAGAAAATGATATGGGAATGCATGTAACTTTATTGACGTTAGAGGATCTGAGCTCTTATGATCAACGCATACGGTAACAAACATATTAATGAGGAATAAGATGAGCATGTGGATTTTCTATCTTATCTAAATAGTTTTTTTTTTTTTGCGTATCTAAATAGTTTTTGCGATGAACTCTTATTTGAGTATTTTATTTTATTTTATTTTTCTTGTGATGAATATTATTCAAATAATTAAAATAATATCTAAATGGTGGTCAGTGTTTGTGGCTGATTGAGCATGTGTTTTCTGGTCCGACTAGGCAGATTCATCCCTCCAAGTCCAAAGCATTTCGTGGTTGGTTAATTTTTATTAGTGTTTTGTTTAAGATAATGTAATTCACCACCGCCGAAAGTTTATAAAGTTCAAAGTAAAAAAAAAAACCCATGTACAAAATCTTTGGAGCTTTTTGTTTTAGCTTTTACTAGAGTTAAAAGTGAAAAACATACCGACATACTTTTTTAGGAAGGAAATGGAAACTTTTTTGTTTCTTTACCCAAAAAAAAAAACTCTAGCATCGTTAAGAGCAAAGTTTAGGCCATAATTTCAGCCATCATAACAAACAAGAAGACAATAAAGTTGAAATATGGAGAAATTGGTACAGACCAATAACTTATTGGGCCTCTCCAGCATGTTCCTCAAGAATTTCAAAGAACATTGAGGTCCCACCATTAAACGGTGCCCATTGGATTAACCTTGCATTGGTTGGATTTTTTTTTTTTTTTTTGGTGAAGAAATGGGGATAAACCTAGGGGTCGCAATTTCGGACACGATCCAATACACGACTCGAAATCCGTACGATAAAAAAACAGGTCAGTTTCGGGTCAACTCGTTATAACCCGTTTATTAAACAGTTGGATTTCGGGTCAACCCGCCAACCTTCTAAAATACTTGTTCAACCCGTTTATTGAACGGGTCGTGTCAACCCGCCAACCCGCTAAAAAATTAAAGAAAATTGAGGTTTCAGCGCACACAAGGAGTTTAAAACCCCTGCTACTTCTATCCTTTTGCACCTTATCCACCATGCTGTTGATTTCTTTGTGATTATATGCTACAAAATTTGATATTTATAATGTCTTTACAAGTTGTTTTTCAAAGAACTAGAATTTCACATGTATATTATTTGATATTTATATTCAAAAATTACATGCATAACTTTTTTAGTAAATTACATGCTAATGTCTATTTTTTTTTTCTCTTAAGCTTATCATCATCATCAATCTCATTCTCTCTTTGATTTCTCCCACTAAAAAAACAATTGATGGAGTTGTTCAAAATGCAATAATTGTTTTCTTTGTTTCTTCTTCATTTTCTTTTCTTCATTTTTTTAATTTTTTAATTTCTTTTTCTCAATCTTTATACATAGAGAGAGGCAAAATGAAATAATTATTTTATATAAAAAAATTGTAATTACTTGATTAAATTATCAAAATTTAGAATTTTTTATATTTGCTATCACTTAGCGGGTCAACCCGACATGACCCGAAACCCACACTGGAAATAAATGGGTCGACCCGAAACCCACACGATTATTAAAAGGGTTGGGTTTGGGTTGAGCATTCTTGACACGTATATAATCCTGACACGACACGAACCTGACACGACCCGACCAATTGCCAGCCCTAGATAAACCCCATACAACAAAAGCTGGATAGCACAGATCATCCGAGGCTTAGCAGCCCCAAGCAAATCATCAGTAAGACAGGAACTAATCCACTATGGAGCATCATAAAAAAAAACCGAGACCCCTAGATCCATATTATGGCTCCAATTTGCCAAATAGTCTGCAGCAACATTCATTTCCCTGTAAATGTGAGAAAGCTCAACGGTTTCAAACTTGCTCATCAAATGAACAAGTCACGAGCCCTACCCATTTAAATGGGGCACAGCACGGCCCAAGCACAATTATTAACGGGCCGTGCTAGGCATGCCACAAAAACATGGGCCCTGTCGGGATTAGAAAATTAAGCCAATAAACCGTGCTAGACTGCGACCCGACATGGGCCGTGCTTGGCCCGATGGCTCAGATGGCTCATATGGCTTAGATAACTCGGAGGGCTCAAATGGCTCTGAGGGCTCTGAGGTTCGAAAGAAAATTATTGTATGTAGTATTTGTTCTCATGTATCTAGTTGTTATACTGTACTAGAATATCATGAATTCCATTGTCACGGAGGTCCTGATCCTCTTACAGCCACAAAATGATAAGATAACATGAAGTCCATTGTTATGATGATTTAGGAGGATTTTAGGGATTCCATGGTTGCGTTGTTTGACGGGGTTGATGATGATTTTGGGGATTCCATGATTGCGTTGTTTTATAGGGGTGATGATGCCGATCTGTTCGGTGAGGTTGTTCAGTTAGATCCTGATGGGATTGTTAAGGAGGTTGCTGAGGAGTTCACATAGGTGGATGTGCCAGCTTGGGTGGCTGGACATTCTATGAGATGCTCTGGTGACCGTCACATGAAGTATTGCAGTTGCAGCATTACTCGTCAGAAACCAGGTTGGGAAGTTGACAATCCTCTCTATTTTTCTGAGGTTGAGGAGGATGCTTCATATTACTCTGACGATGAAGAGTATGACTTGATATTGTCTTATGTGTGTCGTTTCTGTAAAACATCCTATCATGATTCTTTTCAATGGCGTCTGCATTAGTACGAGTTTCATCGGTATGTTTTTTTTTTCATACCAAACGAAAAGTATGTCTTGTGTTGCTATTTAAGTGTTACACATATTATTTCCGATGGGAGTGTTTTGAGTGAATCTAGGTTGGAGGGAGGAAGCTCATCCATCCAAGTTGAAGCTACTAAGGATGATGAGGTATCTTTCTTTTTAAGTTATTATCAATTTTGATTTAGTATATGAAATTCTTGTTAATTGATTATGTTGGTAAATGTTTATACCAATTGAAGTCGGGAGTTATTTCTTAAAAAAAGCACGATGAAGCATTGATATGTGAACAATAGGTTTTTAAATATTGGACAATGTATGAAATTTGTGCGGAGCTTGAACTTGAGCTTGAGCTACGAAAAGTACAGCGGAGATGGCTACAAACAATCCTCCCCCAATACAACCAACCTTGGTTCTGCAGCGGGGACTTTAACGAAAAGATCTGGAGCTACGAAAAGGACAGCGGGTCGAGGCTTACTTACATGATTTCATGAACAAAGCAAGCTTGCTTGACCTGGGTTTCCATGGCCCAACTCTGGCGAGCAACCAGAAGGGGTAGCACCCTTATCGAAGAATGCCTTGGCTAGAGAAATGGCCACATACCTGCATTATTCACTGACCAGTTATGGGATCGGACCACTGCCCGATGATCATTCACACTAGTTGTGGAGAAAAAATGTGCAAAAAGCAGTTTATGTTTGAGGCTATATGGCTAGAAGAACAAGAATGCCATGAAATTGTCGAAACATGTTCGACGAACTTTGATCCTTGAGCTTGGCAAGTGCAATGTCTACTTTGGACAAAACATACCTCCACAACTTGAAAGAATCAATTGCTTGAATCTTGGAATGGAAGAGGTTGCGAACTTGGGAAAATATTTGGGCCTCCCAACCCTTTTGGGACGTTCAAAGGCTGAAGCTTTATAGCATATCAAGGAGAGGATCCGCCTAAATATCCAAGGTTGGAAACAACAACTTTTATCGCAGGTTGGTAGAGAGGCGCTTATTAAGGTCGTTGCTCATGCAATCTTGTCCTACCCTATGAATGTGTTCAGACTTCCTGCTACTGTGTGCAAAGAATAGATACTATGCTTGCCAAATTCTGGTGTGGTCAAAATGAAGAGGAAAGTCAAGTGCACTGGGTCAGTTGGAAATCCCTTGGCTTACCCAAAATGGAAGGAGGTATTAGATTTAGAAACTTACATGATTTTAATATCGCCTTGCTGGCTAAGCAAGGGTGGAGAATAATCCAAGAACCAAAGGGAGATACTTCCCAAACTATAATTTCATGCAGGCGACCAAGGGTGGTAGAGCTTCATGGGCGTAGGCTAGTATTATTGTGGGCTGTAGTGTGATTGATGAAGAGAGACAATGACAAATTATAAATGGATGTGTATGGAAAGATAGATGGATCCAACAACTCCATGGAAACTTCATTCAACCAGCTGCTGACACTGCACTGAATATATATGGACATGTGGATGGCGAAAATTATTGATCATAGCACCGGTACATGGAACCTCAGTCCTGTTAAACATCTCTTATTTGTTAAGGAGGAGATGGCTATTCTCAGGACTCTCATTGATAACAAAGATGTGCATGATCGCTTTGTTGGAACTCAAAGGAAAAACTAAAAGCTTGAAGCTATTGAACTTGAAAACTGGAAAATACTCATTACTGAATGACATAAGATTACAACTTAAAGAGAATTAATCTAGGCTGCATGTTAAACACTAACTCAACTAGTGCAGATTTTGTGGAACTAAACTAAAACAACAGAACACTTCTAACTATGGTAAACAACCTCACCCACAACTCATACAAACTAGGAATCCTACTTGACTTGGACTCTTAGTTACCACATCAATTTATTTAATTAAAAATTTAATTAAACTTGACTTAACGACTCTTAACACCCTCCCTTAAACTTTCTAACTGTGACTAATCATTTAGTCCATCCACAGATAACCGACCACAAGTTTCACCAAATGTTGTTCCAACACACAATAGTGAACTTAAAGTCACAAGTTCCAGTGAAGCTTCAAATACATCATTGGTAGAAACAACGTCATTTAAGATCAAATGTTAATACTTATAGTCTCTTCTTTCCAGTAAAACCAAATTTGGCTAAGCATCATATTGAGCTTTTGCCACGTTCATGGCAATAGTTTTTTCCTTTTGACCAATGTGTATATGCTCCTCCTTGCGTCGACACTCTTGAGTAGAAATGATGTGGCACTGGTAGGGCGCTTGTCCGATTCTGTGTAGTGGTCGTTGTACTCCTCCGATCCTCACGTTCCCCGAAGATAGATATGATGTTCCTAGTCTTCTTTCCGCTTCTCCTTAGCTGCTTTATGCTTCTTCTTCTCCTCAATCTTCCTTTGTTCCACAAGTTCCTTCTTGTACTTCGAGTTTCCTCGTGTAGTTGACCTCATCTCGTTCCAATATCGATGCGGCAGCTAGTATCTCCTCTTAAGTCTTTAATTGACTTCCTCTAATGTACTTCAATCAATAGAATATCGTATTGCGACTCATTGCATGCAGCTTCTTCTAGCAAACCTTCACTATAATCCAAAGAGATGCTCGTGTCTTCCTAGAGACCTTAACTAAACAAGGGTGTCATCAATAAGGATGCTGACGTAGTTCATGAGGTCCATGAATGTAACAAGTGTATGTTTGTCAACCCAAACGACGCTATCAAAATTTTCTAATGACAATACCGCATATGGAAGGTCGTTTCAATACATCATTATTTATAAATTCTAACTCGTAGAAGTCCGACTGCAAGCCTGACTAGGAGAAGTGTCGAGCTACATTGAGTGAATCATATAGTTGATCACTCTCGTGGAAAGTAGACGCGCCTATAATTTCTATGGCTTCCGGTAACCGACACATCACCTTAACGTTTCATCATGTTTATCAGCAAACAAGATCGGAGCTCCCTAAGAAGATAATCTTCTTGGCTAAAAGTTCTTCTTCACCAATCAGTCGTTGTACCACCTAAAATTTCCTAACACTTCCACCTTCTAACTTGTGCCTTGCCTCGAGTTGTCCCGATGCGGATGCTACAACACGTAACTCTCTATAAATCTTGGGTCCATATCCGATAGCATATGCATTGTCTCCAATCCTTAACCACGGTCAAAGCCTAATCGTCTTCAAAACCTCACCATTGGACGTCAATAGACAAAAGGTTTGAAATTTGTGGAGGAGCATGAACTTGAGCTTTGGCCTAAGCCACAACAGCACTTGAACGTTTTGAATTCTCATCCGTAGAACTATGGACGTTGTTCCTGCACTTGCCGAGTATGTGGAAATCCTCATGGGTTGATTCGAAAGTACGACCTGATGTTCTTCCACAGCGACGCCAAGGAGATTGGCTTTGTCAAGTACCGCTGAAGGTGGAAACCATCTGATTTTGTTATGATTCTCCAAGTATACAACCAGAGTTGGTCCTAAGTGATCTAAGGCCCAGGGCAAAAGTATGAAGTGTGCCCTTCATAGAAAAAATTAATCAATGAGATTATAATTTTTGAAAATATTCAGTAGCCATTGTCTATCAAAAAAGAAAGATCTCCATGTTTTCCACCATTTTCTCAGCTCCAATACTCATTATTGAAATTTATACAACAAACCCATTAACAATTCTTTACCTCCTTGAGTACTAAACGGAACAAAATCCCAAAACTATAAAATGAACACAGAATTCACCAAAAACAATAACCATTTTATAAAGCCAAATAAAAGTAATAAAAGGATTGAATCATTTGTGCATAATTTGAAAATTAATTTATGCAGCATAGATGGTAGTAATCTAAAAAGAATAAATCATTAGCAATGGAAACAACTGCCACAAAAGTAATTAAAAATAAACAAAATATACATACAAACAAAAAATAAACAAGATTAAAGCTCTCAAACTTGCAAGGAAAAATAACCCTAATTAAAGCAACCACAATCACACAATTTGCTACTAAGATTTGACCTCATATCTAACTTTGGAGAGAGAAGGATAAGAAGAAGAAGAAGAGAATTAAGGGAGAAAAATATGAGAAAATCGCAAAAAGAAAACAAAAAGAACAAGAAGAGAGGGAGATAAATAAATACATGTATGAGCTTAATAAATATTAAATTGTAGATAGTTTCATAGAGAATGTCAAAAAACATTCATGTTGCCATTAGCACGCGGCTGCTTCTTGGGAAGGATGAGTGTTTACTTTTGTATTTATTTTAAGTTTGCAATTATTTAGTGTTTTTTTTAGTAAGCATATATATGAGCTATAAAAAATGGGATTTATGTGCCCCTTTCAAATTTGGGCCCTGTGCCATCGCCCTGGGTCAGGGCCGGCTCTGCAACTACTCAATTGGTGTAATGATCAATGTGTATGAAATTACCAATAAGTCCATGCCACGTCATCAGTTTTAACATAATTTTGGATGGAGATTACGGCAGAGGGCAAAATAAGTCACCAAACCTCGGTTAAGGTATGAAAGTGGGCCATTTTAAGTATGTGGGGGTAAAGTGAGATTTGACCGAAAGTTTCAAGGTGTATTGGTGTAATTAAGCCTATTTTTAACAACCCTAATATACATGAAATGAAATCAAACTTGGATGGAAAAGGGTACCTTGGTCACTGGCGTAATTCACATTTGCATTATTAAATGACTTTTTTTCCTTCGAATACAAGTGATAGTCTAAACTACAAAAGGATAAGGGTTTCTCACACACTACCAAGGTATTATGAGGGTTCGAATATGAGATCACTAATCTCAAGTCAATACCATTTTCCACTATGCTACACCTCGTTGCTATTAATAAAAGACATTTTTGATAAGATAGGTGGGTGCTTTCACTCAAGGAATAAAATATCCATAATATCCTCGATATTTCCACAAAATTTACGTATTTTTGGACTACCGATATTTCTGATACCATCGATATTTTAGATATCCATGAACCAAAATATCGATAATATTGATGACATGGACCGAAATATCGATAATATCCCGATATTTCCATCGAAATTTCCGTATTTTTGGACTACCGATATTTCCGATATCATCGATATTTTATTCCTTTCACTTAATATATGAATTTAAAAGTATATGAGGAGTGTTTTTAGCAAAGAAGTACATTCTTTTTTTTTTTTGGTCATAATGCTTTTGGAATTCAAAACCCAAAAAGGTAGAAGGATACAAAAGCAGGCAAAAAGCCAGTGGAGAAAAAGAAGAAACAAATAACAACAGGGAGGTCAGACAAGTCTAAAGCTCCATCGAAGCCTAGTATTGTAGTCTTAACCCCCACCAAATAAAAAAACTGAAAATTACCTACTGGTATTGCCATCCAGTGTTGGGCAAGGCAGACCATCAGAATTTAAAACTCCAACAAGAGACAATGGTGGTCTGGTGACCCAACTTTGCAGTTCCATAGCTCTCAAACCAATCGACGCTGCTGCATGAGCAGCTCGATTTGCACATCTAGGAAACATTCAATAGATAGGGTATGACAATAAAATTCATTTTCTCTAATGGAAAATTCGGTATATTACACATTCATAAATCTTAATTAGCTAATGTGGAATAAAAAGGAGGTGGGTGAAAATAGCCACAGCTGCAATTTTTCCTGTAACAAAATGATGTTAAACCACTTCTTTTAGAGTGTTTGGAAAAAAAGAAAAAACACTACTAGACAAAATACTGATAAACAATCATAACATTCGATGGTTGCGACTATTTTTTCTTACACCTTTTTCAGAGAGACTAAAAACTAATTTATTCTTAGACTTTATTCTTTTATTAATATACTAATTTTTCACATGTACATTTACATTATGGTAAAAGACCAAATACATACAAGTATTAATCGAGACAAAAGACATTTTCTTTTATATTTTTACTGCGCTTTCACCATCCCTAGCCAATTTAAAATTAAACTAGAATGACTATTTTGCCCCGTATATTTCTTTTTGATCCATGAAGACTCCATTTTGTCCTTTTATGGAAGCAATCCTCTTTTTTTTTTTTGGTCAAATGTATAATTAGATTAAAGCCTAACCATATATAATTATATTAAAGCCTACCCATAGGGCAATATTTCTTCCACTTTCATTTTTTTTTTTGTAAGTTTCTTCATATTTCCCAAGTGATTTGAAACTCAATTGAGACTCAATTGAATTTTGATTTGAAATGCAATTGGAAACATTTGATCACAAAGAAAGCCTTTTTTTTTGGGTGATTTTATTTGCACCCCATTTTTTGTTCTTTGCACCCCATATTCTCTTTACACCCCACTGAATTTTAGTAAAATTTAAAATTACTCACTACACCCCATTTTCTTCCTAAATTGCCCTCATAAACCCCATTTTTCAAAACCGCTAATATTTGACACCCAAATTGCAATTCAAAAGTGATATATTTGTCTTCTGAGAACCCCATCATTCTCTTCAAACCAGGAAAAAAATGCTGAAGCAGAAGATTTTGCAGGTGGGTTTTCTTCATGGAGATGTTCTTCAACCAATTCCTTAACAGACTTTGCAGACAATGGGTGAAAATTGACCCCCAACTCTGAAACAAACCCTTTTACCAAAACCCACTTGTCCTCCTCCTCCATTTCTTCTTCACCTCCTCTGATTTTGAATTGAGGTACTGGCACAGTTCTGTGAAGAGAAGCTCTCTGTTCTTCTTCATGGCCTCCTCTCTCTGCATGAAAAGGCTGTACATCTTTGACAAATCTGATGCAAGCTCTGAATCACTGATGCTCTTGTTGGTGCAGTGGATTATTGTCTGGGTTTTGGGTCTGGTGTTGAAATGGGTTATGGAGGGGAAGGGATTGGTGTGGAATTTTGGAGGTTGTTTGGGGATTTTCGGGGAAAGGAGATGCATTCTTAGTGCCATTTTGAGGATTTAGTTTCTGTTTCTAAGGTTGAATTTGAAGGAAGTAGGAAATAGCAAATAATGGGGTGTCAATAATTATGTATGAGAGTAAAATAAGTTATTCATATTTAAAATTAGTATGGGGTCTAAAGAGCAAATAATGGGGTGCCAATAAAATAACCCTTTTTTTTTGTCTCCCTTGTACCTTATTATATATGTAACCTCCTAGCTACCACACATCACTTTTCACCCAGGAATTTCCAGCAAAACATATGTTTCTTGCTACACAAGGCAGATTTTCGGAGTCATCGAAGCCAGCTCTTTGTGATCATTGGGTTTTGGCTATAAATTTTGGTGACAGTTGCAGTTGATTTCATTTTTCTCTTTAATTATTTTTGGTTGAGTGTGAATTGTGGCTAAGTTCAAAGACTACGTCGTTGAGAATAAAGAAGGAGCTCTAAACCATGTCGCTGAAGACAAGACCGTGATCCCAATTTCTGAGGAGAAGGCATCTCCTCCTCCTCCTCCACCTGCTGCAGCTGTCAAAGGTGCACACACTCTATCTCCCTCTATTGTTTTATAATGGTTTAGTTTGTGGCTATGGTTGTCAATCTCAATGAATTAATTATAAAGAGGCACAAGGTTTTAAAAATAAATTTTAGAAATATATATGCTATTACTTACACGAATATTATTGATTAATGTTGCACACAATTTTCAGTTGCTATGATGCCTACCCTGTTTCAGCAATTGGATATAGCCGATGAGGTTGTCTAATGTTCAAGTTATCAGCCCTTAGCCGGAGCATGGTCAAAAATGAAAGCATGAAGTTCTAATATATGCTTTCATTTTTCACCTGCTCCTTGAAAACAAAGAGATTAGTTCCTTATGGTGTATGTTAGAAACTAATTCTTAGAACTTCATGTATGTTCCAGAAAATTATAAATATATTAGCACTTCATGCATGTTTCGGTTAAAGGTCACGTAAAGGGACCATGCAACTTATCTCTCTCAAAAGAAGGGTGGAGAATGAAAAGGTTGAGGAGAGGAAGCATGGGAGTTGCATGTATCCACCCAGCCACTTTTTCTTCTGGAAACACTGCAAGCATGAACTGAACCCAAGGAAATTTTTTTTATTTTTAAGTAACTATAATTTTCTGTTACCCAATTTAATTATGTAAATTACAATTCAACTATGATCTGTTTTTTAATTCTTGCATTCAATCTGTTTCCGGAGTTCATATTTTGTGCATATTCTTCATCTAACATGTAAATTTTTTGATCATACGATCGCACCAGAGAGTGCATACCCTGCTGTAAAGAAAGACATAATAGGAGGGGGTTCAACAGAGAGAGGTATGTGACTGATGTTCTTGTTTCTTTGGATCAGTTTTGACTATAATTTTTATTATTAGTCCATCCCTCAGTTTATGAGATGTATAAATCATCATCTTCTTCATATTGTTTCTTCAGATGTATTGTATGCCCAAATTGAAACAGAGAAACGGTTGGCCCTAATTAAAGCATGGGAGGAAAGTGAGAAGACAAAAGCAGAGAACAAGTATGAGGGAGGCTATTGTGCTTTATATAAGCTTAAACATGAAAATTATTGGAGTATCTATTGCTTTACAATAATCATGATCTTTCATGCTTGATTAAGGTAATTAAATTAATCCAACATTTTCAACTATTGACAGGGCATATAGAAGAATGTCAACAGTAGAATTGTGGGAAGACAACAAGAAAACTTCTGTGGAGGCAGAACTCAAAAAAATTGAGGTGAGAAAACCCTGTTTTGCAGTAGATTATGATCTTTAATAAAAATAAAATGAAAATGAAAATTGGAACTTTGTCGTCGTTGTGAAATAATCTTGCGTTACACGCTTCTGGACAGAAATTCTTTTTTTGTCATACCATTTATCTGACAATGTATTTTGTACCAACTTAACATGTACATTGCTTGAAATTAACACTAATTCATATAATCTAACTAGAACCCTTTTTTGATGATTGACCAAAATGTGTTTCGATCGACTAATCTGTGGGGACTAATGACAGGAAAAATTTGAAAGAAAAAAGGCAGAGTATGCTGAGAAAATGAAGAACAAAGTGGCTGAAATTCACAAGGAAGGAGACGTAAGGAGGCTTTCATTGAAGCCAAACAAAGAGAGCAATGCCTCAGGGTGGAGGAGACAGCTGCAAAGTTTCGTTCTACTGGAATTACACCAAAGAAATTGCTACTTGGGTGCTTCATCTGCCAGCATTCTGCAGTTATGTAATTAACCATCAAAAATAAGGGAGGGGCTTGTTTTCCACTTTGGTTTGAGCTTTATATTTCTAATGCAACATTTATATAAATAAAAAAAAACAAAGCAAACCATATAAACTTTTAGAAATTCTCCTATGCCGACATCCGGACGTTATTATCGTGTGGACACCATGTATTTTCTACTACCCCACTCTGCTTTCCTCCTTGTTTATAATAGCATCCACACGATAATAACGTGCGGACATCTGGATGAGAGAATAACTATATAAACTTTTATTCTTAGGATTAGTAAAGTGTATAACAATTTACATAAATGGCAAAGAAAAATGGGCAAGTTTTGAAATTTCTGAGCTCATTCCAAGCCCATTGCAATAATCCACCCCAAACACTTGGAATTAAAGTTCCACTTCCATAAGCCCACTTGAATGTTGTGGCTTCTAAATTTTGGGCCACTACTTTTTCCCATTGCTATTTTTTATTTTATTTTATATTTTAAATGGTGGTATTGTCTCCTCCCTTAACTCGTCCTACTCATCTACGTCTTGTTCCATCCACACAAAAAATAAAATAAAAGTAATAATTTTACTCAATCCACCCACTAAATACACTATATGGTGTTTTTTTTTGGAACATTGAGATATTCTTAATTACTTTAATTTACGAGAAAGGGATTTTAGACTCGAGTGCAGAGAGGTGGACACATTACCCTAATTAATTGGCCTAACTCACATTTGCATACTCTCCCAAAATTGGTTGAAATCTAAAAAATTGGTAGTTGAGTGAGTAGTGCTTGAAGAATTATGGCTCAATATTTTCGTATTGATTTTCTCAGTAACCAAACACACGTTGCCAAACTCTTTTGGTTCTTTTGTTTCCCAGATGCTCTGTTTAAATAAAGTCAGATTCTGTTTCTAAATTGGATTTCATGCGTTTGTAATTATTATCTAACGAAGAAAAAAGAAAGATTCATGAGTTCGTAGGCCCAGTCAAAGGTCCCCACTCCCCACCCACACCCTTTTTTCCACCCTCACTTGGGATTTCTTTCATCACGTGATACCTGTTCACTTTGGGCTGTCTTAGCACGTGATTTTCTTTATTTATTTGTGTTTTCACTTTCGTTTTTTTATTTCATCTTTTTCCCTTTGGCATTTGATACTCGAACAAGACCTCTTTTTACATATAACACTATTTTTTAGCTCATACACATAATACATCTGGTTTGCGAATTTTTCGTTTTCGGTTTCTTTAAAATTCATGTATGATAGGGATTCTTAGGGTATTCTCGTTATAATTTTATAGATCGATTTTAAAAAATGAAAGCAAAAAAAAAAACTGTTTGAGAGAGACTTAGACAGAGAGAGCTTGAGGTGCTTCCAGTGGAGCAAACCAAACCAATGGACCTTCTTGGAAAGTATCTTAGATGGTGTCTCTTTAATTATGCCTTGTAACTTTGTAAGAGGTCGTTTGCTTCCAATTTTTCTATCTTTGATATGTTTGTGGATACCACCTTCACATGGCCACCTTCTGTTGTCTCTCATGTGTGCACTAGTCTCATCATTTCCCATCTCCTTTGTTGGGATGCCGAGTCCTTGTCCTACAAATTTTTTTATGACAATTATGGCAATAGGAACATAAAGATAAAGTAAAATGAAATTACCAAAAAAGATTAAGTTGTCTTTATATGATCCTTTTATTTCCACAAGCTAACCCAATGGCTAATCACACCGTGCACTTTTTATCTGATATGTTGTCACATGATACACAGATAAAAGTGAAAGTATAAAGAAATCTTCTTCACATGACTGATCAAGCTCTGAAACATATGCAAGAAGCTAGCTAAATTTATATCTTAGACCCAAATTACAATTTAGATTTTTAAAAAACATGCATGAGCTCGTTTGGGACTACTTCTTTAGGACGTTTCTCACAAAAGCACTTTTATTATAAAGATGTCGAAATTTTGATAAGAAATCCAAGTGCTCCATAGAAAAGCACTTGGGAGTGCTTCTCCAGAAAGCACTTTGGTTATCATAAAACGCTTTTAGTCCTCCAAACATGCCATAGTCTTTTTCTTGGTCTATCAATATTGTGAAAGGTTTAGGCTGTTTGAACGCCAGACGAATCCTTGATTTTATACGTGTTCTAGAAGGGAACTAATTTGCCTTTGATGAAATTCTTTTTTCTACAATAATTAGCTTATGATGATAGATAATTATGAAAAAGTTTAATGACTGTAGCTTTGGGTTCATTAATATTTTCTGTACCTACAACATGCGAGAGGTTGTTGAATTAGGTTTACCTAATAATTTTAAGATTCCAAAAGTTGATGGGAAGTACATTGTCGCTCGCTATACATTTGAAGGAGAAAAAGAAATTAAGAGAGGAAATTTATAGATCCTTCTATTAATTTTTCAACTTCATAATCATAATAATAAATATTTTCAACGACAATGCAGCTTGAGCAACTTTTAAATGCTTAAATGGGTAATTTCATGCATTATGATCCTAGATTCTTAAGATCTGATAGCTTAATAATGATCCCAAAAAGGCTTCCACTTTGGAAATTTGATGTACATAAGCTGTGTGACTCGAGCCTATATGTGTAATAATATATATGGATGCTAAAACTTTAAAGCCAAGATCTCAACCAACAAGTGGATTTAGGGTCCCTCTCATTACTAATGAGATGGGAAAGTTTTAAAGGGACCATCTAGCAAGTCATGATTACCATCTCCCCTCTGCTCTGCAACATTATCCTAAGCATCAATTTATATCTTTATCTATGCTTCTCACTGCTACTTTTCTCTGCAGACAGAGGCCCTTCTCCAACTTCTTATTGGCTCCCCACCAATGACTTTTTCTTTATCATAATCTAACATTGGTTTATAAGTCCATGCAGTGATTTATAAGTTATAACCTCTAATTTTTCTGGATAACTCTTAATGGTATGTTTACTTACTTGACATGAGGGAAGTAAAAAATCGGAAAACTTAGAAATAAGAGAAGTAAAGAATTGGAATTATATCAACTGAGTCCCCTAGTTGATTCAATTCCTGATTTTGAGGCTATTGCGCTAATGATTTTAAGGTTATGTTCTGGAAAATGTGGGGAAGCCAAGAATTGACATAATTCCATTTCTTCTTATACCCATTACTGATAAGTAAATATGCCATTAATAGAACTTCAGAACCTCTTAAACACCCATAAATCTCTTGGAGATTTCCTCTATGTTTTTTAGGTGTAAGGAATAAGGAAACTAGCGATTTTTCACACTTACGTATTTGCAGTATAGTAAAACATATGATGAAAATCAAAGCACAAAAAGTACAAAGGAATTGAAAGATAGGAGTTTGCATGATTGTTGAGCTGTGAAAATTAAATGCAATTCACAGGAACTCACAAGCACACCAAAGGGATGAAACTAATTAATAGATAGAGCCATACGTGTAGTAAATGAAACCAAAAACAATAATAGATATGTCAGTGTGATGAATTTTTTTAAAATGGCGCATGATAGAAGTAGTGGCGCATTACAATTTTGCATGGCCCTCAGCATTCAAGTTAATGGACCCCTTGTTCTGTGTTCTGTTCTCTTCTCAAACTTGTACATCACTTGCAATGAACTGTAGGTCGTTTCATGATGCAAATACAGTTGGCCACACTGATTTAGGCCAAACAACACATGGAGTTGTTTGTTACAAGACACAAGCATCCTTTAGGATTCTCCTAGCAAATTGCATGTTGTCAAATTGATCAGTTTTTAATTTTCTTATGTGTGGGGCTTTTTCTTTTTGTTTGCTAAAATGTGGGTCTAAAGTTTCTTGTGATGGAAGATATTGGAGAAGTTTCCTCTTAATTCTTTTCCCGTACCTCACTTCGGGCCCGTTTCAAAACCATTTCAATTTTAGTTTTTAGTTTTTATTTTTTATTTTTGTGCTAGAGTATAGAGGGAAAAGATGGAGAATAGAAGTAAGACTAAGAGTGAAGATGAGAGGGAGGAGTAGCAAAAGTGAAACAAAAACTGAATACTGAAATCTATTTCAAATTGTTTTCACTTTCAATATTTTGTTTTCACTTTTGTTACTCCTCCCTCTCATCCTCACTCACCATTCTCACTCTCATTTTCCTCTATATTTCAGCACAAAAATTGAAAAATGAAAACTAAAAACTAAAATTGAAATGGTTATCAAACGGGTCATTCACTTGTTAAAATTGTAACATCTAATCCAAAATTAATTAGTAAAATACATACAAGTTTACATTTAGCAATTTATTTTTTAAAATTTTTTCATCTCACTTGTTTAAAATTGTAACATTGAATTCAAAATCAATTAGTAATATACGGGGAGATTTACGATTTAATCTGTTGCAAAATTTACATTATGTTGAGACTTTATATTAGTCAACATAGAATCCAATGATGTGAGACTTTTGGTTATCACAATGAGCCTTTTATAAATACATTGCTAAACTATGTTAAGAATTTTGCTAACGTCAGTCATCTACGTGTGTGCAATAAATTTTAGACCGCAAATAAGACGTGGGCTCCATATGTATGACATGTGAGTGATTCATCGTAACACAACTCCTACGTTATAAACTCGAAACATCCAATCCAAAAAATCAAATGTAAATTAGTGAAAGAGGCTCAAAGTGTTTTTATTGACTTAAACGCCAGGCTTAAAATGTCGGATATTCTAAACAAGACCGTCCCTGTAATAGATATGTGCATAGACAGACAGACAGACACAGAGGACCACACAGCCACAAGATGAAGAGCCAAAAAGCAAAAGATGTACATGGGGTTGGGCATGGAGCCCATTCAAGGGCAGTTGGGTTGACATAAGCATATATATAAACTATCTTATTCTAATTAAATGTAATTCATTGGACATTAGAAATAGTAAGATACTTACATGTCACATGTTGTACTTGGAAGAAATTGAGGTGGTGAGTCTGGTGTTGCCTGCAGACGCACGCTTTGCTTGGAACTGTGGAGGTGGAGTCAGTAGACTACTTAATGACACTGGTTATAAGCCAACAGAAGAGAACAGAAAAGATGAGGCAGCTTTAAAGCCAAGCAAAGAAAAGAAATACAGAGACAGACAGACAGACAGCAACCCCAACTCCCTATCATCTTCCCACATCTAAAGCTTTCGTCTCCTGTCTCCTCCCTCCCACGTACCACACCTTAAAAGGTGTACCAGAATTTCATTCTTCCAAACCTACTCACTCTAGCTACCCCCATTCTCCGTCTTCTATCCTTCTCTAGGGCTGGGCATTTGGAACCGAAACCCGACCAATCCGCCCAAACCAAACCGATCGGGTCGGGTTGGTTTGGTTTTTTTTCAAATTTTTTTGGTTATCGGTTTGAACCCAAACCAAACCGAAGTCTATGGTTCGGTTTACGGTTTGCAATATCCAAACCACGGTTTAACCAAACCAAACCGAAGATTTAAAAATATATTATAATAAAAATATAATACATAGTTTAAAGAAATTTATATATATATATATATATATAATATATAGTTTAAAGAAATTTATATATGTATATATAATACATAGTTTATATATTACATAGTTTTAAGAAATTTATATATATATATATATATATATGTAATGCATTTTTCCTTCTCTCTCTCTTCTTTTTCTCTTCTTCTTCTTCTTCTTCTCCATCTCTTCCTCTCTTTCTCTCTTTTTTCTTCCTCTCCTCTCCATCTCTCCCTCTCTTCATTGCTTTTATTTCTTCTCTCTCTCTCTCTCTCTCTCTCTCTCTCTCTCTCTAAGAAAGCCAAAAAACCGAGCAGACCAAACCAAACCACAAGTCCGGTTAGAAGTGGTCGGTTTTCATCACTTATGGTTTGGTTTCGGTTTCCAAAATAGCCAAACCGAGAGGGTTCGGTTTGGTTTCGGTTTGAGCCCAAAACCGAACCAACCCAAACCGAGCCCACCCCTACTTTATACCCTTCCTTTTTAATTTTGTTAATGATTTTTAATTCTGTAATATATGTGAATAAAACTATTTGTACTATATTTTATACTGCTAAATATGCATCTTTTGCGAAAATGATGTCTACATTAGAGTCATGATAGCCACACAAATGTCTCATATTTAAATGAAATGCAGTACATACATGCATGTAACACTCTTTTTAAAGTCATGTGAAAATTTAACGTAAATATCAAATTTTAAAGTGAATCTCGAATAAATGAAATAACTAGTCAATATTTGAAGAAGAATAAAATGGATTTCAAGTGATACATTGCGTATGGTTATTTCACATCCAATTCAGATATACCACATCTAGTTAGTTCAAATACATCATTCTAACATATTTTCTAATTCTTGCAGCAAATTTAACCTTCTTGTTAATGTGAAATCTTTCTTTCATAATCTTCCGTCCAAATGTAGCCTAAGTATTTGAGTGTACACCACATCACCCCCTATCCATAGGGTTGCGGGTGCGGCAACATTACTCATATTTTATGGGTTGAAATTTATGGTTATGGAATCCAATAGATATAGGATACTTTGGTATTAAACGCTTCTTGGGAAATTAAAGTTTCTCTGCTCTATGTCCCTAACTTACCTAACATGCAGTGCCATACAATACAACAGTCAAATTTTATATACACATATGAGTGATTTCTTGGTTACCTAGTGACCAAGGATCGATGTCATCATTGTTGGATTTAAATCCAGCCTAATAGAGTTTCTTAAAAGGAGTGCAAAAGTAGGTGGACCTGGATTTAAATCCAAAGGTGAGTGATGATGATTCCTTGGTCATTAAGTGACAGAAAAACACTACTCATACAGATATATAAAATTATATATATCTTAACGTGATTCGTTTGGTAAAAGACATTAGAACCAATCCAACAAGCTACCTAATTCTTTTATGAAATTTCGCACAAATCTTCTAATTCTAAATGCTCAATAAAAAATATATCAACCGTTGGATACTTTATATATTTTTTTTAATCAAAAGGTATATTTTCATTAAAACAAAATAATGAAACAATATATTGACTTCGATATAAGCAGAGTAGTCATATTGTGGCCTCATTAAAATATATCAATCGTTCGATACTTGAAATGGGATATTTGACAAACGAAAAAAATAATATATAATTTATAATACTATTAGCTGTGGCTACTTGCTAACCAACTTGATTATATGCCTAAACAACCCAATGAAGAATATAAAAAAACTAACAAACATCGAAAGAGCATCAATCAAACTGGCTTAATATAATTTTAATCACACGTGGTTGGATGTAAAACAATATTTTTATTTTAAAATGGATTTATAAATAAACAAAGGCACAGTTTAAGCCTGCCTCCAGCTTTTGTAAAAAGTGGACTATAAGTAAACGCAAGGTTTTTATGTTCAACTACCATTTACCTCTACTTGCCAAGTGCCAACCATAAATAGGTAAAAATAATGATTTATTTGCACTTTCTTTCAGTTGCATACGCTAAAATTAAATAATGATAAAAAAATGTTAAATTTGGTTTAATGGTTTATGTGACATTTTGACACTATGCAAGTTTTTTCTAATCTCCATCATAAATATTTAATACCATAACATTTTATTATGATATTTAAAAGTTTTAAAAGAGAGTAAATAATAGCGAGCTCTGCTGTTAAAAATATTTTAAAAAATTTTGACATCAATTTTGCTACTTTTAAATCTATTAGTTGGAACCATTTTGTCCTTTAATTTTTATTATTTTATATTTATATGCATCTCAATTGAACATATCGGTTGAAGATGTTCACTTTTTTCGAGAAGAAGAGTCAAATGTCTTAATGCACTTTGTAATTGTGAGCATTTTATGCACCAATAAGCTAACAATGTGTGGTTTTTATGGCCTATCAGGTTACCAAATACCAAGTCAGCAGGTATTGTATTGGTAGCATTAATATTCAGAAAATTAAGTGCTAGCAATAATTTGTTGCTTTTTGGCTAGAGAACGCTCCAATTTGGTACCTTGTCATTTTCTTCAAATTTATATAATCAAGGAAATTAAATTAGTCATTGCTGACCGACCGTTGGTGTTTCCTTTTAAGCCTTTTTTTCCCGTTAATTAGAATGACTAAATTGACACTTCCAAATTAAGAAAAGCCAACCAAATCCTTACATCACAATCTTCACATTCTTTGTGGTAAAATAAAACCCAACAAAACCCAGATGCAAGTTTCTTGTCTTTGTCATCTGCCATAAACCCTACGAGGGTCAGAGTTGAAATGAAACACATTTTGGTTGGAAAAATCTGAAAGCTCTGTTGTTTGTGATGGGGGCATTTGTTGAAGCCAAGTGCCTAGGGGCCCCTGGCTACTGGCTAGTTTGTTTAATTTAGTAAGAAATTAAATTACTGGACCAAGCAAGCATTCTTGGTTGAACTATAAATAGGAAAAAATATGTGTAAGCTTTTTCTGGGGTCTTATCATATACAGAAGATTCCATTACAATCATAGTACAACCAGTCTTATCATATTTGAGTTTTTTTTTAATTTCCTTTTTCTTGACAAATTAAATTAGATGGGAGAACCAAGCTCAATATGAAGAGACATATTTGTAAAATCTTGCAGGAAAATCCAGTCTTATTATTGTACAACCATTTGAATAAACTTCGGATACTCCATAATCCACTTTCTCATAATGCGTAAGGTTATCAAATAAATTCTAAACACATACGATCGTATTTAAATTACGCATTGTTACTTATCTGTAAAATGCACAAGGAAGTTAGTAAAAGAAATAAATGACTTTGTCAAAATTGTTTATCATCGAGTATTTTAAGAGTAAAAAAAAATGCTCCTCCTATGTGACGATGTCCAAAATTTGATAGCAATTTTAACCACAATATAACTGGACAGACATGGGAGAAACGTTAAATTTAAATATCTGAATCAAATCCAAATAAAATCTTAATTGCTTGATTGGAATTTACCAAAAAAAATTTGCCAGAGTAATATACGTCCTGAAAACACAAGGGCATGTATGTCAAATCCAAAGTTTCATACTTACTGTTCCCTTGATCCAATACATAAACCACTATAAAAAATTGGATAAAAAAACTAACTTTTTTTTCCAAATTAATTTTCTATTACCTTAATAAATCATAAATTATTTGACAGAAGCTTCTCCCTCAATTTTTTACGACATAAATATAAATTTCTTCCCAAATTTTCTTTTGAAAAAGTTAGAATACATGTGTCATCTCTCTCTAAAAGACTGTTACAAAGAGAGAAGAGAAAGCTCTTCAGATCTGCTTAATTTTGTTGTCTTTTGTACATATCTCTCGAACCCATTCCCGAAAATTCACAGTCCAAGCTTCCCTGAAATCCGTTCATCGAGTTGACTCGCATTGATCCACCGAGTCAGCTAAACTGGGTACACTCTGTTTCATGATCTGTTTTTAAGCCAATGAGCTAAAACTTCAAAAGTGCAGAGCTTGGTTCTCAGTTTGGATTGTTCACCGGCAGAATGGTGCTGTTCCGGCGGGTTGTACCGGAGCTCCGGTGAGTGTCGGAGTTCCGGTGAGTGTTCTGGCGAGGCTTGGTTTGGGTTTTTATAGTGTAAAATGTTCAAGTCAGCGAGATGGAGGAGCGACAAGAACAAGATCAAAGCCGTCTTCAAATTGCAGTTCCATGCAACTCAGGTTGTTTAACACTCTTTGCCTTTGTAATTGAAGCTTTGTGATTGTTTTTTCCTCAATTGGGTATTGTTTGGTGTCTGAGAAAATGCAGGAAAATGAAAACCAAATAATGTTTTGTTATAGAAGTTTCAATCTTTTATGTCTGGCTCGATGAGTGTTTAGAACCAGAGAGCTGATTATTGCATACTCAATTGAGCATTTCACTGAGAGCAAAATGTTTCTTTTCTTTCTTTTCTTATCCTGGCAACTAAGTGGAGGAAATTGAAGAATGTGAATCTGTGAATGTGATTGAGGTGTTGGAATTGTATAATAAAAGTCTGTTCTTTTGTGATTTCAGGTGCCAAAGTTGGGTGTGGATACATTGACGGTATCTGTTATTCCGGGGGATGTGGGAAAAGCAACTGTGAAATTAGAAAAAGCTACAGTTCGAGATGGAAGCTGTCGATGGGGAAATCCGGCCTATGAAACAGTAAAATTCGTCCCTGAGCCGAAAACGGGGAAGATCAAAGAGTGTCTCTACAACTTTGTTGTCTCAACTGTATGAATTATTAACAAAATGTCAAGCATTGAATTGTTAGATTTCTTTTCTTCTGGTTAATATCAATTTTGTTTATGAGTATCTGATTTCTTTTAACATGTTGTGTAGGGATCTTCTAAAGCTAGTGTTCTTGGGGAGGTTTCTGTTGATTTTGCTGACTATGCTGAGGCTACTAAAACTTCCTGTGTCTCTCTTCCCCTTAAGAATTCTAATTCTAATGCAGTTTTACATGTTAGTATTCTCCCACTTTATCTGGTTTTAAAATTCTACAGCTCTGCTTCCTAAAAAAGATAACTAGATAAAGACTACAATTTGATTGTTGTGTCTTATCAACCTCTTTTTGTTTTTTAATAGGTTACCATTCAAAGATTGCAGGAAAACGTTGATCAGAGGTAAACTTGTAGTTAGTTTCCTTAGTCTTTGGAGTTTGCTTTTATATGAATTCTGATTTTTGATTTTCCCCTTGCCTGGTAAATTTTGAAGAGAGGAAGAAGGCTGTGAAGATGCGACTGTTAAATCCCAGGATAGAAGCTTGAAGAATCACTTAAGCAATCATGATGCAGATGAGAGAGTTTTGATCGTGAGTTTCATGCCATACATACAAAGAATGCATATTTTTTTATTATTGAAAAGTTTTTTTATTTGTTCCTAATTATCATACATCAGTTCTTCTTTCTGTTGAGATGGTTGGAGGGTGGTTGAATAGATGATAATAAAATCATTTCAAGTTTAATGTAAAGATCTTCTTTGTATTGTTTTGAAATTTTCCTTGCTGATTCACAGGATGAAGGAATCAATAGAACCACCCAAAATGCTGATTTCAATCGTAGGGCATCTATAGGATCTGACATTACATTGTCAAGTTCTGACAGCGGCTCTGGACTTGATACTCCTCGAGAACATGGACTGAGAAACATTAATATCGGTCATGATCCTTCAAGCTTTCCGTCATCTCTTAGTCATGCCTCAGCACAACATAAACCTGCTGTTTATACCCCAACAACAACCTATGACGAGCATCAGCGATCACAATGGGCATGGTCTGCAGTTTCTGAACATGGAGTAAGTACTGATGGTTCAACAAAGAGTTCTCACGACACCCTTCCAAGAGAAAGGCCTTCAGATGACGAGATCGAAAAGCTAAAAGCTGAACTTGTTGTTTTAGCTAGACAGGCAGATATGTCAGAGTTAGAATTACAAACATTAAGGAAGCAGATAGTCAAAGAGAGCAAAAGGGGGCAGGATCTTTCAAAAGAAGTCATTAGCTTGAAAGAGGAGCGAGATGTTTTCAAGGCAGAATGTGAAAAACTAAAAGCCTTTCAGAAGAAACGTATGGATGATGCACAAATTAAAAACAGGTGCCAGTTAGAAGGTGGAGATCTGCGGGCTCTTGTAGATGAAATCAGACAAGAACTAAGTTATGAGAAGGACCTGACTTTCAATCTCCGTTTACAGCTCCAGAAGACGCAAGAATCAAATTCTGAGTTGATTCTTGCTGTACGAGACCTGGAGGAGATATTGGAGCAGAAGAATAGTGAAATAGCTGATATTTCCAACAGACGAGAATCCACTAAAGATGCTGCAGGGTTGAAGGCAACCATCTCAAAAGGTGGGACCAGTGAGGATGAGGAGCAGATGGAGCTGGAGGATCTTGTTAAGGAGCACAGCAATGCCAGGGAAACACACCTGCTTGCGAAACAGATTGCAGACCTCTATAGTGAAATAGAAATCTATAGAAGAGACAAAGATGAGCTTGAGATCCAAATGGAGCAGCTTGCGCTTGACTATGAGATATTGAAACAAGAAAACCATGACATCTCATATAAACTAGAGCAAAGCCAACTGCAAGAACAACTTAAAATGCAGTATGAATGTTCATCTCCCTCTGCTAGCATGAATGAACTTGAATCCCAAGTTGAGGATTTGGAAACAGAACTGAAGAAGCAGGCTGAAGATTTTTCTAATTCGTTGGCTACCATAAAGGAACTTGAATCACATATCAAAAGCTTGGAGGATGAACTGGAGAAGCAGGCACAAGTATTTGAAGCTGATTTAGAAGCTGTGACATGTGCAAAAGTTGAGCAGGAGCAAAGAGCCATCCGAGCAGAGGAGGCACTGAGGAAAACTAGATCCAAAAATGCTAGTACAGCTGAGAGGCTTCAGGAAGAATTTAGAAGACTCTCTGTGCAAATGGCCTCAACATTTGATGCAAATGAAAAGGTAGCTTTGAAAGCAATGACAGAAGCCAATGAACTGTGTGTACAGAAATGTCAACTAGAAGAAATGCTCCAGAAAACTACGGAAGAGCTCCAGGAAGTTAGAAATGATTATGAGGCAAGATTGCAGAAGATCTCCGATCAAATAGATGAGAAAACCGAACGGATAGAACAGATGTTAGTGGAAATTGAGAATAAATCCAAGCAGCTTGAACATCAGCAGAAGCAAGAGGAAGAAGTTAAGGGGCATTTCTCCCAGGTGATCTTACAGCTCCAGTCTGAGATTGATAGGCTTAAAACTGAGAATAACAGCCTTTTTGAGCAAGCAGAGGAAAACAAAAATTTGAGAGCAGATTTGAAACAAATGAAGAAATCAATCGAGGAAACTGAGATGCTGATACAAAGGGGAGATGCGGAAAGAATTGAGCTGGTGAGTACAATTGCTATGCTGAAGGAGGAAGCAGAGAAGTCATTGGAGAAGTTGAATAGAATGAGGCAGCTCAAAGAAGAAAAAGAAGCGACAGTTGGACTCCTACAGTCGGAATTAGAAGAGCTTAAAGCTCAATGTAATGACTTGAAACATTCGATATCTGAGGATGAGGTAGAGAAAGAAAAACTTAGAAAGCAGGTCTTCCAGCTAAAGGCTGACCTGAGAAAGAAGGAAGATGCATTCACAACCATTGAAAAGAAGCTCAAGGATAGCAATGGACGTGCATTAGTTTCTGATGGAATTAAATCTACTCACAGAAACAATAAGTCTTTGCCAGTTCCTAAAGGTTCAAAAGAAGTTGCAGGTCTTAGGGAGAGAATAAAATTGCTCGAGGTAAATTTTAAATTCTTAGTCATATATTGAAACAATTTTGATATAAAACTTTATTTATGAAATGTTCTTTATTTTTATTTTTATGAAAGACAAACCAAGAGAAGATCAGTTAAATTTGCAACAATAAGAGAGGATATTAAAACCTGTAAACCATCTTCTGATACATCCAAATTATTTTCTAGCTACTGTCTTTATTGATGCATGAGCTGACAATGTCTCTAATTTTTTATTTTCTTTATTTTACAGGGACAAATAAAGTTAAGGGAAGCTGCTTTGGAAACCTCAACTGCTTCATTTTTGGAGAAGGAAAAGGATCTTCAAAACATAATCGAAGAGTTAGAGAGCAGGGTGGAAGAAATCAATCAGAATAGTTCAGTTCTGAAGGTCAGTAAACTTCTCTATTAGTATTATGTAATGCATCAGATACAATGCTTATAAGAAGGATTATGATGTAAAAGAAAAATCATATTCCTACCCAAAAAAAACGAAATTGGATTGTAATGCTATTTGATACAGGATTACCTACGTAAATAGGCATTAGTTATAGGGTTTTGGATGTGAGGCATATTGAGTAAGAACATTGACTTCGAGTTTAGGGTAGTTCTCATCTTGCTCTAGTTCTTTTCCTTCTCTGCTTGCTTTAATTCTTGAATAATGTCTAAGCTGAGCTGCTTGCCTTTGCCATTAAATGCTGTCTAATTGTATCTGAAGGTATTTGTGCAATCATCTTATGGTACAGGTAGGCAAAGATATCACTGGTATAACTTCAAATGAAGAAGAGAGGAGTGGATCTGAATACTTGGGCCACTCAGCATTTTTGCCCAAAGAAAATGGAAATGATATGTCTTGTATCAAGAGGTATGATTTGTAAAAACAAATTATCAATTTCACTGAGTCAGTTATTTTTTGTTTTATATGTTTTAGAATTTTACTCTGCTTGTTCCTAGTATGCAGCGAGTTACTGAATAGTTTTTTTTTTTGGCCTTCCACAGTACTGATGAAATGTCATCAGAGCAAGAACCGAGACTCGCCAATGTTGATCATAGAAATGGCTACCATGATGACTTATTAACTGAATTAGCATCAATTAAGGAGAGGAATACATCAATGGAAAGTGAACTAAAAGAGATGCAAGAGAGATATTCAGAGATAAGTCTCAAATTTGCAGAGGTAGAAGGTGAAAGACAACAGCTTGTAATGACAGTACGCAACCTCAAAAATTCGAAGAGGAGCTAAAAAACTGTTCTTAATCCTATATTACCATGTACAGTTGAAAAAACTGGAGTATGTTCACACCAAAAATCAAGACCTGACAAGTGAGTAAATATATGTACACAGGTCATATAATTTTTCCTCTCGCTTTATGCTGTGTGTCTGCTCCCATCCCATGTCCATGTAGTTCATGTGGTTCAGTGTTCTGTCCATGCGTTTTTCTGTGATTCTTTTTAAAGCTTGTCCATGTTCTCATGTCCAATATATATGACGATTATATCATTAATATATTCTTTATATTTTTTTATCCTTTCAATTTTGCAGCTCTTGATAATGTTATCAGAAGAGTTGTACGTTTTTATGTGTAGAGTATCTATATATCTTAGTATAGTTTTTGTACTTCTGTCCATGGCCAAGAGTGCAGCAGTTTTCGTGGACTGAACTCAATTAGCTTGTGATGTGTGGCCAAAATCTACACCCTTGTTTCTTGCCTTTGGCCCCGTGAAGGACACCTGACCATTAAAATTTGTGGAGATCAAGTACCACACCAGTCAAATTATGGCTGCTTCAATCTACATGTATTCCTTTGGCTGGTGGCCTTTGTTATTATAGATTACAAAACAAATCTCAAAATTGTGGATCAAGTGGTTAAGAGCATTTACTCCTACCCATGAGGTCCTAGGTTCAAGTCCCTCGTCCCCCAATATTACTGTTCACTAGGCATGTTATGCACTTAAGTTGTTTTTTTACAACTAACATCATGGATTACTTCAAATATGAGAGGACTTTTGGTGATTGGTCTTATTTTTCTTTGCTGACAACTAAGAGGTGGGTGATTTGGGTCATAATAGTTAAACAAGAGGTAGATTTCTAATTAGAATTTGTAACTTAGCAATTGGATGTTCTAATTGTGACCTTAACGTTTTATTTCCAGATGAAGTCAAGTTGCCTATAATGAAAATTTATTCAGATGCATGCACTTATTAGACAGCTACACAAGTTTCAGATGCATCTTATTGGACTTCTGCAATTTTCTCTTTTCTCCTCCAATCATGCATGCTTGCCTGCTGCAGAAAATTTGTACATTTACTATGCATCAAGAAAAAAAAATCATGATACACATGGAATTCATTGAAACAAGACCCAAAAAAAAGGTGGATCGAGAGAGAGAGAGAGAGAGGACTAAAGACTAGGCTACAGCTAAGCTCCTAATCAACATTGAGTTCCAATCCTTAATTATCTGATTAGAAGACCACATTAAGTGGTTCAAGACATTATAACGTCTTACACAAGAGAGAGAGAGAGAGAGGACCTCTGTCAGGTTATTAGTTAAATTCCAGGCTTAAAGCATTGTTGGGTTGTGTTAATACATGAAATATTAGCTTGCTGTATAGGAAAATGGAAAATGTACAATATTAGGCTGAATTAATTTGCTCAATCCCACAAAATCTCAATTAAAATGTACAATAATATCAGGAAAAATTCCCACAAAAGGAAACAAGAGAGGAAAAAACCCCATGAGCAACAACATTGCTAACCACAAAATCGGTCGTATTCACATAGACCAAAAACGAAAAAAAGAAAAAGAAATCAGAGTTACTAGCTCTAAAGATGTAAAGCTCATAATTGATGTCTAATTAATCCGTAAACAGTGACAAGGGCCATGATAAGGGAGTGATCTACATGAGCCTCCACCACCAAACTCAGCACATCATCTCCCAATACAACTCCTGAACTTGACTGCTTTCTCTTTGCCTCTGCTACAAATCCTCCATTACTGTCTATAATTTTAAATGCTGATGATTTCCCCCTCAAGCCTTCTAACTTGTAGCTGTAACTGGTCTCAGATCCTATGCTTACTTTATAAGAACACTCATTATTTCCAAGAATTGCTCTACAACTTTTCCTCACTCGAAACGTTGGCCTATTGGCACCAACAATAGTGTTGCTTTTGTAGCCCTCCCAGCTTAGAAAACCACACATTTTCTTCTCACAAACAGTGAAGAGAAGCTTGCCCCGGAGATCCATGAGATAAACTTCGTTGCTGTGCTTGTTGTCGTAGTTATCGATTCGATAAACGATCTCCCCACTTTCATCAAACGCAGTGCATCCGTTTCCTTGCATCACAAGCGATTTCATCCATATGGTGAATGTTTCTCTCTTTGAAGTCATGTACTTGTTAGAACACGATGAAGTACTAGCAGTAGAGCTAGAAGGAGCTTCATGGCTACTATTGAGTATTATGAGAGGATGAATCTTAGCCATTTGAGAGCTGAGAGATGAACCAAAATTTTGGTTTGCGTGAGACTTCTTCAATGTGAAGTTGCTATTTTATACTCCACTCAAAATTGGGAAAAAACCATTGAAAGAAATTGGTATAAATAATCGTTTGGTCATGACGCATCCAAAGAGACCTCCACGTTTTAACCCATGTGCATGTGATATGTGGTGATATGCTCATAGCCACATGATTTTATAATATTTTTATCAAAATAAGTTTTTATCAGAATAGATTGGATTATGTATTCAAACTATATTGATGTTTATCTTCGACATTTTTTTACTCCTTCTAGGCTGTCTGTCCAGTATTAAAGGAATAGAGATTTTAACATTATTTGGTCACATGGCTAACTAACAGGGACTTGTTGTATATTGTATGTTAGTCTATCGACTTGTCAGTAAGTTATTTATTATTTGTTTTTAATTTATTTTCATTTTAATAAAATATATTGTTTTACGTATTTGCATGTATATCGAAAATTAATTATGGTTTCTATAATTTTGTTCATATCCGAATTCTTATTAATATTTGATGATAATTTAATTAATATAGGGAAAGTGTCACACGTCCTCTGTTGTGGGTGGCTATATCTGCTAAGGAATCTTGTGCATAAGGGACGACAAAGTTCAAACTTTCAACACATTTTAACTCAACCCAAAGTTATCAACTAGAATTGAGTGTTATATATGATTACTTAATCCAATTTTTAACACAAACAAAATCTGGTTTTTTTGTTTTGTTTTTTATTATATATGCGCTTGACGTATCCTAATTCTAACTCATCTTCCCTCACTTCTTGACCAGCTCAACCCTACGGACTCAAATATGCTTTAAATAGTGACAAGAGCATCTGAAGATAAAGGGGAACTTTCATCAATGTCTGGGGAGGGCTTTTCTTCTTTTGTTTGTTATCCAATCAATTTATCCTAAATATATGGAAGAAGTTGATGCCATGAACAACAAGCAACACACTTATTGTTTGTTTTTAGTTATCATCATCCTCTTATGTTGACTTCAACCTGATCCAAAAATATAATGGCATGAGGGTCACAATGGCGAGAATTTTTTGTGTATAAGAAGAATTTAAAATCTTGTCCATTGTTGTAAGTAAAAAAAATTGTAGGAAAAGAAAGCAGGGTAAGAGTCGAACTCTTACTATGAATGTGAAGGTGTAAGCGAGGAACTGAATGGAGTTAAGATGAGTTCATATTGAAAACTACAAGAACGTGAAATATGGGTAAAAAAATAATTTATGTTTTGATTTCATTCTATACACCACTATTTGTTACAAGTATGTATGTATGTATATTTGATACAGCTAACTCTAAGTCATATTTGATGTGTAATTAAGCCATAAATAGTGACAAGAGCCATGATAAAGGAGTGGTCAACATGAGGCTCCACCGCCAAAGTGAACACATCATCTCCCAAAACTACCCCTGAACTTGACTGCTTTCCCTTTGCCTCTGCTACAACTCCTCCATTGCTGTCTGTTACTCTGAATTCTGACGATTTACCACTCAAACTGTCTAACCTGTAACAGCTGCTATCAGATCTCATGGTTACTTTATAGGAAAACCCTTTCTTTCCAAAAATTGATCTGCAACTTTTTCTCACTTGAAACCATGGCTTATTGTTATTGACACCACTGCTTTTGTAGCCCTTCCAACTTGGAAAAACACACATTTTCATCTCACACAAGGTGAAGAGAAGTTTGCCTTGGAGATCCATGAGATAAACTTCGCTGCTGTGCTTGTCGTCGTAGTTATCGATTCGATACACAATCTCTCCGTTCTCATCAAACGCAGTGCATCCGTTTCCTTGCATCACAAGCGATTTCATCCATATAGTGAATGTTTCTCGCTTTGAAGTTATATATTTATTATTAGAACAAGAAGTAGTAGAAGAAGCCTGATCAGTAGTATTGGGTATTATGAGGGGATGAACCTTGGCCATTTGGGAGAGGAGAGATATATGAGAGAAGTTTAATTTTTGGTTTGTGAGAAGAATAATACTTATTGAGAGAATTGAAACAAGTTAGTAATTTATAGTCAGTACTGAAAATTGGGAACTAAGAATAAAATGGTTTAATTATTAGTTTTGCTGATCCAAGACCTCCACGTTTTATGTATGTGCATAGGAATTGGTTTAAAGTGGTTTGAAAAACTTTTTTAGAGCTTTAAAGTAGTTTGAAACCTTTTTTAGAGGATCCATCTTGTGTGCACGTATACATATACACACACACATATATATATATATATATATATATATATATATATATATTCATATCGAAAACCACATATTTTCCACATATTTTGACTACTTCTAGGCCCTCCTGAGTAATATTATAAGAGGGACTTGTCGGGGTTGTGTTTATATGATCAATTTCTTAATCCTCTTACCAACAAATAATATTAATTATATGGAATCTTTTGATTAATTATGATAATTGAGGTCTTATCTGTTAGTACATGGTTTCCAAAATAACTCAAATATATGGAGGGTGACACGCTTATTTGTCGCATTGAGTGACTTTGCAAAGAGAAGCCATTAACGAATCTTAAGCCTATATGTAACACTAAAAAGAAAAGAAAGAAGATTAGTATGGCTATTAAAAATTTAAATAAATAAGATGTGACCTAAGACAAACATGGAAAGAACATATTTGTGCTGTCAAAAGAAAAAGAAAAAGAAAAGTGAAAAGGAGATGTTTGCTACTTTGCTTGTACTTGGCTGCCACCTTTATAACTTTTTAAAGGCCGCCTCCTTTTGTAGAATGAATGACCATGCGGAAGTCCAACTAGCTAGTACAAATGGGATTCTCTTCTCATTTTATCTACTCACTGTTGGAGGTTCTACATGCTCTCTCTCTCTCTCTCTCTCTTCAAATTTAGAAGAAGCAAAGTAATTAACATGATCGGAGCATATATTTGGCTAAGAAGAAACCTTAGAGAAAGGATCTTTTAGATCCTCCTTCATTTATAGCTAATTTAACTAAGGCTTAGTTATTAACTTATTCTTCACGAACTATTATGCTTGTTTCACTTTATCCCTTAAAACTTAATTTATCTCCGCTTACCCGCTAAACTTTTATATGTGTTCAAAATGCCGCAGACACAGCGCCTATGTCCACTAGTGCAATTTAAATTCATAACTCCAATAACTAAATGAATTTAAAACCCGTTAGACTGAAAATAATAAGATACTATTAACAACTGAATCTCGCGCGAACGCGAGCAAGGGCTTTAGGGCATAACTAAGTATTAGTTGAGGGTGAGGTTGGAAAAACAAGGCCAAGGATTTTAAGTATCATGAGCAATATCGGTTGTCATATGTGCAACCAGACGGAACAGAGGAAATGAAACTGACTGAGTTAATAATTAATTACTTTATAATATCCCATATTGATACAAGTGGGGTGGAATTCCCACCAAAAGGGTTGGAATCTTGAGAAAATTGGGTCAAGAAACTCAATTGATTTCACTAAGAACCACTATTTGCTACAAGTATATATTGTATGTATGTATGTCTATTTGACACAGATAACCCTAAGTCAGATTTGATGTCTAGTTAAGCCATAAACAGTGACGAGAGCCATGATAAAGGAATGATCAACATGAGGCTCCACCACCAAAGTGAACACATCATCTCCCAATACAACTCCTGAACTTGACTGCTTTCTCTTTGCCTCTGCTACAAGTCCTCCGTTGCCATCTGTGATTCTGATGAATTCTGATGATTTACCACTCAAACCCTCTAACCTGTAAAAACTACTATCAGATCCCATGGTTACTTTATAAGAAAACCCTTTCTTTCCAAGAACCGATCTCCAGCTTTTTCTAACTTGAAAAAATGGCTTATTGGCACCATTATTTTTATATCCCTTCCAACTTGGAAAGCCGCACATTTTCTTCTCACACACAGTGAAGAGAAGTTTTCCGCGGAGATCCATGAGATAAACTTCGTTGCTGTGCTTGTTGTCGTAGTTATCGATTCGATAAACGACCTCTCCATTTTCATCAAACGCAGTGCATCCGTTTCCTTGCATCACAAGCGATTTCATCCATATTGTGAATGTTTCTCTCGTTGAAGTCATATGTGTATGAATAGTACAGCTTGAAGAAGCATCATCGCTATTGGTATGGGTATTATGAGAGGATGAACCTTGGCCATTTGGGTGTGGAGATATGAGAGAGAACTTTAATTTTTGGATTGTGGAAAGAGAATACTCGGTGTGTGAGACTGTCACGTTTATTCCTCCAAAAACCCACGTTTTTAATGTATGTATGCCTTTGTGCATAGAAAATTATAAGAAATTGTAAATGTGTAATTTCCATGAATATAACATAATACTTGGCAAATTAATTATGCTTTCTATGTTTTTTTTTATATTTGTATTCGAGTTGTTGTGTATCTTATCATACCAAAATTAAAAAAGTAGTTATCTCTAGTTCTGACTTGATCATAAATTAATAATGGAGTGTATCACGCGGTTATCTAGTAGTTGGGGCTCCCCAAGATTTGTCACATGCATTTTGTGGTTGTTTGTGCCTACCAAATATATTGTGGGGACGGCATTAACGAAATGATTCAAAGAATCATGACCACACGCTCTACAAGAATCAATCAGATCATCAGTCCAAATTCCACATTTTGAAAAGATGAATATTTTATGTTGCTGTACAATTGGATATAACGCTACAAGATAACACTGAAAAGAAAAATTACTAAGTAACATAGACTTGCTACTACTGCTTTGTCTCGTAACACTAGAGTAGAATGGTTTGAAGAGCCACCTGATATTATTTAGGACTCTTTTTTATTTGATGCATGTAATAGGGGTAAGATTTTATGTCCCTTGTTTTTCGTTTGGTGATCAATAACTTTTCCTCGTATTGTTGAAGTTCTCTACAAAAAAAATACTGTAAGGAACACCAAATTTTTTCATCGACGCATCATTTAGCGACATATATATCAATCGAATTTCTTAATCCACTTATATCAATGGATCACTTATACAATGTTATCTTTCGCCAACAAATTATTGGTTTGGATAAGTATGATATTAATATTGAGTGCTTATCTGTTAATTAGTTATGGTTACCAATTTGTGCATGCACTCTGCCATAAACTAACGAACAAAAGGAACAATGTATAACTATACATTGATGTTGATTCTATTCCCAAATATGTTAACTAAAGAACTTAAATTTATGACGTGGCTATTTGTCGCATTAAGTCAAAAAGCAAAAAGAGATGTTTGCTACGTACTTTGCTTGTAAATAAAAAAAAGTGTGCCATCCTAACAACTTTAACTACAATTTGGTTAGAAGAATTAATGCAAAGGCCCCTTTTTGGTATTCATCAGCATGGTGATTCAACTTGTATTCAGCATGGTGATTCAACATTCGCACCTCCACCACCTCCACCACCACAGCCACCGCCACCACCCTTACCCACACCTCCATCACCACTACCACCCCTACTATCAGCCCCACCGTCACCACCACCACAACAATTGCTAGCATCATCACCATCACTACCACCGCCACTACCACCTCACTCCCACCACCACCATCACTATCACCCCCACCTCCTCCATCACCTCACTCCCACCGCCACCTCCACCCCCACTTGCACCCCCAACTACCTCCCCACAAACCGCCATTGCCACCGCCATTGCCATCACCACCATCGCCATCGCTATAAACTCCAGTAAAATCAATAATAAATTTCTAACAAACTCAATTAAAATCTATACACGATTTTAGTCAAAATCTATGTGGAGTTTGTAGAATTCAATCAAACTCAATAAAATTCAATTAAACTCCATCAACTTTTTATAACTCTTTTAAAATCATTTAAAATCAAAATTGAATACACCCTCCTAAGTAAGCAAGTTTCCCTATGTTTACTCTCTCGGTGAGGCAAACTTTCCCTTGATTTGAAAAGCTCGGCTTCTTTCGTCATTCAAACCACTCATGTGGGCTTGAAAGTCTCTTCTTAGGTGCAAAGCATTTTCTTTCTTCAACTATCGTCATTCAGAAGGCCCATTCGTTTTAGGCCCATGAACGAAAAAATCTAGGTCCAAACAATTGGAGCATCTTTAGGAGAGTCTCTAGTATAGGTACTGTATTAACTTATAACGCTTATATATATATTTCAAGTGGTCCGGTGAAATATGTATATTGATCTTATTGTCATTCTCTGACTCGTTCCAGCTTCTTACGAAACAAGCATCATATGAGCTGTATATACATACACAATAGAGAAATAATAAAGGGGATTTCAACATTATTCGGAGGGTGACACTTTACTGGCTAACAAGGACTTCACGCTTTAATCTACATATATATATCAATTTCTTATATCTCTAGCTAGTTGTAGTTGTGATTTTAATCATAATTTAATTATGGAGGGTATATCACGCGGTTTTGATCTGGTAGTTAGGGCTCGTCAGTCTACTTGTCACATTGTGTGGTCTTGCCTACCACTTTGGGAACAGCATGAACAAAATCCTATTGCATTCTCTTCCCAGATTGTTCAACTAGTTTTTTTCTTCTCTACAAAAAAGTGGCAACAGTTACCAATAATTGGTGATATTTGGTGACTAATGTAGGGGTAATTGTTGCCACTTTTTTTTTGTAGTGTCTTCTTTATTGGTCTGATAAATTTTAATAATTTCGTTAAAATTAATACATGAAAAAACTGAAAAATGAAGGGCAAATTTCATAGAATCGTTGATGATAAAAAATTACAAATTAAATTGATAGAATATAAATTAATTGAGTCTTTAAGCATTCCGAATAATTACTTGGGTGAATGAACACGCGTTTTAGATATATTAAACATTATACAACATGAGGAATATGAGGGCAACTTTCACCAATTGTTTTTACTTTAACTAATTTATCTTAGTAATATGGAAAGAATTGCAAAAACGCCTTTCGAGTTAAAACCTCACACCTAAATGGGTGCATTGGCCCTAACCAACCAAGGTATTGGATCTACGTGGTTAAGTTAGGGATAATAATCTTGAACATGATTAATGGATCTTCACCTCATCAAGTCAAATAAAAACTCCTATATCAAATTCCAGCTTCAATCAAATCCTGATGAGTTTAGAGATAGTTAAATCAAGCCAAGATGAGTTTAGACTGATAATCAAAACATGAAATACTTCCTTTTCCTTGATAAAGTGGTCATGTATTACAAATATATGTCTTATGGATCACTATAAGTAAAAAATTGGCCAAAAAAAGACTCAGTTGATTTCATTCTAGATCTGCACTATGATATAATTTCTAGAAGAATATAGTATATACATGCATATACGTATCTAAGACAGCTCTAATTAAGTCATATTTGATGTCTAATTAAGCCATAAACAGTGACAAGGGCCATGATAAAGGAGTGATCAACATGAGGCTCCACCACCAAAGTGAGCACATCATCTCCCAATACAACTCCTGAACTTGACTGCTTTCTCTTTGTCTCTGCTACAACTCCTCCATTGCTATCTGTTATTCTGAATTCTGATGATTTACCACTCAAACCCTCTAGCCGGTAACAGCTGCCATCAGATATCATGGTTACTTTATAAGCAAACCCTTTCTTTCCAAGAATTGATCTGCAACTTTTGCTCACTTGAAACAATGCCTTATTGGCACCATTGTTTTTATACCCCTTCCAACTTGGAAAAAAACACATTTTCTTCTCACACACGGTGAAGAGAAGTTTCCCACGGAGATCCATGAGATAAACTTCGTTGCTGTGCTTGGCATCGTAGTTATCGATTCGATAAACGATCTCTCCATTTTCGTCAAACGCAGTGCATCCTTTTCCTTGCATCACAAGCGATTTCATCCATATTGTGAATGTTTCTCTCTTTGATGTCAAGTACTTGTTATTAGAACATGATGAAGTGCTAGTAGTAGAAGCATCATCACCAGTCTTGGATGTTGAGAGAGGATGAACCTTGGCCATTTTGGGAGCAATTAAAGATGAAAGAACTTTAGTCTTTGGTTTTGTGATGAGAGTACTTCAATCAAGTTTGTAATTTATACTCCCTCAAAATGAGAAAATAATTAATGCAGTCTAATTAAATATTAGTTTCTTAATCCAAGAACTCCACGTTTAATTTGTGCATACCATTATATAATTGCATAAAATAATGAGAAGCATATGGGATATGTGCCTAGAAAATTGCATATAAATTTTAATTTTAATTTTTTTAAAATCAAAATATTATAATTTTGGTTTGACAAACATTCTTATATACTGATTACTGAGCTATATATATTATTGAAATTATTTTCGACATTTTTTGACTTCTAGGCTCTCACGAGTATTATATGAAATATAAAATAGATTAATTTACAAAGGGGATTTTAACATTATTCGGATGGTGATCTTGATGGCACATGGCTAGCTAACAAGGACTGGCCGTTTTTAGGGCCCGTAAACTGTCACATTGCGTGGGGTCTGCCAACGTGGAGTCGACATAATTAATTAACAAATTCCTATATATAACAGTGCAAAAATAAATAAATAATAATAAATTGGTGTGCTTAGCTGGAATAGAGTAAAGAAACAAGAGATGACCTCAGAGAAACATGGAGGGAACACGTTTGTGTTGTCGCGCAAAAAGTCTAAAAGTAAAAAAAAAAAAAAAAGGAATGGACAAATGAGAAGTATATGTAGCTAGAAAGATCTTTATTAGGCCTCTAAAGTAGCTAGAACATCGCTTTAAATCCAATTCTAGATGGCAAGTTTTACAATGCATTGTTAAGCTCAAGTTTAAGAGCAATAACATATGAACTCGAGGTTTTGTGTTCAAATTCTTCAGTAACGCTTGTATAAATTGTTAATCACATATATAGCAATTTACATTAGGAAAGAATGGAAAGTATTAAACTTTATGTAGATGCAATATCATGTAAATGGAATATACATAATAACTGCATATACCCTCTCTCTACATACAAATAATTTGACATATATACATCACCAAGAACATATATATATATATATATATATATATATATATATATATATATATATATGTGTGTGTGTGTGACAAAAATAGGGAAGGTGTGGAGATTTGATTTCTAATAGTACAATTAAAACTAAAAAGATATTAAAAAATAGAAAGGAAAAAAGTATAAGGAATATCACAAAATGATTGGCCATGAACAATTAGGTAATGTATCCGTACAAAATAATGTGTAAAATGAAACACCTACATGCGCCTTTTTGGTACTTCTAAGAAGCACACCAAGTAGAAAATTGCAGCTTTTGTTGGACTTGAAATTCTAAACTATATACGTACATTGAACAATTATATATATATATATATATATAGCTTGTCTTTATTCAATCTTTCCAGATGATGAAATGATGCTTACAAATAAATTATATGTCAAGTGAATCTGAATCTTCATGACCGCGTTCATTTTGTATTGTGCACTTGGGGCATGCATTATTATGATTATAATAGCTCAATGTCTGAAAAATCAATTGGAATTCTCTGTTGAAAATTATTAAACGCCGGGGCTCTCATTGGCCCTCTCTGTAATTCCATGGCTCTTGCATACTCGACGATCGATTTTGATGTATATAGAGCTAGCTATAGAATAATCCTTCTAGAAAGAGTAATTATATACGGCTGCTCGGTGCTCCCAAAAGGTAAACAAAGAACTCGGTGGTGGCATTACGTTAAAAAAGTAGCTAACACTTAAATAACAGCTTACCTAATCAATAATTCAGACTAATATATATATACTTTATTTTTAAAGAAAGTTGAGGTTTTATTCTAAAATTAATTGGCAGTAGGCGTAACTCAACTCCTTACAAACATAGGTCTCTCAATAGTTTTGAAAATAAATGATTAGATATATACAATGTTAGACAACCATTAATCTCGAAAACTTACGCCTGGAGACAAACATATAGGTGGGAGAGAGAAAGAGGAGGAAGATTCAGGGCCTATTGCAAAGAAGGCTTTTAAATATACTAGACAATCACTAACCCGAAAAGTTGATGTCGTAAAAAAAAACAAGATATCCAACTTACATATTAGACAATAAGCCTGCTATATATTTGGCACTGTTGTCGTTTATATATGCTTAATGTTTTATTGACAAATAGCGAATTTGAACCATTAATTAAGCTAGTTCTTGTCTAAATGTGTGATTCAAGATCACAACCTGGCAGCATTTTTCAGCAGCAGTGCATGGTTTGAGAGTAATCGATTGAGCAGGAGATCGTTTTTGGATGCATATCAAAGTAGTGATTAACTAAATTATGAATATATACAAGAACCACACAATCTATGCCATTACCATAGAGTTTAAAGGGAAAAACGACATAACATTAACTCAGAACCTCCTCTTAATTTGGTTGCATGCTTGGAGATAACCATGCTATTATGCAAACAAGATGGACCATTTACATTTTGCGACAAAGCAATCCATACACAGCTATAATAGCCATTATAAGGGCATGCTCCATATGAGGCACCACCTCCAGAGTTAATACATCACTCCCCAGAACTACCCCAGAAGATGATACCTTCTGCTTTGCCTGCACAAACCCATAAAACGAATTTAAAAAATATTAATTATTAGCAAATTAATTATAGTGATAAAATATGTATTGGTAGATCCTTATTTAGCAATTAAGGAGACTAGCTAGGCTCACCTCTGCAACAATATCTCCATCAACGTCAACAATTCTAAATCTTACAGTACTCTTGCCTGCCAATCTCACTATCCAGTACTTGTCACAATCTACTGTAATTTGACAAGCTATGCTTCCCATAAACATTCTACTATATCTTGTCACTTGAAACCAAGGCTTCTCCTTCTCCACTTTAGAAGGGGCACTCAATCTATAGCCATCCCATCGTTCAAAAGGTTGTAACTTCTACAAAATCAAAAGTAATTTACAACCATAAGGTACTTGGATTCGCGAGAAAACGCAACCGTATTTGTTCATATATTTACCTTTTTACGTATGGTGTAAAGAACTTTGCCTTGGAGATCCATGAGATGAACTTCATTGCTGCACTTTTTGTCGTAGTTGTCCACTCGATAAACGACGTCGCCATTGGAATTATAGACCGTGCAACCATTGGTATGGCACACAAGTGATTTCATCCAAATGGTATATGTTTCTCTCTTTGAAGAGCCACTCATGTAGGGAGGGATAGAGAGAAGTTGGGGAGCTTGAGGACACACCTTAGCCATATATGAGAGGAAAGAAATTGAAATTGGAACTTCGGTGGTAGCTAGAGATGTCTAAAAGAGCTTATTTATGTTACAACGTTGAGCTAAGAGCATTGCTAGTTAATTTATGCCCTTTATTATTCTAATCATTATTAAAGTTATTTATAAGTTAATTTTGTCCTTGATTTGATATGTAGGAGCACTTCTTCCATATGATTAGTCGCTAATTAGAGCAACTCCACCCATAAGGGCAAGGGCAAGGGCAAGGGGGGGCAAGGGCTGGCACTATTCACGTGAATAGTGGCAGCCCGTGCATTTTTTGCTCCACCCATGGAAGGCAAGGGCAAGGCAATTACTATTCACTTAAACTGTTTTTTTCCTATTTTTTATACTTAAACAATTCATTTTGATAAGATTTTCGTTGTCACGTGTCACTATTTATTATAAAAATCTCAAATCAACTTTTGGATAAAATTTTAGGATAAAATTTTCTGTATGATATTTTCACATGAGATTAATTTTATTTATATGTATGAGATTAATAATATTAAAATTGCTAGGTGTGTATAAAAAAATGTTTCTGAATTTTTTGGAATTTTTCAGATTTATTTTTCAATTTTTTCGATTTTTTTTAAATTTTTTTATGCTGCTGACGTCATGCTGACATCAGCAGCCTTGAGGCAGCTTGGCAGGCAAGATCAGCCCTTGGGCTTGCCCAGGCCCGTGGGACCCAGGCCTTGCCCTGGCTGGGGCTGCACCGCTGGAGCCTCCTTTTGGCCTACGGGCTGCCTGTTGCCCGCCCCCCACCCCAACGCTGGACCTGCTCTTAGTAGAGAGACAGAGAGGAGGGGGGGACAGAGATTGAGAATAGGACTAGTCCAAGATCAATGGGTCAACCAGCTTGTTAGATGCGACTAATTTAATACAAAAAACGTTTAAGTCATGAAAGAACTAATAGAAAAGCTTTTCAAGTTTACTTCTGAAAATTGTTTATGGAGTTGTAGCCGTTTGAGAAGATGAAGTACAAGGAAGCACGATGGCCAATTTGAAGTACTTGATGAACTCATTAAACTATTGGGAGATGTCGGGATGTTGATGTCATGACTCATGCTAAGTACATAGAGATATCCATGCACTGCTTTTGCCTCGTGTATGATTTATTTGGTTAGACATTAGCCATAGGCTGAATAACCTAATCGCTTGAATTATTCTATATTAATCTGATCAATAATTTAATGGCGGACAACCACTCTTTTGGGGCTTCTCATTTGATTTACAAGAGTCTGAGCACATGCTTTTCGTGTCCATATATAATTCTTTTCGTTTACTTGCTAGGTACCTTTTTAAAGAATATCTTCCGAATTCGAACCCATGAAACTTTTATATTGGACACAAGGACAAGGGGTGACACTTAGACCACCGGCCATATACAATTATATAATATTTTTCTTATACAAGCGATATTAGAATGAAAAGAATGAACACATGACCTCATATGTAAAGTGAATGTTAATCACATGTATTACAAACCTCTTGCGCAATTCTTTATTTTTCCCTTAGAAATAACAAGCTCTATATAATTTTTACTGGAAAAATTGCCGTCAAAGGAGGTGAGCGTACATGTTTATTAATGCTGTATTCATGAACTTTACGTAACTAACTCATAAACTGACCTCAATTTTGATTACATATTGGGTCGCAATTATAGGATGATAGAACTTAGACTGTTCATGAATTTGATGGGTTTGGAATATAGACTAACCTAACTCAAAACGAAAATGCCATTGTCCACCATAGCATCGGTGCCGCAGCCGCATAGCTAGGTTTGGGGTCTATTGGTGTTGGTGTGCTCTATAAATTGGTGACTAGCCGTATATGGACAATTGAAAAGTCTACAAAAATAACGCTAAGAACAGTTTAAAAGTACATATCATTTGTTGAGAAATAATGGCACATCGATCGGAAAATTTTGGTTGAAAATTATTGAATTAAAAATAATGAAAATTTACGTCAAAACTATGAAGTTTTTTTGTTTAAGTAACTCAAAAGTGTAATTTAATTTAAACATATGAATCTAATGTATATACTTTTAGAAGCATTAATTATTTTTGCAATTCTTTTCGGATCCCTCTACAATGAATTCACTGAATCAATGTAGAATGAGATATTTCACATACTCCATACATAAACTCCTTTCGACATTGGAGGGCAGTAAGCTTTCTTAATCTTCAAATTCACCTCAGCCTGAAATTCAGTGATATATGTCAAAAAATTGAATTCTTATTTGGTAGCATACATTGAAAACTACTAACCCCACGCTTTAAAGAGTTCGTACTGAAACTGGTCTCCAAAAAGCTTAGTTGGTTGCAAACAGCTTATATTCATACAATTACCAAACATATTTAGTTCACTCCAATATCTTAGATAAATATATTTATATTCTTGAAGTGTTGTTTTTACCATAGACAACCAGCATTAAAAGTTAATTTACTCTAATATTCCAACCATCATTATATATTTTATATTCTTGTAACATAGCAAACCGATCAGCTATTATTTGAACATATGAAAACACGACTTGTATGATCTGTTTGTTCATATATATTGTGTGTTTTCGACACATACACTTAATTGTGATTTTTTTTTTTCACAGAGAGTTTCCCACTTTTATTATTGAAGTGTGGTGAGTGAGTGGCTATTTGGGTTTGGACTTGGGTTTGGGAATTGGGGTTGGGTTGGAAAATGAAAAATAAAATAAAATAATAAAAGAGGGGTTGAAAAAATGTCACTTCTACTCAATTTTCTAAGAGTTTGTATAGCATTGTTCATTTAGATTTCTTAATTTATTTGGTTCGATGTAAAGAGTTCGTAATTAATGATATGATTTGACGCGCACTGATTGGAATATGCCTAATGTATGGGTGGTCTTTAGAGACTTTGAGACTTCTCTAATAGAGGTGGAGCGCATTGTCTGACAGGTCACGCTCTATTAGAGAGTTGGTGCGAGTTAGTCTTGAAAGTTGGTGCCTCTAATATTTTCCCTAATGTATTTGGTTTTTCTTTGGTGCTTCATTGCACGATTTCAAAACAGTGATAATGTCTATGCTTTGGGTGGTAGTGTGTGTGCGCGCTTGGAGTGGTATGTAGTATAGCAGATTCAAGTGTTTGTGCTTGAAGTGCTAGTATTGTGTGTGCGCGGGAGAAAAAGAAGAAATACGCTTGCGTTAAAACTAAGCATCCTCAACCCCGTTAAGGATAAGATTTAATGAGTTTTGAAAAATTAAAATAAAATAAAATAATATGACTTAAATGTTTGATGATGTGTTGAGTATTAAGTCGTTTGATTGTTTGAGTGTCTTAGATTTAACGAAATTCGAGTTAATGCACGGGCCTAAATGCATAGGCTCAGGATCCGGTTTAGAGAACTATCAAATAGGGGGTGGGCTGGGCTACAAGCTGCAAAAGAGTAGATTTAGCCCTATAATAGGTTTTACAATGTTTCAGAACCCAAGTCAGATAATGCATCCATAATTTTCACTTCCAATACCCAGGTGAGATTTACCCAAGGCAAACAAAAATTTGCTGACTCTGAGAATTTTTTTGCCAAGTCATTTCCAGTGGGTTCCAATTAAAGGCAAAGGAAAAAAAAAACTGTGTTTGAAAATAGATTATGCAGATTAACTTAAGCAGATTTAGTAAATTACCAAGATTAGCTACATAATTCAATTAAAGATCGAGTTAAATCTGGTTAGAGTCTTGAAATAGACGACACTTAAAAATTTTAAGCAACTTTTCATACAATACTCATTCCAGCTCCCAAAGCCTAAAACGAATGAAGAAGATAAAATCTGTACACTTATCTCTTGAGTACTGCACAGAAATATTTGCTCAATGTAACAGTCTACAAATACTCTCAACGTTCTACACCTATTGGCTAGCTAATAAAGCAGCACACATCTACTTAATTTGCAGCTAATCAGTGAACTATTTCACCCATTAATTACGTAACAAAGGTTCCGATGAATCTATCACATGACCCGACACGGATAATGACAATAATTTCTGAGCAAAACAATCATAAATAAACAACGAAATTGGAAGAGAAGCTCCCACCACTATAACAAAATTGGGCAAAAAGCACGATCCAAAGGCCACAAAAAAGAGGACCATGCGCTTTTGAATCATATTGAACACATATATATAGTATTTGTGTCATATATAGAGAAGACACAATAATTTTGTGTCTAACTTGATTAAAAGAAGGATCAAGTGTGCATTTTTACTGTGTATGATAGCCTATAGAGCACGAACACTGCAAGTGTTCCATTTTAGGTTGTCATAGAGCACGAATACTGCAATCGTGCCTTTTAAGTTCCCATAGAGCACGAATATTGCAACCGTGCTTTTTTAAATTGCCTATAGAGCACGAATGCTGCAATTTGTGCTCAATATTATTTTTAGATAGCACGAATACTGTAATTTGTGCCCAAATAATTCAGTTAGATAATAAGACACGAAAAACTTACAACCGTGCCTAAAGCACTCCTCACTCACACGAGTCACGCACGACTCTCTCTGTCTCTCTCTCATCTTATTTCTTTCTTCTTTCTGACCTAACTCTCACTCGCCGTATCTCTCTCTCTCCACCTCAGCTCCTCTCTCTATCGATTCGTCTCTCCCGACCTCGGCGACAGCGTCGACGTCGCTTCATCGATTTCTCTCTCTCTTCTGAGATATATAAGACATTTTTGTACAACTACGTATGTGATATTTGGCTTCCTTGATTTTCAATGCTCTTCTTCTTCAGGTTTTGTGGGATTTCCAATTCCTTTGTTAAGTGTAATGTGGAGGGAGCACCATTGAGCATTGAAGCTCCACAACTTAAAACCAAAGCATTTCCCTCTCCAAAATTGGCAGCGGAGCTGTAGTTTTCCGGCCAATTTCTTGGTCGGTAAGTCTTTTTTACATTGTTTTTCTCTAAGCTGTGCTATAAAGTTGGTCCCTTTTGGGTTAAATTTTTGTGGGTATGATGTAGTTGGTTTTTGTGGTGTGTTTTTTAGAATGCTAATTTTTGTGATATGCAGGGGGTTTTGTGATCTGGGTGTTGGTTTTGATGTTTTTCTTGAAATTTTATGTTTGGTTGCTGGGAAATTAGAGGAGAAAAGATGAGTGAGAAAAATTAAAATTTTAATTCTAGGATTTGTCAACCACTGGGACCTCTAAAATGATATGAACCCTACCTAATCATTTGTTCGATTCTATGTTAACTCCTTAATTTGTTGCGTTTAGCTTATCTATGTCCAATCGAACTATTTCATTGGGTTGATATTTTAAGAAGTTAAAGGAATATGATTTATTTTTCTTTAGTTCTTTTAGGAATTTTAGAGAAAATGGGAGCTTGACATTTTTGAACCTTAGTAGTGAAATAATTTCTACCTTTTTTAGTTTTTCTCTTCCTAATCTATTTTCCAAACAGTTAGATAGCAAGTTTTTCTCTTCCTAATCTATTTTCCAAACAGTTATAAGTTCAATTCTGGTTGTCAATGTTTATTTTAAACAAATTGATGGATGGTTTTAATTATTCCTTGTGCATTTGATTTTTTTTTTTAAGGGCTACAAACTAAGTCAAGCAATGTAATTATGGGATTCTTTTATTTACTAATTATTTTTGCATGGCAATGCTTGAATTTGTATCTGTAGAATTAATGTTAAGATGGGCTTGATGGTGTATTTTAGTGATGCCAAGCGTTATTCCAGAATTACTGCTGCTTTGTCTTCTTCACTAATATGATGTTTTTCTTTTTCGGTACAAAGGAGGCCTAAGGCCTGGGGAGGGGAGGGTGAACTGACCTTTGGCGTTGGATAAATGCTCTAAATGGGTTGTTTTAGTTCTAAAGCAAGGCGGCAGTTTCCTGGACACGAGGATCCAGTGAGCCTTGCTTCGCAAACAGCTTGTAAGTTCACTATTTCGTTAAGTTTTTTGCATTTTTCCTTTCATGATGTTCTAGGCACTTCTCCTTTTAACTCATGATGACTAAATGATTTTACGTCCCCGAGTCTGGTAATTCTGGATATGATAGCTTGCCCATCCAACCAGCATTGATTTTAATATAGGTTAACAATGAAAGCCCTATATACAGTTTGTAACTTGTTAATCTTGACTAATTATTATCAGGTTCTCCTACTTGTTTCAGTTGTCATAGCCAATATAAAAAAATTAAACACCTATTTGTCTGAATTGTAAGACCACTTGATCTCATGTTACTTCAGAGTTCTTATTTATAGGAATTGGGCTTTGGCTCCTATTAAAACCCAAAAGATGGGAGAACAATAGAATTCCTCTTGAGATGAACCTTTAAATTCTCTCTCTCAATTAACTGGTGTTAGCTTTGATGGGTTATATACCCAAAAAAAGGCCTCAAAGATAATCAAGGGCTTTAAAAAAAAATTATCTTCCTTTATCTCAGAATTTTCTTTTACAAGATAGTACAGTTATACTCATCATTTCATCTCTTTGTCTCTCTCTAACGCACACATGCAAACTCACTCACTAACTCAGTTTCCTTTAATGATATCATTTTGTTTCCCAGTTACGGTTAGTGAAGTTGAAGCACTCTTTGAGCTATATAAGAGTATTAGCAGTTCTGTGATTGATGATGGGTTGATAAACAAGGTATGTATCTCCTTGCAACCATCATGCTAACTGTCTCCCCTCCTCTTCCCCAGCCTTCCTTATTTTAGAACTTCAACTTTTTATTAAAGTGGATGGAAAAGACTGGGGTGTTCTGACTATGGGATAAGTTTCTTCTTGCATCTGGCTTGATAACTGTCAAAGTGGCCTCCTGTATTTAAATTGATGTGTGTGTGTTCATTTAGCCTTTGCTTTGATGAACTGAAAGTAGAATGAATAATTTTGCAGCATATGGACTAAAGTAAAAATATGGTGTCTTTTTTTGAAATTTTGTTTTGGGTGGTCCAAGTCTTGTGTGTGTGTGTGTGTGTTCATTTAGCTTTTGCATTTATGAACAAGTAGAATGAATAACTATGCAGCCCTAGGGCTAAAGTCAAATATGCGGTCGTTTTTTGAGTATTGCTGGTCCCAAGTCTGGGACTAACAAGTTTCATGATGTCTCTCAGATTTACTGAACTTTAATCTATTGGAGATATATAAGACATATTTGTACACCTACGTATGTGATATTTGGCTTCCTTGATTTTCAATGCTCTTCTTCTTTTTCAGGTTTTGTGGGATTTCCAATTCCTTTGTTAAGTGTAATGTGGAGGGAGCACCATTGAGCATTGAAGCGCCACAACTTAAAACCAAAGCAGTCGTAGGGCCAACAGAAAGCAATTTAGCTCATCAAAATATTGCATTTCCAAAACATGTTCAGAATAAAGGACAACAATCTACTGTTGTCATCCTTACGCTGTGGTTAGAGATTAAATTTTGTTGTTATCTTTTACACTCTAAAGTGTTTGTATTTGGAATTGATTATGATTGGTATAGTTCTTAATGAAATGGTTCTTTCTTTCAAGTTTGGTTGCAATACTACTTTTGGTTTTGTGAAATCATGTGTCCAGGATAATAATATAAGTATATTCTTAAGATGAAACAAGAGCAGGCAGGGAATTAATTATTTTTAAAAAAAAAATTAAACACCTATTTTTCAAGAGTGTATGTGCCTATCTTCATTACAATGTCATGAAACTAAAGATAGTTTTCACTAAACTTTAGCCCTATTTCTCCTTATGGCCTTCTCTCCTTTTAACTCCCTCTGTCTGTGCATCCTTCCCTCTTATCTTCCTTTATTTGAGGTGACGAAGCATTTTTTTCTTAATTGGTGCTACTTTTTACTTCATCTATGTTCTGTGTATTGTTTAATTGTGAATCTTGGCGATGTGTAGCAGAGTGTTTCTGTGCTATGCATCGCTGCAGTAATTGATCTGCAATTCTATCTCAGGTTCTAACACTTAAACTAATATGAAATTTTGGTTACATGTAGGAAATATAGATAATGGAATTTGAGATATTGGCATGGCATTTGTTAAAGCCTAATTCATGTTGTATTTTAATTATTTTTGTACAGACAGTTGGAAGGAAAGCGTTGAGATGGGTATTACTGAGCCTTGGATGACTAAAGCATTGAAGATTGAATTTCACCTCAGAGGATCATCGCCAAAAGTAGGTTGAAGAGTAAAAGATATTTTCGTGTAATTCCATATTATTTACTAGATAGCTTTGTTCATTTGTTTATGTTTTGTTTGCTTTGTAATTATATTATAATATATGTAAAATCTCTAAGGTTTTAATTTTGTATAGAACATCTCCACCCCACCCAATGCAAGCACGTGTAGCGTTGAATGTGTAATTTTTTTATTTATTTCAAGAATTGGCATTGAGCACGATTTACTTCATTGTGTTCATATTTTTATTATAAGAAATACATCCCCATTGGGCACGAATGCACAACATTTTTGTGCCCTAAATATCTGCCACGAAGTACAACATTTGTGCCTTATGATCAATAGGAACTCCTATATAAGGGACCGACTACTATAAAGTGGCTGCACTGTTGCTATATTTATAGGGCACGATTATTTGTGCTATTTGAAACAAAAAGCACAAATAAAATTCGTGCTTTTAGCCCAGTTTTTTAGTAGTGCGCATTGATAACTGACGTAATCTTAAGTCCGGCAGGCCTACATTATGGAATGTTTCTGCAAAAAAAAAAAAATAGTGTTCCTACAATATGACAGAGATCGAATCGAAAAACAACCAAGGATATCGAATGTTTCTGCCAAAAAAAAAAAAGTGTTCCTACAATATCATTAGACCATCACAAAATCCAAAAATAGTCTTCTCATCTACGAATTAGTATAGAGCAGAAGGGCAAATATGAGAGAATCCGAGCTCCATTGCATTCATCACCTGGTGACTCTATACTTCTACAAAACCAAAGAACAGCTTGGTTGAGTTTTCCTCCAACTAATAAATTGATACCTTAAGGCAACTTTGAACTAATAATTCTGAGATATATGTAATGAAGATAATAGGAATTAGAATGTTACGGTGTGACAAGATAATAGGCTTGTTCTTCTTTTTTATTTCATCACAATACTCTCTTGCAAGAACATTCACTTTACGCTGATCCATTCCCATCTGGCAGATGTCAGCCTATAAAAGGAAAAACATTTCACACGTCACCATGACATATTTGTTGAAATCGAACATTTTTTTTCTCTTCTGTTGGTGGAAAATAAAACATGTATCAAATTATCAATTTGATTAACAATGTTCCAAAGATAAGAGCTAAGACTGGGAAAAAAACATTGAACAAGGGAAGATCAGCTAGCCAAATGTCAAAATCCATGATCACACAAGAGCACAAATAGCAGATTTATAGCAAGAAAATATATTGAACTCTACAACTATGCTCATTAAAGTTCTAAACATCCACTATTTAATTTGAGTATTGTGCACAATAAGGCAAATTATGCGTTCAATCTACCAAGAAAATATCTTCAATCTTCTCCATATAGCAAAAATCTAGCAGTTTTCTATCTTATAAGCATTAATAACATATCCAAAAGTAAAACAGCGAGCACCTGAAGGAAGAATATATCTGCACATTGCATACATGGGTAGAGAATTTGGGCTGTAGTTAACTCTTCTTCCATATTTCGACCCATAGCCGGACTACACCTGGATATATAGAAGTAAAAAATACTTAAGTCCATATTCAACACACACACACATATTATATATAATAGGCACAATAAGCATCGTAATAGGCTAGCTACCTAGTTATCCTTTTAACTGTATACTTTTGAGCAATGTCCATCACACGAAGCCAGTACTCCTCTGATCTCGCATTTATCTCCTTTGAAGACCACAAAAACTCAACTTTGCCATTGTCCAAATTCATCCCAGAAGCCCTCCATATCTCTATCATGTAGCGCCCAACAGTCTCTATCTTTTTCAAATCACCCCCCATCTTATTGTTTAGCATTGCAAACCAATCTGCAATCCATATTTTCACTCTGCAGCCAGCGGAGGTCATCTTGTTCACATTTATCGTCTTCATAACTCCCTAGACAACAACACATTTGAACCTCACAAAATTAACAATGATATAATGAAAACATGCGGCCCCTTAAATTTCTTACTACAATTATTCTTTCAAAACACAAGAAAGTCCATTGCAATCCAAATAATCAATACACGAGAAGAACACACTGCATAATCTCAATTGAGTACCTTCTCTCCACAAAATGTATCAAATCTTGTTCAAAATCAAGTATTGAAATTTACAGATATATAACCAGCATCAATTATGTGTTATGAATTTTATGAATTCTGAAGAAAATTTGAAAAAACACCTGAGCAATGTGCATTCGACCGGAGGGTTCAAACCCATCATAGGCGATTGGTTCGGACTTATGAGCCAGCAAATTCCGAAGCTCGTCCTCTTGAATACATTCCTCTGCCACGCTCCTCAACATCTGATACTTCTCCTCCAAACTCATTCTTCACCAAATAACACCCACAAGTTTGAAGTAAGTTCAGATCAACGGAAAAATTTAGAAACGATAAGAAAAGTGACAGAAGCTTACTGGATAGTTGGATTTGAGGAGCTGGATGGTGGAGCCTCGGAAATTGAAAGAGATTGGACTCCATCGGCTGGGGGGGCTTGCTCTTGTGCTTCAGTCGCCATTGGAAGTGTGAAGCTTTCCCTAAAGCTTTGTAGAGTATATCTACAAAGATAACATTAAAAACAAAAACCATAAGAATTTGAGCGCAGTATAGACCCCTTGCAGTCATTAACCTGTCAGTTAATTTCTGTCAAATTTGGATGACTAAATAATTTTCGATTGCTTAACTTATTTGTATAGATATCAGCCAAATTAGAATAATCAGCAGGAAAAATTAATTTAAAATAAAATAAAATGAGAACATGAGTTCTATTTTGAATACTAAAATGATAAACTAAAACAAATATTTTTTAAAAAAAAAATTGAGATGCGTATAGCAAAATACAGGGACAGTTACGAAAATTTTAAAGAACTTCCATCAACACTCATGGTATCTCATCAACATATCTTGTAGAGTATAAACATTTATGAAAATATCTCACAAACTTGCGATGCCGTTGAAGAACCTACTCAAACTCCAATCAGTTGAGACATTAACGTAATAGCGACGGAACAAATTCAACAACACCATAGCAGTTGCATGAAACCACAATGAGGACAATGAACAAAACAAACAAATTTGAATTAAGTTCATTCTTCACCAAAATCACACCCACAAGTTTGAATTAAGTTCATATCAAAGGAAAAATATAGGAAAAATTTAGAAAACGATAAGAAAAGCGAGAGAAGCTTACTGGATCGTTGGGTTTGATGAACTGGATTGTGGAGGCTCGGAGATTGAAAGAGATTGGACTCCGTCAGCTGCCGGGGCTTTCTCTGGTTCAGTCGCCATTAGAAAGGTTAAGGTGTGTGAAGCTTTTCCAAAAGCTTTGTAGAGTATATCTAGGGCACGCTTTTTTTGTAAGACCGGACAAGAACCAAGATTGGGCTATTTAACAACTGCTTATTTAAACCCTGGACTAGGTATCTAAATCTGAAGGTTTTCCGTGTGCCCTTATATAGCTTGCTTGGAACTCACGGAAACTGGACGCTGATTGATTGGCTAATTGATGTAGGATGAATTACATGGGGCACCATTGCGGCGGGAGGGGGCTTGCCCATCAGCCTACTTTGCCAAGAGGTGGCAGGAGCCCAAACTTACTTAGATGAAGCAGCAAGGCGTATGAGGGGAGCGACGACGACCCACTACACCAGAACACAGCTATTACGGCGCACAAAGCATGTCGTGAATTATCAATTACGACGCGAAACACGCAAGCAGTAAAAGCCCTCGTCGTAAATAGTGTTCCTCAATCACGGTGTGCATGAACGTCGTTATAAAAACTTAAGACGACGTTCCATGTAAGTTGTAATTCAGTTGAAGCAATTACGACTAATTATGGCATACAATGCACGCCGTAAAAGAGTAATTAATTCCCATTTACGACATTCAGTGCACGCCGTATTTAACTTCAATTTTTTTAAAAAAAAAAACAAATTTATTAATTCCCTGCCTGCTTGCTCCTGTTTCATATTTACAATATACTTATATCATCTATTATTACCCTGGATACATGATTTCACAAAATGAAAAGTAGCATTGCAACCAAACTTGAAAGAAAGAACCATTTCATTGAAACTATACCAATCATATAATTAATTCCAAATACAAACTTTATAGAGTATTAAAGAAACACATGATAGTGCTGCCAAATCTACAATTAACATGTACACAGCCTCCAACTCATTCACTCATAATAGTGCTGCCAAACCTACAGCGTAACCTATGCAAAAACTTCTTCATATAGCAATGGCAGTAGACATCATCTAACAAGAATCAAACTCACACTTGATCTGCGGCAATGGCCACCTGCATTTTGTTTGAAAACTCATTTTAGCAACTTAACCATTGTAATTTGCCAAAGGAAAAACCTCATGATAGAAGGGCAAAACTAAGCCTGAATGTTATGATTGAAGTATTCATTATTAAGGAAAGAATTTGCCAAAGGACAGAACAAAAACAACAACAAAACAAGAATATTGGAAGACAGAATATTATGATTGAAATATGCATTATTAAGGAAAATGGTGGAAAAATATGTCTCCTATATATCCAGAAAATCGTGTGTATGCCTTTCATCAACACAACAAAAATGGACAGACGCATAACTTGTTGTTCTTCACTTTGTTCTTTACACACAAAAAAACAATCACGTTTCACTAGAACAATTTATATCATGACAAGACATATAAAGCATCAAACATACAAGAACCAGATACATGACTGATAGATTTTACCTCTAATGTTTCCTCTGCTGCCATATCATCCAAAAGAAGTATGTCCTTTGCAACTCTAGAATGAATACAACCTGACCAAGATATGTTTAGCCTTATAGCCATAACTCACTAGAAAGAGAAAGGCACTAAATCCCTTAACAACGATAACAAAAATAATATAAGAAAGAAAAATGTACATGAAAGTTACCTGATCTATACCAAATTCTGCAGATTGAAATTGTTGCATTTTATGGGTATCCTGGAACCCGTCAGCGCCATCTAGAGCCTGATAAACAAAAAAATTGATGAAGCTAAACATAAAACTACAAGTTCCTAATATAAAGTACATAACTTTTTGATTCTTATATGAATTGGAACATTTCAGCAAGATTTTACCTCTCTCAAACTATGAATAACAAGTTGAATTGTCTCTGAAGTGTTTCCTCTGCCATTAGATGAACATTTCAGCAACAAGTTGAATATCTATCAAACTATAAATAACAAGTTGAATTTGTCTCTGAACTTTTTGATTCTCAGTCGCACGCCGTAATAGATAAAAAAATTTAGACTTCACGGCGTGTATCCAAACACGCCGTTGAAAGACACAAAAATTACCTTTTTAAGGCGTGCTTTCACATGTCGTAAATATTAATTATTAACGACACACTTTATTACCTTTTAAGGCGTGCTTTGTCATATGCCGTAAATATCAGATATTAACGACATGCACAAAAGCGTGTCGTAAATCTCAAGTCGTAAAAGCTCCAATTTGATGTAGTGACCCTTCTTCTTGGAGATAACTCCAAAAGCCAAACCTAGCCCAACCGGTCTGGAGGAAGAAGAAATATAACAAACTAATAAGTCTAGATAAAATAGGATTAAAATCCCTTACTAATAAAATCTCCCGATTTAACAAAAATATATATATAATAAAATAGGGAACTAGACCTAATCGAGAAATTATTGAAACTTTTTATTTAGCTGGATTTAAAACTGTTCATACCACACTAGGGGACATGCATGAGAAATTAATATAATATAATTCAATTCAACTAAGAAATGCCGGTCTAGTTTCTTTTGGGCCTTGGGCTTGGGCCTTATTGTGTACAAAAGAGACAAAATCAGAAAAAACCAGTGTGGTAATGGGCTGGGATAGCCAAATGCCAAAGTCCAAAGTCCAAAACACAGTCAAATACCCCTTTTTTTACTTCTTTTTGTTTTTGTTTTTTTGTTTTTGGCTTCTTAAAGTTTCAAAAGAACAAAATATTAGGGTTAGGGCAATACAGTTTGGTTTGTGAACTGAACAGGTTGATTCTTACCGAGTTAGACTTGTTGCTTGCTTGTGTTGGATCCTTTGCTCATGAAATTCCTTCAAGCAAATAGCAAAAAGAGAGTCACTCTATAATAGTGATTCATATTCAATACAAATAAATCCAACGTTGATTTACCAATGTAAATTTTGTACAAATCCAATAGTTATGAGTATCTAACTTGGACTATAGTCCATAGGAGTTTTTTTTTCTTCTTATAGTTATATATAGGTTTTAAGGTTTAGTCCAGTTCAAAATCTAACCGCCCATCCGTAAGGAAAATATAAATCGCTCGATTTTGAAATTTTGGGAATTCTAAATCCGTCCCTACCAACGATGATTTACCAAAGTATAAACTATATTATTAAAAATTCAACTCATCAATCAAATCGTTTGAAAAATGCTCGTATTCAATACAAGATTGGGAAAAAAATACGAATTCAACATACAGAATTTCCCGTAAAAAATAAGCAAAAAAATATATATTAATCTTTCTGTCTCACCTGGTGAAAGTTATTGAAAGCTTTTGGGAACCCCAATCATATTGGTTTAGCTGTCTTTTGGTGTGCTCTTTGTTCTGTTCTGAGCCCTCTGGGTGATCTGTTGGTCCCTCTTTGCTGTGCCTTAACTCTCCTCGTGCTTGTAGTTTGGAGCTGTCTCCTTTCTTCTTTGGATTGCCCTTTGACCTGTTCTTGCAAGTAGGCTCCTGCCTAAGTTTTCAGAACCAAAGAAAAAAAATACAGAGAGTGCATGCAAATGATGTCATAGCTCCATAAATTCTTCTTGGCTCTATCTTACCGTATAAAGTTCTTTTCTATATAGCATACACACCTGTACAATTAAACAAAAAGACACAACTGATTTTCTTGACTTTTTCTATTTTCTAGTCTTCCATTAATTACACCTTTTAAATATTTAATTCTTTACCATCAACTGGGAATTAATCTAGAATTACACAGTTTGAGGAGCACCAAGAATGAACTAAGGAAAAGTCTCATAATTATTATAGGACTTTTCTGGTGGAGCACACAACTACAAAATAAAATAAACCCAAAAGAGGCACTGAAGCTCTAGACTTCTAGAACTCCAAGTCCTCTAGTTCAGTTCAACCGAATTAAAGTAGACAAGGGGTTTTCTCTGTCTTCAAGTATGAAGAATTAAAGAGCTGCCTGCCCAACATTTATTTTGAGTTCAATGTTGCGTGGGTCTCGCTTGGTCAGGCCTTTTCAGTTCCAAGGGACAAGTTCAGATTGGCTGCCATCTTCTTTCACGAAGGGCCCTGCAATTGCTGCTGCCACTAACACCATCCTCTTCTTGGGTCTCTTCATAATTTCTGCTGCCATTTTGTGTTCTTATTGGATCCAAATTGTAAGTTTCAGTCAACTTTTAGCATGTAGTTTTGAGACTTTTGGGTCAATTTCTGAATGTTTAAATTTAGTTTGCCCTGAAATTTTTGTTTCATGTTTTGTGTGTCATGCAGTCCAATTTTCAGATTGGTAATTCTGCAAACGAAACCATATTAATCTCCAACAAGTATCTGGAACCCTTTAAGGTGATTGAATTCCCACTCAACTGTTCTATTGGCAGCAATATTAACCAGACACAAACCTGCCCAACAAGCTACCCTACAAACCTTAGCAACCTTGATGATCTTGAGCCATCATTGAACCCGGTATGCCCGGACTATTTTCGGTTCATCCACCAGGACCTAATGCCATGGAAAGTCACAGGGATCACAAGGGACATGGTGGAGAGAGCAAAGGAAACAGCACATTTTAGGCTAGTGATTGTGAAGGGCAAGGCCTATGTTGAAAAGTACAAGAAGTCCATACAGACAAGGGATGTGTTTACTATATGGGGCATTTTGCAGCTTCTTAGGAGGTACCCTGGGAGACTGCCTGACTTGGAGCTCATGTTTGACTGTGATGACAAGCCGGTCATCCGATCAAGCGACTACAGGGGACTGAACTCGACTCAGGTGCCTCCACTGTTCCGGTATTGTGGTGACAGATGGACAAAGGACATTGTGTTCCCTGATTGGTCCTTCTGGGGTTGGTAAGTTTGAATTTTAGGCAAGGCTCAAATTTCTGTGTCTTCTTGTTCTGGCATGAAAATGATAGGGCACCGACCTCTCTAATGTCCATTCATGTTGGAACGTTTCAAAAGTTATACTTAGTGATTTCCTTTTACTTTAAAGAAAAATAATACTTCATCAACTTCAACTATACGTACTGAGATATGTTTGAGAACTGAGAAATTTCTCCGGGGACAATCTGTCATGTCACATGTCAATCTTGACAATCAAGTATAGGTGGTCCAAATTCATAGTCTCGCAATGTAATATACTAGATATCTGACAAGAGAATATTACTGCGCTTATTACTCAAAAGCTACATGCATTTTTGAAGGGCTGAGATCAACATAAAACCATGGGAAGGTTTGTTGAAAGATCTCAAGAAAGGCAATGACAGGAGCAAATGGACGGAAAGAGAACCTTATGCATACTGGAAAGGAAACCCCTTTGTGGCTGAAAGCAGGAAAGACCTCCTCAAATGCAATGTCTCAGACTCACAGGATTGGAATGCTCGCCTATTCATCCAGGTAACACATAAGCAAATTCTTTCAAGCTATCCAATACTTGTTGAAAACAGGGCGAACAAATTTTGTAAGATTTAGATTTTCATCTGAAAATTGATCATTCGGGCAATTAAATCAACTAACTAGTTGGGTATAATTGCAGGATTGGATCCTTGAATCTCAGCAAGGCTTCAAGCAATCAGATGTAGCAAGCCAATGCACACACAGGTATGTCTCACAGAAGAGTTGTGTAAATAAAATAAAATCTTCTTGCTTAGTAAATTTTGATTTTTTATTTTCCATTTTATTTTCTCATGTGATTTATATAGGTACAAGATCTATATTGAGGGATATGCATGGTCTGTCAGTGAGAAATACATTCTAGCCTGTGATTCAGTAACACTAATTGTAAAACCACAATACTATGATTTCTTCACAAGAAGTCTGCAACCAGTTCACCATTATTGGCCTATAAGGCATGATGACAAATGTAAATCCATTAAGTTTGCTGTAGATTGGGGCAACAACCACAAACAAAAGGTAACTCCTCTAACCCCTTTAAACTATGAGTAAAACTATTTGTACCATATTTATGAAAGTGCACTCGTCTGTATTAGAGATGTGGTTCATAGTGTGATCCATCTAGACCATTACGCTAAAAGTGGTCCATAGTTTATAATACTTGTGGATTAATTATTTCACAGGCACAAGCAATTGGAAAAGCAGCAAGCGACTTCATTCAGCAAGAGCTAAAGATGGACTTTGTGTATGACTACATGTTCCATCTGTTAAATGAATACGCAAAACTCTTAAGATTTGAGCCAAAAATACCCGAAGGCGCGACGCATTTGTGCTCGGAGAGTATGGCTTGTCCCGCAGCTGAGTCTGAGAAGAAGTTCATGACAGAGTCCTTGGTTAAGAGTCCATCAGTGACAAGCCCCTGCACCATGCCTCCTGCCTATAAACCCCAAGCTCTTGGAAGCTTGTATAGGAGGAATATCAATTTAAATAAACAAGTGCAGAAGTGGGAAGATAAGTACTGGGAAAATCTCTCTAAGCAGGATTAGCTGTATATTTCCACATGGGCTAGTTACAGATTACTTTTAGCAAGTATGCAAATTTAATGTAAAGTACATAAATTAATCACAAATTGTATCCTGTTTGAAAAAAAAAAAAAAACTCAACTACCATCACCAAAATTTCCTCTGACACAATCTAATCCAAGATTATAAGCCAATTATCATATTCATGAGAAGGGGTCTTGGATATTAAATGGATCCTATGGTCAGTTATTTTTAGTTTTGGTCTCCCAAAATTTGGATTATTATCAAACAAACAGTTTAACCCAAAACAGGAAAATTTAGGGACAATTTATCCCAAAAAGCAATAACAGATTAAGGTTACAACGTGGAAGCATTGAAGTGAATTGTGGACATAATCAAGCAGAAGAAGCAAATTTTGTCCTCCAAATTCTCTCCTCCTCCACTATCTTAGCCTCCAAATTTCCAACTTCTCCACCTCTCATGCCTCCCAAAAACAAGGATCTATTTTCTCTTTTTTTGCTCCCATAGGCTCTCATTGTGCTTCTTGCCCCCACTTCCATTCTCTTAGGCCCCAATTCCCTTCTCTCTTTTTTCTCACATTTCAGAAGCCTTTTCTCATTGGAGACAAAATGGTATGCCTGCATTCTCTCTGTCTTTTTGTTACACCAATGTATTATGGTTTGTACTGATCATAGATACAATTATAAGGGTACCCTTTCATTTTTTTTGTGGGGATTTAAAGAAATGATCGATTTGATATATTCGATTCAACCATTGCCATAATGTCGGTATTGATGTGCATGCTTTATGATTTTGCTTTTTTGTTTTTTCATGCTAGACTTGTTTGTTGCTTCATTTTGATTCATATTCGTTTATGATAACATGTAACATGCTAGATTGACGATTTGAATCATAGTTTGAACAAATAAGAGAACATATACCCGTGTTAATTAACATCCAGTAAAATGCTTCTTTATATGATGCGATTACATAACTCGCATAGAAAAAAAGATAAAAAAATCTTTGTCAGATCTTATATGGTGATAATTTGATGAACAATATAGGTATACAAAGTAATTGACCAATTAATTAAAGGTTCTAATAATTGAGCTTTGTGATGGAATGGGACAGGCCAATGCAGCTTCTGGAATGGCTGTGCACGATGACTGCAAGCTGAAGTTCTTGGACCTAAAAGCAAAGAGGAGCTATCGATTCATTCTGTTCAAGATTGAACAACAACAAATTGTGATTGATAAGCTCGGGGAACCTAATGAGAGTTATGATGATTTCACCTCCAGTTTTCCTGCTGATGAGTGTCGTTATGCTGTCTTTGATTTCGATTTCACTACCGAAGAGAACTGCCAGAAAAGCAAGATTTTCTTCATTGCATGGTAATTAACTTCACACAAAGAAACTACACTCATCTTAGATTTGCTTTTAGAAAACATCTTGAAAATAAACATGTCATGAGGGCTAAAATTTGCATCCTGCACTAATACAAACATGTACGGCTCATCATACAATAGTCAGTCTCACGAGTCTGTATTTAAGAAGTAATTCTTCTATGCAACCGGTTGTATATAACTATATGACTATCTCCTTGATCACATGACAAATTAATAGATACATAATTGTATACAACTGGTGGTATGGAAGAAAAATTAGTAATTTTTATAAGTACGACACGACGCTCATGATGCATATTTGCTTCTTTCTTTTTCTGTGGACACTAAAAACCTATATGCGTACATATGTTTTTGTGGCACGGGTTAGGTCACCGGATTCATCAAAGGTGAGGATGAAGATGGTGTATGCTAGTTCCAAGGACAGATTCAAGAGAGAATTGGATGGCATTTCATTCGAATTGCAAGCAACAGATCCAAGTGAGATGAGCTTGGACATAGTGAAAGGGCGAGTCTTCTAAGCCAAGCCACCCCTTCTGCTCTCTTCTCCAATCTTTCCATGCTTTCCCTCACTGTTTCCTTTGGGGGCCACCAAATTTTATAGCCATTATTATTACTTGGATTTTTGTTTAAAAAACTCCAAATTAGCCAAGTGAATCTGTGAATGTACTATGTACTCTTCTGTATAACCTCAACAGCCATATTCGAAAAACAATATGGTTTTTGGGATTAAACAAAGGCTCTCAAAACCAAATTGGCTGCAGCCATGAGAGCATTAGTTGATGCTTGTGGATGCTGCTTTGAATAGGGTTGTTTCCATTTGTCTAGTGTTGCTCTTAGACAGATTGTTATGAGTAGAGCATGATAATCTCTGGTTTATGGCAATCTCAGTTTCTATACCCCTTGTTTTTTTCACTCGGGGTGATTCTGTGTAGTGTGTTTTATATATTGTTGTCAAAGAAAAATTGAAGTATCTATATGTTATTTTCCGTTCTTCTTTGTGTTGACTGTTATACCTTTGTGCAAAAACACACACACAAACACAAGCTATTGGGTCTTGGAAAAGGCTCAGTAACAACCTAAAGTAGCCACAATTTGACCTTGGGGCTAGTAACAAGGAGAAATGGCAAGATCAAGTCCACATTGAATGGAAGTACTCCCTATTTTAAGAGAAAAGTTTGGCTATCCCGGTTATATGCACTTGCTTCACTCGTCGCATGATAAGTCCGTGATGAAGAACAAAGAAACAATCGATATATATAACCAATATACTATATTCGCGAGTTTCTCTTCCATTTGAGATGTTGATACAACTGGTCTATGACAAACCTTGAAGAACTAGGGCAAGAATGCAAAAGGACATTTTTAATTTTATTCCTTTTTGTTATAAACAAAACATGTCACCAATCGTAACTTTTCTTTTTCCAGCTTTGCATTGCAAGCATACAGAGCACAAAGCATAACCCAAGAAAAGCAAAGCAGCTATTGAAAAAAAAAACAAAAACAAAAACAAAAGGAGGTTTTATTACTTAGTTTTTAGAGCATAATTATATTTATTATTTTTATTTAACAAAGCCACATAAAAATAAATAAATAAAAGCCAATATCAAATAACCAAAATGAGAAATCCCTTACATCAAACGACGTCGCTAGCGTTTGGCTTGCCTAGTCCTCCCCAAGCATAACAGAACACACAGCCTCTTTAGGGTTTATCAACCTCCCCTGTCCCCCATTTCGTTGAACACAACCATGGACGACGCAACTGCCCCAGCCCAAGACCAGAACCCGACCCCCAACGCGAACCCAGCTCCAATCTCAGGTTGGAGCAACATAGTGAAGAAGCAGGCAGAGCCAAAGCCCCAGACCTCGGAGTCAAACGCCACAACCCAAGTTTTGGTGGAGAGCTGCAAGTCCTCCAAGGGCATAGCCATAGCAGTGGTCGATGCCAATGCCATCATTCAAGGCGGAGAGAGCCTCAGCCACCGCGCCGACAAGTTGGTCTCCATCCCCGAGGTCATGGACGAGGTCCGTGACCCTGTTTCCCGCCACCGGCTCGCCTTTGTTCCTTTCCAAGTCCAAACCATGGAGCCTTCCCCGGAAGCTCTCAACAAAGGTAATATATTTTTGTATGTGTATCAATAAAACTATGTTTACCTGGGAAAGCATGAAGCTTTAGTATGCATTGTTGCTTAATTTCAAGCAATCATGGTTGAGAAGTATTGGTATGAGATGATTTTATGGATTTGTTGTTGGGTTTTTTATATGAGTATGTGATGTATGAGGCGGTTGAATGTATGTGGGAATTGGGTTTGATGGGTTTCTGTGTTTTTTTGGACAGTTATTAAGTTTGCGAGGGCTACTGGGGATTTACAGACGCTTTCGGATGTGGATATCAAGCTCATTGCTCTGACTTATACATTGGAGGCTCAGATACATGGAACTGAAAATCTCAGGGACTGCCCTCCCCCAGTTCACACAGTCAATGTCAGGAGGTTGCCTGAGAAGGACTTGCCGGGTTGGGGCAATAATGTGCCCAATTTGGAAGAGTGGGAAGCTCTGGAAAATGCTGCGGAGGACAATGTGAACCCCAGTTCAAGAATTATTCCGTTGAAAAATATAAGCCTGAATGTGATGGATTCCGATAGTCGTTCTGTTGATGGTTCTGCAGTGGAAGTTAAAAGTGATGCTCGTTCTGAAAATCAGGAGGATGGTTTGGGCATTGAAAGGAGACCTAGGAGAAATTTTCCCAAGAAGAAAGAGATAAACATTGAAGGGAAGAAGATGGTTTCGGACGGAATTGATGCATCCCAAGGACAGTTTGATGCTAATGCTGGGGACTGGATGCCTGCCGTCAGTCAAAGTACTCATAGGAGGTTTTTGAGAAGAAAAGCTAGACGTGAGTCTAATGAGGCATTATCTGAAAAGGATGCTCAGCAAGATGCGGAGGAAAATGCAAGTGGCGACATACGTGAGGAAGCTAGAGGCCAGGATCAATCGTTGCCTGTGGACTCTAAGGAAGAATGTCCTGAAAATGGAATTTCTGAGGCGAGTGAGATGACAAAGGCAAAGAATGGTGATGAAGGCCTCTCTTCAATCCTGAAGCAAACAAGGCTGGAAGAAGATGAACTAAGGGCTCTTCAAGAAGGAAAGGAGCTCAATGATGTAGAGGCTAATGATCCCGAAGCAGAGGAAGCTACTACTGATAATAATGTGAATTTGGATGTTGAAGGAGGTGAAGTTGAAATGATAAATGAAGAGCTGGATCACTTGGAGATCTCAAGTCAGACTAACGAAAGCGTTGATACATCCAATTTGAATGATGATCACAGTGAGCAGAGCTGGATGGTTAGATCCTTGTCTGAGTCCAGTGTAGCTTGTATAACTAGTGATTTTGCTATGCAGAATGTTATTCTGCAGATGGGTTTACGGTTGCTGGCACCTGGAGGAATGCAGATCCGACAGCTCCATAGGTATATATTTGATACACTTTTTCCCATTTAATTATCCTTTGCATACTATTACAAACTCTGTTCTTTTGGTCCACTTATAAGTTTAGATACCATGATGTTTATTAGAGATATCTTACATAGGATCTGTATGGAACAGTGAGAAATTGGCTGTTCCATTTGGATTTAAATTTGTTCTTCCCCTCACTACGGTGTCTAAAATTACTTGATGAAACAACTGTATCATGAGCTTCTGTGGTGTCATCTTTGATAGGTGGATTTTGAAATGCCATGCCTGCAATACTGTGACTGGTGAAATTGGGAAAATTTTCTGCCCGAAGTGTGGAAATGGTGGTACTTTGCGCAAGGTAGCAGTTACAGTTGGTGAAAATGGCATTGTTCTGGCAGCTCGTCGTCCTCGGATCATATTGCGTGGCACAAGAGTGAGTTTATCTATATCAGCTTTTATCAGGAATTGGTCACCATCTATGGTAGCTTAGATCTGTTGGATTATTGCAAGTAAAACACATATAAGTGGTGCCTTTCCATTTGTTGTTAGACATTTTGGTTGCCCCAGTGGTGCCTTTCCATACATATATTGCATACTCTTCGCTTGGTTATTGGACGCTAGTCTTTTAACATGAAGATAATATTTCCTTGATTATGAGTGTTCTATGGTCATTTGTATGCTACTAACATTGTTGGTAGGTACTGGGATCACACAAACATGTAATTTGTTCACAAAGTCATTACTGAATTAGGATGTGAGGACAACATATCCCATCCCAATATATGTTGTTAGGAAACATAAGATGTTGCATTCACAATTTCATCAGCCATCATATCTTAGTCCATTGCTTTGAGTGTTGGCTTCCACATGTGCATTTGTGATTTCATGTGCTTCCACATGTGCATTTGTGATTTCATGTTCTACTTTTGGTATTTCACCTTAAGTTTCGTTGCTCATGTCCACTTATGCATCTTGATGTTTGGTTGTTTGCAGTTTTCACTGCCTTTACCTCAAGGTGGAAGGGATGCCATTACTAAGAACCTTGTTTTACGTGAAGATCAACTCCCACAAAAGTTTCTTCATCCAAAGACAAAGAAGAAAGCAAATAAGGAGGTCATTTTTCAAACTCTTTGATGTTCCTGAATTGTGACTGCCTCTGGTTATTGATGTGTGGATTATTGATTAGCTATCAAATATCTGATTATACTACATCTGCAGGGGGATGACGTATTCACTACCAATGACTTCATCTTCTGCCACCATACTGATAAAAAAGCTCCTTTGCAGCCTCCCATAAGGAAGGCACTAGCTGTTTTCAGTGGAAGGAGGAATCCCAACGACAACCATTACTCGCCGAAGCATAAATAGCGGGTTTCATTAGCTTTTGATTGCGATGGATTTTTTAAACCAGTTTTGATATTTGAGCAGTTTCTTTGTTAGGATATGTTGAGTGTGGCCTAATGATTTGTGGGTAATTTATGTGGTATTTATGACTATAGTATACGAGAGCAATTCCATGTGGTTCTTTGAATACAATCATGCCTGTCTATTTTCAGACTATCATTTGTAAGGTCTGAAACTTGGAAAGGAATGCATGAGTTTGCTGAGGGACAAAAAAGGCTTCTTGAATGCAGCAAGACAAAATTCAACACAACTCTAATCTAATAGACAAACAGAGGAATTCCAACTGAGACAAATGCCTAGTTATTAAAGAAACATAAAATCAAACATTAGCAATGTTGCCTTAAAAATAAAAACATAAAATCGAACTTTGTATGAAAACACATACGTCTCTCCGCATACGGATTCAAAAAAGAGTTTGACATCAGCCTGAGAAACTGGGCCACATCAAATACCAAGAATCAAATATAAGCTTCATAAAACACTTATAATTCCTCAAATTGATCAAAGAATTTTCAATTTTGTTGAGCAAGTGAGGAAGAGAAGAGAAGCCACTTACAGGAAAACGAATTGGAGTGTGGGTGGGTGTTTTTTTTTTTTCAAATATTAATTTGACTGCATTTTCATTTATTCAGTCCTAAAGCTTTTTTCATTTTCAAGGAGTGAGTGCATGGGGAGAAAAATGGAGTGCGAAAATCACTCAACAATAAATCCGCATCTGAAACTGAAATGCATCATCATCATGCACAGGAAGAGACAATTTGATAAGATGACCAGAAGCAACAAAATCACGGAACATACTTGATTAGCAACTTAGTTTACTACCTCAGGTATACAAAGAGATTTTGTCCTGCATGAATCCTTAAGTTCCCTCCTCTCCAATTACAAACATTTACAAGGAACAAAAAGTAAGTCAAAGGCAGAGTATTACAGTTGTATATTTCTTCTTTACAGTGTTAATTTAACTCATTTATGATGAAAGTGCAAGCTCGGCCCATGCCAAAGAAGATGCCTTGAGCTCAATGGACACTGATGTGTCGATTCTGCTCTCCAACATGGTGCATATTTCCTGCATGGAAGGCCGCTTCGTGGGCTCTGGATGGGTGCAAAGATTCACCACATCACATAAAACTTTGAGGTCGTCATAACTGAAATGTTTCAGTTCAGGATCCACCACATAAGGCATCACCTCTGGCAGCTCAAGATAGTCTTTGGCCTGCAGAAGAGAAAAGTCTAAGTTTGTGGTGCACAACTAGCTTAAACTACAGTTCTCAGTTTACCTTGGAAGCAAATTTGACAAACATTACACGTCCAGAAACTTACTTACCCATTCTATCAAGCACCCTTTGTCCTTGCAGTAGGGAGGCCTGCCACTGATTATTTCGAGCAAAAGTATGCCAAAAGCATAAACATTGCCTTTAACATCCAGGTGGCGTGCTTCCATAGAATTTGGAAGAACACAAATAGCACCTTGGCTGCTAATAGAGCCCGAGTTCTTTTCTGACCTCGCCAGAATTGTCTTCCAACTTTCAAAATCTACCAGCTACAGTTGAAACCAAGAGTGTTAATCTTATAGCCAGTGACTCTTATTCTCAGTCACAAAGATTTATGGAATTTTCATATCTCTGAAATGATGTTTCAGCAAGTAAAAGAACAAAATGGGAGTTGAGAAATTTGAGAAGTTTTATGGCATACCTTGGGTAAAAAATCTTCTGTAAGATATACAGCACTAGAATTTAACTCGGATATGGTAAATGGTGGCTCAAGCTCTGTGTGAAAATACTTAAGTCCCCGAGCAATTCCTATAACAATTTTCATGCGCCGTGTCCAACTTAACTGGCATCCTTCTCCATCTGCAGCAAAATAAATTCTGGTTAGACCTCACGAGCCCTTTTAGCAATTAAATGTGGTTAAAATAAAGGATCTTCACTCACAATGGAGGTGCTCATACAGTGTCCCATTTGAAGCATATTCAAAAACCAGCATCCTCGTAAATGGGGTGCTCTCACTACAATAACCCAGTAATTTTGCTGCATTCTCATGATTTAATCTTGCCAAATCTGTCACCTCTCTCTGAAAATAGAGTTCAAGATAGCCTGTCCAATGCTCCTCCTTAATGCAAAGGGATATCACAGCAATCTCAGGCCCACCTTTCATGGTGCCTTTGTAAACCAAACTATCAGGTGAGGAGCCAATAATGTTGCTAAAGTCTTCACAGGCTACCTCAAGCTCTTGTCTGTTGAATCTGACAACATCTTTCAACATCTCAGAATCTGTATAAAAACCGCTAACCAAATTAGCCACTGTGGTCTTTCCATAAGCAGTTAAAATTCAATTGCACTGAGGCAGATGCAATAAGTAACAAACCTATGTAGACTGCAATATGATCTTTTTCACTTGCTGATTTCTTCCAAGGAATTATGATAGAAGATTTGCTATTGCACTTCTGAAGAGCAGTGAAAACAGCAACAAGAAAGAGAGAACAGACCATGGTTCCAGTCACTATTTCCAGAGCCAACAGCCAGGCAGGTTTTGAAGTCTCCTGGTGTTTGGCGACATCTTTAGCAGGTTTGTTCTTAGGGTTAACTCCTGGATGTCCTTTAGAGGGTGGCGCACCAGCTACAAAGAACCGACAAAAGAAAGGGTCACTAACTACAACACAACAATCAGTATTATAAAAATCAACGAACATTGAGTTGAGAAACGTTCAAAGTACATAATCAGTTAAAATGCGATTAAAAACATTAAATAGCCACAAATAAGCAATTCCAGCATCATTAAATTGAAATTAGGATGCTCACTCAGAAAGGAGCATATGAACATTTGTTCACCCTTTTTGTGTTCGTTATCCATTTTAAAAGTTTCTTGCAACCACTAAGCATGTATAACCCTAGACAGTTCATCGACTTAAATCACACAATTATGTCATGCATACCACATAGTTCTACAGGACGCTGTTTGGGATCCTCCTTTTGGAGACAATTTCCTTGAAAACTTGACCTGCAAGCAATAACGTAAGTAAATGAAGGTGCACAAGCTGCATACAATCAAAGGATAACTTAGGCAATTTTCAAAACACGCATGCAACACAAATATGATATTACACTATTACTTGACAGTTGTCACAAACATGAAAATAACACAACCCACTAACTAGAATTATAAATGGATCAGATTTAGTTACAAATACGAATAACACAATTTTGACACAACAAACTTGTTAATCTTGCAGAAAAAAATTTCGACCTTCTACATTTGTTGATATGGGAATGTAATGTATGCGCAATGATTTTGGTTTAGAGATAAGAGGGGTCCTAGTTTTGAGTATTTGTCATGTTCATATCATAAGATGTGACACTACAATTACACAGGTTAGGGTTGATTAATACTGGACATGAACACAAAATGATACAACCTAAACATCACTCTTGGTTAGGAAAGTACCTGGGAAGATACTCCAAGCACTTAGGTATGTTACCAACAAAGAAGTTGAATGAGAAATCTGCAACTTTTAACTGAGATGATCGACAAAGGCCCGTTAAGTTTGAGTTTGAGGTGTACCTGAAGCAGAAACGAACTATGAAAAACAAAATTCCAGAAATAAAATCCTGATTTTTTTCCATCTTCAATGCTATTTTTAGCTTAAAGGCATCTGTGTCAGTGTAAATACAAAGCTGCAGGAACTGTTCACACACTTTAGCACTGTGCTACTTACATTCCATGGAGGTTAGAAGGTAATTTTGTATAGCTATTGGCAGGAACAGTTCCTTGAAGCTTATTCCTATCCAAATGAAGTTCCTCAAGGTATGCCAAATTGCCAAGTTCAGGAGGTAGCCTACTGGACAACCCATTTGACTGAAGATTTCTGCAACAAAAGTAGTAATTCCCACTATAAGAGAAATCCCAAACAACCCAAAAATTAAAGTATCATTCAGAAAAACGAATATTAAATTCCTAGTACATTTTCACAACATTGGTTAAGTTCCCAAGCTCTGGAGGAATTGGACCAGTGAGTTCATTCATCCCCAAATCCAAGATCCTGAGGTAATTTAACAAGCCCAGCTCTTTAGGTATTATCCCAAGCAGCTTGTTCCCATGCAAAATTCTATAAAACAGAAAGAAAAGTAATCAAGCTTCAGCCAAATTAAATTGAAATTAAGAAAAAAGAATTTCAGAATCAGTGTGGTGGGTGAAGCATACAGTTCTTGCAAGAAGCTGAGTTGACCCAAGTCCGGTACAAGAAATCCCCTTATTGATGAACCCGAAATGTTACTGCAAAAAATAAAATAAAATAAAATCCAAAACAAAATGGCATGACATGTTACAACAAAGTCTGTACCGTTCATTCTAAAACTCCCCTCAAAGGGATGTAATTGTGGAAACATTATACTATAATCTAGCACTAACATAACCCTTGTCATATCTTACATCTTTTGAACGTGGTCTCGAGACACAGAACATGTAATGCCGGTCCATCCACAAGGATCCACATCCAAGGAATTCCAATTGGACAAAACTAGATGTGGGTCTTCATGTATAGCTTCCTTAAACGCTGTAAGGGCCCTAACTGTGCAAAATCCAGTTTTCACTCAGAGAAAATCTACTAAAACAACAAATGGGCAATTAAACAAATAAACATACTAAATCGTGTTCCTGTAATTTTCATATGTAGAGCTAGCTAATCTAGTAAGCCAGCAAATAACATAGTTGAACATTTCAACCAAACTATCAATACGGTTATATAGTGATTTAAGTAGAGCATGATCACCCTCACACTACTTCAAGACTCACTCTCTGTTGGTTAAGGAAGAAATCAAACACAATCTTGACTCCTACACAATTTTCCATCGACTGTAAAGATAGGAAACTTCTTAGCTATGGTAAAATTTTCTGTCAATTTAACAACACTAAACGCAAGATTTACAATCAAATTCTTTTGATCCCCCACACTTGCTTAGCAGCTAAATGGAGATTTACAGAAACCAAGATCTGAGAAACAGAGTGACTAAACAGAAACACATACCTTCTTTTGATGCAAATGATTCACAAGCCACAAAAAGAACCCCAGATACCAAGCACAGAAGCTGAAACGAGGCAAATGTTCTCATTTTTCTCTCAGTTTTCTCAACACAAACAGAACCCAGAAGAACTCATCTACGCATCACCCAAAGAGAAGAAAACCCAAGCAAAAGGAAAAGGAAAAAGAAACCCAATGGCCTAAAGCTTGGGACTTTATGAGAGAATAAATCCTACACCAAGTTCAAGATCCTACTAATACTGTAAATCTCCTTCTACTCACTGCAATGGGGTTGGCTTAACCAACAAAGTAGAAAAAGAAATGCTACCCAGAGATGAAAAATATGTTAAATTGTTAAAACAAATACCACTGAGTTCCAAATCCAAGGTTTTGGCAACTACCCACTAAAAAGTCCAACACAAATCAGTGGCCAGTGTGGAAACTGAAGCAAAATTTGGAGGCTGAAAGACACCCCACAGATGTAGACTAAAAACTTGGATTCGAAGAGAGGTTTGGTAATGCTGCTAGTAAAAGCCTAGCCAGAACGAAAAGGCAAAAGAAATGGATAACAAAATCACCCAGAGAGAAAGAGAGAGAATATTTTCTTTAAAAATGGCGGTTCCAATTTTCTTTTTTCTTTTTTTTATTCTCTGCCTTTTTTACGCTTTTGATTAGTGGGTTTTGGTGTCGTGGGAGTTTTTGGATCTTCGTTGTTGCCAACTGCTAAAATTTTGCGGTAACACTTGACAGTTAACAGGGGCTGCTCACTGGTAAATTGGAGTATACGATATATCGGTCCCCGAGATATCCGAACTGAATATCTCACCCTCTGTTATATGGTGTGATGCGCGCACTGTAAGATGGTAGGCTACATGGATCAAATCGACGCGGTTTTGGATCGTACGGATAGGATTACAAGGCCGCTCAAAGGTGGGCCCAAGTTGCTGATCCTTGCTTTGGTTCTTTTTTTTTCCTTTAAATATAATTGGAATTTGGTTGTTACACTTGCTTTTTAAAATTAAATGGTCGACAACATTTTATAAAAATAATGAACACAAAAAATGGTTGACAACCCAATAATAAAATATCAAAATAAAAATTGTTGACCACATTGGTTGGCTGGATTTGCTGTATGTGTTTCTACCTAGAGAGAGTAATTATTATTATTTATTTATTAAAAGGAAGCAGCTAGGAAGGAGAGGAGAGTATCATTAAAAAGATTTTTTTTAGAAATTAAAATAATAGAAATTCTTTAAATTCTTTTTTTAAGTAAAAGAATATATAAAAACTGAGGGCTTAGAGAGACAATCATTTTATGAGTTTATATGAATCCGGTTGTGAAATAAAAGAAATATTAGTTCTACATATTTATTTTAATGGTTGACTAGTTTCCATGAATATTTTTATTTTATTTTGTACCTATCACAAAATATTACCATTAAAAAACCTAACAGCAAATCATTGCATCTTATTTTCCTAACGTGCAATGTGACCTATTTGCATTGTATGTACCAGATGAAAATTATACATATAATAAGAAAACACACATCTTTTAGTTTATATGAAGGAGAGTGTGTGTTGAACTTAATTTTTATTTCTTGGTCATGGAAAATCAAGACAAACATTTATTCCGTTAAATTTTTTTGGTTGTTGCTAAAGTTAGAAAGGGATATGAGGTTTTTCTCACACATGCTACCAATCTGTCATAGAAATTTAAACATGAAACTATTGGTATACAAATCCTATTTTATTTTTTACTGAACTAAATCCTCGTTAGCATTTATTCCGTTGAGTTTGATTTCCTATAAATTCCTTTTCGTGAACCAAACGCTTAAAACGAAACTTGCATAATATGAGAATGAGAGAGTGAAGCATGTAATAAATGGAAGGATAGTTTTGGATAATTGCATTGGCTGGTAAAATTACTTAATTTAGCAAAACAAGCACCTTCCGGTTTTTGCGGCAGCAATCATGTCCCTTTAATCTCATAATCACATCACTACACCACTTCCCCCTTAATTATTAGCACACGATACGACGTACCTGCTCTTGTCGTTTAATAATGTCTTAATTTTTCGTGAAAATCTCGTGAGACAACAGCTGTGAGTCTCTCTGAGACTTGTTTTAGCCTTCTTCATTTTTTTTTGGGGATTAAAGTTAGAAATGGAATGAGAAAATTCACACACACGGGTATCATAGAGAGTTGAACTCATAACCATTTGGGAGCAAATCAAAAGACTTGGCCAATCCAACTATCACCCCATTGATTTTAGCCTTCTTCTTTGACATGTATAGTTTTTGGTCATGGTCAGTTTCACTTTTACCTTCTCTAAATAGTAAAATCAATGCCCTAACCTTTATTTTGTTCTTCAAATTCTCTTACATGAAAGAAAAAATTTCCAAAAGGAAAAAGTTTGGTCCTAAAACATTTTCTAAGTAATTTACTTTGTCATTTGTGCTACTTTTTTTTTCCTTTGGCCACCTCTATGATGCTTTATTATTTATTAAACCCCAATTGTAGTATTGTTTTGAGTTTAAGGTAAGCTACACCTGAGACTTACAAGCATTAGCATCCAATGGTGGACCCACTTTAAGTCTTAAGGCCAGGGGGTCATGGCTCCAAAAGCTTTTAAAACTCCATTAAACATAGGGAAGTAATGTAAAGGAATACTTCCACATCTTAGTTAGTGGGCCCATGCCCAAGGCCCCCAAACATGAATAACTTGAAATTAGGGTTTTAAAGGTAAGTTATGAGTATCAATACATCTCTTTTATTTGTGTTTCTTGGCATCAAAAGAGGAGTGAAGCTCCAAATCCAATAGCCCTTTTGTTTTACTTTTTGTTTGTCAAGACAAATATTGATCATGAAATTCAAATATGTTTGTTGACTATGAACAAGTAACTATAGTTATTTATTGACTCTTGTGTTTTCAACAATATTTCTTTCATTGATAGACCGTGATACGTAAATCACGCCTCTATTCAGAAAATATGATGTTGCCGAGTGAGTTCAAGTTTAAGTTTACAATACGTTTTGGACTATAAAAATTTCAAATTGAAATCAATCTAAAATTAATTAAAACCAATCATTTGAACAATAGTAGTACTGATATTAATGTTACCATACGGCCATTGACTCATTGCACGCCTGCACCCTTCTTCCTCTTTGGACTTTAATTTTTGTTTTTCTCCGTTCTTGCGACTGTATTTTTATGCCTCTGCCGTCTCATTCCTTATCAAAACACCTACAAACAAGGGCAGTCAAGTCCTTTGAGTCCTTTTTTTTCTTCTTAATTAGCTGAGAAAAAGTCATCTTTGAAAAAATTAAATATAAACCAAAGAGATTGAAAATTCTTCTGAAGTTACACAATATCCAGTTGTTCTCCATCAACCTAAAGCATGTGATCCATCAAAATATTCAAAGGCTTTGAAATACACCAACCAGGGCCACTCGGTTTCCTTTCTCTCTCTCTAGATTGTGTTTTTTTGGGTATTAAGAATTGACAAACACCTAATTAATATTGGTTTTTTTGGGTATTAAGAATCGACAAACACCTAATTAATATTGGTGCAAATATTTATTTATTTATTTATTTATTAATATTTCCAGTTGCTTGCAGCTTATATTATTATGATATTCTATGATTGCCTTTTATGTTTTGGCTTGATGAGAGTCATCTTCCTTTTTTGTCCAATTTGGATGTGACATAAGAACTGGACATTGTTTAAGCATCAAGGGTCCTCCTCCCATACAAAGCTTCCAAGCAAGACACTCTAAAAAGGGATTTGAGTAATTTTAAAGGCAGAGAGAGAGAGAGAGAGAGAGAGAGAGAGAGAGAGGAGCCTCATGATTTTGATTTTTGAATTAAGACTCTTGCATTGATCAGAATTCAAAAGTGAACCGAAACCCATTTCATCTTCAACAAACAGGTGTCAAAATGTTACTGAATCGAACATGATCAGGCACTAAAAAGTAAAAGAGGCAACAGACTTTTGACAAAGCCCTCACATTTCATCCAAAATAGAACATAGGACAAGGTGGGCCCTCCAGAGCTTGGATATTTTTTCTTCTTCCTTGCTAAGTAGGGAAACACTCGCATGAAACAGAGGAGAAACACTTTGTTGCAACGGTATAGTACTATTTTACTACCTTTCCTGACCAATAAAACTATAAGATGCGTGATAATTTTTTTTTGCAGAGAATAACGTTGTTGGTCAAAGATAGTAAAATAATGTTATTCCCGTTGCAATAAGTTTTCACCCTAAATAAAGCTAGGGTTTTCCTCTCTATGATGGTTTTGCAATTAAATTGGTTCCCTCAACACCACCATACCCATCATTTCATCTTTTTCTTCCTAACTTTCTCTTCTGATTTTATCCATTTTTCTGATCTGAATTTGGACATTGTGAAGGTTAAGAATATATTTAAATGCCAAAGATTAAGTTGATGAACTCAGCCAGCAAAATGGGACAAAAAAATCTGAAAATAAAATAAAATTTTGGGACTTGTTTAAAATTATATGCAAACAAATTATTAATCCTGAAAATTTTGGAACAATAACTATTATGTATGTTAATTATATGAGTTAGTTTTTGGGTTAATGATAGGGTACGAGATTATCTGTCTTCATCAAAGTGGCTATAAGAGGAAGAATGTACAGCGTTTGGTTAAACTTTAGAAAGCAAGAAGAGCTCCTTCCTTGGGTTGGGTTGGTAGCGACCATCAAGGTAGCGTACAGAAACAGCTTGCGGTGGTTCCACCAATATATAAAATATGAAAGTGACTTAATATTGACAAGATATTAATCTACCGAAAAAACAGGTGTACATTATGTAAAAAGTAGCTATTTGGACCACCTCAATTTATCATTGAGTGAACTATCTCTCCATTAGAGTTAAGAATCACAAGTTTCGTCAACGGGTCTAATCCAGTGAAAAAGTACGAACAGCTGTAATATTTATACTTGAGGCGTTAATGTGTGTGTTTCTAGTAGTATTTTTGTTTAGAGTGGTAGTGTCGCACTTGGAATAGTAATGTATTTGTTTGAAGACCTAAACTATCATTCCTAGAGATAAGAGAGCAATGCACTAAGAGCAATTCCATCCGTGAAGCCCAGGCCGGGCGGGATCCATGGGCCCGAGCCCAAAATCATGTTTCCAGCGGTTGGTTCTTGCCCGGGCAAGCTGCTGGGCCCACCAGCCTGGGCTGGTCCTCGGGCTTTGACTGTCTGACCTGCTGCCAGGGCAAGCTGACGTCAGCGACGTAAAAAAAATTTAAAAAAATATGAACAAAAAATCCAAAAAATCCAGAAATATTTTTTAATACATACCTATCAATTTTATTATTATTAATTTCATACATATAACTAAAATTAATCACATGTAAAAAATAAAATAAAAACAAAAAATAAATAGTAGTTGCCATTTGCCATGATAACGGATGAAAACGAACATTGCCTTTTGCAAAGGCAGCCACTATTCACATGAATAGTGCTGCCCTAGCTCCCCTCCCCTCCCCTCCTTGCCATGGCAAAGGGAAAATGGGTGGAGTTGCTCTAATTGAACGATGTGAAACTGCGTTCGCACTGAGCACTGCACCGGAAAAATACCGGTTAATAATGGCAATTCCTGGCGAATTACTTGAGTGTTGGCAAAGCAATTAACATTTTTAAGCCACGACTTGTGGTCCTGTGGCCACCTAATTGATATGTTGAGTATTCGAAGAACAATAGTAATCGCTGCATATATTATGCGTATTTTAGTTCTAGATGGCAATGTGACGTGATTTTTCATCTTCTTGTACGTGGAAACAAATATATGTGTGGTGCACCGAAGCTGCTTCTGTCGCTTCGTTATTAATGTGTGAATTTAATGAAGAAAGACTGTCAAATCCACATGTCAAAGTCCCCAACTACAATTTCTTCACCCCACCCTCTGAACCAGAATGCAGAGCAGGAAGAAGACGACATCTCTCAACCATTCTTCAAACTTCAAACAGTGGGTAGACATGGATATACATACGGTTCTTGGGGGAAAAGATATATTCATATTGGTTCCTGATTCGCCAAACACAGAATTTTAATCTGATGACTCTGGCTTTTTAATAGAGAAACCACCACAATTGGCCCATGAATATGACATTCATGCATCAGTAAATAAATTATGAACCACAGAGTCACACAGAAATATGAGACTTAGAACCATTATAAGTTCGAGTCTCAAGTTCAAATCTCATGGACGGCAGTTGTTATATCCCGAAAAAAAAAAAAACATTGTACAAGACTGAACAATGGCTTCCACACCAGGTTATTTAGCAAAAGTTGGTCCTCTAGGGTCCGATTTAACTCATTAATTTTTGGACCATTCACATCTCAGTGGTCCCAAATGCTGGTAAATAAGTTAGCTCATTTAATTGTTGGCGGTGCTCGGCTTAACCATAGTATATCAACTTGCCTAGTTTGCCAAGCCATATAGTACAGTGGATCAATGCATAGCAGACTGATCACTGAAATATCACAAATTGCTACAGAAACAATGGAACTGCTAGAATTGGATGCCTTTCGTGTCTTTCCTTTCCCAGTATTAAATGTAAGAACTCAGAACAAAATCTAGCAAAGATTCTTACCAGCTAGAAAGTTTGTCAATAAGTCTTAAAATTTTATTTGGTTTTTATAAATCCTTTCATCCATACCATGGAAGTGAAGGAAGGAGTTTGATTTGGTGTTTGTTTTTGTTTCTCCAAATGTCATTGGGCCAAGCTCAAGCGAGCTAGGCCTTGCTTTTAGCTTCTTGACAGTAAATTCACACTTGGCCCATGAATATAACCTAACGATTTTCTCCAAACTGTGAATATATATAACAAGCTTTTTTTTTTTCCTTTCAGTCCTCAACTTTATAGGGCAAAGATTGCATTCAAGCATGTATACTAAGTCTCTCAAAAGTTAGCGCTATAAATTCCTATCCGAGTCTTGCCTATTTAAGGAATATAGAGGAGGTATGCGTCCTCTCGGCCGCCTTGACTAATCACAGATCAGCTCGAAAGTACCCCACATTCCCCCATCAGTTTATTATGAATAGAAGAATCAAAAGGATTGAACAGGAAGTTCTAAGCAATTTATCTCTCCTATGCCTATGGCTAAAACAAACAATGAGTGAAATAAGTATATAATAAAAGAGGACAGCTTGTAAAATGTCTCAATGTATCAAGGGAAAGAGAGAGTTCACAGACAGACAAGAACAAAGTTACTTCATTTTCTGTAGGCATCCCATAAGATGCCTAGATCTACATTACCTCCAGAAAGTATAATTCCTATGTTGCTGCAATCCTTCCAAGCAGAGTTTTTCTTGAAACTATCAGACAATACAGCAGCAAGGCCTATTGCTCCGCTAGGTTCTACTGCAACCTTCAGAATCTCATAACAGAGTTTCATGGCATGTATTATCTCCTTGTCCTCCACAGTTATAATGCCATTGACAAGGTCTCTTACTACGGGCCTGGGTGCAGTGAAAGAAAGAATGAGTTACTTAAGGCAAATTGACAAAAACATGTAAAAGCTCATTTGATACTGAGCTAGGCAAGATAAATACCATTTAGATAAAATGAGATTTTCCTTTACCAGGTAAGATCTCCAAGAAAAGCTCGAAGACCATCTGCTACAGTGTTGGTCTCAGGCAATGTTATTATCCTCCCAGCTGCTTTGGATTGAGCTGCATCGTTGGCTCCCTCAGGCTCAGCAGCTAAAACTCGAATTGCAGGGTTGATGGACTTGGCAGCCAAAGCCACACCTGATATCAAGCCACCTCCTACACACCCACCCACAAACACACATATATCAATGCCAGAAAACAAAGCTCAGAAGTCAACAACAAAAATGTGAAGGAACAATAGTGAACTAATTTTAAAAATGATGATTAAATGTAACTGAACCAACCACTTATAGGAACTATAATAGTGTCTAACTGTGGAACTTGTTGCTCCAGAAGCTCCAATGATATGGTACCCTGCCCACTGCAAGAACATTTAAACATGCCATAAAGGCCCTAATTCCATTAGGTATGCTAATGAATGGTACGGTCCTCACATTACTTTAATAGGAACTATGATATTGTATAACAGAATCTAATGCATTCACCTACAAGGAAGAAGTTTCGTTAATACATCTGAATTGTTTAAGTATTATGAATTAGGCTAGGTAATACTAATCAAGGAGTAGCCGGGGTGATATTATATATCACCATAAAATTCAGGGCAGCATCTATGATTGTATTTTCAAGAAAATATGGTAACCGTGGCACGCATATCGATCAACAGTTTACAACTCATAATATGATTTTGGTTTGGTCATTCTTTAGGTAAACACACGCACATCCTCACTGTAAAGCAATGTGGTTATGTTGTCTTTATTTTGTATCAACACAGTAGACTCTGAAGATACATCCTAGTTTTCAATAACATTCATATAAAACAAGATCATCTCTGTGCCAAAGATTTCTTCTCTTCCCTCGTCAGGGGCCAAAATTCCAAACATATGCAGTTAAAACAAATGAAAGTCACACTGTACCTTATTATGCGCCTATCGTTGTAAGGATGCAGAAGAACTGCACCCGTTTCTTGTAACACCTTGGCTGCAGTGCTTTCCCTTGACTGCATTGTGGCCTCACTCCAGATAACCTGACCACCGTAACGAATGACATTCTCAACTTTGCATTTTGGAGCATTTTTTGGTATAACTATATATGCAGGGATTCCGCGTAGTTTTGCAGCCAAAGACAATGCTGCAGCATGGTTACCACTGAATTTGGAGGACAATATCAGGTGGTAATCCCACAAACTGGTCAAAGGAAATACCGACGAAAGACAAATGAGCCCAAAGCAAACCTGCTGTGTGTTACAACCCCTTTAACAGCCTGATCATCATCGAGTGAAAATATGGCATTGCAAGCGCCTCTGAATTTGAAAGCACCACTGCATAGCCACATAATAAGAAGTCTTATTGGCTGAGGAAAACTAAATGAAGTCCAAACCAATCTAGGAAAGAAGCAAACACTCACCCCTTTTGAAAACATTCACATTTGAAAAACAGCTGCCTTCCTGCAAGAGCATTCAAAGATTCAGAGGACAAGACAGGAGTTTGGTGTATGAATGGCTTGATGCGTGCTTGTGCTTCCCTTATAGAGGAAATATCAGCAGCATATTTTACCTCCCTCATTTGACTCTCTGCTTCCATCTTTATACCACCAATAACAAAAACTTGATTTTTTTAACTGGGTAAGAAACAATCACACTGAACTTTTAGCAACACCTTCAACAATCTAAGAATTTAAAGTGATATTCAAAAGTTCTCATAAATCAATCAGAACAAGTTTAAATTTTGAAGAATATGAAATGAGCTAAAATGAATCACACCCATTAATTCCTGGGTGTTAAAGATTATGCTTTAAAGCCTCTTTCTCAATCTTACTTCCTACAAATCACTTCAATTTTGCTGTAGCAGTGAAATGTTCAATGGGTTTTTGCATTTTCATCATAATCTGGAGCAGAAGTAATTATATAGAATTCGATAATTCATCAAAGAGAGAAGACACAAGAAAAGAACTTTTGAGAGTTTCAACTTTCAAGGACTTACACTGTTGTTGAGCGAATAACCAAAACGCCTAATTTCCCAGCTGATTTTTTTTCTTCTGCTCCGCTATTTTCCCAGTAAGCAACGGCCAGCGGGCATCAAATCAAATCATGTTCTAAAAGAAAAACAACAAATAAAATCGCGTCGTGTCGTGTGGTGAGAGCAGCTAGTGGAAGTGGAGTCGAGAAAACGACCAAAATTAGCCTACGTTTTTATGAGTGTGACTTATTCTAGCATACCTTCACATATTATTTAAAAATTCGCAAAATTATTTTAGGAGATTGTCAATTATTTTAGCATATTATTTTAGAATATGTGGAATTCAGTATTTCCTTTTATTTCTTGTTTCTTGATTTATGTACCAGTGTAATTTGCGTAAGATCCTAAAATGAGTGAGATTTAATTTCGTAAATGATGACATAGGGATAATTTAGGAAAAGAAATGCAACAATATGTTTGACAAACATTTTGAAAATCGCCAATGAGTGTTGATTAAGTTGGTAAGGTCCCTACACACTGTGTAGCTCTACCAGTGTTCAAGTCCTGCTACCAGCAGCTGATAGTTGGCATTGGTAATGAGAGTAGTCAATCTCCCCCTAAACTTTTTTAGCAACAACAACATTTTGAAAATTGGAAGTCTTTTGATAAAGTCAAAATTTACCCCTTTTAACTTTAGGAATGGATTTTAAGATTAAAGACCTTATAGTAATTTGATTTCACCAAAAAGGGGATTATCTTTAAATGGCTTGGACACTTTTTATTTATTAATTATATTGATGATACTACCTAGATAATGGTTCAAAATTGTCACGTCCCGACTCGAAAATTATGAATACACACACTAAGATCTTTAACAATAGCTTACTACTCACTAATATTACACAAATCAACAACACACTACTAGTGTCTAGTGGCTTGGTGGAAAACTCGATCCCTCAACCTTCGCTTTGAATCCTACACAATATGTTATGGTATGAGCATTTTAATGGCCAATAGAACACCATCAAACTCCTCTCAAGGTCAGCTATCACAGTTAATCAATGTGTTATATATCAAACAAGACAAAATCAATAACGAAATTTAAAAACAAACCATAACACTACTCAAATTGTAACAAAATTAATTAATACATTTACCTATCAATCCTCCCAATTTTCAAGCAATAGAAACTAAATCTATCAAGATCCAAATATTAATTTTCGGATGAGGTGCAAGACGAAAACAAGGAACATAGGTAGATATCCCTTCCATGCTGCAGTTAATTCTAAGATATAACGTTGTTCTCCATGAGCCTAGACCACAAGAACAAAATGTAAATGCAGTTTACCCAACCAAAAAAAAAATGTAAATCATCAACTTACCATTATGTTATGCTCCGCAGCATTTCGGCCCACACTAGAAGATCGACGGGATGTTTAAAAATGAGATTTTTGTTCTTGTCAAATACACCATATGTATCACCATGACGTGACAATGTGGTCCACCAACGGCCATATTTGTGGTATCATCAAACAGATAAGATTTCAAATTTATATGAAACACCACATTAATCTTGAAAAATTTATTCCAAAAATTTAGTAATCATCCAATTTTCCCCAAATGTACAAATGCATTGCTCTCACTTCTTTCATATTTGAGACTTAAGTACTATAAAACCATTTATAATACAATTCCAATATTAAAATTAGAAAAGGTCAAGAGCACTGATAATTATAATACTTAAAATCTATAAGTACGGTAACGCTACTTTTCCTCAAAACGTACATTAACCACCCATCTAACTTCCAACGGACTTGTGTACTAACTTTCAACGGACTTTTCCTCACAAATATGTAGAGATCTTCATACACAGTACTAGATGAATCCTTCCTCCGGCAGGACTCTAGAAATGTTATGTCAATTTCCATGCAGATTTCATAAGGAAACAAATGGGCATAGAAAAATGGGATTTCACAAATAGGCCCATTCCAACATGACATATTATACAAAAATCCTTATATAACATATTTGGAGAGAAAAACCAAAACTAGTCACTTGTCATTTTTTTCATTGGTTCTTAGAGTGTTAAAATTTTCTAAGAAGCACTTAGAAAATGACAAGTAGCTAATTTTGGGGTTTTCTTTCTAAATAAACTTTATATGAGTTTTCGTATAATATATCATGTTAAAATAAACTTATTTATAATTAAAAAAAACCTATAGAAAATTCGAAAAGCAATTGGCCCAACATGGTTTGAGTTCGGCCCGGGTTGTGTTTAGGCCCTAAGTAAGCAACAAAAGGAAATCTTAAGAATACAAGTATTGATCACGAATTGAATTTCCTCAAAACGTTTTTTGATTAATAGTTGTGAGAGAATTATGTTTGTGTGAATGGCATGTTTTTTTGGGCAAAAAATACAAATGACATGTTTTTTTGGCAAAACATACAAATGACATATATATTTTTATATTAATAAAATTGAAGAATTCGAACTTAAAATATCTTTCGGTGACCCAAAAAAAGACACTATGAGAATAATGTCTACTCGAGTTGTCGGTACATTGCCGATCGACTAACACTTCAAAGTTTCGGTTGCCGGTGGAGCCCGCCCTACTCCATTGCCCAAAAGCTAAAACAAAATAGACGATGCCCCATCTTAAACAAGATTATTTCATATGCAAGGGTCCCACAAGGTCAGGTAGGCAGGGGAATCCATGCAATAATTTAGCACATTACATTAAAAGTTGCAATTGAACTTGGTGAGTCCTGATGTACTACACAAAGGTAGATCGAAAAGATGAATAGGACTTTAGAATAATAAGACATTCGCTTTCTCAATTTATCAAAGTAAAAAAGCTCAGCTCCATTGGCTGAGGACCTTCTTTTTTATTTTACAGAGATATGGCATCAGTGGAGATCGAGTCAGCATGCGGCAAAGGTAACAATTTATCCATTTACCACTACAAACCCAAAACGAATCAAACAACATCTTCTGTGGTTATATGGTAGGGCCCTCAGTTTATCACTTCATCTTCTCCACTTCTACTACTTCCACTACCACATGACAAGAAAAGAAAAGAAAACCCTAATGTGCCATTTGATTTGAGAGGTTTATAATAATGGAGGCAGCCTAAACGTGCCCATGTGCCTGGCATTGTAGACAGCAGTAGTCAAATGGGATATACTTTTGTGCAATTAGAAACTTGCACGACTCTTTTGGGAATTACGAAAATTAAGCACCAAACTTGGGAACTTTGGCAGTGGAGATTTGTGCAAGGAAATGCTCGGCCACAATTCGACGTTGGATTTTCCCGGTTGCAGTTTTAGGAAGAGAGTCAGTGATGAACACCTTCTTGGGTACTTTGAACGAAGCCAGGTTCTTCTTGCAAAATCGCAGCACTTCTTCTTCGTCTATGCTTGCGCCTTCTCTTGGGATTATGGCACAGTTGATCTGCAGATTACCACATAATGCATAAATAAATTATTAAGAACAATTACAACCAGAAACACAAATACAAATAATATCATATAATGCAGGGACCTACCTCTTCACCATATTTATCATCAGGAACTCCAAAGGAAACTCCTTGCGCAATTTCTGGATGTGACAAAAGCACTGCATCTACTTCAATGGGTGATATCTTCTCCCCTGAGACAATCATACAAACACATTGTGAGCTAAACTTATCTCACGCATTTTATCAAACATCTTGGGTTTCTATTAATTCATTACCTCCTCGGTTAATTAGCTCCTTGATCCGACCCACGAGGCTCAAATACCCATCAGAATCCAAAACGCCGATATCTCCAGTATGAAACCACCCGAACAAGAAAGCCGCTTTGTTTGCTTCTGGGTTGTTCTTATACCCCTTGGTCACATTGGGTCCTCTGATACACACCTCACCGTTCACGCCCTCCGGCTGAACAACACCCTTCTCATCCAAAATCGCCAGCTCCTGACCCACGGGTCGCCCGACTGACCCGGGCTTGTGGGGCCCGTCTACGGTCAACGGGTTCGAACACATCAAATGGGTCGCCTCTGTCATCGCATAAGCCTCCAAGACCGGCGCGCCAAACGACTCTTCCAGCCGCGCCAATATTGACGGAGCCAACGAGGCGCTGCAGCTCCGAATGAACCGGAGCTTCGGGTATTTCGGTTCGGGTTTGCTGCCATGGCGGTCGAGGATGATCTGGTGGATGGTGGGTACCGCGGTATACCACGTGGCGTTGTACGAGAGCATGTCGGCCCAAAATGTGGAGGCGGAGAATCGGCCCGCGGCTGGGAGAGTCACTGCAGCTCCGGCGACGAGTGAACTCAGTAACCCGGCGATTAACCCGTGCACGTGGAACAGAGGGAGGACGATGACGGTCGAGTCAGACTCTGTGAGTTTGTAGACCGATTTGATGTTCTGGACCGACGAGGCCAAATTGAGCTGGGTCAAGGGCACTCCCTTGGGTCGGCTCGTGGTGCCGGACGTGTGGAGGAAGAGTGCCACGTCGGACGCGTCGTTGACGAGTTGCGAGACCGAGTCGGGGCTCGACTCGGCGGCGGAAGAGAGAGTCACGTGGCTGGTGGCGCAGGCCAGGTTGGCGGTCACGTGAGGGATGTTGAGCTTGGTAGCCGCGGCTTTAGCCGCTTGAATCGGATCATCCGGCGTGATCAGAAGTTTCGATTCTGAGTCGGAGAGGTAGAACTCGAACTCCTCAGCCGTGTAAGCCGCGTTCAGCGGCGCCGCCGTGGCTCGGCACCGAACCACCGCCAAAAACATCACGACAAACTACAGAAACAAACACAATCTTATTTAATTTTTATATAGAAAAACTTGTTTGGTTCCCAAGAAAGTTGAGGAAAGTGAAGGGAAAAGAAAATGTTGCAATACAATACCTCGACGGTGTTGGGGAAGGTGAGCGCGACGGTGTCGTTTGGGCCAATTCCGGAGGCGATTAAGAGAGAGGCGGCGTGATCGACGAGCTCCTGCAGTCGCGCGTGGGTCAAATCGAATTTTCCAGAAACGGAAAGCGCGCGGCGGTTCGGAAATTCCGAGGCCACCTTCTTCAACAGACCTGTTAGAGTTTGATTTTCCATTTTTTCAATAAGATAAAATTAAGAGAAAAATAAATAATGGTTTGAGGAGGAAAAAGAAGTGAGGTTTAAATTTAAAGGATTGTGGGGAGGGAGGGTGGGGAGGGATGCGGTGGAGACAGGAGTGGACACGTGTCGCACTGACGACGGTCAGTTTGAGTGTGTCGCACCTCGAGAGGTGCAGTTCCACGTATATACGCCGTGTCGTTTTGTATGACACGTCATCGAGTTGCTGGGGTGGATGACGTGTTTGGTCACACGGATTAGATTGTTAGGGACGACAATGGGTCTAATTGGGGGTGTGGATAAACATATGCCATTCCCATCCTCATAGTTTTATTTTTCTCATTCCTGCCTTCATGCTTGCAATATTCATATTGGGGATTTCTCATTCTCACATTTGTTGGGGAATGGGTTTCCCGACCCGCCTTATTACGAAAGAAAAAATTAATATAAAACTACCTTGTTGAAAAAAAATAAAAATTAGGACAAGATAATGAATATATGAATATATATATATAATAGGATTAACTATAGTAAACCCCCCAACCTATAGGGGTTATTACAAACTCATATCCAACTTTTGTTGACCGGTTTAACAAGTTCATGAACTTTTCGAAACCTTTCAAAAGACACCCTCTGTTAATAAGTCTGTTAGTCCATTCGTTAAATGTTGATGTGGTAAAACTGGGGTCCAATTTTAAGTGGATGTGGCATCCACCTAGACTGAAAATTTAATAAAAAATTGCTTATTTTTCAAATGAATGAATTTTTAAAATAAATCAAAACCACCCATTTCTCTTCGTCGCTGCACACACAGAGCACAACCCAACCCCTATAGTTAGATTGAACCCATCAAAATTCAAAGAGAAACAAAATCAAAATTCATTCTGAGATTCACACAAATTCATTGAACAAGATTCAGACAAATTCAAAGGAAATCAAAATCAAGATTCAAATACAGACACTCCTTAATTGACAAAGAGAATTTAATGGAAGGAATATCCCCATTCATAACCACACAATCTCCATCACCAATAATCAGATTATCTTCAAGCATGCCAGAGACATCAAAAACCTTATCTTTAAAACTCATCAGCAAAGGAGGCACATGAAGAGAAGAATGCTCACCATCTCTACCTCCAACATCACACATATCATGGGTACGAGCTTGTTTCTCACCAATACACAGTTCATCTTTGCCAGATCCACTAGATCCAGTAGAAAAAATGAATTCTGGCATCGGAGCCGTCACCGTGAACGGTGGTACCAGCCACCAGAAGCGAACAAAAGCAAAAGGCAGCTTATGGTAACCTATGAGAGAGAGAGAAAGATACTGAGAAAGAGAGAGACAGAGAGAGACAGAGAGAGACAGAGGTTTAAAAATCTGAGCAATCTGAGGAATAGAAGCTAGCCACCAAAGTCACTATGGATGATGGTGATAGGTATCTTGATAATTTTTGTATTTGTGGCACTGGATGCCAGTGGTTGTTGGGTTTTGGGTCTCCATGGCTAGAACCTCTATGGATGGTGTTGGGGTTAAGGGAAGCTCGTCGAGCTTGTCTATGGGGGATTTCCCCTTCTTGATGAACTCAGCGGTCGGAGGTGGGCAGCGAGTTAGACTGGGCGGTCTCTTGGAGGGCAAAGAAAGACGGAGACAGAATCAAAGAAATGGATAGAGAAGTGGTGTGGGAGATCGAAGGTGGGGCTGAATGGTTGGGGTAGGAGAGATCGTGGGTGGGTTTGGGTGTGCAACAGAGAGAGGGGAAGGAGGAGAGAGTTTTGGAGCGGAGGGGGAAGGGGACAGGGAGAAACATGAATGGACGGGGAGAGAGAGGAAGAAATGCGGCTGAATTTTTTATTTATTTAATCTTTTTATTCATTTTTTTATTTTTTACTTAATTAATAAAATTTTTGAGATTTTTTATTTATTTTTTGTGCCACATCAGCAGAAAAATGAGATTTACATTTGCCACATCAGCATTTAACGGATGGACTAACAAACTTATTAATGGAGGGTGTCTTTTGAAATGTTTAGAAAAATTCATGTACTGGTCAACCGGTCAACAAAAGTTGGGTATGAGTTTGTAATAACCCCTATAGGTTGGGGGGTTTACTGTAGTTAATCCTATATACATATAAGACAATATAAGAATGTTTACATATTAACATGAAGTTAACTAAATATATAAGTAGTGTGACTTAATATTCGTATAAATTATATAAATATATACTCTAATAATAAGAGATATAAAATTTTATAAGCACAATCACTTCAATATCATATATATATATATTGAGAGATTTTTTAAATAATTTTATTTCAAGGACACCTTTTAGGGTTCCCTGCGATTTTTTTAACGATCCGAACCATATATTTTTGAAGTAAATGTTTTGTCCTTTTACTTTCATTAATTTTTATATTACTCAATTTATTTAAGTTTACAATGTAAATAAGGAAGTACCCCCCATTTGGATTCAAATAAAAATACTAGAAAATTAAATTCCCACCAAATCAAAATATGAAAAATCAATTTTAGTGCAAAATACGATTTAGGCTAAAAATGATGGCTCATTAAGTCAATATATACTTCATACTAAAATCCCATAAAATCAAGTTTTCTTATTTGATGTGTAAGGAATAAAAGCCGCCAAAAGTTATCTTAGAAAATGATTATTCCGAAAAACCATTTTTCATACTTAGTCAATATTTTTACATAAAACAATTTTTCATGTATGATATGAATGCATGAAGGGACCTAAGGTCAATTTAGGTCAAAAGCCTTAGATGTTCAATCTATAAAGAATTTTTAGCCTTTCAAAAATTCCTGAGTCCACTAGTGAATATGGTGCTTTAAGAAAGTACTAAAATTTCAATAATTCAATTGAGCGGTCAAATGATATTGTATTCAAGTAATTTTTTTTTTGTAGAGATGATCTTTGAATGAATATCTATAAAATAGATGTTTGGATTAGTGAAATACAATACGAAGTGGGCCCTATAGATGTTTAGATATATATTCTAAACGGGGAGAGTTTGGGTCGGAGATTAAAATACCATCCTCGCCCCGCCCCTCCCCGAACACCATACCAACAAAATTCTCCATATCCATCCTTATATCTGTTTTCTTTATCTTTCATACCTGACTTATTGGGGTCAAATTCCCACAAAGACCCTTACTCGCGAAGAAAATTGCCATCCCTAAATCCAGCAGGAATATATTAAAGGCGGGAGGACAGTCCGAAAGAGTAGTTGGGATTATGAGTTTGCTGGTGTTGTGGGCCAGCCCATAAGACATACGTGATGATTCAGAACTCTATCAAGTGTTTTACGTTAATTTTGCTTCTCTCTCTCTTTTTTTTTTCTTTTGTTGTTGTTGTTGTGCTTTTAGCTTTTCTTAATCTTGATAGACTTGAATATTAGGGTACAAATTCTCATATTTGGATCTTAAGGTGCTGGTCGTGAAATTTATAAATTGTTTGCTCCAATACATATGACTCAAATTTGGAGTTTTGGGGTTTTCAATGTCACAAGCAATGAGATTCACAAAATTGTCCACAACATAAAATTGTCCCAGATGGTAAGTAATATCAAAGTAGTATGATCCATCCGATTCTTTCCCTTCATCAATGGTGGTCCATTTGTTGTCGTTCGGCCTCCAAAAGGCCAAGCTATTTGAACCAAAAAGCACCATGACCACATAGTCCGATGAACAGGAAGGGCTTGCTGACAAGACAAACTTCCTCACCTTAAAATTAAGGGTCATTATATAATAGGCCCTTGCAACTCTAATAATCTATACAAAAATTCATCTACATATTTACTTCCAACCAAAACCCAATTTTGAAAACGGATGCCATGAAGGATAAAAGTTGCCCATTTCTTATTACTTATTTACAAAACCCTGCCATTTTTGTTACCTAAACAATCCATAATATCTAGCCTTTCCATTATTATGGTGTTGCTGGACTCAACAAATGAATACATTCTCATAATACATATAATATATATTCGTTCATAAATAATATTTATATATAGCTATACATATAATAATTACATATAATGTAGGTATATTAAAATTAATGTATTGTATAATGTAGGTATATTAAAATTAATGTATATATTGGATTTCGTATAATGTAGGTAATTTACCTATACATATTTTCGTAGTAGGTATATTATTCAAATGGTAGGTATATTGGATGACATATAATACCTAAATCCTAATTGTAAGTACATTAAAATTAATGTAGGTATATTGGATGTCGTATAATGTAGGTATATTGGAACAGATAATTATGTACACTTTTTATAAATTAAAAATAGGAACACTATTCATACTAGGTAAATTATATTTTTCATAAAACAAACAATAAAAAGATTATTAGTTATTTTTCATAGAACAAGTAATAGGTACATTATTTTTTCAACATAATTAGTATGTACAGTATTATTCATAAACAATTATAAAGTAGATTAGTAGTCATGTATAATTCATAAAAAGAAAATAACATAAACATTTTTATTAAACAAACCGATTACCTAAAGCTGTATTTATTGTTAAATTTAAAAAAAATGTTTCCAAATTAATTTCTACATCTATTACAACCATTTGGAGATCTTTCCAAATTCAACGTCTATCATTATATACAATATTCCAATTAAAAACTGTTTCCATATTGATTCCTACATTAATATACAAAATGCAATAATGGCTTAGTTGGGGATATTTTTGGAATTTGAAAAGTACAATAAATCAGATTTTATGCTTAATTAGGTAATTTGCTGAGTTGGATCCTAGTCATGGGTTTTTACTTATACAAATTGGGTATTATTTATGGGTGCATTTTTGCTCACCACTTTAACTATAGGTGTACCCTCACCATCATCCCCAATGCTTGACACGTGTCCATATGTATAACCATGGTTCCATAAATACAAAGCAAAAGTAAACTATGGTTAGGCCTATGGACACGTGTCAAGCATTGGAGATGGTGGTGAGGGTACACCTATAGTTAAAGTGGTGAGCAAAAATGCTCCCATTATTTATAGGAACAAAAAGTGAAGGGTTGCAGGTATGGCAAATTGAATTTGAAGGATGTAAGCCAAATTTACTATAAAATTAATACGCTCAGATTTCATGGTATGCGGCAACTCAACTAGGGCATGATTCAAAGGATGCAGCAGATTAACTTTTAGGTCTTGCTCAGATTGAACCAACAGCCAACCTAGAGAAGAAAAACACCATTTGTCCTTGGCTTCTTCTGGGAGATTGAGGTTGTCAAGCAGCTTACCTTTTTTGAGGCTGAAAAAGCCATTGACTCCGCCACCAGTGCCCTTGTCTTGGAGTATCAGAAATGGAACTTGATCTGTTATGTTGAAGTATTTCTTGGTCAGCGCTAAATTCCAGGATTTGCAAACTGCACCAATAGCAATAAAATCTTCTATCAAGACCGTCTTTTGGGCAATAGCCGCAACCAGATCTCGAGGAAGATTCGACCAATTAGCCATTGGAAGATTTTGTGTGTTTTTCAGTGTCAGTCAGGTATCGGGCAACGAAAGAGTTTGTGTTTTGCGGCTTTGTATGTTGACTTTACATCATGGATGCAGAACAATATGCGAGATCTTAGAGCTTGTCCTAACCCTAGGTAGGGTTTATTTTCCAGCTATTTTCTTACGTCTCTTTTAACAATATTCACCTGAAATTTATTTATATATTTTCGTTTCATTCACGGTGATTTTAAACAATCAAACAAAAAGAGAACGAAAAGCCCACGTATACCAAAATTATATTTGGAATGACAAGCCCACGTATTCCAAATTTATATTTGCATCCAAAATCTATGTTCGTGTGTCTCTTTCTTTCTTTTTCTTTTTCTTTGAAAACATTTTTATTTTATTTTTAAATTTGAACATTTGATATCTTTGGATAACAAATTCTGTGTGCATGACGTTTTGTGTTTCTTAAAGTTAGGGTTGAGAAAATCTCCATTCTACCCAATTTTCTTAAAATTTGTACCATTGTTCTCCTCAATTTTTTACATTCGATGAAAATACTGTGTAATTAATGAGACGCGCACTGGTTAGGGTACACCTAACATATTTGGGTTTTCTTGGATGCTTTCATTGCCCAAATTCTGATGAACAATGATAATGTCTATGCTTTGGGTGATAGTGTGCGTGCTTGGAATCGTAGTGTACCAGATTCATGTGTTTGTGCTTGAATGGTACTAGGTTGGACCCCGCAAGTTATCATTATGAGGGAACAATATGTTAAAGGGTATTTGCTCTAATGCACAGAAGAAAAACTGCTGACACATTGAGCTTTTGAATTTGGAATCCAACAGTACTAGTATCTTGTTGGAATTATATTATTTCTTAGATACAAACGATATGCTAAACTAGGGGTGGGCTCGGTTTGGGTTGGTTCGGTTTTGGGCTCAAACCGAAACCAAACCGAACCCTCTCGGTTTGGCTATTTTGGAAACCGAAACCAAACCATAAGTGATGAAAACCGACCGCTTCGGTTAACCGGACTTGTGGTTTGGTTTGGTTCGGTTTCGGTTTTTTGGCTTTCTTAGAGAGAGAGAGAGAGAAGAAATAAAAGCAATGAAGAGAGGGAGAGATGGAGAGGAGAGGAAGAAAAAGAGAGAAAGAGAGGAAGAGATGGAGAAGAAGAAGAAGAAGAAGAAGAAGAAGAAGAAGAGAAAAAGAAGAGAGAGAGAGAAGGAAAAATGCATTACATATATATATATATATATATATATATATATATATAAATTTCTTTAAACTATGTAATATATATATATATATATATATAAACTATGTATTATATATATATATAAATTTCTTTAAAATATGTATTATATTTTTATTATAATATTTTTTTAAATCTTCCGTTTGGTTTGGTTAAACCGTGGGTTTGGATATTGCAAACCGTAAACCGAACCATAGACTTCGGTTTGGTTTGGGTTCAAACCGATAACCAAAAAATTTGAAAAAACCAAACCAACCCGACCCGATCGGTTTGGTTTGGGCGGGTTGGTCGGGTTTCGGTTCCAAATGCCCAGCCCTATGCTAAACTACTCTAAATTAATTAATCTAATCTCTAATCTCACATATGCCCATTGGATCCATATTTGATACTGAACTTGTAAATAGAACTAATAGTCTCTTTTTTTCTTTATATATATATAAATTCTCTTATGCGGATATTCGGACGTTATTATTGTGTGGACGCAATGTATTCTGTACTACCCCGCCTTGCTTTCCTGCCTACACTACTACAAATTTTCTAATAGACTACACTACATAGGCATCGGAAACCAAAATAAACGATGCCATTATGATATTAGGCATCAGACAAAAAAAAACCCGGGTATTAAATATGTAAAGACTTCACCACTGAAAATGTCTGATGCCTTTTATGACATATATAGCATCAGCACAACCTAATGTGGATGCCTATTATAGACTTTTGCATCAGACCATAAAGTCCCGATGCTATTACATAAAATTTTCTTTCGCGTGGGCGGCATTTTTAGCGCCTTTTCTTTTTCCCCTTGAAAATTTCCCTAAGTTTCCCCTTCATCAACTCTATTTCGCCTGACACTCAGTCACTCTCTCTCAACTCGATTTCCCTCTATTTGTCACTCTCGCTCTATCTCCCTCTCTCTCGCTCCATCTCCCTGTCTCTCTCTCTGTCGCTCTCTCTCTCTGGCGTTGGATCTGTCTCTGTTGCTCGCGCTCTCTCTAGCATTGCATCGTTCAAATAGCCAAAGCCAAAAACAGAAAAACTCAAAATTGCAGCCACAATTGACCCGTCCACACTCTGTTTTCCTCCTCCTCACTCATTATCTCGTTTCTAGACTTTGAGTTTGTTCAATTTGGAGAAACCTGAGAAAAGGTAAGCTTCTTTTATCTTAATTTTTAATTTTAGTGTTTAGGTCATGAACTTCTTGCTTAATAGTTGGTCGTTTATGCTTATTAATTAGTCTTTCATGCTTATAATTAGTCTTTTATGCTTAATAATTAGTCTTTCATGCTTATAATTAGTCTTTTATGCTTAATAATTAGTCTTTCATGCTTAATAATCTGTCTTTCTCACATTAAATAGTAATTTTAATTTTGAATGTTTTCTTATTCTGTGTTGATTTTCATTCTCCTATGTTATTAATAGGGTCCAATTTAGCTTTAGTTTATATTTCAAATTTAGGGTTTCATTTGTTATGCTGATTTAGGAAAACAGTTATGATATTTATTTTTATTATTAAATTTCATAGATATAAGGGGGATGGATAAATCATGGATGCATGCTGGATAGAAGAAGTAAAGAGTATGATACAAGGGTTGAAGAATTCTTAAGGATTGGGTTAATGAATGGTACAGATCCTGATTTCATTAAATGTCCTTGTAAAAAATGTGGGAATACATTTTCAAGAAGTGTTAGAGTAGTAAGGGAGCATCTATACTTCAATGGTGTTGACGAAACCTACAAGAATTGGATATGGCATGGAGAACCTATTTCCTCAAATGAAGGTACAAGTAAAAGTGATGACTCATATGAGGAAGAAGAATTGAAACTTCCAGTACGTGAAACAGTTGACATGTGTGAAGATGCTTATGAAGGGTTATATGAAAATCCATAAAAATTTAAGAAGTTTGTTGAAGAGGCAGAGAAACCTTTGTATCCTGGTTGTGGTACCCACACCAAGTTATCTGCATTGGTAAGATTGTACAATCTTAAAGCGAGGCATGCATGTACTGACAAATGTTTCTCAAATATGCTAGTTGAGTTTGGTGCTATGCTTAGAAGCCTCATGAGCTACCCCAATCTCTTTACGAGGCAAAAAGACGTTGGGTTTGTTGGGATTGAAGTATGAAAAAATACATGCTTGTAGTAATGACTGTATCTTGTATAGGAAGCAATACCATGATGCATCAAGCTGCCCAAAATGTGGTGTTTCACGGTGGACGGTAAATAAGAAGTCTGAAGAGAAAATTGGGGTGCCAGCAAAGGTCTTATGGTATTTCCCTCCTATCCCAAGGTTCAAACAAATGTTTAAGTCTATTGAAACGTCCAAAAGCTTGACTTGGCATGTAGATGATCGAATAATGGATGGCCAAATGCGTCATCCAGCAGATTCTCCATCATGGAAGCTAGTTGACCATAAGTGGCCAGATTTTGGACTTGAGCCAAGAAACCTTAGGTTAGCAGTTTCTTCCGATGGTATAAATCCACATAGCTCTCTAAGTAGCAAGTATAGTTGTTGGCCTGTGATTTTGGTCACTTATAACCCTCCCCTTGAGTTGTGCATGAAAAGGAAGTTTATGATATTAACGATGTTGATATCTGGTCCTAGACAGCCAGGAAACGATATAGATGTGTACTTGCAGCCTTTAATTGATGATTTAAGAACATTGTGGGATGGAGTCGACGGAGTGTATGATGCTTATCGAAAGGAATCATTCAATTTGAAAGCTGTCCTATTATGGACAATCAATGATTTCCCAGCCTATGGTAATTTGTCTGGGTGCACTACAAAATGGTATTATGGATGCCCAATATGTGGTGAAGAGACATACGCGGAGAGGTTGAAACATGGTAGGAAAATGGCATTCACTGGGCATAGAAAGTTCTTACCACGTGATCATCCATATAGGAAACAAACTGAAGAATTTAATGGCAAGGTTGAACTTGATGCGGCACCAACACCTCTCACGGGAGAACAAGTATTTGAAAAAGTCCACAGTATTTTTTGTGAATGGGGGAAGAGGCGTAAACCAGTTGAAGAAGGTTGTCATAAATGTTGGAAGAAAAGGTCAGTTTTCTTTGAGTTGCCCTATTGGAAGTCCCTTCATGTAAGACATTGTCTTGATGTAATGCACATTAAGAAAAATGTATGTGAGAGCCTTTTTGGTACATTGTTACACATTAAAGGGAAAACAAAAGATAGTGAGGAAGCTCGTTTAGATCTTGTTGAGAAGGGATTAAGGACAAACTTGGCACCACAAGTTGGGGAAAAAAGAACATTTCTACCTGCAGCTTTGTGTACATTGAACAAGAAAGAGAAAATTTCAGTTTGTAAATCTTTGTGTGATATTAAGGTGCCGAACGGTTATTGTTCAAACATAAGAAATCTTGTATCCATGCAAGAGTTGAAGTTGGTTGGTCTTAAGTCACATGATTGCCACATATTAATGCAACAATTGTTACCGGTGGTTCTTCGTAATGTGCTATCAAATCATGTTAGATATGCGATAACTAGGTTTTGCTTCTTCTTCAAAGATATATGCAACAAAGTGCTTGATGTACCTAAGTTAGCAAGAATACAATCTGATTTGGTTGCTACTTTGTGCTTGCTAGAGCAGTTTTTCCCTCCATCACTCTTTGACATAATGGTTCATCTAACGGTGCACCTCATTAGGGAAGTGCGCTTGTGTGGACCAGTCCATTATAGATGGATGTACCCGTTCAAAAGGTACATGAAAGTGTTGAAAGGTTATGTGAAAAATCGTACTCGTCCGGAGGGTTGTATTGCCGAACGCTATATTGCTGAAGAATCTGTTGAATTCTGCTCAGAGTACATTGCAAATTTAAATCCAATTGGAGTTCCATCATTTGATATGGATCAATCAAATACAAGTTATAGTTTGTCAAGTGCTTCTATACAATCAGTACCTCGTGATAAATGGGAGCAAGCGCACAGAACTGTGTTGGATAATACAGCTGCAGTCGATCCTTATACATTGTAAGTAGTAATAGTCGTTAAGTTCTGGAAAATAATGCTTTTCACTTGCAAGTTTAATAAGTGTTTAGCTTATCTTTGTACTTTGATTTCATAGTGAACACAAGGAGTATTTGAAGGAGACTAATCCGAGAAACGCAAATAATGATAAGTGGGTACAAGATATGCATAACCGCAAGTTCATTGATTGGTTTAGTGATCGTGTAAGTGCTATCTCCAATTTGATTAATCAATCCATATACAAGATGCTTATGGATTATGCATATGAACTTGTAGCAGTACAATTTGTTAATTACACTTGTGGTACTAGGTCGCTAGCGAAATGAACCAGGAAAATGGTGAAATTGGAGACACTTTGAGTTGGCTAGCACAAGGACCACGTATGGGAGTTGTAAAATATGCTGCTTATGTTGTTAATGGCTGCCAGTACCACACCAAAGCACGTGACGATGAAAGAGTGGTCCAAAACAGTGGGGTTTGCTTAGTGGCTAGTACGATGCAAGTAGCGAGTGCAAAAGATAAAAATCCAGTCGTTTCAAATATGACATTCTATGGTGTTATCGAAGAAATTTGGGAGCTCAATTATCATGAGTTTCGAGTGCCTTTATTTAAGTGTGCATGGGTTGAGAGTTCAAAAGGTATCACATATGATGAGGAACTTGGATTTACTTTAGTCAATCTTAGTAGGAGAGGACATAGAAATGATGAGTTTGTTATGGCCACTCAAGTGAAGCAAGTATTTTATATTGATGACCCAAAAAAGGTAGGTTGGTCGGTTGTATGTGCAGTTCCGAATACTTCTTACACATATGATGATGAGCTAGACACACCCTACTAGAACATAAGTTCTTTCCCAATGGACTACCACGAGTTGAAGAATATAAGTATGATAATGGCGAGGGAGCTTCAAAGCACATGCGATCGAGCTGATAGTGATGGTATTTGGGTTGCTAATAAGAAAAAAAGAAAACCATAGTAAGACTCTTACCGAATGTTCTTATGTTTGAATGCTTATATGAATGCTTACCGAATTTTAGTTTATATTATTTATGCCTAGCTAGTCATATGTTGTTAATTGGTTTAGTTAGGACTTTTGTCAGTTTGCATTTGAATAACAACAAAATGAAAACAAGAAAACAGCTTGCATCCCAGGTTTTAGATATATAGCTTCTGGTTTTTCCATTTTAGTGTTTGATTATGCAGTCAGTTGTTTAAAAAAAAAAATTCGAATAGACTTGTTTTAAATTTGAATTGACCTGCCTTCATTGAAATATCTATAACTTTTTTCATTTTACATGAGCTGACATGTTATATTTTTCATTTGCCTTTGAAAAACAGAGTCCAACCTTTAGATGGGTTCAAAAAAGATCAATAAGGCAGCCAAAAATAAAGGCAAGGCAGCAATGGAAGATGACACTCCAATAGATAATGATGAGGAGACATCGAAGACAACTACTACCACTTCAAGTGGGGTAAGAAAGAAGCGTGGCCCCACAGAAATGCATCACATTCAGATACAGAAGATAAAAGGGGTAAAATTTGAAGTATTATATGATAGGAAAGGGCAACCGCAAGGGCATGTAGCAAAACTGATGGCATTATACATTGGTGTTTTGGCTCGAAGTAATGTGCCTATCAGCGTGGATTCATGGCCCAATGTGCCAGATAGTAACAAAGAAAAAATCTGGACTGAGGTTACGGTAATATTCACTTCATACATTAAAATTTCAATTCGTTAGAGCCCTTTCTTTTTGTGCACTTGTGTCATGCCTAAACCTAAGTTTTACATGCTTTGTTTATAGTTTGTATTCAACGTAGCTCCGGAATTGAAAAAGTATGTGTTGTCTTCGGCATCAATCAAGTGGAGGCAGTTCAAATCAAAGTTAACAAGCGACCATGTTCTGCCAAACAAAGACAATGTTGAAGCACTACAAACTCCACCAGCAATGTATGACTTCATTCTCAAAAAACATTGGCAGTCCTTTGTAATATCTCGATTATCGGAGGCATGGCAGGTATGTATAGTGCCAACCATTAAGAGTTAAGTGTAAATCTCATAAACTTGGTATACATTGTTGGCTATTATCTAAAAAATTAAATTTTGAGCAAAGATTTAGAGTCATTATGTCCTGTACTCACTAGTAGATTATGTCAATTTCACTCACTAGTAGATTATGTCAATTTCAATTGCGTACTACAGGTTGTCCATGAAACTCAAAAAAAGAGGCAAGAAAAGTGTAAATATCACCATAGAGTGGGTCGCTTGGGGTATGCTGGATATTTGGATGAATTAGTAAGTTCATTTTCAAGTCCTAAAGTTTGCAATGACATCTCGGTTTTTAGCTTTGCATAGGCTTGTCCAAGTTGAACTTATTCATTTTTATATATGTATAAATAGATAGCGAAGAAAGAAATATCTGCGGATGAGGAAATTGATCGGGCTGAGCTATGGAAGAAAGCCCATCAAGATAAGAATGGCAACATAGTTGATGAGGGGGCAGCTGAGGTGGCAGAAAAAATTGTAAGTTTATAGATATACCTAAATATTTTATATGTTGCTACCACATTGGAAAGCTCATGACACTTTGTTCTTTGTTTTGGTGATATAGGATAATCTAATGATAAAGAAAGAAGAAGGGCTTCTTTCAACCTCTGGAAGTAACGATATCCTAACTATGGCATTGGGGACCCCTGAACATGGTGGAAGGGTTAGAGCTGTGGGAGGTTTTGTAAAGCCAAACCAATTCTTCAACTTGCCTAAGAAGAGGGAGACTATTTCCAAGGAGATGTTACAACAGCGAGAGAACTTGTTGGAGGAGACTAAGAAGATGCTACATGAGCAACAAGCTAGATATGAAGCTTCTCAAGCTAATCTTGAACTCCAGATTGAACAATTAAGGGCACAAATTGCTGGCAAAGCAGGGACTTCTCCAAATGCAGCGGAATGTCATATGTCATTGGAAAAAGCATCAACCAACCGCAAACGAAAGGGTGTACTTGTGGATGAGGAACAAGAGGAACAAGAGGAAGTTGTCCTATATCAAGAGAGTTTTAACAAGGTAATGTTCATTGTATTCCGCAATTATATTCATTATATATAATTTAAATTAACTTTAGTAACTTTATTATCATTTTTCATGTGTCTTAGGGTAAAAGTTGTAGATTGGCAGTGGGCTCAAAGAACAATTTAGTAGCGTATGCCACCATAGTTGAAGTTGGTGTGTCCAATGAATTGGTTGACGGAGTGCCTATTGGTGAGGACAACATGCGAGTAGTTATTGATGCATCCATTAAAGGAGAAGCTCCACTTCCCTTCCCGGATCAAGGGGAGTTCGAAGCAACGAGTAGCAAAAAATTTGTTCAAGGCTACTGCAGAAGTCCTACCAGGATCATGCAAAGCATTATACCACTATGCCAATCGCGTGATGCAACCGGGTGAAACAATAATTTTTGTGCTGGAGCGTGAAGTATTTGGTTATGAGAAGACGATGTATATCATGATGGAAGACATTTTTGCTTTCATGGAAATGAAAGAAATAGCACAGAATACTATCGGCACTTACATGTGGTAATAATGAACAAGTGAATTATAATTTCCATGAAGTCTGGTTGTGATATTCAATGTGATATAGTAATTTCTTATTTTGATAGGTACCTCTATACTAAGCTTAAGAAGGAACAGATGGAACTTATGGTTGGGTTTCTTGACCCTGAAAGTACCTTTAAAGGTGGCCTCACCACAACGGTGGATGAACGAGCGAAAGTAATTACAAATCGTTTGAGGGAACTCTCTAATGACAGTATACTATTGATCCCATATAATACTGGGTGAGTTAACATTATAAATAATAGTTTAGACAAAATCAATTATATATGTTGAAAAGAATATATGACTCCTACGTATGCTAATATGCAGTCGCCATTGGATTCTCACAATTATCAATGAGGATAAAGATGTTATATATATCATGGATCCTCTTGGATCTCCTTTTCGTGATCAAGATTGGAAAAGTGTTGTGATGAAGTAAGTAGTTTTATCCTAATATGTTTAACAAATTGTTTTTAATTTTCAATGAATGATTTGATAACCTATCTATGTTTTATTTTGGGTGTTCAAGTGGGATTAAATCATATAATGTTGAAATTGGTAGACAAAGAAATAAAGTACCGCAGTGGAAAGTGCTACAAGTACTCTTATGTCATATCTATGCTTTTATTTAATTATCAAAGGATTAGTGTATAGCATATCTATGAAATCTTATGATTTTCATGTTTGTAGGGCACTCCGAGACAAGAAGGAGGTGTTAAATGTGGCTATTGTGTCATGGGATACATGAGGGACATCGTTGAAGATACGAGCCTTTCATTCCACACTAAGATACTGTTTTTGTTTGTTACACTGCTGTTGTGAATTTCTGATGTGGCTGTTTGGTTGTGAGAAATAAATAAGTGTTCAAATCATGACACTTCACTTCTTGGTGGCCTAGCTGAAACACCGTTAGGCTTAGAGGCTATAAATATTAATTACGGGAGGCTCGAATGCCTACTGATCAGGTCTATGGTCATATCAAAGTAGCTAGTTAGGCAGTTAGGGCAAAGGTCCCTTTGGATACATGACATCCAACGAAATTTGGCACCGTAGAGATGGATATATATAGTCCTGCCAGCCATGTCAAACATGTGAAATGCATATGTTTAATACCAAATTGATGTAAATTTCGGGTATACACAAATGAATCAAAGGGCCTGTTCCATTCTTACCAATAATGAACGCAAAAATAATGGATTTGTTGGCTGTTTGGTGTTTTGTTTGTTTGTATTTCTCTGCTCATTTGGTTGTGAGCTATTCTAATTAGTGTTTGTTGTCTCTTTTGGGCTAAAAAGTTTGATGATGGCTGTTTTGGTGTGAAAAGTTTGATGCTAGCTTTTTTTTCAATTTCAGTATGCAACAAATAAGAAATCATATTACACCCAGGACCAAATCGATGTGGTGCGAAATGAATGGGGAGAGTTTATGCTGAACCAAATGGATTGATCAAGTGTTTTTGGGCCTCAAAATATACTTGTGTGTGCTCAGCTTCGATGTTGGTGTTCTAGCCTATTGCTATTTCTTTTACAGCTTTTAATGTGACAATTTGCCTATTTATATCATGTATTAACAATTTAAAGTTTAGACTACAAATGAAGTATTATGTAATGAAGTATTTTGAAATACAATGACTTCTATTTATTTTTATTTGGGATTACAAGAGATTACTTGCAGGGGAACAAAAATATGCATTTGGTGGACAAATGAATACATATATGCATTTTGAAATAAGCATTAAAAAACCTAGATTCAATTAAAGTGTATTACACATATGGCATCACCATTAATAAATTGGTGATGTCATAACTAAAAAAAAGCATCAGGATATAACAATATCCTGCTGTTTTCACCTCATAAGACATCAAGAAATAAAAAATTAGTGAAGTAAATCTTGTTAAAAGGCATCGGAACAATAAAGACACCACTGCTGATGATATCAATAAACTACAGGATTTTGCAAAATACCGATACTAAACATGTTATAAGCATCTAAAAATAAGAATTAGGTGAAGTGGTTCTTCTAAAAAGGCATCAGTGCTATGCAGACAACCTTTGTTATTCTTAAAGACATCGGATGTCAACGAAATTTGGATGAAAGTCAACAAACTGAAACTCCATATGGCATCAGTTTGGTTTAAGACAGCGATGTTGTTTCTGTAAAAGGCATCGGGTATTACCCGATGCCTTTTATAACCCCCCTTTAGCATCACCTTACGAGGCATCGGTAGGGGATATAAAAGGCTGCGGTTTTTCCCCGATGCCTATTAGCCTTTTTGTAGTAGTGCTATTTACACATGCATCCATACGTTCCGCACGTTAATGCATCCGAATAAGAGAATGACTGTCTATATATATATATATATATATATATATATATATATATATAAAGAACTAGTAATTTTGGACTAGGTAGGGTTGGGTTTGAAATTTTGGTTAGGATCATAACAGACTTGCTCTTATGGCCCAGACCAATTTCTTATCTTTCCTTACTGGTTTAAAGAGGAAAGAAAGTTAAAGAATTTCAACAAAAAAAAGTTAAATGAAATTGACATGTATCAAAATCCCATTTGTTTTGAGCAAGAGCTCCTCTTCAGTTTTATTTTAAAGCCAAGATTTTCCCTAGAGTTCTCTATCTCCCATTTTTTCTCTTTCTCGGGTTTTTTATTATCTCCAAATACAGAAATCTTACTTATTCAACTTCACTTAAACATAATGTAACAATTTAATTTGTATGAAATGCTGTTTAACGGGGAAAAACATTCATCTGATCAACTAAATTTTAGATTTTTGTTGAAGGCCCAATTCAAGAGATTCAGTACTCCTTAGTCAAGAACGTAAAAGGAAAAAATAAACTGTTTTGCTTCTGTTGACAATAACAAGTTTGAGAAAAATAAAGGAAAAATAAAGGGAAAGAATATGAGAGGATCCAACTCCCTAAAGCTTGTGAAGTTTTGTACAACTGTATAGTAACATTGAAAATTTTGATAAAATAAATAAATTATGACAAGCATAAAATCATGAACTGCAAGACAATTCTATAATACCAACTAAATTAAGAACCATAAACACATATGACGTTTCTCATGCCTTTTTTTTAGAAGAAGATTTTATTCATAAACTATAAAAGGCATATAAAGACTGGCACGATTACAGGGGTCTCGTTAAAACCCTCATAGGAAAACCATGTAGGACAAACCCTAGGGTAAGAAAGAATATCACACATGTTATGGACTAACATGAGAGTCCTACCCAGACCCCATAGGACCGTTACAAAAACTGAAAAAAATAAAAAACTTACTAAAACACCAACACAATAGACCTACAAGAAAGAACTGCAACGAATCCCAACTATCAAAAGAAGTCTTCTATGAGAACTCATAGTCCTTTGAACAACACAAGAACTGCATAGCATACTAAGGGTCAGAGACACAAGAGAGCACACGAAGGAAGAACACGAGACGACATAAAAAAGGAACCCCAGAGAAGCACATCAACTCAACTCATAGCCTAACAAAGAAAATCTCATATGACCAAGCATAGTTCTTCAGACGACGTAGAGATGAGAAAATATGCAAAGGGTCAACACAACAGAATGAGAGACAAAAGGACAAACAAAACAGGAAACCAAACTACGAAACCCCTAAGAGTGCACACCATCACATCCCTAACAACTACCACCAGCGTTGATGCTGCCTCCACCGTCGAAATAGTGATCACCTGTGAAATTGGTACTTAGGTGAAGGGAGTAAATTAAAACCCCAATGGACAGATATATGACAACAATGATCAAATAAACCTAGAGACAATATGACTAGTCAACAACTAGTCATAGACCTATGAACATATAAGCATAACATAGATGCACAACATATCAAATATTCAAATCCCCGCAAGCCTAGAAGATAACTATGTGACAACCTGTGCACTCAGAAGTACCTGTCAATCTAGGCATCCCCTGTGCTAGCAACAACTAGAGTGATAGGTGTGTAAACATTCATTAGCATTTCAGATATAGCACATACAGTGTGACTAGGCATATAAATAAGAGAATCACACCAGAAATGTTTACCCATAAACCCACCATTGGGAAAAACTAGGGGTTATCACTCTGACCAGGCAATGCACTAAGTCAAGAAGATTCTTACAGAAAAATTAATCACAAGCTCAAACAATCCTACATCTATTTAGGAAATGAGCACTACCACCCTGTGCAACCTTCTTCTCCAAATTTAGTTGAGCTAGTAGCTTGTCCTTCATGGAAATGGCAACTAGTCCATCAACTTATTCACCCTATGGCACTGCAACTCAGTTTATGATAATCATCGATGAATGAAATATAGTTTCTAGAATGAAATGGTCAATTTCTGAAAGAAACCATCATCTTGAAGAAATCAACAGAGAATCTCATCTACCTAGGATGATGAAGTGTTTAAACTAAACCCTAGATGCATATTTCAAAAAACCACAGCAGATTTCATAAACCAATTTTCAAAATCTCATAATGAAAATTCAAACCTCACCAAGTAGAGAATGCAAAGTAAAAGTTCTACTCTAAAAAATTCTCAATAGGTGAAGTGGATTTCGAAAATAAAAGCAGATTTCAAAAGCTATTTGAAAACCTCATTTCCTGAAGCCATGAACACTTTCAGACAAACCAAAGAGAAAACCAAGTTTTCCAAAATTGTGCAAATGAAAGAGATGAGAGATTAAAACTTTGATATGCAAAACTATGGTCAGATTTTCTAAAAAAGAAGTAGCTTTCAAAATGAAATCTTGAAAACCCATTCCTATGCCATGAACACTCTCAGACAAAGCAAAGAGAAAAACCAAGTTTTCCAAAATGGTGAAAATGAAAGAGATGAGAGATGAAAACTTTGTATCACTAACAAAAGTTTGAGAAACGAAATTTCAATGAAAGCCCAAAAGGAATTCAAGAACCCATGAACTCTTCTCCCAAAAACCAAAACCTAATTTATGCACCATTTCTCACTAGAACTCTCTCTATCACTCTAAAAACCCATTTGAAAAATGTAAATGAGAGAGTTTATGAGTCCAGACCAGCCCAACCTTTTTGGTAGGTCAAAAGGACACTTGGCCGCCAATGATTGGATTTATAATAAGTAAAATCACGTGCTAGAAATATTGGCCTATATGACTGGTCATCTAGACAAATTATTGTGATACTGATGCTGATTTTCCTAATGATGCCCATTATAAATGAATGCATAAATTATCTTAGTTTTGTAGCCTCATAAGCTCTTCAATGTACTTCAACTTTCTAAAAAATACCCAAGTCCTAATTTCTAAAGATGAGCTAAGAGGAACTACATACATGACAACTAATGATGTATGCATGAGAACACTATAATGCATGCAATGCATATATAAAAATATTACCTTCACTGAGCTTGATTGCATTGAGCAATTATGAAGTTGATCTTAGCCACAGTAGTCAACTTTGCACTAACTTGAACTAGCCTAAATTCTTTGAGCTTGATGATACATATGAGATTACATGTTTGTCAAAAAAAGCTAAAAATATTAGCTAAACAAAACCTAACAACCTCCCCCCTAACTGAGGAAGGGTTGGTTGTCGGCAAAGAGAAAGATGACTAGGTTTAGAGTTTCAAACCTTAACACGTTTCTCATACCTTGTTTCACAATTTTCTTACATAACTCATTTATTTGAAACTTTGGGTACCTATGAGGATTCTTTGTGGAAAACTTAATTGGATTTGCAATCCATTGTCCTAACCCACGTATATTCAATGGATTTTTCATGTGAAATTTGAATTCTTTCACCTACTGCCCCCTGATCACTATTTACTTTATTATTCTGCAAATTTTTATACTTGTATATATTCATTTATTACTTACAACTAATAATACTTGTTGTACAACTTTGACATGATAACCATCATAACAATATTGGGCTAGAGAGAAAATAGAGAGAATTTGAGAAAAAGAATTGTATTTTCTTATGAATTTTGTCTCTTATTGTATTACAATATAGAGAGAGTATTTATAGTTGATTGGATAAGACTAAAAATTATCTTTACAGCAATTATCTTGACAGCTAAGCAAACTAACAAGTACATGACCAGCACACGTGTGCGCTGAGATTGCGGCAAGTAACAAGAAAGAGAGGACTACGAAGACCCTTGGTGAGGATATCAACAATCTGCTCAGAAGTAGGAACATAAATCTCCTCTTTGAACTCTCTCACCAACAAAGTAATAACCTGTTTCAATGTGTTTAATCCTTGAATGAAATACAAGATTAGCACTAAGTGCAATGGAAGACAAATTATCATCGTGGAGCACTGGTGGTGTAGCAGAAATAGATGTAAATCATGTAAAACCAGACGAATCCATGCAAATTCTGAAGAAGTGTGGACCATAGCTTTGTATTCAGCCTCAGTAGAACTACAAGACACAGAAGTTTGCTATGGGATTGTTGCCCAAATAAACAAACAAACCATATTTCGGAAAATTTACAGAGAAAGAAAAATAAGTATTCTTGAATGAATCTGCTTATTTTTCATTCCTAATGATCTATTGTACTGAAGTCTTGGTTTTTTTATACTTTCTTTTCTACCAGTTAGCTTCCTGACAGCACAGCATATAACTTCTCATCTAACTAGATAATGCATCACTTTACCATCTTTGTCCGTCCAGTCTTCCATACCGAAACTGTCTCCAAAATGCTTGGTAGGTTGCAAACAACTTATATTCTTACAATTACCAAACATATTTAGTTCACTCCAATATCTTAGAAAAACATATTTATATTCTTGAAGTGTTTTTACCATAGACAACCAACATTAAAAGTTATTACTCTAACATCTTAGTTCCAACAATCATTAGATATTTTATATTCCTGTAACATATCATACAAACTCATCAGTTATTATTTGAACGTATAAAAACACGACTTGTATGATCTGTTTGTTCATATTTTTTGTGTTTTCGACAGAAACACTTTATTGTGAATTTTTTTTACAAAGCGTTTTCCACTTTCATTATTGATGTGTGGTGTGAGTGAGTGGCTATTTGGGCTTGGGCTTGGGCTTGGTAAGTGGGGTTGGGTTGGAAAATGAAAAATAAAATAAAATAAAAGACAGATTGAATCAATTTTCTTAAAGCTTGTATAGCATTGTTCGTTTAGATTCCTTAATTTATTTGGTTCGATGTAAAGAGTTCATAATTAATGATATGATTTGATGCACACTGACTAGAATATACCTAACATATTTGGTTTTTCTTTGGAGCTTCATTGCACGAATTCATAACAGTGATATAATGTCTATGCTTTGGGTGGTAGTGTGTGTGCGCGCTTGGTGATAGTGTAGCAGATTCAAATGTTTGTGCTTGAAATGGTAGTCTAGCTTTTTTTTTCCTTAAAAAAAACATTCTAGATTTTATTTGAAGGAAAGCTCAATTCACGTCTGCAAACGTGTAGCGATCAAGGTCTGAAAAATCGAAAATATCGCCGAAATATCGATATTTCGGTAAATTTGAAGGGGCGATATTATCGGGAGGGGACAGTTTATTTTCGTAATTTTTTCTAAAATATCGTCGAAATATTGCGGAAATATCGTTGGCGATATTTTCGTTCTGTTTCCCTCTTAAAATGGTGATAATATCGCGATATTATCGAAATTATCGATAATATCGCGATATGAGATCAGATTCTCCATAGCTGCCTTCAGAGATTGGAAGCAGCAGCAACAATGGTGCATCAGACTCAGATCTAGATTCAGAGATTGATAGCAGCAGCAATTATGGCGTCGGACTCAGATCTGGCTTCAGAGATTGATCTCAGATCACCTGGATCTGAGGCGACTTGAAACGGATCTGCGAAGAAATGAAGACGATGACCACCTGGTGAGAGAGAGAGAGAGAGAGAGAGAGAGAGAGAGAGAGAGAGAGAGAGAGAGAGAGGAAAGTGGGAAGTTGGGAGCTTTCGAAATTTCGAAGTGTTGCTTTGGTTTGAAAGCAAAGTGATTATATGAGAGCGTCCAACAAATGCGACGATGGTGAGGGAGGGGCGGTTTATTAGTGTGTGGGTTTTGTAAAAAACGACTTGCGTTGAAGGCTGATGGAATTGAATTGCCTGAACTAGCTAGATCTAAGTTGCCTGCATGTCAGTCTCCAATATCTAAGGCTAATTTCTTTTATTTTTTTTATTGGTATTTTTATTTGTTTTTTAAATAATTTTCTAATTTCTTTTATTTTTTATTGGTATTTTTATTTGTTTTTTAAATAGATTGTTCAAAGATTATATAACTTATATCGAAACTTTTAATCTGCCATCTGGAAGTCAAATTGCAACAGACAACTACATTTTTCATTTGTTGTAATTTTTATTTATTACACTTACTCTACACATAGAGATAATGAAGATAATGAAAAATTTGAACTTCATAGAAACTCTATGTGGTACTAAGTCACTATAAAATGTAAAATATTGTAGTAAATCATTATATATAAATGATTATGATGTGTTTAATCTTTTTTCATTAATTACAACATATTTTCTAGTGTTTGTCAACTCGCTATATAATCAAGTTAAATTAGTTAAATCCATCATGCAATGCATTTCATTCCAATTTTTTGTGATAAACTAATAGATAATTGACTAAATAAACATTATCTAAAGTTTCAATAAAAATTTCCAAGTTTTTCTTACAATTTCCGTGGTTTTTATTCAATTTTTATTGATATCGATAATATCCCGATATTTCCATTGAAATTTCCGTGTTTTTGAACTACCGATATTTCCGATATCATCGATATTTTAGACCTTGGTAGCGATAGCGATATTAACTTCTCTAAAAGCAAATACTTAAACAAAAAGATTTAGAGAACACCTGGTCCATTGGTCCTTCCATGCCCTAATTCAAATTTATAGAAGATTAAAGAAGAGTTTGAGAGAACATCTTAGGGGACACAACGCGCATGTGACATGAGTCAGATGAAAGATGGTGACATGATCTTTTGTAGGAATTCAATTGCATATTTGCAAACTTCGGACTCTCTTATATATGAAAGCTCAAAGTTTACTCTCCTATTAATGTAGTATACTAAAGTTTTCAAATAGTACTATAGCAAATCGATAATATGATTAGTATCGAGAGAATATTATTTATCTCATATCAAGATTATCATAAACCGTTCACCATCGAAATAGTGGAACAATATTGACAATATTGATATAATGGGACTAATGTTGCAGTATAGCGCTGGTTGAGAATTTCGTTATAATAAATGTATGGATTAATTTCAATTACTTAAGTTACAAGTCTCTTAAAATAGTTCACAATTGAACGATTTTTCCACATTTGACGGACTAGTAATTAAGCAAATATGTAAGGAAATATAATGCGACGACAAATCACAAGTGACTCATTGCATATTATGGCAGCACTGGAATGCCATTAGAGTTTGATAATACCAATTGATCTTAGCCCTTTGATAAATTAATGCTAATGTCAATTAATGTTAATCTTGGATTAAGAAGGTTCTCCCTTGTGATGGGATTCTATAAAATAAAACCTTGGTCAGCTCCTTTCTTATCAGTCATTTGTCTCATTACATTGAGTAAGACCAAGGTTTTTGACCCTTCTTGCGACTGACTTTTTTTTGTCTTGTTGGGCTCAAAATAATAGGATTTGAAAGTGATTTCCTTTTTCCCGCATATAAAAAGGCTGTGGAAAGATGTATGAGGGATTCATTCTTGTCCAAATTCATTCATCTACCACCACCTAAGTTTTTCTTTGAAAAGTACACACCCTAACAATCTTAAATTTATGTTTATAAATAAGTCTTAGGTCGATGGTATCTGGTTTTATTTATTTGTTAGAAAGTATTGTATGTTTATTTTTTAAATATAGTTGCAAACAAAATGGTTTTGAACTTCTTTCCAAACGTACGGTTAATTCTAACCTAGCTGTATCAGTCTGCATATATATGATATGATAATAGTAAGACCTTTCTCCACCATCGAAAATGGCCCCTAAGCTTGGTCTGGACAAACTAGTCTTAGTTATATACATGTCAGCACACCAGTACCAACTATCTTTAAAAGAACAACAGAAATTGAGAAAGATGAATCGAACATAGAACTTTGAGTGCATGTATAAATATAATTAAAAATTAAGTACTTGAACTACAAACCTTATGTACGACAAGTTGCTTTCTATTGGTTATTGCATAACATCACTTAGTTTCAAATGGGCATAGTTATCATTTTATCACTCACATGTGATGCGAGTTTAATTAAAGCTCGAGTTGAGTTTGGTCGAACTTGGGAAATACGATTATGGTTGAGTTTCAGGTTTACCATAATCATCTCTATTTAGAGTCCGTTTGAAACTGTTTATGTAAGAATCACTTATGTTCATAAGCGCTTTTGCTAAAATTTGTCCTTGTGCTGATACTTTGGATGTCTTGAGTGCCCGCAGAGGTGCAGCTAATTGGGTGCCTTGAGCAGCTTGGAGGCTCTTTAAATTATTCTCTCTATTATAGATCAGATGAAATCACATATGGCTGCAGTTAAAAATGATATGTTGTTACACTCTAAAATAGATGGAGGGCACATTGCTTTGGCCAACTGTCCTAACTCACATTTATAATATAGATTACAGTCACATATGCGATCATATGTGGTCACAGTTAAAAACAAATGGTTATATGTGGTCGCACTCTCCAAAATATTCCTTCGACATGTAGTAAACACAAATTTCATATCTCCTTAATTATCTATAATTGTTGCTGTTAATTAGTTATTTATTGGAGTTACATACCTTAATCATAGATTCATAGTCATATTTCCATCCCTTTTCCCAGCTTAGTTTTTTTACGTGCACTGCATCTAAGGGCGGCTGCAACAAATTAAAGCTCGATTCTAATAACTATATGGATCACTTGCCTTTTCCAACTATTTTAGTTGCTGTGAATCTAAGGTCGGCTGCAACAAGGAGAATCTAACATTTTGGCATAATTGTAAGATTTAGATGCAACAAAACATGTAGCATAAACGTCCAACAAATAATCTGCCATCCTTCTTATCATCAGATACCATTATTTGCCCAAGATACCAAATTACTGAGAATCTTATTTGCCAAATCTAACAAATTGCGGGGTCAACATCGAAGATAAAATCAAAGTAATACTAAAAGATTCGTTTATACAATAAAAATAGAGGTGCTCCACTCCACTAGGTCATTTATATAATGAGGATTTGACATCTAATTAAGGTCAACAATATTATCATAAGGCCTCTAAATGTAAAGCAAAGCGCATGCGTAAGCCCCCTTTGGAACTAATACTATCATTAAAATGTTTAGCATAATAAAGTAATTCATACCGATTATTTTCGATTCTTGTCGAACATAATAAAGTAACAAGAATACTATTTGTATCATAATAGAGGTGTCGACAATGTGATCGGTAAATGTGGTACAAATCACCTCTTTATTTAAAATTGTTTTCTTTTTTTTTCTAATCAACTGAAATGAACATTTGAATTTCGAACATTGAAAATAGAAGTATTTTATAGACTAAGAGTTAGGTAATGTATTTGAAATTGTTTAATATTATAATGTAAGAGTCAGTCGTGATCGATACACATGTTTGTTAAATAGTAAAACCATTGTAAAGGATGTAGCTAGGGTGGTAGCAAGACTTGGTAATTGAAAATAAACGTTTGAATTGATTACAGTTTGCAGAATTGGAATAGAATTTTACAACCAACACGATACAAAGGAGTATTTAATAACGTTAAGCATTGTCGTGTCTGTATTTATTTTTGGGGTTTCTAAAAGATTTATTAAAATGTATTAAGTAATATCGATCACTGCAGCTATTGTTGCATATGTCACACCTTTTTGGATTACGTTGAGAAGTTTCCAGTATATATATATATATATTTTTTTTTCCATTTAGGCCATTAATTACTACTCTTGTTTTCATTATGCAAGGATCCATTTTGAGTGCCAAGAGATTAGAATGAATATACACAACATCGATATTAAGTTTTCTTAGGGCTGATTTGAGAATCATTTCAATTTTAGTTTTTAGTTTTCATTTTATGTGCTAAAGTATATATGAGAAAATGAGAGTGAGAGTGAGAGTGAGGATGAGATTGAGAGAGAGAATGAGAGGGGAGGGTAGGAGTGAGGAATAACAAAAGTGAAAACAAAAACTTGAAAGTGAAAACAATTTCAAGTAAATTTCAGTTTTTAGTTTTTGTTTTCACTTTTGTTACTCCTCCCTCCCATCATTCACTCTCATCTTCCCTCTCAAGTTCATCTTTACTCTCATTCTCACTTTTATTCTCCCCCTTTTTTCTCTATATTCTAACACAAAAACTGAAAACTGAAAACTAAAAATTGAAATTGAAATAATTATTAAACGGGCCTTAGATTGTGAATTTTCCAACGCTGAGTGTTTACTACAATATTAAATTTAGTTGATGACATGGAACTCAACCTTCTATAGTAAAAACCTTTACTAGACATCTTTGCCTTTAGCCAACAAAAAAAAGGGGAAGAAAGGGATAGACATGAATTTGTTATCCTTTTGAAAAAAGAGAGTAAAAGATCTTGTGATTCAACGAATACTTATAGTGGAGAAATATTTTCAAAAATATATGATTCTACGAATACAGTTAGGGTCTGTTTGGGAGTGCTTCTGGAAAGGTTAAAAACTTTTTCTAACAACTAAAAGCGCTTCAGAGAGCGTTTGACAAAAAAGTTTTAAAGCGCTTATATGAAGCACATGCTATATATGTGCTTCTTTAGGAAGCACTCCCAAATGCTTTTTTAGAAAGCACTTGAATTTTCATAATTTTTATAATAAAAGCGCTTTTGTTAAAAGCACTTATGAATAGAAGTACTTTCTAGAGAAAATTTAGGATATAATAAATCCTTTACAACAAAAGTTTAAGAGTGCTGCTAAACGAACCCTAAAATTAACTGAGTAAATTCTACTACCAAATTATTTATTGAATTACTAATTTATCCTAATATAAAATGACCAAAAAGGATATATTGAATTGTGTACCCTAATATGTACATCCTCCTTAAGACTTGACACATGTCCATTGTTATAACTATGGTCAACTCTTTAATTTTAATCTTTTAAAGTATTTAAAACCAAAAAATAAAATAAAATTTTAAAAAGAGAAAAAACGCTCTCTCCTTCCCGACCCACCCCATTCCGAGACGAGTTGAGATATGTTGTTCCCAAATTCCCAAACTAACAAATCTCCCTATATTAAATTGAAAACCTACATCTTCTCGAAAGATTAAAGACAATATATTTAATTAAGAATTAAAATCTTTGTTTTAGTGCTTGAGCTTTTGAATCCATGCCTTCAAACAAATTGACTTAATTTTTAACATACAACACGGAATCCAGGAGAAGTGTATTGATCCAAGTTGATTTTTGTATGCATAAAACTTAAACAATCAATAACACAAACCATGTGGTGGTGATCGCACATGAGAGATATAAAAAAGGAAGAAGAAGAAGCAGGAGAGAGAGAGAGAGAGAGGGTTTTGTTAAAATATTATTTTAAATACTTTAAAAGATTAAAAATTAAAGGTGTACTATGAGTATTTTTAGTAGTTAAATAGGATGTACTTAGTTAATTTTATATTTTAATTTAAATATTATGGTGTACTTAGATCGTAAGGTGTACTCAGTTAATTTTAAGGTTCATTTAGCAACACTTTAGTTTAATTTTCGCTTATCTCCTCCTTAAAGTTAAAATAAAAATGGAAAAAATCCTAAAAGCTTATCTCTGATGTAAGCATGTAGCTAAGATCTGATCCTGTTCCGCCTTATTTATTTGGAGGTGGAAAACAACTTTTGACTCTCCTCCGAAGAATTTTAGGGTTTATCATAAAAATTATATATACAGTTGCAACCCATCATATTGATAGCGTTGAACTTAAGTTGTGGTGGGACCCACCAGCACCGCACACTCCCACCATTAAATACTCATTGTATTCAAAATAATCTCTTCCAACGTCCCAAACTTGGCTGATACATTTGCCCTCCAAATTTTAAACTTTTACCTCATTTTTTTCTTTCAGAGACAACAAACTCGATCAGAGAAACCGACCACCACCTTTACGTTCATGGCTACCAAGCTCTTAGCTCTATGCATACGCAGTGAGAGCCGGGGTGATCTGTCGCCCCGGCCCCACTATCCGTCCATGCCCAAGTACCCGAAGGGCGTGGCGGTAGAGGAGACCAGCCTGATGGCGGAGGTTGAGGCCAAGGCCGTGTTCTCCGTCATCGGCATGACGTGCTCAGCCTGTGCGGGATCGGTCGAGAAGGCCGTCAAGAGGCTCCCAGGGATTCGGGAGGCTGTCGTCGACGTCTTGAACAACCGGGCGCAAGTCATGTTCTTTCCCAATTACGTTAACGTAAGTCACTTTACTTTCAATTCTTGAGATATCTTTCATTTTGTTTTTGTTTTGTTTGATGAGGTCACATGGGAATTTCTTTCAACTTTGTTTTGTGTTCTTTTTTTGGGTGGGATCTAATTAGTGGTATCCATACCATGATTTACGTGATGTGTCTTTGGAATGGCCTGTCTTACATGTGATTTAGTTCACCTACCATACGGTTCTTGCGGTTTAGCTTTCCCAATTGTACACAATTTGCTTCTGCCCATTTTCACACACACAAATTTTCCTGTTAATTTTATAACTGGGTTGATGCAAAATTGGGGTTTCTAAGTCAATCTCTGGAGACAATTCAGTTGTTTTAACAAGATTTTCTATGTCCATGGATATGAGATCGAAATCGAGATGGAATTAATCCAATATTTTTCTAAATAAGTGATACTGGGGAGGGAAGATTCAAACACGGTTAACTGTTCTTAACCACTTACGAGTCCCTTGCGGAATTAATCCAATAAGGAGTTGGTAAAAAACAGTTCATAACCTGTTTTGTTTTTCCTTTTTCTTTTGGGTTGATGAAGTTATGCATATAATAATCTGTTAGCAATAAAGAGTTCATATATTCTGTTTATCATTTCTGCGTTTATGTTGTGCTTAGATTTAAGCTATTGAGGTGTTCATTTAATTCTCTTTCTGATATAAAACCGTACAACGAATTGTTAGTTTGGTCATAAGTCAAGTAAGTACCAATACACAAACATAAAATATTAGAGCATCTTGCTTTACTCTAACAACCTCTCAATTCACGGCCTCCACTGACAAAGAGTCTTAATCATTGTCCTAATCTTTGACTTAGGATATTTGTAGAGTTTTCCAAAGTTCATGTTTCCTTAATATAAAAAAAGAAGACTTCTCTTCCACTCCAAGTAAAACCTGAAAAACAACTTATTAAAATATAAGCTCTGTCGAATATGAATATATATATATTAACCAAATCAAATTGATAGCATACAGAACAGTTTCACCTGCCTGCTCAAACATTTGAGCTGAGCAGACCATTTTAAGCTAAAACAGAACAGATTTGCACCATGAGAAGTCAGAAACTGCTGTTATGTCTTTGCCTATGAGAAAGACTTTGTCTTATTACAAACGTTTTTCTCTCATGCTAAACTTCCATTATGTTCTTCTATTAACAACAAATTAACCTTTTAAAAGAAACAATTAGCTTGTTATGGAGTATAATTTTAATTTGTTTAGCCATATAACATGTCACAGAATTTGTTCCCAGATAAAGCTGAACAGTATGGCGGAGGATGTTGCGATTATAAAAAAACAATTTTCTATATGTATCCATCAGTAATGGCTACAAAAGGATAAGTTTGATTTACTTTAGTACAAACAGTAGCTTCTATAATTTTCTGTGTTTTCATTTCTCATACTATATTTGATCAAGTTTTTAAATAGAAGGTGATCTTGGAGACACTTTAATTAGTTCAGCCAGTTATCACTTGTGTAGAGTCATTTTTTTACAAGATTTTAGCAGGGGAAGTTGGATTATGTTTATGCAGAAGATTATGCACGGTACTTGGCGTTTTATTTATAGCTGTTGCCTCACATCTTATAGGAGGAGACGATTCGCGAGACGATTGAAGATGTTGGGTTTCAAGCCACACTGATTAATGATGAGGGACATGAGAGGTCCACTTTGGTATGCAGAATTCGGATAAAGGGAATGACTTGCACTTCTTGCTCCACCACTGTTGAATCAGCTTTGCAGGCAGTTCATGGTGTACAAAAAGCTCAAGTTGCATTAGCAACTGAAGAAGCAGATGTTCACTATGATCCAAAGATTGTGAGCTATAATCATTTGCTAACAACCATTGAAGACACCGGATTCGAAGGCATACTTCTTACTACAGGGGAAGACATGAGCAGGATAGAGCTTAAAGTTGATGGCGTACGGACTGATCATTCAATGAGAATACTTGAACAGTCTCTTCAAGCACTCCCTGGTGTGCAAGCTGTAGAATTTGATTCTGAAATCAAGAAAATCTCTCTTTCTTACAAATCAGATATGACAGGGCCAAGAAATTTCATCAATGTGATTGAAACAACCGGGTCCAGGCGTTTCAAGGCAAATATTTTTCCTGGAGGTGGAGCAGGAAGAGATACTCATAGAAAGGAGGAAATTAAGCAGTATTATAGATTCTTTCTGTGGAGTTTGGTTTTTACTATTCCAGTGTTTTTAACCTCCATGGTCTTCATGTACATTCCTGGAATTAAACATGGCCTAGAAACCAAAATCGTGAATATGCTCGAAATTGGGGCGCTTTTGAGGTGGATCCTGTCCACTCCAGTGCAATTCATCATAGGCCGGAGGTTCTATACTGGGGCATACAAATCATTGCGACATGGTTCGGCTAATATGGACGTGTTAATCGCCTTGGGAACAAATGCAGCCTACTTTTATTCAGTCTACTCTGTGCTGAGAGCTGCTACCTCTCCAAATTTTAAGGGTACTGATTTCTTTGAGACTAGTGCCATGCTTATTTCATTCATTCTCTTAGGGAAGTACCTAGAGGTGTTAGCTAAGGGGAAGACATCTGATGCCATTGCCAAACTGATGGACCTGGCACCAGAAACAGCAACTTTGTTAACACTAGATGGAGAAGGAAATGTCATAAATGAAGAAGAAATTGATAGTAGGTTGATACAAAAGAATGATGTCATTAAAATTATTCCCGGGGCGAAAGTAGCTTCAGATGGTTATGTGACTTGGGGGCAAAGCCATGTGAATGAGAGTATGATAACGGGAGAAGCAAGGCCGGTGGCAAAAAGAAAGGGTGATACAGTCATTGGAGGTACTTTGAATGAGAATGGTGTGTTGCATATCAGGGCAACAAGGGTTGGATCAGAAAGTTCCCTTTCCCAAATTGTGCAGCTTGTTGAGTCAGCTCAGATGGCCAAAGCTCCTGTGCAGAAGTTTGCCGACCGCATTTCCAAATACTTTGTGCCACTGGTAAGTGTTATAATATAATTGGTTACAGTTTCTTTATGGTTTTGTTTTGTTTGGTTTAATTGAAGGGACATTGGAGGCTCTTTTTAAAAAGTAGTTTTTAATTTGCAGGTGATCATGCTTTCATTCTTGACCTGGCTTTCGTGGTTTTTGGCTGGAAAATTCCATGGCTACCCAGAATCTTGGATACCGTCTTCCATGGATAGCTTCCAACTTGCTCTCCAGTTTGGAATCTCTGTCATGGTAATAGCATGCCCTTGTGCTTTAGGCCTAGCTACTCCAACTGCCGTCATGGTTGGAACTGGAGTAGGTGCATCCCAAGGTGTATTGATCAAAGGAGGACAAGCATTAGAAAGTGCACATAAGGTTAGAAATCAAAATCCTTCTTGCTGTTTGATACATTCTATGAGATGCAAAAATGGACGTTTGCTGCATTGGGACATGCAAGAGTGTTTATTATGAATCTTCAGCAATTTTGATGTTGCATTTCCAAAAAGATAGAGACTGATAAAGGAGGTCTATCCATAGCATAGTTTCATTTTGTTCTTCAACAGTTTCAACAATTTTTCTCAGATAATCTTACCCTTAGGTGCTGTCTCGCAGAATTTTCAGATTTGTATCTTATAGAGCTGATTGATGATGTTGTAGGTGAACTGCATCGTGTTCGACAAGACAGGGACTCTCACAATTGGGAAGCCAGTGGTTGTTAACACAAGACTCCTGAAAAATATGGTGCTTAGCGATTTCTATGAACTTGTTGCTGCAGCTGAGGTAGGCTTTAACATGTGAAACACCATCTTTCATGTTTTAAAAATTTCATGAAGAATTCTTTATATGTTCATTATTATCAACATTCATTTAAAACATTGGTGTTCTGAATGATTCATACATATCAGGTGAACAGTGAGCACCCTTTGGCCAAGGCCATCGTTGAGTATGCCAAAAAGTTCAGAGAAGATGAAGAGAATCCTTCGTGGCCAGAAGCGCGCGACTTTGTCTCCATTACTGGCCATGGGGTGAAGGCCATTGTTCAAAACAAGGAAATAATTGTTGGGAACAAAAGCTTGATGGTGGATCACAACATTGCAATTCCAGTTGACGCAGAAGAGATACTTGCAGAAGCTGAAGGACTGGCTCAAACCGGGATTTTAATATCTATAAATGGAGAAGTGGCTGGAGTTCTGGCCATATCTGATCCACTGAAACCCGGTGCTCAAGAAGTTATTTCCATACTCAAGTCTATGAAAGTGAGAAGCATAATGGTGACAGGTGACAATTGGGGAACTGCAAATTCTATTGCCAAGGAAGTTGGAATTGAAACCGTTATAGCAGAAGCCAAACCTGAGCAGAAAGCAGAGAAAGTGAAGGAATTGCAGGTACATTTAATTAAATTGTTACAACTTACAAGAGGAAGTTCTTCACTTGCTCCAACTATTTTGAGTTGGCTCCATGACATCCTTTAGACATCTAACTCTACCATTTTCATGTTAACACCTTAACTAGTCATAGAGCCTAACTCTAAGTCCTGAGTTTGTTTATTTCATTTCAATTTTCTTGTCCACAGGCTTCAGGCTACACCGTGGCCATGGTGGGAGATGGCATCAATGACTCACCAGCACTTGTGGCAGCAGATGTAGGAATGGCAATTGGAGCAGGAACAGACATTGCAATTGAGGCAGCTGACATTGTTCTCATGAAGAGCAACTTGGAGGATGTGATAACTGCCATTGACCTTTCCAGGAAAACCTTCTCTCGTATTCGCTTGAACTACATCTGGGCTTTGGGTTATAATGTTCTTGGCATTCCAATAGCTGCAGGGGCCCTTTTTCCATCTACAGGATATCGTTTACCACCATGGATAGCTGGAGCTGCAATGGCAGCTTCTTCTGTCAGTGTTGTTTGCTGCTCTCTGCTACTGAAGAACTACAAGAGGCCCAAGGAGCTGGAAAGCCTGGAGGTTCGGGGAATAAGGATCGAATGATCGATAAGTAGCCTTTTGATTCTGTTGTGTGCATGCTTGTAGGGCTCAAGTTCTAGTAATTTGGGTAGTGTTGTGGCTGATGAAGCAAATGTAATAAACTAGGTTGTTTGGATCACATTTTGTATATATTTGGATGTAAGAATTTTAATTAGAAGACTGGCATGGGCAGTTCTGTTATCTTAATTGATGGATAATAAACCATCATAAACATATGTAACAAATTAAATCATCCATCATTAAGTTAGTGAATCACTGGTAGTCCTTGAAACTTTTGAAGCAAATTTCACTGTGGAAACACAAACCAAATTTCTGTATAATACTGCTAATTAACAACAATTAGCAGAGATTAAGATATATCTTAAGTTTTGCAAGTATATCTTAATTCTCATTTTGAAATTCTAGTTAGGGCCACCCAACCCATGAATATTATCTTTTCATACAAATTGAAGTTTCTTTTTCAACATCATGCAACTCTCTCATCGTCCATTCGGATGCATGAAATAGAAAATCGTGATTGTTTTTGTTGAAAAAAAACATAGGAGAAACAAAAACGAGTATGGATAAAAATGGTAAGATTTCAGAGAGACGGATTCTTGGCCCACCACTAGCAACATCAATATTATCCCCAATTTAACAACCTGTTTAACAAGTGTGAGGTTTTATACAAAATGCCTCAATATTATTAGGAGTAGAACCATTCATTATATGAGACTTTCTAATTATTTAAGTTTCCGATGTGGGACTCTGTGTATTCTTCAACAACAACAACAAAACTGACTTATTTTCAAATCAGAAATAGTTTCAAGTAATCATCACATCACATGTACATGACTTTCAAGTTATAAAATGTTATCTTGATGTAAGAATTTTCTTTATAATTTATTATTGTGTTTTATACCAAACTGAAAATTATGATTAACTTATGAATTGCATCATATCGAATGAGCATTTAGTGTGAGAATAATGATGACATTATATTTCATTATAAGTTATCAAAATATATTATCTTTCTCTGAGTTGTGTAATATGTAGAATGAGTGTTACTTCTTTTCAGCTTTTTATGAGCGCATGTGCATTTTTAATTGAATGATCATTTGTATTTACCATGATGTTGATGGGAGAAATATGAATATTTTTTATTTTTATTTCTAAATTACATCTTGAAAACCAATATTTTTATTTTTATTTATAAATTGTGTGGTGTTATCACATATTTTTATTTGCATTCCTTTTTTCTTTCGCCAATATATTTGTATTTACATTGATGTTGTGAGATATTTCTTGAGATTGAATGAAAGTTATTTTTAATTGCTCTTTATATTTGTGCTCATGTTAGGTTTGGGAGTCACAGTGCATATGATAATGGCGCAGCATCAGATAGCGAGGACTTATATGCATCCCGAGGTTAAATACAAAATTTCAAGGGATGTGCTTTAGCCATCCGTAATGGGCTCCTTCAATTATCTTATTAGACAAATTCTAAGGAGGAATTGGAAAAATACAACTTCAATCATGCTCCCTATACACCTTCTAAAATAGGGAGACCTTTGAGGAGAGAGAAATGACTCTTAGACCTAGTGGCTCCCTATAATTTAGTGTTGCTTTGTTTTATGAATTTTTTAACTTTTAATTAATGCTAATTTTTTTATTTTTTTATTTATAGAGATGGACCATTTAAATTGAATTAAAAAATAATTATAGTATTTATGACTCTAAACTAGGGAGTATGATTGAAGTTCAAATTTTATAGAGAGCTCCTAAAATATCTTTTGTGGGTTTTTAGCTAAATTTTAACTAAAAAAAAATAGGGAGAATGAGCATCTACAATGAACTCTCTAAACCAACTTCTTAGACAAATTTTAGGGGGAAAATGCAAAAACACAACTCCAACCATACTCCCTATCCACTTCCTAAAATAGGGAGATCTATAGGAACTCCTACGAGAAAGGACTCTTAGTGACTCCCTATAGTTTAATGTTTTATTACTATTTCAACCATTTATTTAATTCTGAGTAATTTTTGTTATTATATTTTTGTCTATACTCTATTCCAAAAATGATTTTTTTAAAAAGCATTTATGACTCCCTAAATCATGAAGTATGGTTGGAAGTGAATTTTTATAAAGAGCTCCTAAATAGTTTATATTTTTTTAAGTAAATTTCAACTTAAAATAGGGAGCATGATTGTAGATGCTAAGGGCCCATTCGGTAATGTTTTACGGGCCCGTTTTCTATTTTCTCAAAATGAAAATAGCTGAGAAGGCGTTCGGTGGCCAGTGTGAGAAAACGCAGAAAACAATATTCTGAGAATGAATTCTAAACCACATACAAAAAGTGAAAACACCGAAATAACGTTTTCATCATTTTCAATGGAAAAGCGGAAAACGATTTTGCGTCTCTCACGACGATGGCTCTTCTATTTATCTCAAGCTCTCGTCAATTTCCCACACTGGGTCTTCTAATAAATTTCTTTTTTTTTTTTTTTCGGTGAAATTACTGGATCTCTCATCAGTTAGATACATATGGGTCTTCATTTTTTTTTGGGTGAAATTAGTGGGTCTTCCTTGCTGGGTAAAATTTGTTGGTCTTCTGTTAGATTAGCTCATCAAAATCTTGTTTGGGTGTTAACTGTGCTGTGATGAAGAAGATGATTGGGAGAGGGAGACAGGTGGGTTGATGGGGTTACTGCGATGGTGTTGCGTGGGTGCGATGGGGTGGGTTGGGGTGGGATTTGCAGAGAGTTAAAAGAGAAGATGGGGTATTTGATTATAATAAAAAAAAAGAAAATAAATAGAGAAGGTGGGGGAGATACGGTTCAATTTTGTTTTTTCTAAGTTCATTTTTTTTTTTATACATTATTCTATTTTTAAAGATTATTACATTTTTTTCCAACAAAAAAAATGATATATTTTTTTCTTTTCCACAAAAATTGCATTCTTTTTGGATGAGGCATTAATAAAAATAACTCACATATATTTTTTTTATTGGTATGAAATATTGATGACATAATTAACCAATTTTGTTTTTGTTAATTTCAAATTGTACTACCAGACACATTTTCACTATTTTCATTTTCTAAAACTGTTTTTCAATTAAGCTACCAGACGCATTCTTGAATCTTGAAAATGCAAATTCGTTTTCTTGTTTTCATTTTCTGAAAACATTCTTTGAAAATATTCTTCAAAAACGTTACCAGACGGACCCTTATCGTTTTCAACTTTTGTTCATGAAGTTGGATTTGTTTTCAGAAAATATATTGAGGGAAAACAAAAAGTTCCACCGAACAGGTATTTTTTGGAAAACAGGAAATTCATACGGAAAATGGGTAGTGAAAACGATACCGAACACGGCCTAAGGGAGTGATCGAAGGAGGTAATCCAACTTCTATGATTGGAAATTCCGTGAATGAAGTTTAATGTGGTAGAAACAGTCCTGCTGCGTCATTGAAATACGATAAAAGAATAAATAAAAAAACAATTTAACCCTAAACTGATAAAATGTAATTAATCAACCATGAATATAGGGAAAAGTCTCTGATTTGTTTTTTAATAATATGAAGAAACTTTAAATAATACAACTCAAAATCCTAATAATTATAGAAAACTCAAGGTTTCAATATATGCCCAAATTTAACAAGAAAATATTAAAATTCTAATAAATAACTTATTCTAAAATTAAAAATATATATTTTTCCTCACCATAACCCATATTCACTTCAAACTTGCTCGAACAATCCAATAATTCCAACAATAAATTCTTCATAATTGATATTTAAGTAACTTACAATGTGTGATGTCTTGCCAATTTTGAACCAAGGTATTTTTTCTTAATTATTTTTCTTGGTAAAACTTGACCCAGATTTTGTCCTACATCAAATTCATTGTGTGATTAATACATAGCACTCAAATTATTGAGGTATCCATGATATTCCATTCATCCCTAAGACATAAGTGCTATGTGATGTTAGAAAGGATGTCAATCCCAAATGAGTTTTGACACGGATACACACTCGCATAGTGCAAGTCACATATACTCTTAAAGAACTCACCTAAGTGACTTCATAAAATAATTAGTTAAAATTTCCAACACTCGTACGTCCCAAAGCTTAAACTTAGCATTGGAAAATAAAGTTCACGTTGCAAGAAAAGCCAATTTGAAAAGCAAAGAAAACCATGATGACCCAAAAGATAAAAAGCAGAGAAAACAAACAGAAAAGCTAAAATAAAGACAGAAACCAAATTTTGTTAGCACCACCAACCAACCATAAGCTTTTTGGTAGTGCAGTTATTTTGGATTACTCAAGGCTTATAAATGCGAATTGCCCTGTTCCAATCTCACTTTTTTAAAAAAAAAAACTAAAAAAAAGAAAGAGAAGTAAGAGATATAAATTATAATAATTGAAGTGCATGATTGATGGATAAAATAGCATATAATCAAAATGCAAATGCATGTAAAACCTAATAAAAGCAGTGACAATGAAGAAGCAAATCGATTTTAAGCACCTGTAAGCTTTTGACATGGACCAGGGATTTAATACTACTACTAGTTGCCGTCCTGTCCTCTATGCCCGTGAATGAGATTGATCAGTGACTATCATTGATTTAAATAATGCATACAATCTTCTATGAAAACTTACCTGAAAACTCTCAATATCATAATATGGTGATATAGTATATATATTCACAGAAGTATTACACTGCGTTAAATGCCAATGATGCCCCTCATTTTTCTATTACGGGAAAATGGATATTTGAATTTTGGACTTCTTCCCTCGTTGAAAAGAGAAATATCATTTAAATAAGATCTAGTTGATCAATAATAATATTTTGAATTTTAGACTTCTTCCCTCGTTGAAAAGAGATATTTCATTCAAATAAGATCGATATTTGAATTTCTAATAACATCAATTGGTACCTATTTCACGTCAAATGTAATACAAAGCCTTAGAAAATCAAATGTGATGCTAGCATGTTAACAAATAAATTTTTGATAAGGTGCTGATAATTATTAAAGTTAAAAATGCTCGAAGAATTTTCATATTTATAACTGTGGATGCCAATTTGTGATTAGCTTACTTGGAAGAGCTTCCATGTGATGTGACGAAACTTATTAAATAAGCTTTGCCAGCCGTCTCTTTAAGATCGTCACAAGCTATTGTCAACTAATTTTTTTTTTTGTCGATTTGCTGGCGTCAAAGTTTAAATTGTAAGAAACATATTTCTTATTAACTCAATAAACATACTAGACGAGGAATGATGTTTCTCACACACACTATCAAGATATTATGGGAGTTTGAACCTAAGATCACTAGTCTACATGTCAATGCCATTTTTCATCGGACTAGATCCCGTTGGCGAAAGCTAGAACTCTTAAACCCTTATATATATATATATAGGTCATGCCATAGGTAGATGATATCAAATTTTATAAGAATAAACTATTTTATCATATATACTAATTACATAGGATCCAATGCAATCAATAATGTCATCAATATTTACAACAGCATATTATTCGAAGACCCAAAGTGCTTACATATCAATTAGACAAGAGAAAGTGCTTCTATATCGAACTTCTAAATGGAACATTTCTGAAGATTCTCCATTAGAAGATCTCAAGTGCTTATATATTTACATTATCGTCTACTAAAGCATGTATCTAGATGTGACAAGTTACAACCACAGATCACAAAAACATGTCCTTTTGTTTTTTGTTTATTTTTTCTCTTCTTCTTCTTCTTCCTAATAAGTCAAATTCTCCCGCTTAATCTCTTTATTACAGCAAATTATTTTGGTGTTATACAGCACACGCACGCATGAGATTAAAAAAATACTAATAGTACATTGAGAAAGCAAAGGATGAATCAGATACAACTTATTGACTGTACTTCCATACACCGGTTTCATATTCATTTTTCTATCTTTCTCCTTACATGTCGTGTCACGAGATATAAATAGAAAAGGTATGAAAGTGGTGCATGGAAGTTATTTTCGTTCTGAATTCGGAATGATAGTTAAGTATAAACCGAAAAAACAAGCAGCGATTTTGATAAAGCAAAAAAGATATAAAAAAAAGCATGGTAAAATTGTGAAAACCATGAGGAGTTGAACTTGTGGACACACTCAACAGTTTTTCCGGTAAGCTTTAAATAGCAGCAGGAATCATCAGACTAGCAATGTCTAATGGCCATGTGAATTTCCTTGAAATGGACTGGCCGGCAGTCTCTTTTTATACAAGTCATTATCTCTAATTTAAATCTGTCTATTTCTTGGCTCAATTGATGATTTCAAAATAAAGAAGGAGAGAAAGTGTAAGACATGGAGCCTTGTGGTAATAAAATTTCTCATCATTTTTAATTTAGTCAGGTTCTTAGTCCCCTCATCTCATTAGCTGACAAATATTTTGTTCTGTAATTTTTGGGTAGAAGGATCGAATTAGCAACTTGAATAAAAAGTCCAATACCAAATTGAAGCACATAATTCAAATGGGAAAACACGAATGGATTATGGTAGTGTGAGACAACTGGTATTTTACTAGGGAGGCCGAAAGCGTTTACCTTTATCAATGAGAATTTACAACTTTGATTTCTATCTTATAAATCGTAGTGTGAGACAACTGGTATTTTACTACAAGTGTTATTTTGAATGAACTATTGAACTGCAAAGGATTTGTAACTAAAGTGGTGAAGTGTGGTTATCATACAGCCGAAGTTCCGTGTTTAAATTCCCTATTTCCCCATATTGCTTCTATAAAATTAAAAATAAATAATGAATTATTGAGCTAATAATAATAGGTTATATATAACGTAACGTAGGATCATTAGTAAGGTGGATTTTATTTGAATATTGCAAGGTGGCTAGTTTAGAAAGATAGTCAGAAGATATACGTCCTTTATCGTGCTAAACTATGATTCCGAAGCATTGATTAGAAATTTAATCATAAGTTTACAATATGAGTATAATATGTTTATCTCCTCAATCTTAAGGAGTCAAGCTTTTTCCATATATTAATGGATATAACTATGAACTGAAATATTATAATTCAAGCTGCCCTGATGACCAGGCAACTATGCCTATTTAGACTTTAAAAGTAATGTCAAGTGAAAAGGATTTGTAACTTAAGTGGTTAAGATCGTATTTTCTTTTGCACCTAAAATTTTAGATTCGATTTTCCCTCTTCCAATATCACTCGTATAAAAAATAAAATAAAAAAACAGAAATGCCAAGCAAAATAATCAAGGCTGTCCCATATAAAATGAGTGCTGCTATTTCCACCCAAAGGTTGTCTAAAGACTCTAAACCCAAGTCATGGTAGGACTCCATTGCCCACTAAACCTTTTTCATTTATTTTAACTTTTGCAAATCCCACATATTAATTCCCACTAACCAAAAGAATTTAAAAATCCATATCCTACTTTGCCACAGTGCACAATCCATGCCCCCTCCTCCCCCCTTCCCCACTTTTAAATACCTCGACAACTTCCCAGAAAAGAAAAGCATAATAACCAAACACAACTAAAAGGCTTAAAGGGCTTCAAATTCATGGCTGCAGGCAAGTTTGCTGCAATTGGTTGCTTTTGCAATGACCGTTGGGGTGACATGTCACCTCAGCCACACTATCCTTCGATGCCTAAGTACCCGAAAGGCACGTCCCCGGAGGCAGCGACGAATGTGAAGGGGTCTGAGGTGAAGGCCTTGTTCTCTGTGGTTGGCATGACATGTTCCGCCTGCGCCGGGTCGATTGAGAAGGCCGTCAAGCGGCTTCCTGGCATACAAGAGGCTGCCGTGGATGTGCTGAACAATACAGCCCATGTTCTCTACTATCCTAGCTTCGTAACTGTAAGTTGTTGTCTTGGAAATTCCTTTTGAATTGTTCTTTCTTTTCCTCAGGCAAAAATGTTCTCTTATCAGTATGTCCGAGAGTGTGAACGATTGATTAAGTTGATCTTAACTTAAACAACATAAATATTTGTTTTACTTCTCAAAATGTACGTGTTAAGTTTTCGTTTGATTTTCTTTCTTGTTCTTTTTAATCAACTGAAAGCTTAGTTGCTACGTTTTAATCAACATATAGCCAAATTCTTGGATAAGTAATCTTCAAAGACGATAAATTATTGGATACTATTGAAACAATAATGACCCCAAACTTTCTCCCCAGAGACTAAGTTTTGGGTACATTATTATATTATTATTATTATTATTATTATTATTATTATTATTATTATTATTATTATTATTATTATTATTATTATTATTTTAGACAGGGTAAATTATTAATTGGCCTTTTGGGGTACATTAATGTAAAGTAGTGAACAATTAATGTGGTGAGAAACTTAAAAATCCTCTTTATTTAAATAGAACAAAAACAATACTTAAACATTACACCTTGACATGGCAACCAGCAAAAGCCCTCAGCCAGCCCAGGAGCGAGTTGTGACCCTTCGTTCCAAAATCAATCATGTATTTTTGGTTACATTGGAGGAAAGAAACCCTCTGGAATTTGATCTGGGTGCCATGAAGGGGAGGGGGAATCCACCATCAAAAGCTACTTTATTTACTTTTCCCTTTATTCCCTTTTTTGACCAGAATTATCTTGATTTGAAAGCAATGAATAATTTGATAAATAATTAACCTGACTTTATATATATTAGGAAGGACTAACCTCTCGATCAATAGTACTTTTTTATTTTATCATTATTTATAGATAAATCTTGTTGAATATTCCAATATGGGATTTTTTTAAATTATTTGCATTTAAATAGACTATTGGTTTATGTATTTGTCCCTTTAAATTGAAATAGTTGTGTTTTACATTTTTTTTCCTTCAGAAAGGACAATTTTTGGATAATTTTATTGGACATGAACTCTAATTATAAAAGTCTTATTTGTTGGTAATATAGCACTAAAGTCTAATCTGACGTTTTGCAATTTTTTAGAACATCGTCTACTATAAGTTAATTATGATCAGCAAAATTTATTTGTTAATATATAAGTTTAGTCCAATGAAAAAAGGCATTGACTTGCAACCAATGATCTCCAATTCGAACTCCCATACTACCTTGGTAGTGTGTATGTGTGAGAAACCTCCTCCCATTATAGTTTAGATTATCGGATGTATTCTAAAGTCTAATCTAGAGATTATAATATATGTCATGTGTATAGCAAAATAGACGGCTGATGTTGATGTGTTACGTACAACTAATAATAATCAATCTTCGCATTAGGGCATCCTAAACCCGTTTTAGTTTGTATAAGGTAATTTTCTTTAAATTAGGAGTATGTATGGTCTGGTTTCCTTCATTTTAACTCTCGAAATGTAATCTAATAATTCAGATAGGTTTAGTTTAAGCCTAAAACTAATAGCATAACCGAATCAAACAAATCCATCTAGTGACCGGTTTGGTTTGATCATTTCCCTTGGTAAGCAACTAGCAAATATGTTATACTTTCTTACATATACATGCACTACAAGAAAAATGATATTTCGTAGAAAAATCTTGCCCGGCGAAGTTAACTCTATGCTGGGGAATTTTATTTTTTCTCGAGATTTTTTTTTTGTGCTAGTGAACTTCATACAATAAATTGAATAAAATTTGAGAAATTTTTAGAGAGAGAGAGAGAGAGATTACACATACACCAACATTATGTGATAGAGGTAAGACGTAGGTACAGATATTATTTTTTGTTAGGTTCTTGGTTTTCTCTCAATTGCAATAAGGACTTTACAACTTGCAGTTTACTACTCAATAAATTTGGTGCACAGGATCACACATTCACCAACATTCATATAATAATGATAAAAACAATTACTACAATTCATATAGGAGGAGAAAATATGTGAGACTATTGAAGATGTTGGATTTGAAGCCAAATTGATCAAAGAGGAGACAACTGAAAAATCCAGACAAGTGTGCAGAATAAGCATAAGTGGAATGACTTGCACCTCTTGCTCCTCCACTGTTGAATCAGCCCTGCAAGCAATTCATGGTGTACAAAGAGCTCAAGTGGCCTTAGCAACTGAAGAAGCACAAGTTCATTATGATCCAAAGATTGTAAGATACAATCAGCTATTGGAAACAGTAGAAAACACTGGTTTTGAAGCCACACTTATTAGTCTAGGGGAGGACATAAGCAAGATTGAGCTCAAAGTTGATGGCATAAAGACTGAGCAGAGCATTGGAGCAATAGCAAAATCCCTTGAAGCACTTCCTGGAGTTCAAAACTTAGAGACATTCCCTGAACTCAACAAAATTTCAATTTCTTATAAAGCAGATATTGTAGGACCAAGAACTTTCATTGAAGTCATCGAGTCATCAGGCTCGGCGCATTTTAAAGCAATGATATACCCTGAAGGAGGAAAAGACACACACAGAAAGGAAGAAATCAAGCAGTATTATAAATACTTTTTGTGGAGCTTGTTTTTTACAATTCCTGTGTTTTTAACCTCCATGGTATTGATGTATGTCCCTGGAGTTAAGAAGGTGCTTGATGTTAAAATTGTGAATAAGTTGAATGTTGGTCAGATTCTGAGGTGGGAGCTGTCCACTCCAGTGCAGTTCATCATAGGCAGGAGGTTCTACATTGGATCCTACAAAGCGTTGCGCCATGGTTCTGCTAATATGGATGTTTTGATCGCATTGGGAACCAATGCAGCCTACTTTTATTCAGTGTACATAGTTTTAAGAGCTGCAATCTCTAAAGATTTCAAGGGTACAGATTTCTTTGAGACTAGCTCAATGCTTATTACATTTATCTTGCTAGGCAAGTATCTAGAGGTTTTGGCTAAAGGAAAGACATCTGAGGCCATTGCCAAGCTTATGGAGTTGGCACCTGAGACAGCAACATTGCTGACTTTGGATGAGGAAGGAAATGTGGTAAACGAACAAGAAATTGATAGTAGGTTGATACAAAAGAATGATGTGATTAAAATCATTCCTGGTGCCAAAGTTGCATGTGATGGTTCTGTTATGTGGGGGCAGAGTCATGTGAATGAAAGCATGATAACAGGAGAAGCACGTCCGGTGGCGAAAAAGAAGGGTGATGGAGTCATTGGAGGCACTGTTAATGAGAATGGAGTGTTACATGTTAAGGCAACAAGGGTTGGATCAGAGAGTGCTCTTTCGCAGATTGTTCGACTTGTTGAGTCTGCACAAATGGCCAAAGCTCCTGTACAGAAGTTTGCTGACCGCATTTCCAAATACTTTGTGCCAATGGTAACCAATTTGACATGAATGTCAGTCATATCAAACTTCTCAAATAATTTTTAAAAGTGTTTTAATTTGTATTATATTTGTGCATGCCTTTGTTAACAAATGGCTTAAGTTTTGCAGGTTATCATACTTTCATTCTCGACTTGGCTTGCCTGGTTTTTGGCAGGGAAGTTCCATAGCTACCCACATTCTTGGATGCCATCTTCGATCGATAGTTTTGAGCTTGCACTTCAGTTTGGGATCTCGGTCATGGTCATAGCTTGCCCTTGTGCTTTAGGCCTAGCAACTCCTACTGCCGTTATGGTTGGTACCGGAGTTGGTGCATCTCAAGGTATACTGATCAAAGGGGGGCAGGCATTAGAGAGTGCGCATAAGGTTGGCAAGGGATATTCATCTAGCAATTTTCTACTATGCAGAAAATGCAAATATTTTTTCAATTCTAATTAGTTAGCCATTAAATTAGAGGGATTACGAGCCTCTGTATTTAGCATATGTGCATTTACACACATTTAAGAGAATGTTAACCATTAGATTAATCTAATGAATTTTAATAAGTCCACATCATCATATCTATCCAATAACTCTAAAATTAAAAATTTAAAAAATAACCATTTGTGATTTTGGTTTAGTACAATTATGATGATGTGGACTTATTAAAATTCATTAGATTAATCTAAAGGTTAACATTCTCTTAAATGCGTGTAAATGCACCGATGCTAAATGCAGAGGCTCGGGATCCAAATTAGAGAATGCAGCCAGTAAGTCATAAATCTAATTCATTTATCTTTCAAGACTGCACATTAGCCTCTTAGCTTTAGGTTCTCATGGATCTGTAATTTGAATATTATAGGTGAACTGCATAGTCTTTGACAAGACAGGGACTCTCACAGTTGGGAAGCCAGTGGTTGTTAACACAAAACTCTTGAACAATATGCTACCTCATGAATTCTATGAACTTGTTGCTGCAACTGAGGTAGACATTTCACCATCACTTTTTAATGTTTAAGAAGACCTAAGTTCTGAACAGAAGAAAAGCCTATGCTATTTAAAGTTGCTTTAAGATTTTATGTTCATTCATAGTTAATTGTGTGTAAATATAAAAGGTGAACAGTGAGCACCCACTAGCCAAAGCTATTGTTGAGTATGCCAAGAAATTCAGAGAAGGTGAAGAGAATCCATCCTGGCCAGAAGCACGAAACTTTGCATCCATTACTGGCCAAGGAGTAAAGGCAGTTGTTCGGGAGAAGGAAATACTCATAGGGAACAAGAGCTTAATGTTGGATTCTAACATTTCCATAGCAGTGGAGGCTGAAGAAACACTTGCAGAAGCTGAAGCTTTGGCTCAAACTGGGATTCTTATAGCTATAGACAGGGAAATGGCAGGAATTGTAGCCATATCTGATCCACTGAAACCCGGTGCTCGGGAAGTGGTTTCCATACTTAAGTCTATGGGAGTTAGAAGTATCATGGTTACAGGTGACAATTGGGGTACAGCGAATTCCATTGCCAAGGATACTGAAATTGAAACTGTGATTGCAGAAGCCAGACCTGAACAAAAAGCACAGAAAGTGAAGGATTTGCAGGTACGTCGTGTATTTTCAGTCTTCGGTTATACTACTGTATTTAGTTTTAAATCTAAATGCAGCAGCTCTTATAATTATATCATTGTTGAACTAAACTTTCAAAACTTGCTTTTCTTGAGAAAATAGTTTCTTAGTTATTCTAATACAGTAAGCTTCATCTCTTTTATTCAAAGGCTTCAGGCTACATTGTGGCAATGGTAGGAGATGGGATCAACGACTCACCGGCACTTGTGGCAGCGGATGTAGGAATGGCAATTGGTGCTGGCACAGATATTGCTATTGAGGCAGCTGACATTGTGCTTATGAAGAGCAACTTGGAAGATGTGATAACAGCCATTGACCTTTCCCGGAAAACCTTTTCTCGTATTCGTTTGAACTACATATGGGCATTGGGTTACAATGTGCTCGGAATCCCAATAGCGGCTGGCGCCCTGTTTCCATCCACCAGGTTTAGATTACCACCATGGATTGCAGGAGCTGCAATGGCAGCCTCCTCCGTTAGTGTTGTTTGCTGCTCTCTGTTGTTGAAGAACTACAAGAGACCCAAGAAGTTGGATGTCCTTGAGATACAAGAAGTACGGATTGAACGATAATAGTGGTTTCGAATCAGCTGTGCATATTCATGGAGTTGGGTTTGTCTAGAAAGTAAAAGCTAGTTGATTGATGAAGAAAAGGTGTACATAGAGTGACGATTGTTTACTTCCCTTGTATATTATGTTGATCTGAAGATGAATGGAATTTTGCTTGCAGAGAAAGATTCATGAATGCAGGCCTTAATCTTTGATGAACTGTTACTGCATTAACATCAACTCATAAATAACATACATTATTGTCAGGAAGATGCTACTTTTGCTACATCAATTGCTAGCAAGAGAGGGGAAGAGGAAGTGAGTGGTGCAGCTCTACATCTGCAAAAGTAGAAATATAAGAAAGTAACATGTCCGATGTATTAACTTGATAGTGAAGTAAAACATTGTAAATGTCAAATATAAATTGACATTTCCAGTTGCAGCCAGGCTCAATGTTCCACATGAAAAGGCAATTATTCTCACAGTATTTCTTTAAATCACATATATGGATTCTCACATCACATCTTTGAAGGCAAAGCCGACCTATCACTGGAATCAGTCTTGTTGCTTGCCCTCTTCAACCGCTGCTCCTGGAATCTTATTTTGGCTCTGAAGAGAACATCATGTACTTCGTAGAAGTGAGGTCTTGTTGCATTTTTAGTATTCTCAATCCACTGTAGAACTTTCGTGTGCGGATCAAGTATACGACTTCGATCCTTCTCCTCCAAAAGCTAAACACAACAAGTTATATCATGAGATTACATGTTGTCTTCCACAAATAAAGGTTTTTATTTTCTAATTTACAATCTTTTATTACATCAAAAGACTGGAGCAAGAGATCCCATACCACAAGCAATGTAAAACTCCAGAAGAAAATTATAGAGGGGCTCATCCAGGGAAACATATAGTTTCTGGCTGATCTAACATACAATCACAATATGAATAAATGGAGTGGAGTTTTTTCAAACTTGTAAAGTTGAATGTTAAGTTGGTATGGCACTGATTATCTTTTTTCGGATAACCAGTTTAGCTAAGTTAAATCACATTCTTCCTGTGATGTCAGAAAACATCAAGTACCAAGGTAAAAACTGAAATAGACAACAGTATAGTTAGCACACTTAGAATACATCAAGACGCAGTATTACCACTCCACAAATACTTAACCCACCAAGAGACCTGTTTACCACTCTTCAAATAAACCATCATGAAAAGGTACCCCAAAAAAAAAGGGAAAGAAATGACAGGGAGAAAAAGTTCTCAATTTGCCAAACCTTAACCTGCTGGTCTATCCAAGAATAGAGCTTCATATGATGTAGTACAGCCCGTAGGTGTTAGATTAAGCACTTAAATAATAGAACATAGAAGAATATAAGAGAATCCTACTAGTAATTGGAAAACTAGAGAATCTAGGAAACAAACATATACATTAGGAAACTAAGGCCCCGTTCGGTAACATTTTAAGGGGTTGTTTTCATTTTCAGAGAACAAAAATGAGGCAAAAACACGTTTGGTGGCCCAATAATAGAAAGCACTGAGAATGTGTACTTGTAGAAAACAGAAAAAAGTTGTTTTCATTCTCATGGGAAACATTTTGATAAAAATAACTCACATATTATTATTTCAAATTGTACTACCAGACACGTTTTCATTGTTTTTGTTTTCTGAAGATGTTTTCTAATTAATCTACCAGCCACATTTTCATTTCCTGAAAATGCAAATTCGTTTTCTTGTTTTCATTCTCTGAAAATATTCTAAGAAAACATTCTCCGAAAATGTTACCGAACAGACCCTAATAAATTTAGGTCCTACGTGTCCTGCATCATCATATCTCAACATGTCATCTTTTACTTATTTCATGAGTAGAGTTTTGTTTACTTGACAAGTTGAAGAAAGTCCTCTCCGACCCCCACCCCTCCAATTTTTTTGAATGAAACTGATAACCCATAGAAAAGTAACATTATTAAACATTGAATGACACATCTCTATACCTCGAGTTGCATGATTTCACAAACCAAGCTGAGATCTGCTATGGATGGTCGGAAGCCACCTAGCAAGAATTTTCCATTTCCCTTGAGCCAAATGGACTCTATTGTTGACAAAGAGGAGGATAAAAGTGTCTCAGCTTCAGCAGCTGCTTGTGGATTTGATGGAAGTCCAAGCACAGGTGCTAGTACAGTATGCAGAACATATGTCGCTGAAAGAGAAGCATCAAAGAAGAAATAATAAGGGAAGAGAAAACCACATGAAGTAATTTACAGTTCCAATGTGTCACTTGCGATAAGAGTGACATCACAACAAAGAATAACCAGAAATCATATTGTGTCAATGGTATAATGCTCACTATGGCAAACAGATGCATGCATATGAAAATTCAAAAGCCATTGCAATAATGGAATATGAAGCAGTGTGAACCCATATCTATGGCTGCAACAGGAAGGATGCATGTGATATAATACAAAAGGATTTAATAACTACAAATTATGTTTAATGAGATTTAAATTGGCAGAAGGCATATGCACCTGCAAATTGAAAAATAACAGACTAATCTGGGTAACTTAATGAGGTGTAGGTACTTACTGCTACACAAGTAACCAGTAACCAAAGGCAGATGGTATGAGTATTGTTCTTATTACTAATTTTTCCCACTTATTGTGCAGATCCTTTAAAAAATGAGAACCGATTGCCACTGACAGTGACTAGAGAATTGAGCCATTTTTTCCCTTCTGGGACCTGAATCTAGCCAGTTATTTATCACTAGTCATTCCTACAAACTTCTTTTGAATTTATTGTACATAGGTTCTTCAAGTTATAATTTGTCTAGAAAGTATTTTATGAAATCATAAATAAGATTTATTCCAGCTCAATGCAAGGAAAAAGAAAAGCATGACCAAATGCAACCAAAGAATAAAACATTTGGAGCATCATTTGGGAGACAAGTATTGAGACCTGCGCCACGGCGTAAGTTAGAGTGATGCCAATCCAACACTGAGTTGATTTTAGCTCTCGCGAAAAGATCAGAAGGATACCTGAAAGCATGAAAAGAAATAGTCAGTTTTAAAATTGAAGATAAAAAATGAGAAGCTATTTGAGAATATTAACAATTTAAAATTGAAGCTGCATTAAAGCAGATATCATGATAACCAAATTTACATGGAAGATAATATATAATATGTGTACGGAGGTCCTTATTATCATGACCTCCAAAGTTTTGGACACACACGTCTTAGTTGATGACGTTGCTGTTTTCCTTCTCATGTAGTCCATTAACTTCATATGTTCTTCCAACATATCAAGTAACTGAAGAAATCATAATTGCCAAGCTTGCATTGCTTACTTTTGTGGAAATAGTTACAAGTCTGTTCTGCATAGTAGAAAGTATGACCAAAAATTTGAAAATTTTAATTTGTAATTCCTTTTCTTTGGATATTCAGAGATAATCTGAATGTTCAGTCATGAGGCCAACTTGTTTGTTCAAACTACCAAACCAAACCCATGTCATTGTTTGTTCAAGTTGGGTATTCAATACAATCCCTAAGCCTTTAAGAATTAACTGCACAAAGAAGCAGCAGGACTTACCAGGAATCTGCTACTCCAGGAAATGCACAAGCAAGATAGGTAAGAATTGCATGACTGCCAAAAGAAATTAATTAATTAAATAGAAAAAACTTATGATAGTTATTAGAGTATCGAAACACAGAATATAACTAAATTACCTTTCAAACAGATTAAATCTCCCATCAGAAATAGCAGGAACTTGTCCCATAGGGTTTATTTCTACAAGTCATATCCAAAAACAAAACACCGACAGTCATTGAGCAGATATCATCCAGCTCATCCAACATAAATGACTTCTCTGTTTTTTATTTCTTTTTGTTTTCAGTTTCAGTAGAGTAGATGACTTGGTACTTTACCACTATGCTAGGACACCAGTCATCATAAAAAGTTTACTACAAATTGTTTCTATACTCACTAATTAAACTTGATTAATTAACGACGCTTCTTATGTGATTTTTTTTTACAGGGTTCTTCTGAAGTGATTCAGTTGTGCTGATTAGCAAGTCATGTATTTCCTACAACTCACTTGTTTTTCCCTTTTTCATCAAAGTGGCAATGGGAAACTACAAAGTAGCCTTCCCATCCCTTATACCCTCATACATGGTTATCATCCAATATGAATAATTCAGGTCCACACAATTGAGTCTCAGAATTTGCGACTATCCACCAACATATGACATAACCCAATTACCCAAATATGTTTTCTAACCAATTTATTATTAGTAAATGAACTTTGGCAAAACTAACCACCAATTATAAAACCCAATTCAATAGAAACCCCATTTCAATAGAAACTACATAAAAAGGCATACTTTTGAATTCAAGAGATTTGTGTTGACGTTTGACTATGTCTATTTTGACCTCCTCGAACTCTATTCCATTTGCCCTGTTATAGAAACAAACAAAAAAACAGACATTTCAACAAATTAGATGAGAAAAAGACACAACTTTACAACAACCCAGTTTCAAATTACAGAAAAAACTGACGAATTCATCAATATAATTACAAAACAAACAATAAAACAGTGAATTTGACAAAGAAGAGAGAAAGTAAATTACTTGAGGAAGATTAAAATTGCACGTGACGGTTGTGACAGTCGATCAACGTATACTTTCAGCTTCATTCTGTACTTTCTGTGCTGATTCTGAGTGAAATTTTTTTCTCTCTCTCTCTCCTTTCTCTTCTTCACTCCTGCTGGTAAATATGGTGATGCAGCGATGCTATCAGTGACCGTGTAGCTTCTGACGTTTTGTGTCTGAGCTTATCTGGTTCTTCGTTCAAAAAACCAAGAGCTTCTCTGGTTTTTCAATTTATAGTTTGGGTTTCGGGTATTTCGGATAAAGTCCGGATAAAATGGGCCGGCCGGGCCTCTTTTGTGGTGGGCAGGATGAGAAAAGCCCAAGTTGACCCCACATACGCTGGTCCTAAAAACGACACCGTGCAAGATTCAAGAACATGAGGCTCGAACTGACAGTATGGGCTGTTGACACGTGGACAGATCGAGACAATTCACTTTTATTTAAATTTTTTCATTTGATTTAATTTATTTAATTTTCTCAGCAGTGTGTGAAATAAATGTAAATGTAAAATTTCGACCAAAAAAAAAAAATGTAAATGTAATTTAAAATGATGGAGCCTGGTGGTGGTGAGGTAGTGGTTGTGGAATATTAAATGGTATGCGCAGTCTTCACGCCACGCGGAGAGAGAGCATATGCAATGCATGGAAGTCAGAGCTTTTACTAAAGGAAAATATTAGAGGCACCAACTTTGGGCACCAACTTGGCACCAACTCTCTAATAGAGCGTGGGACCCGTTGTATTAGCGGGCTCCATCTCTATTAGAGAGTTGGTGCCCAAGTTGGTGCCTCTAGCACCACCCTTTACTAAATTAGCTGCTGGACTGACGCTCATAGTGCTTAGCTAAGCAATGGTCACACTGTCGGGTGGTGTTACAATCAATGTCTAAAATATCGATAATACCGAAAATATTGGTAATCCAAAAATACGGAAATTTCGATGAAAATATCGGGATATTATCGATATCGATAAAACTTGAATAAAAACCACGGAAATTATTAGAAAAACTTGAAAAATTTTATTGAAACTTTGGAGGATGTTTATTTAGTCAATTATCTATTAGTTTATCACAAAAAATTGAAAGAAAATGCATTGCATGATGGGTTTAACTGATTTAAGTTGATTATATAGTGAGTTGACAAACGCTATGAGTGTAGAAAATATGTAGTAATTAATGAAAGAAGATTAAACACACCATAATCATTTTATATAATGATTTACTACAATATTTTACACTTTATACATTGCATGGTAAGATACGTGAGTGACTTAGTACCACATAGAGTTCATATGAGGTTCAAAATTTTCACTATTTTCATCATCTCTATGTGTAAAGTAAGTGTATTGTGAAGAGTAGTTGGAAAGTTGAAACTTGGAAAGGAAACTCATTCTCATGTGCAAATTGATATTTTCGATATTATAACGATATCATGTCGATATTTTGCCAAAATATTGCTGAAGTCTGAGCGAAATTATCAACATCGATATTTCGTCGATATTATCGATATTTTGGTCCATAGTTACAATTAACTCATTTTGTTACAACAAGTGAATTAATTAATGACACTATTCGACAAATAATGTTCACAATTGAGTATTTTCCGAAGCTTAGGGTAATATTTGAAAAATGAGAAACAACTACATTAACTGGTAAATAAAATTTGTTAATAAATGTTGAGAGTAATGGAAGGAGGAGTTTTAATTTCAATTTAGTAGAGATAAGCAATTGCTTGAGTGTAAGATAAATGGGCATTATGCAAATGATAAAAGTAAACGTTTCCTAGCCAACACCAATGTGCTCATGTCAAGAAAATGAGATGGGTCGCATCTTATGCATTCCCTTTAGAAAAAAGAGAAAACCAAACTGAGCAAACCGAGAGAGTGATAATAAGAAGGACAAAGAAGAAGTGAGATTTCAGAAAAGAGAGAGGAACTGAAAAAGTGAAAGCCAAGGAGCAACCATAGCTTCTTGTCTCACCACCATAAACACTGTTAAGCAATGCCACTTTGCTTTTAACTCTCTCTCTCTCTCTCTCTCTCTCAAGTCTCAAGTCTCTCAAACCATTACTCAATAACATAATTCTTTAGCTGCATTGTCATCCTCTTCCTTGTTCTGTCAGCCCTCTACCACAACTTGGAAATGGCCAAAATCTGAAGCTGCTGCTTTTAGCTTCAAAGGAGGTAATTAGATGTAAGCATTTTACATTGGCAAGCTACTAGCTTTGTTAAATTCTGCCTGTTGCTCTTCTGCAGCTCTCTGCTTGCCTATTTTTCTTTGTTATGAATTTTTCATTTTGGTTTGTCAAAGTTTCATAAACTCTAATTTCCCATGAGAACTTCACAGACAAAAGATTTGTTGCTTGCATGTATGCATGAGAAATTAAGTCATAAATTTTTACCTGCATTTCAGTTTAGGCTAGCTCTTTGATTGTATATTTTTCTGTCTTGTTTTTGTGGTGAGAAGCTGAAGACTTGACAACTTTGTGATGAATTTCTGTCTTCTTCTTCTTCTTTTTTTCTTTTCTGGTTTTCTTTTTTATAATGTTACATATTACTGCATTTTCTCGATCACCAAACAGATCTTGCAGCACCCAAATCCCAGTTATGGCTTTTTGTATTTTTGTGACTTTTAAATGGTGAATATTCAGTGAAAAGCTCATGTGTGTTAAGCGGCCTTTTAGGATCTCATGGGGTGTTTGCTTTTTTATGTGCTCAACTTTATTTAATTTGTGTTTGAGATCCTTGCAATGGGTGGGACTCTTGCACATGCTTATGCTCAAAAGTTGCTGACTTGTTTGCTTTCCCAATCTAACCCAAATGGTTTGTTTAGTTTTAGGTGTCACTTTTTGTATTTTTCAAGTTAGCAGATGTTTTGACCAATAAAGAATTTGGAGATTGGCTTGAATCTTTATAATTTAAATTTTCCACTAATAATTAAAAAAATTTAGTCCAGTAAAATATGCAGAAGAAGTTAAAAGAAGATCTTCTAGACTGTATATTAGGGTGTTATTTTTTTGCCATAGATTCTGCTCTTGGACAAGGTGAGCATTTTAGTTCCAGAAATTTAATAGTTCACAGTCTTGTTCCTTGGCTTTTTCTGTGGATCCTGTTCAATGGTTTTTTTTTATTTTTTTATAAAGAAGAATTAGATGCAGTGGGTAAGATATGCTGATCAATCAATATGTGTGTGTTCAAAATATTCAGCTAATGGTTTCTTTTCTTTGACAAGCATTTTGATGCATGTCCAGCTTGACTAATGTGATCTCAGTAGTTAGTATGCTCTTGCTTAAATTTTCTCTATCAAGTCTCAGCTTAGTTGTTCATCTCTCTGTTACATTTCACTGCTTTCGATTACACATATACATCAGTGTATCACTTTAATTATTCCCTTCTCTGCAGGTACCTGTAGTTCTTTTCCATTTCTGCAATTACTATGAACAACCTTAAGCTCGGGGTAGACATAGTTAGCGCTCACAACCTTTTGCCTAAAGATGGGCAAGGTTCGTCCAATGCCTTTGTGGAGCTTTACTTTGATGGTCAGAGGTTCCGTAGCACTCTTAAAGAAAAGGATCTCAACCCTGTTTGGAATGAGAGCTTCTACTTCAACATATCTGATCCTTCCAACCTCCACTATCTTACACTTGAGGCCTATGTCTACAATAATGTCAAAGCTACCTACTCCAGGTCCTTCCTTGGAAAGATAAGCCTCACAGGGAATTCATTTGTTCCTTATTCTGATGCTGTTGTCTTGCATTACCCTTTGGAAAAGCGTGGCATATTTTCTCGTGTAAGAGGAGAGCTTGGCTTAAAGGTTTATGTTACTGATGACCCATCAATTAGGTCCTCCACCCCAATCCCTGCTGTTGAATCTCTAGCAAATTTGGATCATGAACAGGCTCAAGGAGATTCAAATCCTCTCATGAACTCTTTTCGAAAGGAGAAGGTTGAGACGAGACACACCTTTCATCATCTTCCTCATCCAGCTCATGATCAACAACATCAGCATCATGCTTCTGCTGCACCAGATTCCCACTATGTACCCAAGTATGAAGCTGATCAAATGAAATCTGAACAACCACAGCCTGCAAGGCTCGTTCGCATGCATTCTGCTTCATCATCACAACCTGTTGATTTTGCATTAAAAGAGACAAGCCCTTACCTTGGAGGCGGAAGAGTTGTTGGTGGCCGTGTTATTCACGGAGACAAAACTGCAAGCACCTATGATCTAGTAGAACGCATGTATTTTCTCTATGTAAGGGTTGTTAAGGCTCGTGAGCTTCCTGCCATGGATGTTACAGGGAGTCTTGATCCATTTGTTGAGGTAAGAATTGGAAACTACAGAGGGATTACAAAGCACTTTGAGAAGCAACAAAATCCAGTATGGAATCAGGTTTTTGCGTTCTCAAAGGATCGAATGCAAGCATCTGTGTTAGAAGTTGTGATTAAGGACAAGGATCTAATTAAAGATGACTTTGTTGGGCTAGTAAGATTTGACATCAATGAGGTGCCACTTAGAGTTCCACCAGATAGTCCTCTGGCTCCAGAGTGGTACCGGCTTGAGGACAAGAAAGGAGAGAAGATTAAGAGTGAACTTATGCTTGCAGTCTGGATTGGTACCCAAGCAGATGAAGCCTTTTCTGATGCCTGGCATTCTGATGCAGCTACTCCTGCTGATAGCACACCAGCTGCCTCAACAGTGATACGTTCGAAGGTCTACCATGCACCAAGGTTGTGGTATGTGCGTGTCAATGTTATTGAGGCACAAGACCTTTTTGCAGCAGAGAAGAATCGTTTCCCAGATGCATATGTCAAGGTACAGCTTGGAAACCAGGTTTTGAAAACAAAGACACTCCAGGCTCGGAATCTAAACCCCCTTTGGAATGAAGACCTTTTGTTTGTTGCTTCTGAACCCTTTGAAGATCATCTTGTCATTTCAGTTGAGGATCGTGTTGGCCCTGGAAAAGATGAAATCATTGGGAGGGTCATATTACCACTTAACTCTGTAGATAGACGTGCTGATGACCGTATGATACATTCCCGATGGTTTAATCTGGAAAAGCCAGTTGTTGTGGATATAGATCAGTTGAAAAAGGAAAAGTTCTCAAGCCGCCTTCATCTTCGAGTTTGTCTTGATGGAGGATATCATGTTCTTGATGAGTCTACTCATTATAGTAGTGATTTACGCCCCACAGCAAAGCAGCTATGGAGGCCATCAATTGGGGTTTTAGAACTTGGAATCTTGAATGCAGTGGGGCTTCACCCCATGAAAACACGTGATGGAAGGGGCACATCAGATACGTATTGTGTAGCAAAGTATGGTCATAAATGGATCAGGACAAGGACCCTTGTTGACAGCCTGAGTCCAAAATACAATGAACAGTACACTTGGGAAGTCTTTGATCCTGCTACAGTTCTTACTGTAGGAGTATTTGACAACAGCCAGCTTGGGGACAAGGATTCCCATGGTAAAGACCTGAAGATTGGGAAGGTTCGAATTCGTCTCTCAACACTTGAAGCAGGCCGTATATATACTCACTCATATCCCTTGCTGGTTCTTCACCCTACTGGTGTTAAGAAGATGGGGGAGTTGCATTTGGCAATTCGATTTTCATGCACGTCTTTTATAAACATGCTTTACATATACTCAAAGCCATTGCTGCCAAAGATGCACTATGTAAGGCCCTTCAATGTTATCCAGCTTGACATGTTACGTCACCAGGCTGTGAACATAGTTGCAGCAAGGTTAGGCCGAGCTGAGCCACCACTTAGGAAGGAAGTGGTGGAATACATGTCTGACGTGGACTCGCATCTTTGGAGCATGAGACGGAGCAAAGCAAATTTCTTCAGGCTTATGACGGTTTTCTCAGGAGTATTTGCTGTTGGCAAATGGTTTACTGATATATGCATGTGGAAGAATCCTATAACCACAGTGCTTGTCCATGTTCTCTTCCTTATGCTTGTTTGCTTCCCAGAACTAATTCTGCCCACAGCTTTTCTTTACATGTTTCTGATAGGGATATGGAACTTCCGCTACAGGCCTAGATATCCTCCTCACATGAACACAAAGATCTCACAAGCCGAGCTAGTGCACCCTGATGAGCTTGATGAGGAATTTGACACATTTCCAACAAGCAGGAATCCGGAGCTGGTGAGAATGAGGTATGATCGCCTGAGGAGCGTAGCTGGTAGAATTCAGACTGTAGTTGGTGATATAGCTACCCAAGGAGAGCGGTTTCAGGCACTGTTGAGCTGGCGTGATCCGCGTGCTTCAGCCCTTTTCGTGACATTCTGCCTCATAGCTGCCTTGGTGATGTATGTGACACCATTCCAGGTAGTGGCAGCATTGGTAGGCTTCTTTATGATGAGGCATCCAAGATTTCGCCATAGACTACCATCCGCACCCATCAACTTCTTCCGCAGGCTGCCTTCTAGAACCGACAGTATGTTGTAAATTAAGGCTCAATGTTTCTTGCTGCTGGGATCATTATTTACTGACTTTAAGAAGTGCCGAACCATGAACTTGATCTTTGTTGACATTGTTGTTGTTCTGCTTGCTGTTTCTTACTTCCTGTCTAGGGCCACTGGTGAGATATGTGGGAACATGAATAAGTCAAGTTGTATCTGGCCTTTTCAGCCCTGCTTAAGTAATATAAACTTTTAAAGAAAATTCTTGCATTTTCTTTTATTTTTCTTTTATTATGCAAGTAAAACTAGATTTGCTTCACACGATCAAATTTACTGATCAAATTGTAAATCAAATCTTCTTCATCAACACAGTTTCTTTTATAAAAAATTTACTTTTTCCATGTTGTTCAACTAGATATATCATAGTCATGGCATAAACATTTGGTGCAACTATTGCAATTTACAAGTCAAATGCAAAGCTTAATTTTTGTTTTTAATAAAATGTCAAATACAAAACATCAAATACATATCAGGAAAACAAGTCAAATACAAAGCATCATTGGTTTAAGTTATTATTGGTCAATTTTTTTATTTTTTTATTTGTCTTGTGGAGGAGACTCAATGCGCATGTCAACCACTATTATAGAATGATCACATCATATAATATGGTTGAAACACAGCCTAAGAATATTAATAGTATTAAGGTATAGAATCACCTTCAAACGTGCACCCAAATCAGATGCTTCCTTTGTCATACGTGCTTCCATGTTCAAAAACATTTTAGGACACGACGAAACCTTTCCCTTGCTTGAACTTAAAATCAGAGGCAGACCACTGCACAAACAGCAAGCACTTTTCCCACAATGGCCAGTATTTCCATGTCCAAAAGAAAATCCAAACTCACCAAAAAACCAGCCCCAAAAGAAGTCTGCAATCGTGTCATTGTTCTGTTCAAGTTTCTCTATCGAATCCCGGCAGCTTTTCTCTTTCTCTTTCTTATCTACCTCTGGTCTTCCTCCACCACCATTATCTCCGGCAACATTGTTCACATTTGTGTGTCGTCGCGAAAGCTCAACGATCATTACTGCCTATCTGCTGGTAAAACCCAACCCAATTTTGAAATCCCAATTCCTTTAATCAATAATAGCTCCATTTACCTCCAAACTCCAAACCAGCGTTCGAACCTCCCTCTTTCGCTATCGCCTACTTTGTACCAAGACAATGGTTCCATTAGTCCTGAACCCACCGTCAATGGTGAAATGGTGATGAAAGAGACTGTTGAAGTTGTCCATGATGAGGCTGATCCAGTACTTATGAGGAATGGAGAGAACAAAGACAGAGAAGAGGAAATTGCAAATGCAAAGAAGGAAGTCGAAGAACAGCTACGACTGCACAGATCATGGATATCGGAAAACAAGCAAGCAGGGTGTGAAGGGAGGGGTGTATATGTGTATGATCTGCCATCAAAGTTTAATAAGGATTTAGTGGGTCAATGCAGAGACATGGTTCCATGGATGGACTTCTGCAAGTACTTCAAAAATGAGGCCTTGGGAGAACCAATTCCTAAGCTTGGAAATGGCTGGTACCAGACTCATCAGTATTCATTGGAGCCAATATTCCATCAAAGGGTTTTGAAGCATCCATGCAGAGTTTACAATGAGAATGAAGCCAAACTGTTTTATGTCCCATTTTATGGTGGCTTGGATATTCTAAGATGGCATTTTAAGAATGTTTCCAATGATGTGAAAGATGCTTTGAGTTTGGAGCTCATAACTTGGCTTGAGAAACAAAAACCATGGGCAAATAATTCAGGTAAAGATCATGTAATAGTGTTGGGGAAGATTTCATGGGATTTTAGGAGGAAGGATGGTTCATGGGGAACTAGACTGTTGGAGATTGACCAAATGGAAAACCCAATAAAGCTTTTGATTGAGAGGCAACCATGGCAGCCAAATGACATTGGCATTCCACATCCAACATACTTCCATCCACACTCAGATGATGATATCATGGCATGGCAATGGAAGATCATCAGTTCGTATCGAAAAAGGTTAGTGAGCTTTGCTGGGGCAGCAAGGCCTGGTGCAGCGGAGAGCATAAGGTCCATATTGATCAAACAATGCAATTCATCAGCAGACAATGGAAACCAATGCCACTTTCTTGATTGTAGTTCAGGTGGATGTGACCAGCCAGAGCCAGTCATTGAGCTTTTCATGGAGTCTGAATTCTGCTTGCAGCCTCCAGGGGACAGCCCAACTAGAAAATCCCTATTTGATTCTCTAATTTCGGGTTGCATTCCTGTGCTATTCGATCCGTTTACAGCTTACTACCAGTATCCATGGCATCTACCAGAGGATCATGAAAAATATTCTGTGTTTGTAGACCAAGAAGAGGTGAGGCAAGTGAAGGTGAATGTGGTGGAAATGCTGATGAAGATTTCTAAGAAGGAGAGGGATGATATGAGGAGGTATATTGTGTATGAATTGCTGCCTGGTTTGGTATATGGAGATTCAACTGCCAAGCTTGAGAAGTTTCAGGATGCATTTTCCATTATAATGAGTAATCTGATGGAGAGAGTGACCAAAATGGATTCAACAGCATAACTGAGGATGACTTGTTCTTTTTTTTGGCTACTAGGGATGACTTGTTCTATTTTGTTCATTGATTAACTCTTTTGCCCTTTTGAATTCATATACAAAGCATAGCATTGTGAGGAGGGAAAATAATATTTGAGGAATACAATACATACTGTTTTATTTAACATTCTATTCTTCCGAAGTTGAATTCTTACCGTAAATATGATAATATAGTATTCTATTACTTGTAATCGAAAAATATTATTCTTAGTCATATTTCTCTTTTCAAAGTTGAAAGTGATCGCAATTTTGAATATCATTTCTGTCCGTTAATAAAATAAAGTATTCTTTTACTTACTTTATAAGTTCAAGTAGCTCACCTCGAAACTACAAAATAACACCCTGAATATCCAATCCAAAAAATACAAAACCAAAACTGCGACTTTAATGAAACCTCATTATCCCAAAAACAAAATCTAGAACCAAAGAATCAAAGACAAACCAAAATTTGCATCATAAGAAAGCATCTCCAATGTACCTCTTCAACTTTGTAATTAAAATAGGTGGACACATCGGAAAAACTCTCTCCAATGTACTCTCTTCAACTCTACCATCAAAGTAACCTCTTTCTCTCTCTCTTGGAATTTGGTAAGTTGACTTTGGCTCTTCAAATATTTAATTTTACTTTGGAAAAACAAAACCTACCTTGAAAATGTTAAAAACATGCATTTTTTCTTTTCATATAATAAATACATGACATTTTTCACACGTATTTTCATATTTTTCATTCTTTTGATAATCGCATTAATTGAATTGAAGAGTGCATTGGAGCAAAAAATTATTCAATAGCGAAATAAAGGCCTTTCAAATTGCCACGTAGATCAACAAACTTCAATTTAAAAGTTTTATTTGCTACTACTTCTTGGAGATGCTCTAACAAAATTACAAAACAAACAGTCAAAATATCTTGCTCACACACATGTAATAAAATTTCAAAAACATAGAAATATCCTGTTCACACTATTCACACACTGTCCACCTCACATCAAATTTATCCCATTGGCCCAACCATTACCATAAAAGTCCATGACGTCTTCTCTGATGCGACAATCCTAGCCGATTTTCCTCCTTTCTAAGATAGACACCTTGTCCTTGCACCTTCACGTGTGCGCTTACGAAATCGCCTACGTGTACAGCTAACAATCATCCACGTGTACTTGTACAAATCCGCCACCTACAAATCTCCACGAAAACATAAATTGAAGCCCATTCTCTGCATTGTGTTACTTCTACTTGCTTTCTCTTACGAAGAAATCTCAGTGTAACTGCTTCACTGCTTTCGCCAAAGCAATTCTCGGCCAATTCCAAGCAGTCCCTTTTGCGTTTTTCACAGGTTTCGTTGTCTTCTCCGTCAATCAAAGTAGCGTTTTCGAGCCCGGTTTGGTGTACTTTGCGATCGAACAGTACAATGGCTAGCCAGTCTGGGAGTAAATCTATCCACGATTTCACTGTCAAGGTTGGTTTTTGAGGAATTTTGATTCTGTTTACTGCAGTTTTAGCCACGAATTCAATATTGAAGGCAAGTCGGTTCTTTTGATTTTCATTTTACATTTGGGTTTGGGGATCTTTGTTTGGTTAATAGCTTGGGTTGTTTCAATCTGTAATTTTGATGCAGAAATAAGGGATTTTACTTTGTTCACCTTATTCTTTCTTGGATTTGAAGAAAGGACAAGATTGATGTCTTACCCCAAAGAAAACATAAATGATGCTTATAATTCTTAGGTTTGCCCTATATTTTTAGAGTTATAAAGAAGAGAACTTTATTTTCAAAAAAATGGTGACCCATACGGATTATTGATGGGAAAGGCCCTTACTTTAATTCAGTTTCCTTTCATTTTCATGCCAGTATTTGTGTTTTTAGGTGTTGCTCTGTGATGATAATTGGGTTTTAATTATCTTTCTTAGTATTGAATATCTCAGTAGGTTGGGATTGTGCCTTTGGAGCCAGCCCCTTCTCTTAGTTGATGTCAACTAACTAGTGATGGGGTGTATTTGGAAATTGATATCTTTGCAAATCTCTTCCATGTTTCATCGCTTCACTGAGAATTTGATGTGTATAATATGTCCTTTTACTTGCAGGATGCCAAGGGTAAAGATGTTGATCTTAGCATCTACAAAGGGAAGGTTCTGTTGATTGTCAACGTTGCATCACAATGGTACACCATAGCTTCTTTTCCTTCTGACTTTCTCCCTTTACATTAAACAAAAATAATGTCTTAGTGATTAACGTTCTTCATAATTAGAAGATATCAGCCTTTTCTTCTACCCATCTTTCTCTTTGATTGCAACCTTATTTATACAGTTTGCTATTTGATTTTGATGCAGTGGCTTGACTAATTCAAACTACACAGAGCTGAGTCAGTTGTATGAGAAATACAAAAATCAAGGTTTGCCTTTTCACTCCTTTCCCTTCACTTGTTCCTGTTTTTTATTTCTCTCTTTCTCACCCATGCTTATACCATCCTAAGACCATTCTCCTAGAAACTCTTATCTATTGAGGTGATCTTGCTTAGGCTGCTATGATCTTTTCCGGCTTTTTTCTTTTGGTTGCTTTATAGGTTACTCTTTCTTCTGTGGCCTTGTAGGTTTGGAAATCTTGGCATTCCCATGCAATCAGTTTGGAGCTCAGGAGCCAGGATCAAATGATGAGATTGTAGAGTTTGCTTGCACTCGCTTTAAGGCTGAGTATCCCATCTTTGATAAGGTAGAAGTTGTTTCCGATTTCCTTTCGATGCGAATGAACTGTGAAAGCTATTCCTTTCCTTGCATGGAGTTATGTTATTAACAAGAGCTGGAGATTGACATGTTTTCAATATGTGCTTCCAATTTTAGGTGGATGTGAATGGTGACAAAGCTGCTCCCATTTACAAGTTCTTGAAGTCGAGCAAGGGTGGGCTCTTTGGTGACAGCATTAAGTGGAATTTCTCCAAATTCCTTGTTGACAAAGAAGGGAATGTTGTTGACCGTTATGCCCCTACAACTACTCCTCTTAGCATTGAGGTAGAAAATCAATCTTCATGCCACTACATTAATTTCATTTCAAGTGAAGTGATTTGATTTTTCTAATTGACTAACAAAATTCTGGTTGGTCTTGCTTTTGTTTTGCAGAAGGATGTAAAGAAACTGTTGGGGGTTGCATGAACAGCCAGCTCTTTATGAATAAATGAGCAGCTGTAATAAGAATAAAGCTGTCTGTAATAAAAATATGTATCTCTTTGTATTGTTGGACTTGTTTTAAGGATACTTTACTGATGTTTCAGTGAAGCAGTAATTTCAAATACAGATATAGTACCTGTATGCAAATTTGTGTTCTGAATATAATGGTGTATTTTGGAAGAGAGAAGAAAGCAAGTACATTTCAAATGATTTATTGGATATTAACGTTTAAAATCTCTCCAATTCAAATTCATTTTAAATATTTTATATTGAGAGAAATTCAGATTGAGGAGGAGGTAGAAGAGGGTAGCTGGAATGAGAGGAAGAGGTTTGACATATTGTTGGGCAGAATATCAAAAACCCAATTTGACAAGTGAAACACTTTCAGTTCTTATTATATTTCAAAACGAAAGCTTTCCGGAATATCAAGTGGAAAAGAAGCAAATGTAAGCCTCTTGGCAAAGAAGGAACAAAAAGCAAAAGCAGAGTGCCTTTCCAAGGGGAACAAGGCTTACATACAAATGGTCAAGAATTTGTTTAATGTTTTTCAATGTATATTTTATCAAATTTTTTTTTTTTATATATGTACATTAATCGACAACGAGCAATAGAATAATAACTTTCGTTTTCACTAATATATAATAATACATGGCAAAGGAAGTGATTTAGAGTAATTGTTCCTCGAGGGTTATGGGTTCAAGTCCTAGCACTTGTGTAGTGTGTTTAAGTTTAGTATATTATCGTCAATCTCAATAGAAAATGTCCTAAAAATATATATATATATATATAAAATACATGTTGAAGGGAGAGTGTGACAGAAATTTCATCACAAGGAAAACATCTACCAGAAAAAAGAACAAAAAAAGGTCATTGTTACTGTTCATGTCATACTGGTATTGGGCATATTGCTGCTCAACATTGGAACAAGTCTAAGCCCAAGGCTGAAGAGGGCAGCCCAACGTTCAAACAAAGGGTCGAGGTGAAAATGAGGGGGCCTAAACGCCATTAGAGGTCAGTTGAACACGAAAGCCAATTTGATTGGGAGCTTGGGAAGTCAAAGAGGCATATAGGGTTTGTCCCTTGCTGAGCTAGTTCTTCTTCTACTTGAGAGTTTCATAGCAGACAGTTATAATAGGATGACAAGCCAGCCAACAGAGAACCCAAAAACAATTTATGACTTCACTGTCAAGGTAAGCCTATCCATCTTCAACTAGTTTATGCTGCATCTTTTCAAGGTGGTTCTGTACATGTTCTTCAAACTGTAAATAATTTATTAGTAGATGGGTAGTTTTGGAGTGATGCGATTGTGTTGGAAGTGTTCATTTTTCTAGCAATATTAATCCCATAAAAGAATTATGAATGTTCTGTACTCGTTCTTGGCATGTTTTGAGAATTTTCCTTGGTCTGGTTGGTTGCCAAGAAAAAATAAAGGAAAATTTCCGGTGATTTAATGTTAATGGGATTATATGTGGAAACTCAGTTGATAAGTAAATGGTCTTTGTATCTTGATTTTGTTGCTAGTCTGACAGTTTTTAAATTTGTATATTAGTGCAGGATGCTAAGGGAAATGATGTGGATCTTAGTGTGTACAAGGGAAAGGTTCTACTGATTATCAATGTTGCTTCAAAATGGTATTTTTCTCGTATTCGTCGTTTCTCACATTTATTTTTTCTTTAAAAATAAAAACTATTTATTCATTGATGTTTTTCACTGATTTCGCAGTGGATTGACCAACTCAAATTACACGGAGCTGAATCAACTATATCAGCAATATAAAGATCAAGGTTAGCATTTTGAACTAATATTGCCCTTTCATGCCTGCCATGTTGACAATCATTAAAGAAATAATTGTAATATGGTAACGAGGTTTAGGAAAATCATGCTTGAGCTGACATCTAACAAATTTGTGTGCTCTTACATGTCTATTCCGCTTCTTTCTTCCTTTCCAACTTCCTCTCTAGCTAGAATGCTTGTTTCATTTTGGTTTCTTATTTATTTAATTGACTGTTTTGCATATGCTACAGTCTAGTTTTATCAGAAAAACATGTAGCCCCTGAATGTCTAGTTCAAAAATCCTGTTTTCATCATAAATGAACTATAACTAGTTCAAAACTTTACTGAAATTATACTTTTTTCATCACTTTTTTCCCCTTTGTACAATATACTTTGCTCGTTGATGCAGGCTTGGAGGTAGTGGCATTTCCATGCAACCAGTTTGGTGATGAGGAACCTGGAAGTAATGAGGAGATTGAAGAGTTTGTCTGCACTCGTTTCAAATCAGAATTTCCAATATTTGACAAGGTAGATCTAGGAACAATAGATGATTGTTATATCTGCTTTCCAACAGCTTACACAGACTACACTTTTAGGCCAGACAGAAGGTTTTTTGACCACATGCTCATCTATAGGCTTTGTCTAATGACAGAGAAGTGCATTTCCATCTTTGTGCATGCCAACTAACTTAGTTTAGTCAGTCAGACTGGTTGAGGATCTTCACATTTACAAGTCTTAGTTGCAATATTTCAAATGTGGATGTATTTAGGCTAGCCAGTAACTAATTTTACTGAATGAACACTTACTTCAAATCCTTTATAACTTTTGCAAGTTAGAAATTTGACATGTGTTGTTCCCTGTGGCCATTTCAACTCCGTCTGAGAGCTTGGATGGTATTTCACTGTCTTTTTTCTTGTGTTAGATTGAAGTAAACGGCGATAATGCTGCTCCATTGTACAAGTTCTTGAAATTAGGGAAATGGGGATTCTTTGGAGATGATATTCAATGGAACTTTACCAAGTTTCTAGTTGACAGGGATGGGAAAGTTTCTGATCGCTATTACCCAACAACTTCCCCCCTTAGCCTTGAGGTAAATACCCAGTTGTCCAATTCTCGAATATTAATTCAGTTATGATGTCTCTGTTTATTGTGGTTGATAATCACTAGATTTGTCAAGTGATCGTACTGTTTTCTTACAGCGTGACATAAAGAAGCTGTTAGGGGTCTCATGAATGCTGAGATGTGAAGGCTTCAAGAGGGTCATAGTGTAAGCAGTATGCATATGCTTGCCTTTTGTGTATCAGGATGAATGGGAAAAAATGCCTTGCTTTTGTGTGTTGTTGTGGCTTCAAGACTGATTTAAGGACCTAAGGCTGTATCTGTGTATATTGTATTGTATTTACACAAACTGAAACAAAACCATTGGTTTTGTATAATTGAATGTTGTCGAAATTCTTACCCTCCCAATTCCACTAAACCTTTTTACGTGCAGTAGAGCCTAATGGCGTCAACCAGCCAGCATGCTTCAAAGACAAAGGTAGGCGAGCCATCAGCCCCGCCATAAAGGGCATAGAGGATGCAAGAGACAACATTAAGGGCATGGATTTTTGAGCTGAATGTACTATAAAAATAAAATTAATTTTTTTTGGGTTTGGTTTAATCGGTTTTCAACGGCCTAAAACCGGCATCTAATCTAATTAAGTTGGATTTATGAAACCAGCGTGAAATTGAATCTAAAATCCAAATAAAAATGTTTGTATTGGATTCGATTTTGCACAACCCCTACTCTCTTTTTTTTCCTCAACGTAGGCGGCAATGGTATGCATCCATCAGTATTGTTTCAAAGAAAAAAGAAAACAATTTTGTAGTACTCCATGTGAGAATGCCACCTATGGAAAAAGAAAGAAACAGTCGAGCTATGTACCATTATGTTTTTTGAAAGCGACAATGGTTTGCGTAACTTTTCTGGTACAATATGTTATGTGTGCGCCAAAAGCTCAAAAATAAACTTAAGAGGTGTCAAACGGGCCGTGTCGGCCAGAATTGGTTTGGTTAGAATCGATCCATTTAATAAACCGGTTATATCGGGCCCGTTCATTTATGAAAATAATTAATTTCGGCTCGGGCCACTAAACGAGCAGAGATGGGCCCACGCTAAATTTCACTTATGTATTGCATTTTTTTTATTAAAAAAAAGAATAATGCTACTCTTACCACATTTGTATACCACATTTTCATACCACCTTATGTGGCAGATGAAATGGACAACACATAAATTAAAATTAATTTAAGATTTTCTTTTCTTTTATGATTTATTGACACTTTTTAATTGATGTAGTTGTCACTTCATCCGCCACATAAGGTGGTATGAAAATGTGGGATACAAATGTGGTAAGTGTAGCATTACTCAAAAAAAAATTACAACTTTACAATTATGTATATACAAACAAGATTTATTATTTATTGAAAAAAGATGCTAGTAACTTTATTTAAAGTATATTTAAATAGATAATAACTAGATTATTGTTTGGATTTTAAAATTAAAACTTGAAAAATAAAATCATTATTTTATACATAAAGAAAACATTAAATTTTAATATATATTATTAGAGAAAAGAAATAGACTTAAATTTAAGATATAAATGTAATATTATTGTGTAATATTTTCTCGAAAATAAATATAATTTAATAAATGGGATTTAAATGGGCCTGCTCGTTGGGTTTCGGGCCTGCACAACCCATTGGGCAAAATTACCTTGTTCGGTCCGTCCAAAGATACGGGCCATGCCGTGCCGGGCCTTACTAAGCAGGCCGTGCTTGAGCTGGCCGGATCTGTTTGACACCTACTAACAAGCGATTAAGAAGTTTGGGCCAACATTTTCTTGGAAGACATGAACAGTTTGTTTGTTGGTCGATCAAGCCCAAGGAAGCAAGCCCATCCTTGAGGGTAAAATCGTAATACGAAGAAACATAGGGGCAAAAACGTTATTAACCTGTACTTACACCTGTGGGTTGTGTACGGACCAACCAGATTGGTGCTTCAAAAGTCAAAATCATAATTCATCCTTAAGTCTTGTCTTGTCTTGTCTTGTCTCTGCTTCTGCTTTTCCTCAATAGTTGTGTTGCGTTGCTTTGCTACTTTGGTCAGTCAGTTGTGGTAGCTTTGTTCTACTTGAGAGTTTCAGATCAGTGATTATAGGATGGCAAGCCAGCCAACTGAGATCCCAAAAACATTTTATGACTTCACTGTTAAGGTAAGAAAATCTCTCTTCAATTAGTTTATGGGTTTCTGCTATATGTTTTCTAGGTGGCTCTGTAAATTTTGAAGACATCTGATTGTTTTGAATATGTTCTTCTTTCTCTGGGAATTGAATTTGAATGTTGGGTATTTATTTTTCTGCATGTTATGAGAATTTTCCCTAGCTGTCTCTGGTTGGTTGCCAAGAGAAAAAAAAAACGTAACTTCAAGGATGAAGGACATGTTGGGAACATAAGAAACTTTGATTTTTGTTGAACCTATGTTGGAGATTGAGTTGAGAAGTGTTCTTTGTATCTTGGTTTTGTAGTTGGTCTTATAGTTTTTAATTTGTGTAGGATGCTAAGGGAAATGATGTGGATCTTAGCGTCTACAAGGGAAAAGTTCTTCTGGTTATCAATGTTGCCTCCAAATGGTATTATTCCTCATACTTTGGTATTTTATTTTATTTTATAAACAATCAACAAAAACAAAACCTATTTATTCAATTTTGTTTTTCACTGATTCGTGGCAGTGGCCTGACCAACTCAAACTACACAGAGCTGAATGAACTATATCAAAAGTATAAAGATCAAGGTTTGCATTTCCAACTAATATTGTTCTCTCTTTGGAACAAGCTTATCTGCTGCTTATTTCATTTTCACTTTATTGTTAATGTATATACTCAATTTTTCTCATATCAAACAGGCTAATTTTATGTGACAAAAAAGAATTCCTGAGATTGTAATAGGGAAATCTTCTCCTCATCATAAATTTCATATAAGCAGTTTGAAAGTTCACTGAAATTATACTTTCCTGTTGTGCCTTTACTTTTTTCCCCTTTGTATGATATACCGGGGGTCGATGCAGGCTTGGAGATTCTGGCATTTCCATGCAACCAGTTTGGTGCTCAGGAACCGGGAAGCAATGAGGAGATTGAAGATTTTGTCTGCACTCGTTTCAAATCAGAATTTCCCATATTTGACAAGGTCGATTCAGGAACAGTAGATTATGTTGTATCTATGTTCATGCCATCAAACTTAATTTAGTCACTCAAACTGGTGGAGGATTGAGGATCTCTGCGTTTACAAGTTTTAGTTTCGAGGATTTCAAGTTTGATGGATTTAGAAATTTTACATGTGTTCTTCCCTATGGCCGTGTCAACTGCATAATGTGAGATGTTTGACAATTTACCTTCTTTTGTTCTTGTGTTAGATTGAAGTGAACGGTGATAATACTGCTCCAGTGTACAAGTTCTTGAAGGCAGGCAAATGGGGATTCTTTGGAGATAATATTCAGTGGAACTTTACCAAGTTTCTAGTTGACAAGGACGGGAAAGTTTCCGACCGCTATTATCCAACCACTCCCCCCCTTAGCATTGAGGTAAAAACCCTGATGTCTGCAATCTGGAATTGTGATTATGTTATGCTGCCTCTGTTGCTTATTGTAGTTGATCATCAATTCATCGGTAGATTTGTCAAGTTTGCTAACCTTTTGAAATTATACGATTTTCGCAGCATGACATAAAGAAGCTGTTGGTTGTCTCTTGAATGCTGAGATGAGATGTGAAGACTGCAACATATGCTTGCCTTTTGTGTATCAGGAGCAAGAAAAAGTTCAAGCTTGCTTTTGTACGTTTGTTAAGGGTGTTCCTTTGTTAAACTAATGTCTGGATTTCAAGACTTTTTAAGATTGTACGTACATTTATATTTATGTGTGGTGCTAAAACATGAAGCAATTGCAGTCCCCGCCTGTTCCACAATGACCTCCTGTGATACAAAAATATCTTAGCTGTTTCAAATATTGGAAAACATGGTCTGGTTAGTTGGTCATTTGCTAGCACATATCGTGATGTGGTAGAATAATGTAGTCACGTGATGGGAGAGACATAATGTAAGACTTATGAAATTTTCTCTTAAAAAAGTTCCAGTAATGTTACGAAATTTTCTCGGAGTTTAAGATATGTTAATCTCAGTCGCATTTGAACCCCCAAAAAAAAAAATGTTGTAACATAAATACTTGAACTTGAACAACATGATTTTCATCCTTTCCTTGAAAATTACAATTTTATCACCATAAGATTTACTTTTTTTATCCTTAGTAAGCAATAAATTACAATTATCTCCTTATTAGCTCCTTTACCTTTGAACCACAACCACAACCACCCCACTCCAAAAAAACTAGTAAAAATCCAATAGCATGTTAGTTGGATTGGCCCAAACATTTAGTATGCTGGTCCTGAGTTCAAGCCCCCATGATACGGCGTGTGTGTTAGTTTCCTTTCCTAACTTGGCAAAACACAAAACAACAACAAAAGAAAATAATAATAATAATAAATATTGTATTTGATCTGGCAAAAAACTTTTGCATGCAAAACTGAACCACTACTACCGTCCAAAAACAAAAATGGCGGAACAACCATCGTCGTTGCACCTCCAGCGTCAAAAAAAGGGAACCACCCTACCCTCATTTCATCTCCATTTATTGCCCTAAAGAGTGTTGATTTCCTAGAAAGCATCACTCAATTGGAGTTCTTGCGATTGTTGCTCATTTTGTGTTTGATATCTTTCCAACAAGAGCCCCTTCGCTTGAGCTTGATTTCATTGATTATATTTCCTATGGGAAATGTGTTTTCTGGTTGCTTTAGCCAAATGCACAAAGGTAAGATCAAGCTTCTTCTTTTCTTGTTTCCCCTGATTTGTTTTTGTACAAAACCAGCCCAAGTGCTCGTTTTACATTTTGCTTACAACGTAGGCCCTCCTCTTTCACATTTTTATTTTGGGTCAAAAAATTTCTGCATCATGCACCTGGATTTTCATTTTTCCCAATGTGATAGTTATGCATTTTCTGAGGTCTTTAGGGTTATGCACAAGAGTGAACAAGAAATTAAGTTTACAGAAAGAAGTCTATAGCTTTTTTTGAAATTGTAGAAGGAACACATGTAATCTTCTTGAGTGGCAAATGCTACAGTCACCTAAAATAAGGAAGTGAAAGAAAAGGCATTGTTGCTTAATGTTTCTCTCTGCCACCCACTTTCCTCATAGTTGTGTCTTGTCTGTTCCATTTGCTACTTTTGTCACTTGTGCTAGCTCTTCTACTTCAGACTTGGGACCAGTTTATCGGATGCCAAGCCAAGCCAATGAGTACCCAAGTACAAAAATTTACGAATTTACTGTCAAGGTAAGGCTCTCTTCAATTAGTTTATGCATTTCTGCTCTGTTTTCTAGCTGGGTCTGAAGACTGTAAATGTTATTCAACATGTAATATAATTGGTAGGTGGCTAGTTTTGAAGATATGTGATAATGTTGTTGAATACGTTCTTCCATGAGTGAAGTTTGAATGTTGGTTACTCCCTTTTTGGATTGTTTGAGAATTTTCCGTAGTGTGATTGGTTGAGAATAAAAAAACGCATAATTGAAAGAAAGGGAGAAGGAAATATTCAGACGATGATAATGGGAACATATGTGGCTGGTTCCTTGGTTCAGAATGAAAGGATGTTGTTTTTGTTGAATCTATGTTGGAACTTTGAAATTCAGTTTAGAAGTAGACTAGTAGTATTCTTTATATCGGGATTTTGTGGTTCGTCAGATGGTTGTAAATTTGTTTGTTAGTGCAGGATGCTAAGGGAAAGGATGTGGATCTTAGCATGTACAGAGGAAAAGTTCTACTGATTGTCAATGTTGCTTCCGAATGGTATCCTCATATTTTTCGCTTCTCACATTTATTATTATTCTCTTCTTTTGAAAGAAAAAAGAGAAACAAAAACCTATTTATTCATTGTTGTTTTTCACTGATTTCGAGCAGTGGATTGACCGACGAAAATTACCCTGAGCTAACTAAACTATATCAGCAGTATAAAGATCAAGGTTTGCATTTTGAGCTAATATTGTTCTTTCATGCTTACCATTTTGAAAACCATTAGAAATGTAACTGTAGCATGGTAACCAAGTCCCTAGGAAATTTATTCTTGACTGAACATCGATGTAATTTGTTTTCTTACATGTGGATTACACTTTCTTCCCTTCTGACTACCTCTGTGTCTGGAACATTCTTATCTGCTTCTTGTTTCATGTTTTTTCTTTATAAATTTATACTGTTTTGCATATACCGCAGTAATTTTTTTTTTTTTGGGGAAAAATAAGAATTCCCTCTGTTTGCCATACGAAAATCTTTTTTTTTCATAGTTCAAAAGTTTGCTGAAGTTCTAATTTTCCCTTTATTCTTCCCCTTTGTATGATAAACAGGCTTCGAAATTCTGGCATTTCCGTGCAACCAGTTTGCTGCTCAAGAACCAGGAAGTAATGAACAAATTGAAGAGTTTGCCTGCACTCGTTTTAAATCAGGATTCCAAATTTTTGACAAGGTACTATATTATGTTGTATCTGCCTGCCTTCCAACAGCTCATACCTATGACTTTTAGGCAAGCAGATTTTTCAGCTACATGCTCATATATTGTCTGTTTAAAACAATGCAGAAGTGCATTGCTAACTATCCTATCCTGTATCTTCCAAAAGGAAAAAAGATACAAATTTTTCCGTTTTCATGCATGAAATAATATTTAAATACTTGAAGTTTGCATCCCAACAAACTTAATTGAGTCATTCAGATTGGATTTGAGCATCTCTGTGTTCAGAAGTTTTAGTTTCAAGAATATCAAATATGATATGTTTAGGCTTGTCAAATCAACTACTTTAATAGTTGTAGTAAATTAGCGGTTATAAATTATACTTCCTATAGAACTTCTGCAAGTTAGAAATTTTACATGTGTTCTTCCCTATAGCCATTTTAACTAAATCAGAGGGCTTGGATGGTATTGTAATAATGTGAGATGTTCGTAAATTCACCATTTTTGTTCTTTGGTTAGATTGAAGTAAACGGTGATAATGCTGCTCCATTGTACAAGTTCTTGAGGTTAGGCAAATGGGGATTCTTTGATGATGATATTCAGTGGAACTTTGCTAAGTTTCTTGTTGACAAGGAAGGGAAAGTTGTTAATCGTTATTACCCAACAACTTTACCCTTTAGCCTTGAGGTAAAAACCCAGATGTCTGATTCTTACAGATAATTATGTTATGCTGCCTCGGTTGTTTATTTTAGTTGATCATCAGTAAGTTTTCTCAAGTAATAATAGCTTTCTGATATTATACCATCTTTGCAGCATGACATAAAGAAGCTGTTGGCGGAGTCTCATGAATGCTGAGATGTGACGGCTTCAACAGACAATGACCTGTGATACAATCTCACTAGTTTATCTAGTGTTTCAAATCTGGTAAAACCTAGTCTGTTAATAGGTTATTTGCGAAGACATATTGCAGATTCATGTCCCACGTTCCCAATAATAACATTAGAAGTTAAAGGTGTTTATCTCAGTCACATATTTGACCATATATCTTTCAGCTTTTGCTTTTCCTTTTTATTTCTAGTTATACAGGTTAAACCTTTTACGTCCAAAATTTCCAAGTAACACTGCCCGTCGTAGACAGTTCAGATGTTTTGTTTTTGGTACTGTTGGTGTGTCCTTGGACCGGTAGCCCGGTAGCTATTGCCACATTTAGAAGGGAGCCAGTCACGCCACCATCCCCGAGCAGACAGCTTTTCCACCCATTTGGAGAGGGTTGGTTTGCTCGCTTGGATTGCACAAAGTAATTACAATTGGTTTTCTTCATCATCGAAGAGAACGTTAAACGTTTTAACATCAACACAGGCCCCTGTGGTCGCCAAATCTTCCCTTGGAAGGTCAATAGTTTCAACGAAATGGGAAACCTCCTAATTGTTCCGAAAATGGTAGAGCTTGGAACCACAAATCAACGACATTACTAGTACTTGCAAATATGGTTCATGCCTACGTAGCAAAAGACCAGTTGCTCAATAAGCCTCATTCTTCCATAACATATGCAGCATATAATTCTGCAAATTGTGATTCAGAATTGGTTACAACTACAAAAGGACTTTGATTTGATAGAAAGTTCCAACCAAAAGCCAAAGAATTTCTTGCTACAGATGAGTATCTTAACCCTCCACACTACTTGAAACTTCCTCAATTATGTTACCGAAATAACCCCCAGAATTACGGCTTTGTTACAGATTATGTTAGCACAAACTTGTTTACCCACCAGTGGGTGAACAAGAGTAGTAAAGTTACAATTCTCACAGATTCGGTTCATTTACAACAACACATATATACAAAATTGGCATGTGTTTGTTGCAGCATATCTTCACCCGCGAGTCAAGTCGATGCCGGTGTGCGGATTTCTCAAATCAACTTGCCGCGAACCTGGCCAAATGCCTGCTCCGGAAGGATTATAATTTTGAGTAGGCGGGGTGTTAGATGGTAGAGCCAATTTCTCATTATGCTGAGGCTCAGAATTCTCATCGCTATTGGGACCAGCCACTTGCTTGTTCTTGGTCTTGGAGCCACCATAGACAAAACTACAAAGCACAACCTGCAACAAAAATTGAATTAGACCTCTGTGCTGCCATCAGATAACCTCCACATTTCTAGAATATAATCAGAATCTGATAAAAAGACGCCTCTAAGATCATCCCATGCTAGACAAGTGTGTTTCAATCACACAATCTTCCAACAAAAGATAGTCATCTTCAAAAGTGCATATATGCACATATACTGCATATCACAACCTATGTACACGTGCAAACTACCACTCTTGCAAAGATGTACAGGAAATATGGCATTAGCACTACTAGGAATATTTCTGAGCTGTAAAGAAATTACCTGCACTGGAGTTGCGGCAATAAGCATTGCCACAGCACCACCAATGACATGACCATCAGGACTACAAAGGGAAACACTTATACCCCCTGTTCGATTGCGTGGTCCACCATCCTCAGCAACCAAGTACGACCCTGACAAGCATAATATCTGGAAACGACCCTGCACAGCCACATAAACAATTGAGTCAAAAAGAGTGAAGCTAATTCTGCAAAAATTGGACTAGGAAAAGTAAGTGCATTTTTTTGAGCATGGCCATTCATGATATCAGCATTGACTACTATGATAGCAACTTTAGGCCAATCTATCATAAAGACTATATTTAATAAAGCAACAACGCATTCTCAGAAAAGAAAAATAAACGTTTTGAGCGGTTTCAGAAAGGATAAAAGAGGAAAAATATGTTGCTACTCTTGGAGAAAAGGACTGAAGTAGACATTTGAAGCTATTTAAACCTGGATAGTATCTGAACTAATTACTGTCAAACAAAGTTTGTTCAACCTTCCTCTGACAGATAAACCAACCTTAAATCAACTCATGCAATCCTAATGGCAAGCATTAGTCACACCACTTTTTATTATATTAGGTTCGGTCACTGAGAAGGACATTCCAATTATCTGATCAATTCACAATGCTTGCAGCAGCTATAGCATCACCTGTTAAATCATCAAACAACCACCTTCAATTATCTCTATTTTTTGCTCTAAAACCCCACCATAACTAGAAACCGAATCGAATCTATGTCAGTAGCACTTTATTTTTTGGCAACTCGATTGATTTAAGCTAATCAAGAACTGTCCAACCAATAATTTGTTTTAGTCACTTGACCACGTTCTCCTTAAAACCAAACTTAAACTACCCGAATACCAGCGCAGACAAACACCCATATACTCCCTACACTATTAGCAGTCCAGCTATTGCCAGACCAAACTGCACTCAAATCTTACAACTTTCAACAATTATCAGCACCACCACCTTATTTTGAAACTTCACACTTTGGACAATATATCCATATGTTCTGCCCCAACCACTTTCCCAGATCTTGCTTAAGATATTCTCTTAGCTCTAGTTCTAATTCGTAGAAACCAACACTACAATGGTATTCTCATATACGCATAAACTACTGCTTCTCCACCCAAAGATATATGTTCAAAGCATATTACACTGCTCAAACACCTACAATTCCCAAGACCATTTTTTAACAATCCTAGCAACATCTAACCCAAGCATGCAAGTATTACCTTCCCAGACTCAGATTTAAATCCCATTCCCCGACTCAAGTAGCAGACATACAATTTTATATCCAAACTAAGAATCTCCTCCAAATCATAAATATCACACCAAAGCTTTAAAACCCAAACCTTAAACTCTTTCTCTTCCCTACCATCTTCAATATGTAGATAGATTCCCTGCCTCCTAGCCCTTCATTTGTCTCCTTTTCATTCTATTCCTTTGATTAGTTCTGATTCTACTGGTAGCCCGAAGGCCATATTAGCACTTTGTATGTCATTGCTCTTCTGGCCCATATGTTTTTTATAAGTAGCTAATTACTGCACTAGTTTCTCATCAGCTATTTTTGAAACTAAACAAAGTGTTCAAGTTATTAAAGAACAACAAAATTTGAAATGTAACTATAACCAACCACAAAGTTGCACATCTACCCTGGACAGCTCTTTGCAATCATAAAAGTTACCACATTACGTAAACTGAACTACAGTTCCAACTTATGGTATTTGCAAGAAATATTTTACACAGAAAGAAGGAAATCTGCAGCTTTGTATCCTAAATTTGAAATGGAAATTCTCACTAACTTTAATAAGACCAACATTGAAGGAAAGCCATCTAAAACGGAAGTCATTTGTATGCACCAACATGAGCAAAAATAAACACAGAAATGAGTGCTTCAACCTCATATGTGACACTGACACCAGTAGATGCAGGCTGACGTAGAGTTACTGAAGATGCTGTACCACTTCCTGACAATATGCATAGCGCCCTTGGTCTCTGTTGTGAAAACAACAATAATTTTGCTGCAATGTCCTACAAAGGCAAAACAACAAGGTACATTAATCATCGAAAATTAAGTTCAAGCCATTCAAAATAAAGGCTTCCACCTAGAGCCAGACTCTACTGACATGTGTGATCATGCTTTTAGAGTAGGATGATATGTGTGTGCCCCTTTGCAATTGTATGTATGTGTAGTTTGTGGAATCCTAGTGATATGGTCAGTCCATTGATATGTGCTTGCAACAATCCCCATATTTACAAACTCAACATGTTGAAAAACTCTAATGACATCCATGAAGCTTTAGAGTAGAAACGGTTAAAGCATTATGCAAAACTTTAATAGCAGCATTCTTATTACCATGTGTTCATGATCCAGAAAACTCCAGTACAATTGATGTAAAAATTATAGGAATCAAGCTTCTAGTTAGTTATCTGAAGCAAGCATAATAGGCCTGGTAAAGCATGATTTTTTACCCATTTTGGTATCAATCTGCTTTCCTTTCCTTATGCATGAGAAAGAAAATTTCAGTACTTATGCAGATCTAATGCAGCTTTGAAGCCATAACTAAGCAAACAATAAACAATGACAACCTCTATGTGTTAACAGAAGGCATTGCCAAACCAATAAATTGGAGCAACTGATCGTAGAGGACAAAATTTCTGCATCATATTTTAGGTATCTCAGTAATTTGAACTTATATAGCATACCTCTCCAGCTCCAATGGTGATAACATGGGGTGCAAAAGCCAGTCCAGCTGAAGTATTCATCCAGTCCCCTATAATAACAGTTTAACATTTCCTAGAAATAGTAAAAATTCATAGATCTCAAAGTACATGCAAAAACAGATGGTGATAATTACTTAATTACAGATGACACGCTTCAGCTGATTCAGATGAGAAAACCTCAACTGGAAAAATACAAACATCTGAGCAATAACTATCATAATAATAAGTCACATATATAAAACAAATCAGACACTAGAAGCCATAACTTTTTCTTCTGCATGCACCTCATTTTCACAACTCCTGTGCATATTTTGTAGATGCTTTTGCTAGTTAAGTTGTGGTAGTTAGTTAGTGGGCACCTAAAGGACATTACTCATAATCAACAAAGGAAGGAAGCTTAGGAACATTAGCAGAATTGGCATGAATTGAACACCATTTATAGAAATCAAGAGAAACAATACTAAAGACTAACAATAATGAGCCACTATATGCTAGCCAACTAAGAAAAGTAATAAAATTAGAATCATAAAATAAAAGTCAAGGCATAAAAAAAAAGGTTGTAGAAGTTGCACAGAGATTTACCAAGAGTAGCTAACTGTTGTTTCCTACCACTCCCAGGTGGCCGCCCTCTACTACGTTTTGGAGTGGGGCTGGTTGAACCTGGTCTAGGATTAGGTGTTGCAGACATGGGAGACAATCCCAGAGAAACCGGCCCATCAGGACCATACTTCCTGGGCCTCCCTCTTTTCTTCTTTACAGGCTCACCTGAAGGCACTCCAGGAGTGACATTCATGCTAATGCCATGATGAGGAAAATTGGGTCTTGAAGGCTCTACTGAGAATGTTGATCCTACAGAGCTGACCCTCACATTAGACTGAGGTTGAAGGACAGTGTTTGACATGTGCCTGAACCCAGGTGGAGTATGCAGTCCACCACCAGCCTGTGATCCAGGCATAGACCCACCAACCCCTCCCCTATGGATGTAGTATTGAGCTGACCCACCAGGCAATCCCATGGCTTCTCTCCCATCCATGCATTTACTGAGAGACTTGTCACTAGAAAGCTTAAGTTTTTGTCACCTAAAGATTGTGTCTTGAAACCCGTTGGTCAATTATGCTAAGGATTGTGAAAAAAACCACCCCACCACTAGGAGATTTAACGGAAAATGGAGATTTCAAAACAAAGGCTTCACGGAGGTTGTTATTCAAATGGGAAAATTTTCATAGCATTTTTTTGAAAACCAAAAGAAGAGGAGAAGAAATCCCCTTCAGCCCTAAATCTTCAAAATACAGGAACGCAGTGAGCTTGTAAAACAAGGATTTTACAAGGGTTTTACTTGAAGTTTCAGAAAAAATCTAAAAACCCAGCAAAGTTTTGATCTTCAAAGTAAGTGATGCCAAAGCTTGAACAGAACCACCCTCACAAACCCATAACAGAGAAACCTAGGAAAAACCAAAATGTAGAAAAATCAGGAGCTCAGGTAGCTACAGAAAAGCAAGAAAAACGACCTGGCAGCTCTTGAAGCACTGCCTCAAACACAATAGTGAGAACAAAACCCTAGATTTGAAATCTAGGGTTTTGACAGGAAAATGCAGGAGGTGGAAGGGAAAAAAGAGGGAGGAAAAGACAAAGAAAGGGAAGGGGGGTTGGGAGGAAAATGAATTGAAAATTTGAGCTTTTGAATTAAAGGTGTGAGTGTATAAGTGTCTTGTGTGTGTGTGAACTGTGAACTGTGAACTGTGAACTACTCAAAGACCTTTTTCCCTTTTTTCTTTATTCTAAAATGTAGTGAGTGAATGAAGGGGTGGGGTGTGGTGGGGTGTAAGTATCTCTGACTACGTGAAAGGAAAGACTAATGGTATTGGACAGACAATGTGGAGCCTACCAAAGTACCAACCTATATGTCCTTATCAGATTGCCCTTTATTAGGGCACAGAGCCCTCCGAGAAAAACTTATTTGCAATGGAATAATATTACACGATCAATAATTTTATGTCACGTGAAAGTGTTATCATGTATGTTGTTATTAAAAAATCTTTCTCCTCCAGAGCCAATGGCCCTATCCACTCTCTCTCATTCACTCTCTCTCTTTAATGACCCCTTTGGCCTGGTACCTCTGCTGGTTTGGGTTACAGATTGCTAATTTGATGTAAACAGAGCTAGGACCCAAAAGCTATTTTATTTTAACTTTTTTTCTTCTTTTTTCTTTTTGGTGAGAGAGTTGGAATTTGGTCATGGGCCAGTCTAAAATGGACGAACTAATCTGAAAAGATTATTATTAATATCATTTTGAAGAAACAACAAGAATATTGAATCAAGTTTACTGTTTATGACTATATTAAATGAAGTTTCTTTTGTCTGAATTTTGCAAAAAGATGGGATTTGAAGTTACGATAAAAACAATGGCTGGAGATAGGGGAAAAAGGGCATGCGGTGGCGGTGCATGTATACAAAGGTAGGAAACGATGTCGTTTTCCTTCCATTATGATTGCCTTGGTGGGTGAAATGAGCTGCCTGCTCTCAGTCTTTTTTGTGCTTAGTAACGACTTTGAGACAAATGGGCATTATTGAGTCACGTAGTTGAAAACAAATCAAATGAGTGATTAGCGTGGTCAATAAAGAGTTGATTGTTGAATTATTGGCCTACAATCAAAAAGAAAAGAAAAAGAGAAAATGTTTTCAAACTAGGACTAGGAATAGGAACAAAAACCTGGCCCACCTTTTGATTACACTTACCAACATGTTGAATTGTTCATATTGTATTTCCAATAATCTTATTACCAAACATGTGATTTCAATTCATGGGATTGCGATTTAATTTCATTTATAAAGTTTCCACACTTTCTTTCTCTTCTACTTCTTTTGTTTCTATTAGGGGTGGTCACGATTCGATTCGGTCCAAATCGCCAACCGAATCAGAGCCACCTTAATAGTTCGAGTCTTACATCAAATGGCAAACAACCAGAACAAAAACAATGAGCTTGAAGCCCAATATGGCTTAAGAGAAGGGCTTGAAACTCGGTAATGAGACTATGAATGCATGAGGGGAATATATTGTCCCTTGAAATAAAGCATGTGTGTTTCCACAATTTGTTCTTCCAAAGTTAAAGAAGAAGAAGATAAAAAAAAGTTAAGCACACAGGTGCACATAAATTCATGTTCAATTCACAAGGAAACGATCCACACATCAAATGCTGGTCTCCTACAAAGTCACAGAGATTTTAAATTGTGAGGTATGAGAAGAACCTAAAATGTAAAACACAAGATCTGGTACACCAATGTACACAATTCAGGTTCCTTTGCATTCATTAACAGAAAGTGTCGTACATCACAAAGTCCGGAAGGACAAAACTGGTGTCATCGGCCAAGACCGCCATTATCTTCACCAAATAATTCATTCACATGAAGTTTGATCAGAGCTCCAAAAGTTCAGTTAAGTCCTGAGTTTGCTTTCCGGTAAGACTGATGAATTTAGGACCTCACAAATTCAATTTTTTTTAGTGCAATCACAATAAAATCACTCTGTCATGAACAAGTGAGAAAGTTTACCAAAGTCCTGAGGGGTTACAGGCTTCTGCTTCCTATTAACATAATCCAGGTACCCCTGACAAATGAGAAAACATAAATTAATGCCAGCATCCCAGACTTAGAAAACTGATTGAGAATGATTAATCATTTCTTAAATGTTCTTCAGTATTTTCTACTGAAACAACCAAAAACACATCATTTTTATCATTTATATCTAGCATGACCTAGAGCGTATTATTGAATGCTATGTAACACAGAAAAAAAAAACATACACCATTACCTGGAGTATACCAACAGCAGCAAACTTGTCAATAATTGTCTTGGATGTAACTGGATGCAAATTCAAAGGCCTTAAGAGTAATTCCACATTCTGTGTGCAGTAAAATAAAATTTAAGATTCAAGATCACTGACAAAATAATGGAAACATATGTGCAAGTCGTAATTATAGCCTACACACTAGCTTTGCCAGTTCTATTTGATGTATTCTAACTCGAGTATAAACTGGCTTTCTCCTGGCACTCAAAGTAAAAGCAAGAACTTTAACATTTGAAACAGAAAAATTACAAAACTTATGGATACCAAATAAACCTTAGACACATCCAAGTTAGTCGAAGGTCCATACTGATGAACGAATAACATCAGCAAGTGATTACATCTTCTGCTACGCATATGTCAGAATCATCATATTACGAGACTCGATAATTTTCCAAGCCTATCTGCACTAACCTTTGATGTAAAGCCCTCATCCCAATAAGTATATTTTAAGCCTTCCAGTTTTCTTGTCGCAGAGAGGTCATCAATGAAAAGCTTCACTTGGACAGCCTAAACAAAGAAGAGCAAATCATTATCAGAACGAAGATGAGAGTCCATATAGACAACTCAGGTTAAGATACACACATCAGGACTGCCTCTCTGTCTGTCGAAAGGGTATCCAACAATGAAGCCTTCCAGAGAAAGTTCAGAGATCTGCATATAAAAACAAAGCAATTATAACTCTGACTCGGAAATGAAGGATCAAAGTGTAGAAAACAGTTTACATCATTGCGGTACTGTCATGTATGATTTGAAATGTATACAGGCTCGGTGCTATGCCGCTTGTAATCTAAGGATAATTGAACACTTGGGTAGGGCCGGGAGAAACAAAACTCTAAGAACCAATCATGAAAAAAGAAGAAATACATATTGACATTTTTTATGCTGCGATGATGCAGAGGAAAATTCCTAGACTTCGCTCTGAAAATAACTTCAATAATTTTGAAAATGCATTATAATATGATGATGTCTTCAGTCATATATGGTAAGACACAGACAGAGGAAAGCAATGGAAGGCATTTGGCCAATTGGACTTAGGAATGAGGAAGTATGGGGGATAATGCCATGGCTGAAATATATAGGTGTCTTTGACAAAAGCAAAAGCCTTTTAACACCCAGTATGAGCCGTATCATAACCAAGACCACATTGCCAAATGCAAAGTCAAATAAACAAATGGTCATGATTATGAGAAGCAGTTGCCACTGTGTTACTTCAATTGTCAAACCTTCACAACCAATATTCAATTTCAATCAGTGAATTAATATTGAATCCCCAGAAGAAGAAAAAAGAACCCAATAGTTGTTTTTTTAAGCTTAACCCAATAATTGTTTTGGGCACCTTCACAAAACATTGCTAAAATAAATATTAAACAAAACAAAACTTTAGAAAATGAACAACAAACTCACCAAACTCTGAAAATCATCGGCCATCATATCAAGTGTTGATTTCTTCCGAAGCAGAACGCTGCGGAGCATCGAATATTAACACACTCAACTTTAGTTCCGAAGCATAATTTGAAGACTGAGCATGTAAAAGAAGAATTCAATTGAATACCTTAAAGGTGAAGCAATCTTGTTATGAATGTCTGAAACAGCTACGCCGACGTACTTGTCGCCGACGTCCAAACCAAGCAAACGCCCGCGTTCGAGAGCATTGCCCCTAACCAAGTCTTGGAACAAGCTCAAAGGCTTTACGTACCTCATCTAATCGTATGCGGCTTCGTCAAAATATGATATTTCATTGAAGCATTTCGTCGAACAGTTGGTTGGTCGACTGATGAAGTGGCAGCCTCCGGTCTCTGTGACAACAACTCACAGACTCGTCAAAAAGAGAAGACAAAATGGGTATGGGTCGGACCGGAAACGAAAGAGAGATTGGGCCGTGAGGCTGGACTTATAATCTGTATCCTAGCCCAACCCATCAACTTTTTTTTCAAAAAAAAGTAGCAATCGACACCCTAAAAAATTTCATGTAATCATCCCTTACGAATTTACAATCAAATTTATATGCACTACTGGAATCCTGTCCAAAAAAAGATAGACGAACATAATCTTATTGATCGATCGTTCATCAAATCGAGACATTTGCGTTATCCATGATCGAACAAATAGACGAAAACAATGTTTTCAATAAATTGACTAAATAATGCATGATTTGGCAAATTTCATAATAGGGACACCGAGTGTATATTTTGATTTTGATAGAAATATAGTATTTATACGATATGTAATTGAAAAATCAAGTTACCTTTCTCTTTGGGAAAATGATTTAAAATCAAGTTTAGTGGTTTGCTTTTCTGCTTACGAAATATATAATCGTTCTATGTTCTCTCTTTATTGTATTTTATGAAGTAAAAACAAGTTCAACTTACGCCAACATATCATCCTGCATCATTACTACATGCAACTCAAAGTTGCATTTTATATTTCAGAAGGAAAACAAGTTATAAGACGACTCCATGGCTGATCAAAAGCTCATTATTGCAGTCATTATCAGAATTCCAAACGCTGCAAAAGGATGGCAAAAGAAAATTTTACCAATCATTATAGCTTAAGAAATTAGGGCTATCATCTGTCCAAAAAGAAAAATTAGGGCTATCTACTTGAGCTGAAGCAATAAGAATCAATTGAATAAATTAAATGAGTGCTAACAATCAATTTTTCATGTTGTTATTGTTGCAGATGAGAAAATTGTGAAAGACTTTCAAGCTCGGCACGTCTTTTGGCCGCCCTTCTGAAAGGTTTCCGATTTCGCCACCATAAACGCTCTATCCCACTTGAACACCTAAAAAGATTGTTGGGATCTGTAATTGCACGCATCTTTTGGTTTAGATCAGACTCTACTTTCTTTAGGTTCGTCCTGCACTTTGTGTGCGTAGGCGAAGGCGTTTTAGGCTCTACAAATTTGGCATCAGTACATCTGCCAAAGCATTTTGGGAAACCAAGTTACTGAAAAGGCACAGCAGTAATCGAAATAGGATTAAATATATTTTATAGCGACCAAACTGACCTCTCATGATCCACCCCCGATGCTGTAGAGAACACTTCAGTCTCTTGTGCTCGAGGCTCGCATGCAGGGCAAATGTAAACCTCTGGTGCGGAACGTAATTTAAGGCAATCAAAGTGATACCACTCATCACATTGGTCACATGCAATCATCGCCCGCTGATCATACGGCTTTCGACATATGCAATAAAGCATACTCCGAGTTTTCAATAACTGCACAAGTAAGCACAAATGTTTTTCTGAGGGGTCAGAGACCAAAGCACAAACGGTTAACAAAAGGCCAAGGCACCCAACTAAGATAAAGACCTATTGTGTTACCTTAAGTTCCTTGTCCATACGAACAGGCAAGTTTTCACCCTCCAAAACAAGTTCAAAAACTTTACCCAGTGGCAGAGCCCCAGAATCTGCAGCTACCTGTGCACAGAAAAATGATGTCAAGTAAGAGAAAGGGCATAGTGAGAGAGAGATCATATTATCAATGCTCTGAACCTTCTTAGCATTATCTGCCCACTGCAAGCCAATACACTTCACTTCTGTAAGTTTCTGCCTATAGTAATCTCCAGGTGGAATATTCAAGGCAGCTCCCTACATAAAGCAAACCATATGCAACATCTTGAGCACACTAAATCAAGAGATGCATAATGCATTAACACAAACTAAAACATAAAATAGAGGTTATTCTTTCCCACTAAAGTTCCTTTCCTTGATAAAGGTTGCTCTTCCAGGAAAATCAAGAGTGAACTCGCACCAGAACATTTATGAGCTTTTTCGTTTTCTTCTTTATATTATAAAAGCAAATGAAACTCTGTAGCCATTTCTTGGTATTCAGTATTTGTACATAAGTACAGAAACGCTCGATCTAATAACCAATAGTTGGAACATGATTTTACGATACCACCATTTAGATTAAAGAATTTATCAGAATGGACTGAGAAATTGTTGTACAAAAAATCCATCTTGAGACCATAGAATGCACTTTAAATTCAACTAATACCAGCAGCACATACCTCTTTTAAATGCTGCTGAATCTGTTGGATTGTGGGCTTTTGTGAACCCTCCAGTGACTTATTGACTTTGACTTTCCATGAGTATCTTGATAACACCAACATAAGGTTGCAATCGCTTTCATGATCATGTACACCTTCCATTTCTCTGGCCTGTATAACAAAAACAATTTCAATGATGAAGACATGCCAACTTCTGCCTACATCGTGGTTATTCCCATCATGAGGCTATACTAAGACTGGCAACTTTTGAATCCTTTAAAAGATATATATCTATACTTGTATTATAAAATATTGCAAAACCCGCGAGGAAGAGGAGGTGAGGGTCCATCATACTAAGAAAAGAATTCAATACTACAACAAAATGCTCCTTAAGATACCTTTAAAGCTGTGCTTAGTTTTCCAAAGATGACACTCAGATCTTTATCAGAATAAGCTAATGCAAAATCCACTATTTCTTTCAAGCGGGATTTGCATGCCAGAGCTTTCTTCATGACTTCTTTCAGTACCTCTCTTTCTTCAATACTGTAAATACAAATCATAATAAATCCCATAACTTGAAGATCAATGCATTACTAAACAAGAGTCACTTCAAGAAGAGCAAGTATAGCACACTTAATTACCAAACAAAGAAATCTTCTTCACCGGATAGATGTTCAATAATTTTTTGCAGTTCTGGACGCATCCCTCCAAATTTCTATACCATGTAAAAAGAATCTTATTAAAGATATTACCGATACAAGCTTCCTTACAAAAAAACACAAAACAACTTAATACATACCAGACTGCCTCCACTTTGAGAAGTTGTTCCACATTCCAGATATCGGCAACAAGGGCATACATACTTTGCACGTTTTGCATCTACTATGGAAGTTCCTAGACACCGCCCATGGTAGCTGTTCATATGAAATATTTCAAGTTAAAACTTATAACAGAGAGGGGAAAGAATCTACAGGAATTGTGTTTCTTGCTTGAAATTCTTCACAGGAAAACAACAAAGTACTAATAATAAAGTACTAATAAAGATTGATGCACAAAATTGAGATTGAGATATCAACCCACTGTGAAAACAATAAAGTACTAATAACAACATTCAAAGGTGAAGGACCTGCAAAACTTTGAAATAGCAAAAAATACCTTACCAGTCCTTGCATGAAGAACAAGTAAGAAATTCCTGATTCAGAGAACCACTGGAGCAGCACGCATAATAACCACTCTCTTTCAAGCCATGCGGCTTATCATATATGAGCATGGATCTATCTAGAGTCTGACTTATCTGCGAATTAATAGAAAAGATTTCAAAGTATCTGAGATGGTGCTAGAAGGAAAACATTGCAATCAGATGTAACATATTTCAAAGAGTTTTAGTTTGGAACCTTTTCTAGAGCACCAAGCAATGAATCCTCATCTTCAATTAGACTCTTGACAATATCCATGCACTGTCGTTTCCAACTCTCAACCCTTCCAACTTCAGATATGATCAAATCTAGTTCTGTGCAACTGAAAGCAACAGAAACTCCAAGTTCCTGAATGTGATTGAATCATATCAGGCATGTTGGCCAGGAAGTTATGCCAATTACATAATTGAGTGCAATTATCAATCAATAATACAACAAGAAAAAGCAGCCAAAAGCTCTGCAAGGTTTGCAAAGCCAAAGTGTTGTAGACTTCAACAATCATAGAAGTCATCATTTATAATCAATCATCAAATATGCTGAGAACATTATACATACAAATCAAGACAGTTATTCAAATAATCACCCACCAACTAATTCAAAATAACCTAAAAATTCAGAGTCATCTCTGCACATGCAGTGCATGTATAGGAGGGCTAATCATAAAGAGAACAAAGTCAAACTAAGTGATTTCTGAAGCACTAATGCATGTACAAGCAAACGAATTGACATCATACCTTTAGCTGTAACATTAGTGACCAAGATCGTTCCCCCGGCCTTAATCTGAAAAGTTGATGCACTTGCTCAAGCCAATACCTACAATACAGTTAAATGACTTGCAATAAATCTTCATGGTGATGAAAGAGAAGGTCTTTTAAATTAAAAAATTATGTATTTTTAACCCCCACATTGAGAAACTTATAACCAAAAGTTAAGTTTTTTTCAAGCCCCAGACTGTTACATGCTTATTGCTGAGTTCAATGGTTTACGTTTCCCCCATACTGATTAAATTGACTAAAAGTAAAAATAAGCACTTAACCTAAAGAGATCATAATATGATATGACCAGACAACACGCCACTGACTCAAGCAGAACTCTGAAGTTCTAGAATATAAGTTTTGAGAACCAATTAATTCCAAATGTTCTCTTTCCCTCAACTTGATAATTAAACATCACAACATTGCTTAAGACATAAGATCAACAAATCAAATACATATTGAACCACTAAAAGCAAAACTGAACTAGTTATTTCTACCAGTCTTTAGTAGAACCAATAAAATGTTACCAAATAAATATGAAACAAATTTCGAAAATAAGCAAACAATGAATTCGTCAAACAATTATATCAAACAAACTGCAGCCTCACTTGTGTTTCTGAATGGCACTTTCAACTTGACCAAACATCAAAGGGAAGGAAACACTAAGACTCTGCAACAGAAGATGATATAGTTTAGTAAGACTTGGACAAGTACTAAAGTATCCATGTATTGAGTTCAACTGAATATATAAGAATATAAATATGAAAAGACAACAAAAAGAGCGAGGAATAGCACCTGAGAATTAGAAATAACTTCTTCAGCTTCACTTAACTTGCATCTTCCAAAATTGCATGATGCAGAAATAACCTTTGTAGCATGCTTAAGCCATTTGACCCCTTCAACCAATGAGCACCACAGTGCACTGGAGGCACATGTACCACATGAATTTTCTACACCATTCATCAAACTATCCACATCCTACAAGGAAAATGACAAGTCTCTGTAAACTTTGACATACAGAAGAAAGAAAAATAAATTTTGATTATACAATTAAAACACGGCACACCAGAAGAAAAAAAAACTTAAAACCTACTGTCTGCAGGTGACACCCATATCATTCCACCATAAGTACCAAGGTGGCATTAGAATCACAGATTTTTTTTTTTGAAGATGGTCAACACAATATGTATTTACTCTTGCTTAGCAACTTGTGTCTTGTAATTATGTTCATTTTAATTGCCTTGGTACTAAAAGTATAGTTGATCACTTGATTGTGTTGGTTGGGACTTGGAGAGTCATTCATTTAGGGGACATTTGGTTATCTCCCGTTTTAAGAAGAAAAACCATAAAGAGATGCGAGAAAAAAGAGAAAGATAGGAAACTGAATACAAAAACCTCAAGCTCAAAACCAATTACATTTTTAGATACTCTACATGGAAAAAATTTTGAGACCAAAGGATTATGAATTTCAAGCACTTCGAAGATGGCAAGATGTTAGTATTGAGCATGGAAGTGAGGGGAATAATAATGAGTCTGGTGAGAACACTTCCAGCAGTCTTAAGTTGAGTTCGGTAAGAAATGTACGGGAAAAGTGGTTCTCCAAGCCACAACTAAAAGTTAAGCACATATTAACTTAACTCAGGTTGGTAAGCTATAGAGAACTCATGCAAAGTTGAGCACAGTCATGACATAAAACTTAGCTTAACTCAGGTAGGTAAGCTATAGAGAACTCATGCAAAGTTGAGCACAGTCATGACATAAAACTTGGTTATTGCTGGATTTAAAAGTATCACCTCAAAAGAAGGAGCACCCGAACAGAAAGAAAGTGCCTTCTTACACCATTGCAGCATAGAACACACATCCTTAAGTTTTGCAAGCTCGTCAAAGTCAAAACCAAGAGATAAACCAGTGTTCTCCATGGATTCTATTCCTTTAACTAGACTTTCAATCTTGGAAATAAGACCATCTCTTATTCCATCACCACTGATCCTCATATCGAATAGGCAGCTTATATCTTGCAGTAGAGAGCATGCATCACGCTTCCATTCCGCACAGTTCATTAGAACAGTCTCAAGCATCGTTTTTTCTTTCAAAGATACATTTATACACTTTGACTCTGAAACTAATTCCTGCAACATCAAAGCATATTTTCACCTCTAGGTCTATTGATCTTTAGCAAAGAAAACATACAGGAGACGTCGAGAACCTTCAAGGTGTCAACATTCAGCAAAGAACTTGAAGCAGGTACCAAAGGAGAACATGTCACCAAAAATGGCTCTGAGCTCCTCAACCAGGCCATAGCTTTTGATAGTGTATCCTTGACATTAAGGAGAGAAGGTAAATTCACATATATGTCTTCCGAACTCCTACAACATTCAAACTTGATAATTAGAAACAAAAAATGAACTTATCCACAAACCCCAATATGCTAAAAAAGGACATGTAGAGCATGTAAAGGACCTAATAACATCCTCAAAGTCGGATACATGGGCCTCATGTGCAAGAATATATTTTGCTCTTTCCTCCCATTGCAAGGCAGCATCCAGTACTTTGGACATATCAACGAATAACTTCTCTCCCTCAATATGTAACCTGAAAGAGAAACACCAAGAACATAGGTATTATACAATCCACTGCACTTAGTCTCCAACTTGTAAATGGCATCAAGGTAAACAAGCATACACTGCTGCCTCCATTATCACTTCTTGAATGAAGTCCAGAGACAATTTAGTATCTCGCATCTGCACATATTTCATGTAAATTATGTAATTTGGGTGTCTAATTTGAAGTTCAAGCACAAAAAACTAAAAAAGAAGTGAAAAAAAAAAATTCAGGGGGAAGGAGGGGGACGAGGGAGATGAAAGACACACTAATAATAACTTACCCTCAGCACCTTTTCCCTGCACCGAGCCTTCTTCAACTCACACTCTACTAAAGACAACTGATCAACTGATAAAAACAAATCTAATGTCAGAAATAATAGAAATCTATTTCCTTATATCCCTACTGAAAAAGTTAATATATGCCAGAACCTTTAATTCTCAAAGATGCTCCATCTTTTAGAATAAGCATTAACTCATCAACTGCATTATTTTGATCATCCCTTTCATGACTGCTCACAGGAACAGCATTAAAACGAGAAATCCAAGAAACTGCATCAGTGTGGTACTGACTCAGAAGCTTCAGCTCTGGTATGTTAACAGTAAAACCATCCAGCTCTTGAAGAAGCACCTCAACGTCCTGCAGAAACCCTATCTCCATAAGTACAAGTACTTGAAATCACACAAATGATTGGAGTAACCTATTAACCATATGGCTAACCTTAAGGCTAATATGATCCTTCAAAATTTCACCACATCGCGCACGACATGATTCAGCCTTCCCTAATAGATCCAAAAGCTTTTCTATATCTGGGAGTTGAACTTGGAGGTCCGAACTCTGTTTATTAGATTCAAATTTATTATCCCAACCACCAAAGACATTATATGATCGCAATCTAAATTCTAACAAAATAAAAATAACTTCAAATTTCAAATAAGAAATAAAAATGAAACATAATATATATATATATATATATATATATATAAACTGCATGTAATAGTCATCATTACCTCCAATTTCAACTTGTAAACAACATCAATGTCAATTGCTGCAGGACGTTTTTCTGTGATGCAATTTCTTATGCCTTCCATCAAGACCTGCCGCAATAATGAAGCCAGACTATAAATAGTTTTCCATATAACTGAGAAAATCTACTAAAAATACTTTATAGCGGCTATATTATTGTGAACTCATGATACGCAAAAGCGTATCAGGCAGGCTTTACTATAATTGGAGTCTGAATAAAGTAAACTACCTTTGCTGATGAAATTCTTTGTAGTAAGTTTTCACTTTCCTTCACATATATTGGAAACTCACAGGCTCTGGAGTACAGCAATTCCAACTCAGATATCTGGAGTGACGATTGTAAACAACAAACTCTTATCAATTATAAATAAGTAAATGTGATATCATAATATAATTTAATAGTGCTGTCAATGTACAGAAGACACCAGACTCTCTGCACAATTTCTTCACGTCCAGGTGTGACCAAAAAAAAAAACTGAATCTTTAAAATACTGTTAAATGAAATATTCAGAGAATAGAGTAAGCAATAGAAATACCTTTGGGCATGATGACATAGCAGACTCAATGTCCTGTATCAACACCCTTGCCTGTTCAGCATAACTCTGTATAAAATAATCACACCCCTGGTAAGAGTCTTAGTTGGCAGGCCAAGGATAAGCACATTATAACAATTACCACCACTCACAAAACTGTAACCTTCAAATTAAGATGACCAGGCTCGTAACAGGGCACCGCATCAAAACTCAGCAACTCATTAATAAATTCCAAACGAGCTCTCTCTATACCGTTGCCACAATGAGATGACCAAGTTTCAATTTTAGATAGACAATCTCTTACACCTTCAGCCCATTTCTGAGATCGAATCAAATTTTTTGCCAATTCCCGCACCTATATTCCGAAGTAAAAGGAGATAAGCATCATTCTGCTAGGTGAAAATTCAAAAGTAACAGAAGAAAAAATCAGTTAAACACTCACAGGATTCATCTCAGAACCAGCCCAAAGAAATTGTTCAGCCTCCTTTAATACAGAAACATACTCATCTCTGGAAAATGGACTCTGAGAAATCTTACATGAGTGCAAAAGCCATTTTTCTGCAAGTTGAGAAAAAGTAGCATGGCCCCCTTTGACCTACATGCGTTACATGGTCTCAGAAGACTAAATTGCAGTCTAAAAAATCCACATACAAAAACATGGGCACCACATTTGTTGAATAAAACAATCAGACTCAGCTTGCTAAGGAAAAAACATAGATTAAAATTAAAAACCAAAAGGATATCATAAACTATTAGCAGAACATTATTGATTAGTGGGGATAAAGAAGTCAACCTTTTTTTTCAAAGCAGTCGGTTCATCAGGACATGAGATTTGCCTTCTTAAAGTCCTACTTTCTGTTGTCTCCTCAAAACAATGTTTATCCATTGCAAGCACCAAGTCATGCAACTCTCCCAGTGTATGACGATATAGAAGACGAAGTCTTCTGGATTTGCATTCACAAAGGTGTTCCCAATGCTGCATAAAAGGCAAGTATGTTCAGTCAATTGAGAAGAAAGCACAAGAATAGCACCAACCTTGCAAAAAGGAAAGACCAAGTTTAGAGAGACTTCCAACCATGTTCATGATTTTCATAATAGTTTAGCAAGTACTAAAAGAGAATTCTTAAGAAGGACAAGAAAACAAGATCATCAACAGCAGGTTCTAGAGAGCAGATAAAGGATATCAACTGTAAAACATATAATGAGGTACAGAAAACAGTTGGACCCAATACCCCCAGAAAATAAGGAAATCTAGTTACAAATATCATCAACATCTTTGTTTGGATGTTAAAAGATTAAAGAACCACAAGCATGTATAATACTATATTATACTATATTTAAAGTTAATCAAAGTTCCAAAAAGAAAACCCTTTGCAATTGGTTTGGTAAAAAGGACGATAGATGGAAAAGTGAGGGGATGAACTGCCCCTCTGAGCCCACCAAACTTCAGCAGTCCAATTATGGGCGCATAGGGGAAGGGAGAGAGAGGGGAAAAAAATTTGATTTTACCCTCTTGTTCTCAATCCACCTATTTAAACGAGGGTATATTGTAAAATTATATTTTTATTATTTCATTCCTTTCTGCTAAACAAGAGAAGGGAAACTATGTATCTTTGCTTTCCTTCCTTTATCCCTTCCCCATGATGAATCCTCTCCATCCTTCTTACCAAACACAATATTAGTGAAAATTGAAGAGTAATCTTTGTTGGTCTGTCATTGCATCATCCCAATCATTTTTTTTTTAATAGAATGAAGTTTATTGAACAAAAGCTGTAAGAAACAAGAAAGTGGATAAGTCATCCACAGGCCAAGCAGGCCTCAACAGAAACACAGAGAACAGAAAACCTTCACCAGCCAAAACTACAACAGTACAACATCACGAAAAAACAGACCCAAATAATACGAGACACAAAAACTTCACATCACAGCAGCCTCCATATCCCTAAATATAGTAGAATAGGAATAGTCTTTGAAATCTGAAGTGACAAAAGCCCATAAAGCTGCCCAAAACTTAACTCTATCCCACAATTCGCCAACCCCCACTCCCTCATACTCCTCAAAAATCCTCCTGTTACACTCCATCCAAATGTTCCAAAATGCAGAGTGAACCAAGCAACCCCATAATGTTGAAGCAAGCCTTCCCTTGTTCCAAACGACAAAGTGGGAACAAAGAAGATCATAGCAACCTCTAGGAATAACCCAACTTAAAACTATTGTACAGACATGCTCTTACCTTTATCCATTCCAACTTTTCTTAAAGTAAGATCCCATGCAAGGTTTATATGCATGGATTATGAACACAACTTAAGGCCACACTGTATTTGCATAAATTAATTCTAAACAGAGTCTGAGAATCGCATACCTCCAGACATACAAAAGCGGATGGCCTACAACGACAAACAACAGCAGAAAGATAAAGATATTGTTTGCATATAATGCACGTAGGATCCTACAAAAACAGCAGGAAATATCATTATCATATGAAGATTACCAAATTTTCACCATACTATGCCCAAAAACTAGGTCTGATTGCATTATGGAAAATACCTCTTCAGTACCAACATATTCAGGGCATTTCCTAGAGGACATAAGAGATGATTTGATGATCCCTTTTCTCCAAAGGCGCTCCCTCCAGGTTTTTTCCTTGCTGTAAATTCTTGTCAATTCTTTCTTCAAATAAGGTGTTACTCTGCTGTCACAATCACTCTGCATAAACCAAAAACAAGATTAAGTGCATGAAACGTCCGAGTCACTCAGGTGACTGGAGCATTGAACTTAAAAGGGAGGCAGCAAGCAATTAATAGCAAATTTATACAATGATGACACAAGGCAACTACTCTGCAGCATTTCTATGACTGAATGTCACATAAGAAAATAATTTCAAGCGGAAAACAAAACCATTTGATAATAAAACACAAAAATGCTTTCTATCAAAATACATTGAAAATGTAGGCTAATGTATCCCGTGGACTATCTAACAAACATTATTATGCCTTCAAAACACACTATTACGGCTTCATACCCAAGGAATACTCCAAAATATTATAGCTGCAAATGTCTGCAAACTTTTATGAGTTCTTTCTGAAGATTAACATCAACCTACACACTATAGCCTGTGATAGCATCAAATTTAAAATTTTAACATACAATGTATTTACCAATAGATCTAAAATAAAGGTTCTTGGTCACAAATTTCATTGGCAAGCAAACAGACCTTGCATTTGTCTTGTAATATTTATTGCTACGTTATATAATATATAGTTAAAAACACGGAAAAGTATATCTGTATTGACACAAATTTCAGTCACAAAGGTTCTTAGTCACAAATTTCACGGCAAGCAAACAGACCTTGCATTTATCTTGTATTATTTATTGCTATGTTATAAATATATAGTTAAAAAGTTGTACAACTGAACATGGAAAAGTATATTTGTATAGACACAGATCTAAGAGCATCGTAAACTGAATCACACTGGCCCCAAAGGCCATTGTTTCTAGAAAAAAAGACAAACAAACATCAAGGAAATATTGGTAATATTAATCAAACAATGGATTTTGACACATTAGTTTCAGGCTTTGTTGTTTGCATGGGTATTGAGAAACATTGGATCTTCAATTCCTTTTACTCTTAGCAAGTATCATTTGAATTCTACATGAACCTAAAAGCAAATTTTCTTGTCAGATAACTAATAACCTTGGCTACCACGCAAACAAGCTCCTCGTGAGACAGAACAGCAGTTTTGCGATAAAGCTGATACAGCCCTGCTCCAAACCCACCATGAGGTAGCCAGTCCGCAGGAGCAAAATTGACAGCTTCTGCACAATTCAAACCTGAAAAGACCAAAGCCAAAGTGTTATTCCCTGCATATTAAATTAACTGCACACTATGTCAACTGATCACTATCTGGCATACCAAGATTAAAACCTCCATGGTAAGATCTGGGGAAGGTGATGACAAAATTGCCAGGCTCCTAGCAGAGAGCAAGTACAAATATTACCATATCAGGATGGAAAACAATAAATCATCAACAGTTACTAAAAATACAATGAACAATTTAAAATACATATCTATATCATTAAAGTTGAAAGGAGAACTGTAAATACTGTTTTGCACATACTTAAAGATTGCCAAAATTGGCAGGGATATTATATTTTGGTTCATACAACCTGAAGCCACAATGCCTAATTGTAACTTCAGTAGCAATGCAAACAAATCAATAACCTTACAAGCTCTTAATTCAAAAGTCTATATAGGACCTCACCACTTTTCGTTGAAAAAAAAAGGGGAGGACAAAAACAAAGGAAATCTCTAGCAATATTCTTTCTTAATAAGTGAAATATCTACCCACATGAAAACCATGGAGGTTTTCAATCGTTTCCCCCTTCATATCCTTCTGTGAGAAGAACTGAGATTAGCAATGTTCATTAAACTTCTGTAGTATTTTTTTGTTAATTAAGGAGAAAAGGTTTCATTAAGTGAGGATATAGAATACAAAATGCTCAAACCTGTAATACACTATAAACAGGAACTCCATTCTCTTGCAAAACAGATGGATTTAACATGGTGACAAGCTGAAAGAGCAAATCAGGTTGTGCATCAAAAAGATCAGGAAGACTGTTACGCATCACCTACAGAAAGCAAGTCAAAATATGTTCATGGTTCAGCATCAGAAAGAAAACTATTTTGATGGCACATGAAGAACCAATGGAAACAATGGTGATACATTAATCATAAGAGCGCTGTGCCAGTAATGAGAGGTAGGATCAAATATAATCAAATTCATTCCCTTGCCACATTAATAAATTCTGGAAATTCAAAAGAAAACAAAAATGAATTGCAACAAGCATAAACAACAAGGATACCATGAATGAGAGAAACATAATGATATTCTTAAGAACAAATACCAAACCTCCAAATAATTTAAAGAAAGACGGAGCTACCTTCTCAAATGCACTAGCTTCACTACCAGGGACACTGTACCAACATTTTGGCTCTCCCCTGAGAACAAAATAAAGGAACTGAATACAAATTTTGAATAAAGCTAAAGTTGAAATCATCCACCACAAGTTCAAGTAAAGGGGAAAATATCGTATAGCTAAAAGTGAAATGTCAATTTGAAAGATGACATGCCAGAAACCTTTTTAATAAAAGCATCAATAGATTGTCATGAAGAATAGAAAAAAACTGATCCATCATGGAGAGACACCAAAAAGATTTTTTACCATTTTTTTCAGATTTTTTTAAAGAAAATTTGTGAGTTATGCAAAAGTCTTAGGGTATTCAAACAGCTCAAAGCCACATAAGTCATAACCATATATAAAACTTCAACTGTGAAATACTAAATTTGCCAAAACTAGTGAAACAATTAAATGTCTTTGCCAAGAGATACAAAATTATTTTTTTACTCAATCAGCGAGCTAACAATAAAAACAACGATAGTGTCATTATCACCCTAAGACAACCACAATGATACTAGCACATAGCCGAGGTTAGATGATTGTTTCATTATTCATATAATTGTAATTAAAAAAATATTATTTTGTCCGCCAGAAATGCTTTAATGCAATAACAATTTCACCAAGGAATCTACAATAATGTTGATTGTATGCTACACTGGGAATAATTATAGGTAAAAAATTACTTCCAAAGGTGTACATAAAATGTAAGTGCTGTACATATGTTTCCCAAAAACGTCTCTTGTCCTCTCTGTGGTTATATCCTACAAGAGTTTTTTTTTTCTCTTTTTTGTGTTCTGTGTGGGGAAGAAGGTCTACTCGTCTTCCTTTTCTTATTTTTGTGTCTTTTTTTTTTCTTCTTATTATAAGCTCCTGCATATCATGTGGTGAACCCACATATCTTTCTCTCAATCACACACACACAAACCACAAGCTATTGACATCTCATCTTGCTCCACATAATGTGGACATCTTTACAACTCAAGGCCACTAATAAGCAACTTACTTGGATAATTTATTATGCATCTGAAGCCAAAATTGTCTCAAGTCAAATATAATAATTAAAGGAATGAGATATAAAGATAAACATACCAGTGCAAATAATTCATCGAGTAAAAACAATGATCTTCAAAATGCCAACAAAAAGATGAGAACAGCATCCCAACATACAGCCAAGGCACCATAACACCAGCAATGTTATGATGAACAGTTCTAAGCACTGACCCTTTCAACTTGGGCAAGTTATTCAGATTCCATGGGCTACCACAGTATTCATCCCATATCTTGGCCTCAACTGGCTCTGGTCTCTGATCATTTCCACGTGGAAAACCGCTCCCATAAATAGAAGTGTCCAAGTCGCTGCCGTACATAACTTCAACCTCACCAATGGAACCCTCCACAATTTCCCAAAACTTTTTCTCTATTTGAACCCGTGATGCAGATCCTGACCCAAACCATTTCCTCTTCGATCGATTAGCCACACGCCTAAAAACTTCCAGCGAGAAATGCTTACCAGGCACAAAACCAAAACTATCTTTGTCAGAATTCAAGCAATCCAAACAATACCAATTCCCAGGTGGGACCTGTTTCAATGGTGGAGAGAGACAATGAATGTGCCACCCCTTATTGCACCTGTCACACAAAAGCATCACTTCGCCGTGCAACCCACTTCTGCATTGTTCGCATATCTGATCATGCTCCTCATCCTCCTTCTCTACCTTACAGACCTTAACTTTCTCACCCTCATTATTGGTTCGCCTCCTTTTGGAGCTGGAACATTCAACATTTTGTTCACTCCTCTTCTCCTCATGCATACCTCTTTTACGACTCCTAACCACCTCTTTGCTCAGCTTATTATAATACTTTTCATAATCATGTAAATGGTCTCGATACAATTGACACAATACATGCTTCGAACACTCCGAAATCTTTCTCGCTGGCCTCACAAAACGAGCAACCTCCCCCCACTTCTTCCCCTTCACAACCTTATCATACCCTCCATACCGCTTCGCAGCATTAAACAACTTACACCAATCCAACTCCTCCCCTTCAAAAACCACCTTCTTCCTCAACTTCTTCCCACAATGGTCCTCCAAGAACCTATTGTACTCCAACTCAAAAGTCTTGGAATCACACGAAGCAGGCCGTACCTGCAACTGATGAATGGCTTGCGTTTTCGTGGGGAATGTGAATGAATCCAAATCCAAAGCAAATGGGGGTTTCCAGTTCTTGGGTGGAACTATCCTACAAATCCCATACAACTCAGCCTCTGGCCTGATCTTATATATATACTCCAAAGGGTCTCTAAATTCATCCTCAGTAGGATAATATACAGGTGCAGATGGTATATTCAATGATCCAGATGCTGAAACACTCAAATTTGGACCTACCACTCCCTTCTCCACAGCCCTAGGTCTTCCTTTCCCCATTAACACCAATCCACATACACACACAACCTATGCATACACCATACATATAACTACCTACATAAAATTAAATTAAACCTCGCAGTACTAAAAATATCAAACAGGAAAGGTTTCTAGGGTTTTGCAGAGCGTACCTTTTTGAAGATAAATAGACAGTAAAGAGTGTAAGAGGGAGAGGGTGTGGTTCCGAGCTTTCTCTCTCTTAATAGTAAGAGCTGCGTTTCGTGGTCTTGGTCGTTAAAAAGAATGCGAGGGGAAGTTTACGTATTAAAGCCTAAAAATGGTCAAATTTACGAAAATGGCAACGCCCTTTTTCAAGCATCGAAAATGGTTTTCTCGTTATTAGATTTTTTCTTTCTTCTTTAACTTGGCCGTATGTTTCATCGAAGAGAGGATTCGTTTGGGAATCTTCACGCGCAGCGGGATCGGACGGCTGAGAGTGTGGCAGGGGTTTAATTAACGGTCCTGATTTAGTCGTTTGTTTTTCTCTGCGTTTGAAAGCGTGTTGGTCGCACGTGCGTGATGTATCTTTTTAATTTTAAGCAACCGTACGGCTGTATCCGGCCTCCTTTTGGGCACACGTGTCAGAGATCTAGAGTAGATAGGCTATTCATATTTTACTAAATTTCATTTTTGACTCAATAGTTTTTCCAAATTTCAATTTTGGCCCTGTACGTTCAATTTTGGCAATTTTGTCGTTGTAGAGAGAATGAGGGGTAAAAAATGGAGAAAAAGGAAATAGACGGAAGGGAGAGGCTCAATGCGGATTGGGGAAGACGAGAGAGGGACAGCGGTTTGGTGGTTTGGGCACTAGAATTTTTCTTTCTCTTCCTAGTTTTCTGAAGTTTTTTTTGTTTGTTTTTTGTTGCTATTAGCCCCTTGGCACATGCACACGCGCCAATTGGTTTTTTTTTTTAGAATTAAAAAGATAATAGGTAGTTGTGTTTCATAAAAATAAAACCTATTATCTTATTTTGTTTTAATTTTTAATTTTTTTAATATTAAAAAAAAGTGAATTTACTATATTATCCTCATTTAATTAATAATTTCAATTCTTAATATTTGAATTAATCAATGGCATTTTCTGATATTTTAAATGTTTCACAATTCTCTACCTTTTATTTTATATATATAGATGGATGAAGAGATGTACAACTAGACGACGGAATTGTATTTTATAGTCCATCGGACCTTAATGAAATTGGATCGTTTTTGTTTTAGGCCATGAATTTTTGGGCCACTTGAGAGAGTGGTGAGAGTTGGAAAAAATATCATTTCATCTTTTTACATATATTGCAACATTTTTTAACTAATGTACTCATTACCATGTTTTGTTATAAAGAAGCTGATTTACTATGCTTTCATTTTTGTATTATCCATTTGTGAGCATTTATATTCGGCTTTGTGATTTATCATCTTTGTATTTAATTTATGAATACAATTATTATTAAATAAATAAACAAAAAAGCTCGTTTACAATTTGAAAACAAAAAGCTACAAACCAAAACTCTTTTTTGTCGATAGACTTTTGAGTTCTAATTATTATATACAGAGATTAGTGAGCCTCAACTTGGAGAAATTTTTTAATGTCATACACCACGTGGTGGTGTACCATTCAATAGACTTAGGACATTTGGAATTATTTTCCAATTTATTGCATTATTTTTATGACACATGGCGTGCATTGGAAATATTCCACATGCCTACGTTTAGTGGATGATGCACCCACGCGTGGTGTCTAAACACCCAAAAATTACTCCTCAACTTGGCCTGCTCATGATGTCAACAGTGCCTTTCAACTATATATATCATTATTCTTCACGAAATTGCTATAGGCGTTTATGTAATCTCAAAGAACAAAAAGAAAACTTTTGTTTATTTTTGTCAAACATTAATAAGCAATGGCAACCACGTTACTAATGTTGTTAGTTGGAAGACATACGCCATAGTTTTCGTTTCAATATAATATAAAATAAAAAAGCATTTCAAACAAACAAATTTAAAACAAAAAATTCATTTTTTTTTTTCTCCCCACTACTCACCCATACAAATTATAAAATTCAAAAGTATATGAGCAGAACCAAATCTCCATCTAGGTTAGCTAACCTCATTTTCCCATTCATGGCCTCCAATTACGACAAACCCAAGAAAACCCTTTTCCTCTTCTTCATCAAAACTTTGCACCATTCTCTTCCTCATTGTCCTCTTCACCATCCCAGCTCTTTTTCTCCTCCATACATACACCACCTCCACTTCCATTTGCACCACTTTCCCCATCCATCCCAAGCCGTGGTCTGGCGATCTTCGTGCCGCTCAGTTTTCATGGAACCGTCTTCCCTTTCTTCACCATCAAGTCCACCCTCGCCTCAAAATCGCTGTGTTCTCCAAAAAATGGCCTCTTGGCACCGTCCCCGGAGGCATGGAACGCCATGCCATCACTCTACATAAAACCCTTGCCCTCCTCGGCCACCAAGTCCATGTCTTCACCTCCCCACAAGGGCTGATCAAACATCATCCTCCAAGTCCTTCGTCACCGTTCATCCATTTCCACGAGGGTGGGCCCGGGATTTGGCGTTACAACAAGGCATGGGAACAATTTTTGGAGCAAAACCAACGTGAAAAATTCGATGTGGTTCACTCCGAAAGCGTGGCGCTTCCTCATTGGCTGGCCCGGGGCCTCCCAAACCTTGCAGTGTCATGGCATGGCATAGCCCTAGAGAGCTTGCACTCATACATCTTCCAAGACTTGGCACGTAACCCTAGCACGGAGTCTATGTCCCCATCTTTCAACAAAAGCATACAAGGGTCGGTTCCAAAGGTGTTGAATGAGATTAGGTTTTTCCAAAACTATGCACATCATGTTGCTACAAGTGATAGTTGTGGAGAGATGCTGAGGGATGTGTACCAAATACCAAACAAAAGAGTCCATGTGATAGTCAACGGTGTAAATGAAGCTGAGTTTGGTCAAAATAGTAAAGTAGGCCACGAGTTTAGATCTAGAATTGGCATACCACAAAATTCTAGTAATTTAGTATTTGGAGTGGTTGGAAGATTAGTGAAGGACAAGGGCCATCCTATACTTTACGAAGCATTCTCTAAGCTCATAGCTAAGTACCCTTCAAATGTGTACTTAATCGTGGCAGGTTCCGGGCCATGGGAGCAAAGGTACAAAGATTTGAAGTCTGATCGAGTTCTAGTACTTGGTTCTATGAGTCTATCTAAGTTACATGCGTTTTATAACGCGATTGATATTTTTGTGAATCCTACACTTCGACCACAAGGTATCGATCTGACTCTCACGGAGGCGATGATGAGCGGGAAGCCAATTATGGCATCAAGGTTTCCAAGCATCAAAGGTACTGTAGTTGTGGATGATGAATATGGTTTTATGTTTTCTCCCAACGTGGAGTCGTTGTTGGAAGCATTGGAATTGGCTGTGAATGAAGGGCCAAAGAGGGCAGCACAAAGAGGAAAGGCATGCTTGGAATATGCAAATTCCATGTTTACAGCAACCAAGATGGCATTAGCATACGAGAGGTTGTTTCTTTGTATAAAAAATGAAACATTTTGTACCTACCCTTGATTAATTAAGCTCTAGATTTATTTCTTACTTTTTACTAATTTTTCCACTTTCCATAGAAACTTCAAATTTGTATTTTTTTTGGTTGCCCTTGAATGCTTTCCTTTTTGTGCAATTTGAGTTTGGTCCAGGGGCTTGGTTGTCCTTTCCATTTCAATATATTTCTAGCCTCCCTGAAAGTTTTTTCTTTAAAAGTTTTTAAATTTTGTTTTGTTAATTTTGCTATTTTATTCGTATTATATTTTGGGGTGAAAAAAAAGATTGTAGGTACTCTTATTATATTGGGTGCTATTAAACGAACCTTAAAATTAACTGAGTACACCCTATGATATAAGTGCACCATAATAATTAAATCAAAATGTAAAATTATCTAAGTACACCTTATTTAACTACCAAGAATACCCCTGATACACTCTAATATACTCTATCACACAACACCATAATCTGTTCCGGCTGCAAGAAACAGTTCCTCTATAATCACATGTCAATTTCAAGAAGGAAAAGAACAAATCTTTGGAGATTGGAGAACGAAAATGAAGGCCAGTATAGAGGAACTGTTTGTTGCAGTCGTTGCCTCTGCACAGCATCAGAAGGTCTTTGTTGTTGCACTGCGTTTGAAATGATTATAGTGTTTGTCTATTCTCCATCTCCCAACTATTCTCAGATGATTGCAGCTCTATATGAATGAAAAGGTTTCAATAATCAGCAATATTTATTTAGCATTGATGAAAAGGCAAAATCTCTCTGTTGCTGCTGCACCCGCACGAGACAAAGCTAAAACGAGAAAGGAGGGCAAACCTCATCCATCTATTGGGAAGACAGAAGACGCGTGGCAGTAGGAGTTATTGAGAGTGTGGACTTTAACAGGGGAGAGCTGACTCTCTCTCTACAGTAAATCGACAAAGTACCTTTTGAACAGCAGAGGGGACCAGCGACCACACGGAGAGTGAAACCAAAAATCTTACAAGATTCACATTAACAATCACAAATAACAAATCCTCTCCCACAATATACAGTTCAATTACACCGTTTTTGTTTCTGGATATTTCCTGCTTTTACAGTAACACCTTTCTTATCTTTCTTCATAATATCATCCTTAGTTTTGAGACCTTGGTTATGATCATGTGGAGAAGGGCCAGTACAGAAGATACATGCTTGTTTTTCCTCTCAGAGCTTCTTCTTCTTTGATGTCAGGAGCTATTGGAGTGATAGGAGAAAAAATTACACTGACAAAAACTTGGAATTTTTATCTCAAATTTGTTTGGAATCAAATTCTGAAATTCTAGTTTGATTAGGGTTCAATATGTTAAGTAGGGTGTACTTATTAAAATTACTTTTGTTTCAATATTCAATATATCATTTTTCGTTATTTTATATTATGGTATATTAGTAATTCAATAAATAATTCAGTAGTAGGGTGTACTCAATTAATTTTATGGTTTGTTTAACAGCACCCATTATATTTTAGGGTGTAAATTTATTTGGTAACATATTAAATTAATAAACAGATACGTATGTTATAATATGAGTAGATTGACAACACCCCGTAACTTAAACACTCCAAAATAAGATCACTATTAATAGTCTCTCTTTTTTTTCTTTCTAAACGGTTGACCAAAACACTCCATTAGTGCAATTAGATTAAAATATTTTCCCTCTCTTTTTGGAGAAAAATAAAAGAAGTTTAATGATGAGAATGATGGTGATAGTTCTGTTATTATATACCCTTACTAAATTTGAATTTGTTAATTACTATAGTTACATTTCAAGTATAATATGATTAAAAATACATGATGTATTTTGAGGTATATTCTCATGCTATATATACTATAAGAACAAAAAAAACTATATATAGAAAGGTATATTGTCGTGCATCTAATTGAACTTTGTGGCTAATTAACATGATGATTTACTATGATTGAGGCCATCAACAACCCGATTGGCTCGACTTGAGAAATTATACAATAATACCGTAGTACCAGCTGGCTTTGCTGAGTGGTATTACCGTCCAACCAAGATCAGCCATGTGTACAACTTATACACATCAGCAAAACCCTATACTTACACCGTTAACACCAGCGTGAAATATCAAATAATCTGTGATGAGTGCGCCGCCCAAAAGTTCGAAGACCTCTCGGCGGTGGCTTTAGACTTTAGACCATAATCGCTTCAGCACTTCGACTTTTTGATTGCAATTTGTGTACAATAATATTATTCGACATTGGGTCATTGCCCAAAAGACATAGGGTTCAGCCCCTGATGGCACACGAAAGGTTTGTTGACTGACAATACCAGCTTTGTTGGGTTCGTTGTTTTATGAAATGGAGAATTTGCCGGAAAAAAAAAGGCATCAATTTTAAGGGGAAATATGGAATCTCAATGTTTTAATCTCAATATTTTCATGATGGGAGAGCATGAAAGAAATCTCAATTACAGCCAATGGTACTGATGGGCTGATTGAACGCCACGCTTGAATTGAGACCCTAAATTAGTGGAGACCCAGGTCTCCGATGGGCATCGATGAGCACTTTTCTTGGCGGCCAGCTTGGTCGAGTTATAGCAACCATGGATTAAAGCCACCGCAGAGACCTCCTCAAATTTTCAGTCGGCACAACCTGCAGAGTGGTCTTGTCTGCCTATTTTGGTTTGTAACGACGTTGTTAAGGGGTGTTAACAGCGAAATTTCAAGGTTCGGCTGATGTGTATAAGTTGTAAACATGGCTGACGTTGGTTGGACAGTAGTACCACTCAGCAAAGCCAGCTGGTACTATAGTAGTATTGTATAATTTATCGGCTTATTGATGCCCAAATTAATTTAATATGCTACGTTGATGCCAATTCTAGAAGTTCCTTAGGGCACTTCCAGCAGTGAGCCTCTTGCCATGGCAAGGGGGGGCTAAGACAACTACTATTCACGTGAATAGTGGTTGCCCTTGGAAAAAGCAATATGTACTTCCAGTAGTTGCCATGGCAAAGGGCAAATACTATTCATTTTTTTGTTTATTTTATTTTTTTACATGGGATTAATTTTAGTTGTATGTATGAAATTAATAATAATAAAATTGATAGGTATGTATTAAAAAATATTTCTGAATTTTTTGGATTTTTTCAGATTTTTTAAAATATTTTTTACGTCACTGACGTTAGCAAAAATATCGCTGACGTCAGCATTGCCCTGGCACCAGCCCAGGCAAGAAGGGCCCGAGGGCCAGCCCAGGCTGGTGGGCCAGCACCTTGCCCGAGCCCTAGGGGGCTGCTGGAACCTGCTTTTGGGCTCTTGCCCCCCCCAGCCCGAGCCCTAGGGGGCTGCTGGAAGTGGCCTTAGCTTCCAATTAGAATGTTCCAATAAGATCCTAAATATATAAGGACAAATTTTAAATCCAAAGTTAACCATTTCTTGATGAAGAGTTTCTATTTTTATGTTTTCTTCGAATTAATGTTGATTTAATTTCTTATTGTCCAAAATTTAGCTCATCAACAAGCGTCTTTGTCTTCCCACTATCTTTAAATAATAATAATAAATTACAAATAAAATAAAATAAAATGATCGTGTTTCAAAACCTAAACCAAAAAGGAAAAATCCTAAAGAAAAAAAATAAGAAAAAGGGAAAAAGTAGGGGTAAATACACGTAACAAGATTTGAGCTAGACCTCGTGGCAAAGTAGTGGAAATTCACCCCACTTTGGTAACAATTTGGACAGATGGATTACTTTTATTACTTTTGTGTTTTCCTATTTTATGTTTAAATTATTGGTCTAATTAAATATATAATTTTTTTTTTTGGGTTTGTTTGTTAGGGGGAGCATGGACCAAAATATTTATAATATCCCGATATTTTTATCGAAATTTTCATATTTTTGGACTACCGATATTTCCGATACCATTGATATTTTAGATCTTTATGGACAAAAATATCAATAATATCGACGACATGGACCGAAATATCGATAATATCCCGATATTTTCATTAAAATTTCCGTATTTTTGGACTACCGATATTTTCAATACCATCGATATTTTCAATACCATCGATATTTTAGACATTCAGGAGAAGATAGTTGGGCAATTGATTATGGGGGACTTATTCACTAGGGGTGTGAAAATCAGAAAGATGGGGGGTCATGTCGGTGGAAATAGGGAAATGTAGGACAAATCCCATACGCACACACCAAAACACACCGTTATAAAAACACAAAAATAAAATAAATAATAAATCATTTTTAAAAAGTAAAAATTTTAAAAAAAATATTTCACGTTTTTTAATATATACAATTCTCATCTAAATCTCGAAGCTCTCTGTCTGTCTCTCTCTCACAGCAAGTTTTCTCATACGCAGAGAAAGCAACGCGGAAACGACGAAGAAGACGACGACGACGGGGATTTCTGATTTCAAAGTCTCTCTCAACTCTCACTGTCTGAACTTACTTTTATTATATTTTAGAATTTCGTAAGTTTAACAAAAAGAAAAAGAAAAAAATGAGAATGAAATAAACAAGGACAATAGACCACCTTGCTTTCGTTGCCTTTGACCGAATCGAGGACGAGGACTTTGCCTGGCTCATTCATTCATTCAATTTCAGGTTCTCAAAGCTCTTCTCGAATTTTCACTTTAAACAAATATACTTTTGCTGTTTCGTTTTCGAGTTTATATGTTTTGAGTACCATGCTGTGCTTTGCTGTTGGTGATCTTTGATTTGAGTTAAAAGGGTCTCTGTTTTGCGTGATTTTGGTTGGTGGGTCATTGTGTTTGGTGCCAAAGGGAAGAACCTTTTTGTTTGGTGTTTGAGAGAACTGGGTTTTGGCTTAGTTGGTAGGCTGTGGACTCAATTTGACTAGCTCGGATCATAGTGAGTTGACCCAGATTGGAATCGTTGGAGAGGTATCGTTTGTTTAGCTGAATTGCTGAATATTCAGTGATGTATTGCTTGTCCATGCCTTTTGAAATTTCTTCAGTGATGCCTACTCCACATTGTCTCTCCCTGTACAGAGTTTAGCATTAGTGTTAGGACTAAAGTGTCCCTTGACTTGAATCATTGAAATTTGAATAACTTGTCTTGACATTGATTGCATCTTTTGCTTTCTGTGGAAAGGAACATTTGAAAGACGCTGTTTTTTTTCACAAAAAGAACAAAACGATTGTTTTTTGAGGAAGCCTTTTATGGGCAGAATTATTGAAGTTAGTTTCAGATATCGAGAAAATGAGTTGAACTTTGACATGGGCATTTTGAGGTTTTCCATATAACTGTAGATTCTGAATAATCAATCTTTGACAGGTCTTGCTCATTTGAGGGAACTAATTGGGCTGGCATTGAAGGTGGATGGAGGTTTTAGGTTTTACAAACTTTGGTAAAATTTGAAATTTTGAAGCCTCAAGACTTCCTAGTGTTTGCTGTCAAACTCTGAGACTGGGATGGGCTGTGGGTGTTCCAATCTCTCTGTCTGTTGTTGGGGTTCGGAAATTACTGAACCAGTTCTTGAGACCCATAGCGTGGGTAAGAATGTGTAGCTTTCATTTCTCATTTTTTCTTCGTATCTCCGATTGCAATATCATAGTTTGCTGTTCTTTTTGTAGAAAATGAGGAGAAGAATGAACTTGATTTGCCTGCATTTCATGAGTACACAGTTGAGCAACTTAGGACGGCAACCTCAGGATTTGCTGTGGAGAATATAGTTTCTGAACATGGGGAAAAAGCCCCAAATGTGGTTTACAAAGGGAAGCTTGAGAATCAAAGACGGATAGCTGTCAAAAGATTCAATAGATCAGCTTGGCCTGATGCCCGGCAATTTTTGGTAAGCATGTACTGACTCCCCGATTATTCTGATGTCATTATGACTACTTCCACAAAAGTTCTTTTATGATCAACATTCACAGATTTTTCCATATTTATGTTCTTTTCTGGCAATGTTTTTGACCGATTCACAACATTCTTGATATTGCTGATTTCTGAGTAACTTTATTACATCTTTCTCATTTTTAAAACTGTATGTAATTGCTCATTGCCCTTACCACTACAAAAATTGTTAAACTATTACTTATCCTATTAATGATATTTTTCTCCCCAGAAAAGGAGTCTGCACAATGGTTTGCATATGAGTGGTTCAATTTTTGGAGCATGTTTTGAATTTGAATACCCCACTGACTTTAAATGGTTTAATGATGTTTGCATCTCATGGAATAACTCAATCGTCCAGTTTGATACGACTAAAAGAATTTAATCCCCAATGTATTATTATGATCATAATTTATATATTGTGGTAACTACTACCATTTGCTTTAATGTTCCCATGATAGTGATCTTGTTTAGGATACACAAATTCATTTGAATGTTCAATATACACTTAATGGCCTCCCTCATTCCAGCGAAGAAGCCCCAAAAGCAAAATTGTGTTTTACAGCCCTTTTTTACTTTTTTTTTCTTTCCTTTTGATCAGATCCAGCTACTCTAGTTTGGGGAAAGGGCATTATATCTGGTCTGTTTATGGCATATAATAATGGACTGATGGATTCATGGCCATTGATTAACCAAGTTAGTTTAATTTTAAATTTTTTATGAAATGCCAACGTGCTCTCTTTACTATCTTCATGAATTCTTTCATTTTATGCAATGTCCACGTGTCTGCACAGCTATTAATGTAGTAATTTTTTTTTTCATTTCCTTGCATTATGAATTTTGTATTTCTTCCTTCGACCTGACCTTTTACAATTTTAGGAAGAAGCAAGGGCTGTTGGGCAGCTTCGGAACATCCGATTGACAAATTTACTTGGTTGTTGCTGTGAAGGTGACGAGAGACTACTTGTTGCTGAATATATGCCCAATGATACATTGGCAAAGCATTTATTTCATTGTAAGTCCATTATTTGCTTATATTTGTTATTTTGTAATGTAAACGCCTTTAGTTTTTTGCATTTCATTTTTGTATCCAATATGCTCTTAGTAGCGACTGAAACACTTTAAATATGAATCTGAAGTTTTATCTGATTATCTAACTATTAACATTTAACCGTTGTAATCATAGTTTTCACTATAGGCTGTTAAGGGTCTCTTTTAAAAATAAAATTATGTAAATGTGGTGATGTTTTGAGTGCTATATATTTTTTTAAATGATCACTCCTGTTGACAAGATGCAGTAGGTTCTTAGTTTGGCAGTTTCCTTTGGTCAATTCATATTTTCTTTTTTCAACTTCTTAAAGCGTCATATCATTTGTTGTTTTGAATATCATTGCCGGCATGTTGGGATCAGATGCAAAACAACTTATCATCATCACTCAAGATGATTGCTATGTTTGGATTTATTTTGTGTTTCCACCTGCAAGTCCAGTTTTCATATCTGTTGAAGTATTAATGAATCTGTTTTCCTTTATCTTTGACATCTGTTATCTACTCATACTTCTCCGCTGTATTCTATGTGCCCCCCTTTATTTTAACTTTTTTGTCCTCAAAAGACACAATTTTTAGTATTGCGTTTGATTATGTATTGTATCAGGGGAAACACAACCCATGAAATGGGCAATGCGGTTACGGGTGGCTTTATATCTTGCACAGGCTCTTGAATATTGTACCAGTAAAGGACGTGCCCTTTATCATGATTTAAATGCCTATAGAATTGTGTTTGATGATGTGAGTATCTATCTACTTTCTGTTTCTTCAAACATAACTTAATACTGTCTTTTCTGCCCCTCTTTGTTGTTGGAGTCTGATACGAATTGCTCTTACTAAAACCTCAGGATGGCAACCCTAGACTTTCATGCTTTGGTATGATGAAAAACAGTAGAGATGGGAAAAGCTACAGTACAAACCTGGCATTTACTCCTCCCGAGTATCTACGGACAGGTATGTATCTTCAAGAAGTAAAATTTTCTCACCTTTTGGCATTTATTCATTAATAACATTTTTGGGTTCTTCATTGGACCAGCATGGCAGTTGAACCTTTGTTACCATCTGGACACTGATATTCAGATGTTACATGTGATGTTTGCCTGTTGTGACTTGTGATGTTATGTTTACTTGTTCCCTTTTATTTATGTTTTAGTTGCTTTAAATTGGTTATTTTGTGGGTCCAAGATGGTATTGTGTAATTAAATTTCTAATATGGACTGGAATTTGACTGAATACCAGCTTTAGTCATTGGAATTTTTGTTTCTCTAATGATGTCCATAGTATATATATATATATATATATATATATATATATATATATATATATCTATTCATTATGTAATATACATCGCTTCATAAAGTAGGGGTAATTTGTTGAGTAATCTGCAAATATGGCATTTTATAAGGGAATTTCAATTTGGAACTCAAATTCTTATCTCTGTATGTACTCTTGCACCTACATACAACACAAACACATGTGCATGCCTGCCAAACATGATTCTATTTAAATGTGAAAGTACTCTGGTTTCCATCTTGTATAGTGGATTTTGTTGCTGTCAGTTCCAATGGTCTACATGGTTGTTATCTGAGCAGTTCTTTTTGTACATATATGTTTCTTTTAAATAACATGCTTCTGTTGCTCTTGATTTCCCACTCTCCATGGATGTTATTTGGCCAGTCTAATTTCGTTCTCATATTCTAGGGGGTGTTTATTTGAATATTTATTTTATGAATACCATATCTCTCTCATGTTTTCTGTAGGAAGAGTTACGGCAGAAAGTGTAATGTATAGCTTTGGCACCCTTTTGCTTGACCTTCTCAGTGGGAAACATATTCCTCCAAGCCATGTAAGTCTCTTTTGCAATAAGACCCTTAATGCACCACCAGACGGTTTCCTATTCCTAAGAGTAATACAGGAGAGACTAGTATTGGGTATTAGTAATTGTGCCATACTGGAACATTCGTTGATAGCCATTATTATGGAAGTAATGACCACAGGTATATTAATAATATGGCATGATTCTTCAACCTCAAAAGAATATTGATAAGTAGTTCATGGATGTTGTTTTCCATTATCCTTCCCATTGAACTCTTTAGAAGGTTGAGGGTTTCAGGGTTCCTCACTGACCTTGAAAAGCATGTGACTCTGGTCATAGGAATAACTTTGTGATTTTTCTTTTCTCATTTGAGCTTTCAGTTCTGAGTTCCATGTAATTGCACATCTAATGTTCAGTTGCACAATGTTCTAGGCACTTGATCTTATTCGGGACAGGAATCTTCAGATGCTAACAGATTCTTGTTTGGAAGGCCAATTTTCAAATGATGAGGGAACTGAGTTAGTACGTTTGGCTTCACGATGTTTGCAATATGAACCCCGAGAGCGTCCTAATCCAAAGTCATTGGTTGCTGCTTTGGTTCCTCTTCAGAAGGATACAGAGGTTGGTTTTTCTTTATTAACTTGTCTCACAAATATTCTTATTGGTTGGTCTTTTCTTTCAAAGTGGTTGCACATATCAAATTTTGAGATTTGGTTACTATTTCTATCTCTTCTTGTCAGAGACTGGAATTCAGAACTGGAAAGCAAAAAAAATACAGCCTTGAAGCCCAGTGAATGTTTTTCTTTCTAGAGCCTCAGTTATGAATATAATTTATATCATACCGTTTGTCCGTGGGGTGTACCATTAATAAGCCTTGAAGAGTGTTTTCACTGGGTCCGTTAATAATGGCATAAGATCCGTACCTCATTCTATTATTTATGTGCAGTTTTTACTCATTATAGACATCCTCAACAGCAACTCATGATTAGTCAATGTCTGTGCTTGTATTGAAACATTGCATGGTACTTTTTTTGCAATATAGACTAAACTTTAAGTTCTGCAGGTTGCTTCTCATGTATTGATGGGTATACCACATGGTGCTGCAGCTTTACCTAATCTATCACCATTTGGTGAAGCCTGTGTGAGGAAGGATTTGACAGCCATACATGAGATCTTAGAAAGCATTGGATATAAGGATGATGAAGGTGCAGCAACTGAGGTTCGTTTCTCATATATCATATTTAAGGAATAGCTAAGTCTCATTATATCATTATATCATATAGCTTTTCTGAACTTCTGAGTAATCAACTGTAATAAAGTTTCAGCTTTTTCAACTCTGTCAATATTTGTATTATGTCACAAATTCGTTTTAGTTTCTGATGGTGGTGTTGCATTGACCTGACATATGTCGATCCTTCAATGGTACTTGTGCTCAGTAACATGAAGTTGCATGTCTAGCCCCAAAAAAAAACATTGAGAATGCATGAGAGCTATTTATAATTGTAGTTTCCATAATTCCTGGTGTCATAGAAGCAATCAACCCATGCCATTTTGTTAAGTGGCATAAAATCAACCAGTGAGCTATATATTTAACCTCTTTGTTTTATTCATTGTGTGACCCATGTTTGCTGTTTAAGTGTTTGCTTTTTTACTTGCAGTAGGCACATTTTAGATAATTTTTATGTGCATTTTTAAAAATATTTAAATGACGACTGTTAAATGTGGTTTAACTCATGCGAACTCTGTCAAGCATCAACCACAGTGATAATCAGTACTCACATATGGTATGCTAATTGGTGTTTTTTCTAGCTTTCAGCTTTCATTCCAAATGTGGACCAACCAGATGCAGGAGACATTAAACTCAAAGAAAAAGGGTGACGTTGCTTTCCGTCATAAAGATTTCAGAGCTGCAATTGAGTGCTACACCCAGGTCAGATTTAAAGAATATGAAGTATCACCATATAAACCAGATTTGGCAATCAAGTCTCAGACTTGCATAATCATATAAATTAACTTTACTGTATATGATAAAGCCTATGGAGTGGACTAAACTAAAGTATCTCCTGTTGCTAATGGAGCTGAACTGAAGTAAAGATTGAAATTAATTGTGAGTAATTGAGATTTTTACCCATAATAAGTTCTGTTTTAGGAAGAAAAGAAGTAGAATGGAAACTAGACAAGAAGATTCTTATCTTTCCTTCCCATCTACATGCAATACCACACTAGGGAAAGTGGCACCTTTCTTTCCTTTTGATATATGCCAAATCGCTAAGCTGTGCACCTTGTAGACCGAGGAGATATAGAAAGTGTTCTGTGCGTGATTCATAAGATTATTTAGTAACACCAGTATATTAGTATATTTCACTTAGCCTGCCTCTCCCATGACTTTCCGGACCAACCAAATACTTATGGCTCTTGTATAAAAGGGATCCCTCAGGGCAGCCCGGGTCCTCATTTTCCCCTTCCTCTGTATAAAACAGGCGTAAATGGTCAAGAAGGGTGAAGAGGAGGACAGTGAGTCTGTACCATCAAAGAAATGAAAATACAATGAGACATTAGATATTATTTTACAATTTTATGGTGCGATATGACATTTTACTTGTGCGGATTTTTTGCTGGAGGTCAACGTAGGGCACTGAGCTTAGCTTTTACTCAACGTGGGGCCAAAATCCTGCTGTAATTGGCCCTGTCTACTCAGTTAAAGCTTGGCCCTGGTACTAACCCTTTTTCCAATTAACAGTCCTTGAGGTTACAGAAAAAGAGATGTTTATAAGTCATTCTCAATTTGATTTGTCCTGTTTGTTATTATAGAAAATAGTTTTGATGGTTGAATAATAAGAGAAGTTTACTAGAAAAGGTTACAGTAACCATATTTTAATTGGTATCTCAAACCCGACTCTTTGTGATGTTGGTTTCAGTTTTTTTATGGGTCCACCAGGTATATTGATCCTTAAATCTATTACAGATTGAAAAGGCAGCATTTCTGCCATCTACCTGACAGTTTGTTCATTTAACCTGCAGTTTATTGATGGTGGAACAATGGTTTCCCCGACAGTTTTTGCACGCCGTAGTTTGTCTTATGTGATGAGTGACATGCCACAGGAAGCCTTGAATGATGCATCACAAGCCCAAGTGATTTCCCCGGTTTGGCACATTGCATCCTATTTGCAAGCTGCAGCTCTTTTTGCACTTGGAAGGGATGATGAGGCACAAGTAGCCCTCAAAGAGGGTTGTGTACTAGAAAGTAAAAAGAACGCAACCGCTTGACAATTACAAACGGGAATCTCTTTCCCTTCTAATGAACTGCCCTTTTTCTGAAAAGATGAGCACGGGGTTACAAAACACAAGGATCTCAATTTTTTGGGCAAATTAATCAGAGGCTAATCAGTCTTGACGCAGGCTGCAGAGTCGAAAACAGAAGTGATCCTTCTATTTGCATGACTGGTTCATTTGTTGTCATCTTGAAGCATTCTTTTGCAATATATACTATTGGATGGGGTTGGTTGGTTTGGTCTCTTTGGTGGGAGTAGAGGGGAAAACTTTCATTGTTGTTTTTGGAAAAATTTGCCCTTCATTGTTGTTCACTGACCTGTTTCCAATACAACAATCTTGGGAAATAATTATGATGCATTTTGAAATATTATATTTTTGTAAAGGATCCAATCTGTTGTTTGTTGTTGTTGCATTGAAAGGGTGAATAGAGAAAAAAAAAAATGCTACTGGCATGTTTGTAATTTTATGTACCGTGCTTCTGCTCATTTGAAATAAAATTTGTTGTTTATTGTGAAATTTTGTGTCCGGTCTGGTGTCAGCAATTTGCACTCAAAAATCAGTAAATTGTATATAATTCATGCATATTCGTTCATTCATTGAAAATAATGCATATTTAAAATAAATGTCCACTCACAGATAATCCCACGCTGCCTGACCCAGTGAGGGTCCAACCTGCGGCGTACGAGCGGTCTGTGAACCTATTTCAAGGTATGAATATTTAATTAATATAAAAACGCTTGGAAACGAAATTTGTAATTTAAATACTAATTCCCCAAGTTCTCGATGTGTGCACGCAAAATGAGATATTCTAGGGTCTGACTACGTGTCTAGGATGATGGAAAAGTTTCGGAAGACGTTCGGTCAACCGGTCAGTCAAACTTCCTGAATTGGATCACCCGAGCCCACGGGGCCCACAACCTCCGTTTCACGATCCAAGAGTTCCTATGGGTTCCACTAGATTTAGAAAACATGTCCTGCGAGTTTGATCAGAATCGAACTGTCGGATTGCTCACGATCGCGCGATCGGACGGTTATCGCAAACCACAAACTTCAAGTGGTTGAATCGGAACATCCGGGGCTCCGATTCATGATCCGCAAATTCCTATATGATCCTTAGGGTGTCTAGATCAACCTATAAGAATTTGGACCCGATCCAACGGTCCGAACATATGACCCCAAATAACGCACAATAGGTGTAACTCCGTTCGATAACCAAATGACGTCCGAATGGAAATCCGAGCACACCTACGCGCTCGTGGCAACCAGGAGATCACATAGGAAGACAATGTGGCTCCGCCATAGTACCCGCGCGCCGCCACACTTGCTGGCTGCGCGTGGGTGTCGTGAGAAATTTCCGGCGGCTGGAAAAAATCCGAACCACCGGCCAAGCTTCCTACCCTAGGTAAATGACACCATTTGGAGCCACTTTTGTTCTTGGACCTACCCCAAAACGTGGCCGGAATTTCAATCCAAAAATCGGCCAAACTTTAACTCGTGATTTGATCTACCTAGGCTAAAAATTGTTCCAATCCTACCCAACCATCAGTTAGAGCTCAAAGAGTAGATAAAAATCCATACCTCACTCGTCGGATTTGGTGGCCGGATGGCGGAGATTGAGATAATGGAGAAAACTCGTGAAAACCGGCTGTTTCTCGCGATTTTTCGCGGTAGGCTGCTGCTTCCAGGCCGGGGAGAGGTCGGAATGCGTTGACAGGTCCGGGCCGGTCCAGTTGTTGCCGGTGGTGCAAGCTACGGTGGCCGGTGAAGGTGGTGGAGGTTTTTGCGGAGGGGAGGCATCGGGGTGTCGCAAGGGGGAGTGAGGGAGAGAGAGAGAGAGAGAGGAGTTTATGAGATTTAAAAAAAAAAAAAAAAACCATTTTCAAGTTATTTAAGATTTTGCCACTGGGGGTATTTTGATCGTATCTTTTTCGTTAAAATTCCGATTTGAGCCTACCGCGTGTCTACGACCTACGTAAAAATACCACTAATTGCCTCAAAATGTCTCCGAAATATAAAGTGACCTTTTTACCCGTACCCTCTGGGGCAAAATCGTAATTTCACATTTATACTTTTATTTAATTTAAAATTAGTCAAAATTATTTTAAATTTGGGTCAGGATGTTACAACAAGGGGCTGGGGTATGACGACGAAGCTTTGCCGGTCATTTTGGTTCCGGTATCGTCCGTCGGGTTAGAGGGTGACGGGGCTTCCGGTGTTGGAGGGAGGTTTGCAGCTGAAAGTATGTCCTATATGTGTCCATAACAATATAACGGATGTCCTATATGTTGTAAACTCCCTTGTTTACAAGCGCAAGGACCAAATTTATTCCACCAAGGTCCACTCTTACCCTAATCTTATACAAGAGTTCCTTGTTGTTGTAAATTATGTATTACGAGATTAAAGATGGGTTTTACAATGTAGTAGAGCGACTATGTCCATTTTAGTGTAATACGAATCCTTAATGTTGTAACCACCACATTTTTTACAAGGATAGTGACTCAATTTACTACTCTAAGGTTCATTCTTACCTTAACATTGTATTGGAGGTCATTTCTTTTGTAAATTACAATATTACAAGATTAAGGATCCCTTTTATTACTTTATGGAACCTTTGTGGGAGCAAATTTCATCCCACGAGAATATTCGTCTACAATTCTGTCTTCCTCTTCACTCATTTTTCTCCCTGCAAAACAAATAAGAATAAGAGGACCACACATGGGGGGTGCTGGCCAAAGGCCCTCCGATGCATAAGTTAGTTCGAGTGTTTTGTAGGAAAACAATAGTTAACAACAGGGTATGGAGTTGTATGTATGGTATGAACCGAGTGACCGGAGCCTTGTGTGGTGGCCGGAGCCTTATGTGAGAGAGAGAAAGTATATGGCGGCTAGGGTTTGTGAGAGAGGGTTTCTGCAGAGTTTCAGACAGAAATTTAGACGTAGGTTTAGAATTACCTCAACCCTTGGTGTAGCCGTGTATTTATAGAGCTCTTGGGAGCTAGGGTTTCAAGAGGAATAATTCCCCACATGGAAGGGAATTATTCTTCCCCCAAATTGGCATGATCTAATCAATTAGGGACTTGATTTGGTAATTCCTAATTAAATAGAATAATTCCCCGATTTAGGAGATTTAAATCAATTAAGGATTTAATGAGGATCAAATCCCAAATTCAAGGCAAGAATCCACAAATCAAATAATCCCCAAATGGAAGGAAATATTTGACCTAGGGTTTTGCTAAAATTCGGTTCCCACAAATGCCCCCCAACTTCTGCATGACGCGTGGTGGTATGTAGGAGATGTGAATTGTCTGTTGAACTGGGCTTCCTTCTTGGATTTGGGCTCCTGTTTGGAGGAGGTTCGTGACTTGCTAATTTCTGAAATTGGACTCCCAGTCGGAATGGGCTTGGGATTTCTTGTAGGTCAATGAATCTCAGCTGCTATAAGTATGGGGCTTCTCTTCGCTCTTTTTCAACTTGCGAACATGCTTCCTCTACTCTTTGCTTGAGAGAGATTTTGGAGGAGTGTACTGATTGTCAAAGAGAGGAGTTGACATGGTATGTCATGGTCTGCAGATCTGCCTCAATTTGAATTGTTTGATGTGTGGCTGAATGACTTATGTCTTCTGCTTGCAGAGGACAATAAGAAGTTGGAACTGGGGCAGGACATGACTAAGGTCGACCGAGCCTTGAACATTTTCCCGAAGTTTCACGAGTGGCGCTGGCTGTTAAGAGAGTATCGGGAGGAAGTCGACGGTTGCCCCTTGCCCAGGATGTTGAGAGATGGAAACAGAGTAGTCTAGACCCTGCTGATCTGCCTCCTAGACAAGATGAGTGTTCTGTTGAACCCTTCTCAAAAAGGAAGGCTGCTGGTAAGTTTTCAAGAGATGAAGCTGGTTCTTCGAGGGCGAAAAATGTGTCTCCATTGAGGAAGAAGCCAAAGCTCCCTTCTGTTGAGAAGACACAAGTAGGAGCTGTCCCTTCATCATCTGCTAGGGTTAAACATCTCGTTGGTGTATATAGCAGGAATATTTGTGGTATGCGCAATGCTCGGGATGTTCTACCCAAGCTTCCTACTGACAAGTTTGAAGACCATGATCTGCTCCGCGAAATAGTCTTTGCGCGATCTAGTTCACCTGTTGAGAGGCAAAGAGATGCAAATATTCCTCTCCGAAGTTCGGGTCGTCTGCATCAGTCAAATGATGGAGATCGAACTGGGAGGCCTGCTCATGATCCAGCTGCTGAGTTACGGGTAGTTAAGCGTGAAGTTAACTCAGCGTCGTTGACTCCTTTGGAGGTGAGGTTGGCGAAGGCTAAGAAAGCGAGAGAGTCCTCTGCTCGAGCGAAGGGTTCTTCTGCCATGCCAGCGGCTAACTCCGAGGTGACAGCTGAGTCGGACACTTGTCCTTTCTTCAAGGCTTTGAAGAATGACCTGCATTTGTCGATGGATTTTGAGAGGAATCGGTTGAGAGTTGCCGCTACACCAGTTAGACTTTGTATCTCCTTTGTTGTGGCAGACGACTTCATGTTGAGTATAGCCTTGATTTGATTTGGGTGTGCCTCAATTCCTCTTTGGGTGGCCAGATATCCCAAGAATCAACTGGATGAGACTCCAAATGTGCCTTTGCTCGGGTTCAACATCATGTTGTACTCTCGAAGTAGGCTGAATGCCTTGGCAAGGTTTTTGATGTGGTCTACTCATTCAGGAGCTTTGACTAGCATGTCGTCTACGTAGACCTCCATAGTCTTGCCGATTTTCTCTTTAAAATTTTTGTTCATAAGCCTCTGGCACGTCGCTCTGGCGTTTTTCAGCCCAAAGGGCATGCCCTTGTAGCAGTAGGTCCCTCTTTCATCATTGAAAGAGGTCTTTGCCTTGTCATCCTCGTGCATCAAAATCTGATTATAGCCAGAGTAGACGTCTATGAAGCTCAGCTGTTGATTGCCGGAAGTTGAATCGACGAGCTGATCAATCCATGGCAGTGAAAATTTATCTTTAGGGCATGCCTTGTTGAGGTCGGTGTAGTCGACGCAAACCCTTCATAGGCCTTTATCTTTCTTTGCTACTAGAACAACGTTTGCTATCCATTCCGCGTAGGAGACTTTTTCAATGAAGCCGGCAACTAGGAGCTTGTCGATCTCGGCCTCGATGATGGCAACTCGCTCGGGAGCGAAGTTGCATCTCTTCTGTGCTACAGGTTTGATAGCTGGGTTGACGTGGAGGCGATGACAGATGATCTGGGGGTCGATGCCTGGCATGTCAGATGGCGACCATGCGAATACGTCTTTGTTGTTTTGGAGGAAGGCTGCAAGCTCTGCCTTCTCCTCCTGGCTTAGGTGCGAGCTGATCCCCGCTTTTCTTTCTGGCTTGTCTGGATCGAGGGGTACTAGCTCAACGTCCTCTTCTGGTTTCCATCATTCTTCAGGAAAGACCTCTGGACAGATTCCCTCGACTTGGTCCCAATTCTTTGATTACTATTGGGGAGTAGATATTCCCTTTTCCCTTCAGTTTGCTCGACAGTCAGGATTGGGATCTACTTCCTTCTCTGCTCGTTCTACTCCCTTCAGATCTTCACAGGGAGGAACTGCGTTTGCCTGCTTCTCCTAAGCCCTTGAGCTGAGCACTTCCTTGCCATTGCCTGGTACAGCACGTGCTCAATTGGCAAGCCATTCCTAAAAGCTGATGATGCGGTTCGTTCGTCGCATCCTATGATGGTTGCCTTCTCTGCCTTGAATCTCTTGATGTAATCTCGAAGAGATTCGCCGGACTTTTTGTGCAGGTTAAACAAGTGGTCAGCATGCTTTTTGATCGTCCGGTAGGAGGTGTACTCATTGGTGAAAGTAATGGCGAACTCTTGGGCAACTCCGTGCAAGGTCATTGCGAACACCTTGCACATCAGGGCGTCGTCTGGCTTGTACAAGATCATTGCATTTTTAAAGTGCCTCAGGTGAACGTCAGGATCGGAGTCTGCCTTGAATAATGTGATGGGCGGTGTTGTAAACCGTCTCGGAGTAGCCTGCTCTATCGTGTCAGTGAAGGGTGAGCAGTTCACCCTGCCGACCTCCTTGTATAAGTCCTCTTATGGATCATTCTTGATCTTGAGGTTTTTAAGTCGATCGTTCACGAGCTCCTCTGCTCGCAATGACTGCGACTCGCGCTGGTGTCCTTTGCGTGTTGGGCGTAGTCGGCTAATTCTTTCCTCTGCTCCCATAGGTTAATCCCCTAGGGTGCCCTGCTCCTTGGAGTGTTGGTGGATTGAGCTTTTGAGGACTCCTCCCCGACTTGTCGCCGTGGATTGGTCTGCCTCAAGTGGGTTGGTGAGCGTTGATCACTACGTTCGCCATGCAGACGTTCACGATCTCGGGGTCCTTGCGGTCCTAACCTGGAGTTGATGCTTCTCCATGGTCCCAAGCGAGCATGAACGCCAGGCTGTGGGCCCAATCTCTCGAGCACATTAGTCCTTGGACCTAATCTCGAACTAACCATTGAATGTCTTGGAGATTGACATGCAGACGTCTGGGCCTGATTTGTGTGTTGAACATCACGCTCTCGTTCTCCTCATTGTCTGCTTGTCGCTGCCTGATCGGCTAGGGATCTCCCGAATTGTAATCCAGCCTGCTGGCTTATCCCTCTCTCTTCGCCCTGAGACCCAAGGCCAAGACCTCGAACCAAGTCGATCTGCCTGAGGAGCTGACCAACCAGGTCGTTTTGGTTGTCCAGCCTATGTGTGAGTTGATCAACTCTAAGACTAAAGTCTGCTGGACTACGTGGATCGGGATGAAAGAGTTGTGTTGGGCCCAAATGCATACGGGCTAGGGTTTCACTGGTGGCGTACGCCAAGTGTGACAGCAAATGAGGGAACATCCGAACTTGCTCCAAAACGGAACCGTCGGTTGGTCATTACGGCGACAAGGTGGAGGAGGCTCGAGGCCTTGGTTTAGTGCGTCTACAATGGGTGCAGAAATTTTAGCCGCATGTGTGGCCGTTCCAGCGACCATTGGTGGCCGTTTTAGGGCTTCCTGAGGAGGTTACCAGGCATGGGCAGCCACAGGGAGGTTGCTGTAAAACAGGTACAGCAGCTACCCCTTGCGGTGGCAGCGACGTTTCCACCGTTTTGGACCGCGTTTTCGCAGTGGTTTTCCTTCTAGTGCTCTTGCTTCCAACCATGGTTGTTTGGAAGGCTTCGGTTGATTGAATAGAGTGTGGAAAATGGATTTGGAGCATGCTTTGAGTATTATTTCGTGCTCTCAATGAAAGCACCAATTTGTGGGAGCAAATTTCGTCCCACGAGAATATTCGTCTACAATTCCGTCTTCCTCTTCACTCCTCTTTCTCCTTGCAAAACAAATAGGAATAAGAGGACCACACCCGTGGGGTGTTGGCCAAAGGCCCTCCGATGCCTAAGTTAGTTCGAGTGTTTTTGTAGGAAAACAATAGTTAACAATAGGGTACGGAGTTGTATGTAGGGTATGAACCGGGTGGCTGGAGCTGTGTGTGCTGGCCGGAGCCTTATGTGAGAAAGAGAAAGTGTATGGCGGCTAGGGTTTGTGAGATAGGGTTTCTGCAGAGTTTCAGACAGAAATTTAGACATAGGTTTAGAATTACCTTAACCCTTGGTGTAGCCGTGTATTTATAGAGCTCCCGGGAGCTAGGGTTTCAGGAGGAATAATTCCCCACATGGAAGGGAATTATTCTTCCCCCAATTTGGCATGATCTAATCAATTAGGGACTTGATTTGGTAAAGCCCAATTAAATAGAATAATTCCCCGATTTAGGAGATTTAAATCAATTAAGGATTTAATGTGGATCAAATCCCTAATTCAAGGCAAGAATCCCCAAATGTAAGGAAATATTTGACCTAGGGTTTTGCTAAAATTCGGTTCCCACACCCTTGTGTCCATAACAATATAACGGAAGTCCTATATGTTGTAAACTCCCTTGTTTATAACCACAAGGACCAAATTTATTCCACCAAGGTCCACTCTTACCCTATTCTTATACAAGGTTTCCTTGTTGTTGTAAATTATGTTATTACGAAATTTAATAGCAATGTTGGATTATTGTTTTGCCCTTTTGCCCAAAATAAACCCAGCTCCAAGGCTCAATTCAGATAATCGACGATTGCTCCTTCAAAATCTCAGAGCTGGTATGTGAGAAATCGACGAGCACCCGATTTCACTAACCTCACCGTCGGAGCCGCAGCTCTAATTTTCATTGCTTTCTGGATCTCTCATTCGCTTTCTCACATATCTTGCAGCTATTTCCAGATCTCATAGCTCAATCTCTCGCATCTCAGTCACAGGCAAGGTCGTTTTAGAACTCAGGAGGTGGACTCGGGTCCTGATCCATGAGGCCGACTCTTTCCTCCACAGACAATGATGTGTTGGGGAGGCCTTTTCTCTGTTCGGTGAGATCATTGAATCGAAGATCATCAACGACCGTGAGACCGAGAGGTCCAGGGGCTTCGGCTTCGTCACCTTCAACAACGAGAAGGCCATGAGGGACGCGATTGAAGGCATAAACGGCCAGAACTTCGACGACAGTAACATCACCGTCAACGAGGCCCAGTCTCGTGGAAGCGGCGGCGGTGGTGGCGGTACGGAGGTTACAACCGCAGAGGATATGGCATCGTTGACTACGGAGGTGGCGGCGTTTGCTACTAAGGTGGCGGTCATCGTGAAGGCGGCGGGGACAGCATCTCGATGACGATTCTGTTTAGGCCACTTAGGTAATTTGTATTGATATTCATTTGATTTTTGAATTGTGATTTTAATTTCTTTTTCTTTATAATTTGGATTGATTTCAGATTCGGTTTGGTTGTGAATTTGATCTTGTGTTTTGGTTTGAGCTGTGGTTAAAAATCTGTGATATTGGATTCGGTTTTCATATTAATTGAGGTATCCTTTTTCAGTTGAATCTGAGTATATTCGTGCTGGAATGGTGTTATTACATTGCTCAGCTCAGCATCTCTTTTGTCTCAATCGGCAGTCAGTAGTCCTCATTCCTTCCTAGTTCCCAGTTCCCAGTTCCTAGTTCCTAGTCATAATTGAGATACTACTGCCTTGCCTTGTTTTGCCCTTGCTCCTTACTTTATTGATGATGATTGATGTTGTCACATTAGCTGAAGCTAAAGCTGTATATGCTGCTAGTATTAACTATTGCATTTCATGCTCTTTGCTTTCCAAATTTCTAATGAGTATGCATCTTGGTTGATGATAGTCTTAGATTGCTCAACCGGCTCTTTAGCCTAACTGGCTTTTTTACACAAAGCAAAGTGAATCGCCGAATCCATACAAGAAAAACCATATCTGAAAATTAAAAGATACAAAAAAAAAAGCTATGTAGCAAACAGATCCAATCGATGCACCAAAGGAGAGTAAGGAACAAAAAGAGATATCATACAAAGAGGAGAGGAGAAGAAGAGAAGAAGAAATAAAGATCTAGAGAGAAATAAAACAAAGAAATTAAAAAAAAAGGAAAAAAAAAATAAGAGAGAGAGGAAGAAATAATCAATGAGAAAGAATAGAGGAAAGAAAGAATACATGAGATGAGAGGAGATAAAAGAAAGAATCGGAGCAAGAAGAAAGGAAGAAAGAATCGGGGAGCAAGAAGAGAGGAAAGAAATAATGAGAGAGAAAGAAGAAGCCAGAGAGAATACAGAGAATTTATTGTGTGTTTACTAACCCGTAATCGAAATGAGAATAAGGAATCCGATTCCGATTACGGATTATACCCGTGTTTACTAAAATCAGGAGGAATCACAAGTGCTCGGGGCCCACACAAAATATGGAATTCAATTCCAAGATTTGGGTGATTTGGATTCCCAACATTTATGAGGTATTTGGATTCCGGGTTTAGGGAGTAATCGGAATGCTAATTTTTTTCCCTTTATGCCCTCACTTACTTTCATTATTTCCAAGATTATCCTTAACCCTAGAAATAAAAACAAAATCATTTTAAGTGTTAAAGATTAACTAATAGAAATACTTACATTTATAAATAAAAAAATTAAACAAAATGGTTTTAGTGTGTCTATGAAATAAAAAAGCAATATAATTTTTTCTTCCTATTATACACTATATCAAATTTTATTTTTTAAAAAAAGTATATAACATATTTGATTTGGGACAAGGGCATTTTAGTAATCATACTGATTTATATTCCGATTCTGCTGAATTAGTAAACAGCTTTATGGAATTGTATTCCGATTCCAGACAGTTTTAGTAAACAACTTCAACATGAATCTGATTCTGATTCCGCCTCATTTCAATTCCTCCTCAATTCAATTACTCTCAATTTGATTACGGATTAGTAAACCCGCCATTAGAGAAGAGAGAGAAATGAGAGGAATAAACAAAAATGTTTTGTTTATGGATATTGACTATAGTGACCTCAAAAAGTAAGATGTCATAAACAAATAAAAAAGAGTCGTTGTCTTCTCTCTGCCCAAGACATCAACATCATGAATGCCCACCCAACTTGCTTTTTAATCACTTTTCTATGCTCATGATTTCCAAGTTAGGCATTAAAATAGTATATAAAAATATATATAAATTAATTTTATTGGACCGGTTTGGATTGGACAGGTTCCTTATGGTGGAAAATTGAGATCGTAAATCGATTTGAACCGGTTCGGTTTGGATTTGTCTCAATTTTTGACTTTTTTTGGTCGACACGGTTTTTTTTTTAATTTTTTCAATTTGATTTGGTTCGGTTTTGCGGTTCCAATGCCCACCCCTAGTTTTCATCACCCATTTGTTGGCTAATACATGGTGGTAAAGAGTCTTGTGTGAATTTGAGATTTTTGAGAAGGTGTTTAAACTTCTCATTCAAAACAGTCCTCCTCCTGCCCATCGCAACCTACTATCTAATCCAACGCAAGCAAAAAATTTCAGAAAACTATATACTCAGTTTCAATGTAGAGCTTATTCGTAAACATTCTTAGTGATTAAAATTGCGCTAAAGTTGAAATAAATACTACTTCAAACCCTAGAATCACTTGGAATCCTAGTCTAAAAACGAAAAAACAAATCCTGGCATCAGTAGGAGGAAATTAAACTCTAGGAATCCTAGTCTAAAAACGAAAATAACAAACCCCAGCGTCACTAGGATGACTAGGAATCTTCAATTGAAGTCTAAAAAGGAAAATAAATAAATAAATTCCAAAAGGACTTGATCTACTCCGGAGCTTTTAATCCTACCTCTCCCACTATACATCGTGCGTCCATGATTTGCTCTGGTCTATTTTCTAAAAAAGTAACCTATTATAGGACGTCGTTATGCATAAAAATCATACACTGAGGCCGAGTCTAAACTTGAAGTTGGTTTTATTAATTGTGTTCAAGTTTTCAGCTCTGTATTTGTAGTGTGACATAAAACAGTAATTTGAGAGTAAAATTTCTCTACATCTCCAACAGAAGAAAAGAAGTAAAAGATTACAAGAATCAAATGAAGCAGCATCCACCAAGGCACTTGAAATGACTCTGCATAGCGTATACCTTCTTTTCTTCTTATTTCTCTTCAATAGCAGCTGGCCTAACTTCCACTTCATAACCTACTGCCACTTCATACCCTACCTTACTCAATTTGTTCACCACTTCGGCTGTATCTATCTGTCCGCCCAACATAAGTATTTTGTTCTTCGGATCCCAAGTTAAAAAAAAATCAAAATCAACCAAAAAATAAACATACACAAACACACACATAGGGAAAAAAAACACAAGAAGCACTAGGTAGGAACAAGAAGAGAATAAAATATCATCTATAGCGATAGCAGCCCGAACGATTCTCTTAAATTTCTTGTCATCAGTACTAGTATTGATTACCTTCAAAACCACCTCCTGCTGCTACACAACACAAGTTTAAACAAAACAGATGAACAATTGTCAAGATGAAACTAAATTATTGAACAAAAAGATAGCTTGTTGGTAAAGTCAGAAAAAAGCACCCCAGCCATTTGGAAGAATGTAACAACACAATTACACAAATGACTAGGAATCTTTAGGGCAAGTGGAAGTTCAACTGAAGAAACATGGCAGCATAAAAATCAAACTGCTGAGGTTCAGTCTGTCTTAACTTGAATTAAAAGTTTTTGGTTTTATTGTCTTCAAGTTTTCAACTTTGTATTTGTAGCGTAATATAAAATAGCAATATGAGAGTAAATTTTCTCTACATCTCCAACAGAAGAAAAAAAGTAAAAGATTACAAGAATCAAATGAAGCAGCATCCACCAAGGCATTTGGAAGAATGTAAGAACACCAATTACACAAATGAACAAGGAAACACCAATGAACAAGGTTTTTTATAATGAAAAAAATCGAATAATTAAAGCATATATACTTTGTGTTAGTCATTTTAATATCAAATAATTCTCATTCTTTGGATGAATAAAAGAAATTAGAAATTGTATTTGTCACCATTTTTGTTGTCGATCGATTTCTCAATGAAATCATCTTTCACAAGCTACCTCTTAGGTATTTGGAAGGAATCAAAATTTGAATAACAAATTTTCCAAAGCCTAATATAGACCTGATGGATTAGGAGATTGAACATGCGTTAGGATTTTCGTCTGGAAAAAACGGTGAATATGTCCAAGTTCCATAAGGCACTGCAGATGGATCAGCAGCGTCTCTCTCTTTCTTGTCTTCCTTAGAGGCCAAATGACTTGTCTTCCTTGGCTGGGCCAACTGATACTATTTCCGCTGCAACTATCTTCCTAACCGTATCCAACATTCTCACTACATCCATCCCTCTTCTTCCTGCCACGTTTAGCTGTTGGTTCTTCGAATCCAAACTGATCGAATCAACCCCTGTTCATCACAATCAGCAGAAATTTAAAAATAAAGAAAAAGAAAAAGAAAACAGAAGCAGCAAACATGTATTTACTTAATCTATTCTATTTCTCATATCATATGGCACTAAGGAAAAAAGAAACTTCTTTGTCTTTGGATCTTGAAGTGCATTAAACAAAACTCCTAGTAAGAAAAATAAAGTAAAATACCATCTAAACCGCAGACATTTCTCAAGACTTTCCCATATGTATTTTCATCAGCACTCCCCATCTTCACAACCACCCGCATCTGCACAGTTTAACCAAAAGGATATGTAATGGTACAGAGACATATTTGCACAGTCTTGACAAGATTGTCAAGATGAAACTATTTTTAAAATAAAGCATTTTAAAGTTGGAAAAACACCTTAGCTGCTAAGCCATATTTTTTAGAAGTTGTGACTCTGCTTTCATCGTTCAGGGGTTTCAAATAATATGGAGAGCCAAATCTTGGAAATTCAGACCTTGATGTCACCAAAATCTTGTGGTTTGTGTTTTTCAGTTCATCAAGTTTTTCAAGAAGGGACTCTGATCCAGACCAGACATCATCCAGGACCAACAGTGAAGGATGTTGTCCTGTTTCATTCAGAAAATGTTGCAGCCAGTCAACTGCAGTTGCTTCGCCTTGCAACAGAGGTGTCTGGGAACCCTTGTGCTGATACATTTTTTGTACAATAAGGTCCAAATTAGGCTCTTTCGAAACAGGGACAAAGAAGATATTGCTCTTGAATTTATCCTTGACCTCCTCGTCTTGACAAAACTGTTTGGCTAATGTGGTTTTTCCGAAACCTTCAGGACCCGTTATCACAAGCGCTGGCACCTCATCCGTGAGAAACTTCCTCTTCAATTCCATTAAAGGCACATCCGATCCAACTGCAAATGACGGAAGTTCACTTTGAGCAGCTGCAGCTTCTAATTCAACCACCTCTGTCCCCTCAGTTTGCTTGTCTGCCACCTCCCCTACGGAAACCAAGGTCTCCTTCTCATCTCTCGTTCCCTGCATATTCATTACGTCCAATCCAACTGTAGGCGATGAAGGTTCAGTTACTGCGATATTAATTGGATTTTGTACAACACCACTCCCTTCAACTAGCTTGACCCCTGCATCCATACTCTTTGCCGAATCCAATGTCTCCTTCACATTCATTGTTTCCCGCACATTTAGTACCTCCAATGCAATTGCAGGCGATGGAGGTTCAACCATTTCACATGAACCTTTAATTTCAATTTGAGCACTTGGTAATTGTACCACACTACTCCCTTCAACTAGCTTGACCCCTTCCTCCATATTCTTTGTCGAAACCAAGGTCTCCGTGATCACATCATGTGTTCCTTGCACATTCAATACATCCAATCCAACTGTAGCCAATGTAGGTTCAGGCACTGCACAACAACCTTTACTTTCAATTTGATCATTTTGTACCATATCACTTCCTTCCATTTGCTTGATCACAGCCTCTGTGTTACTTATGAAAACTAAGCTCTCTCTCGCATCTCTTGCTAACTGCACTCTCAGCATACTTAACAATCCTTGAAGAGATTCATCCAATCTAAGAAGTTTGTTGGTATATTCATATTTTTTGTTGTTAGCCCACTTATGAACCTTAGAGCACTTGTGAATGACCTCTACCCCCGTCTCCATTTGTATGGTGAAATTCTCTAGTTCCTCCTTGGGGAGATGCAGTACCTTGTTATATTCTGTTATCTCTTCTATTAGTGGTTTTAAGGAGTCTAACGTGGATTCGAGATATCCAAGGATGCGCTTAAACATCTTAGTCTTGTCCTTCACTTGTATAACAGCACCAAAGAGCACCCCAAACACTGCTCCTACAGCAGTTCTCTGCACACCATTCCCTTCAATTCGTTTTTGTCCTGTAGTATGTGAATTATTGCTTCTTGAAAATTCCTGCCCATTCCATTCCTCATGAGCTCTCAGCCCGGCTTCTTGCTGCACTTTTAGTAAATCAGATAGTTTCTTGTCCAATTCATATTGTTTGTAATGAATTTGCCTTGCCAAAAGCAGTGCCTCCTTCACATCCCTCGCTTCCTCCAGCTTCAATATTTCCAATTGTATTATAAGAGATCTGTCCAATTCCACAAGTTTGTCTCTATAACTAGGCTCTGTGCAGTTGCAACAATTACACCAGATGCTGCAGTTCCACATACTAAGTTTTGATAACTTGACAACGAGTTTTACACCCTCCTCCATTTGTTGTTGAAGGCTGTCTATTTCTTCATTTGGGAGACCTAACGCCAAGTTATATTCTCCTATTTGTTGGATGATCCGTGGTTTTAGCGAGTCTAGACTGAACTTGAGATCTTCAAGGAGGGGTTTGAACTGCATAACAGTCCTGCCCAAGGCTACCTTAACAACATCATACAGGGCAGCAAAAACTGTTCCTAGAGCAGCCCCTCCAGCTAACTCAAGTGCCATGATTGTGTTCACAACAAAACTACCAACAACACCAAGTGCACTTGAGTCTTCCCCTTTTGTTTCTTCACAAGATCTGGTCTTCTCTTGTGTTTTTCATAAAGCTGTAATAAATACTACTTCAAACCCTAAAATTACTAGGAATCCTAATCTAAAAACGAAAAAACAAATCCAAGCATCAATAGGAGGAAATTAAACTTTAGGAACCCTAGAATTACTAGGAATCCTGGTCTAAAAACGAAAATAACAAACCCCAGCATCACTAGGATGATTAGGAATCTTTAATTGAAGTCTATGGCGGAGCCTTCGCCGTCTGATTCGGTTTCCATTGCTATGAGTTTCTTGTGCTTCTTCTCTGTGTAAGTGACTGAGTTCGAGTGAAGCTAAAGCTGTTCAAGCAAAACAATTTCCCTCTGTCTCTCTCTCTCTCTCTCTTTCTACGAATAGCGAGGGATTTTGCAATGTTCGCAGTCAAACCTACATACATAGGATAGGAACTGGAGGGAATAGGCAAACAATTCCCCTCTTTATTTTTATTTTTTTGTTTTTAGATGATTTTTCAAAATATTTTAGATATATATTTGGGAATTTCCTCATGCCAATATGTTATGGTTGATCTTTTTATTTTTTTTGGTCGATAAAATGGCATGGTTGATTAAGGTTGGATTTGTTTAAATGGTGTAGTTGGTATAGTTTAATATCATAATCTTTATAAAAAATAATAGACAGGTATCAAAAAAAAATATTTAGATGTGTATACTACATTTATGTCTCCAATAATAATTCTTCCCGAACCGTTTATTTTCAACGTGTATACTACATTTTTTATATGAAAATCTCAACAAATTTTTCAGACCCTTCTTGATGCCTTAAACTCAGCCATGCTGAGAAAGCAAAAGCAAAATAACTTAATGACACGTCAAACACTTCAATAAAATAAAGATGCACATGAGGTGTCGCGTCTACATGAATTTAACATAACGCTTTGATACCAAGTTGATAGGATCCGACCCAAACTCCACTTCATTAGATAACATGGCATATGACATGTTAGTGTTTTACTTAAAAAATAAATGATTCGAGCAATACCGTCGGATATAAACAAATGTAAATTTGTAGTTAGGATCTCAAATTTTAGGAGTTGTTAGGGCCTTTAATATTACCTTAGCTCAAGTCCAAGAACTAGTTAGTTAGAACTTGTGTTTTAGTTTTGCAAACAAACCCATTACTTAATGATTGAAAATGATTTTTTTTTAATTTACAAGGTGCGTAAAAATTTATTCTCTTTTTGGATAAGTGAAAATTCATCTAAGTATTCTACATGAAAAAATGCGACTGAGTGTAAAAATGTGCTATAATTACAAATGATGATGTGTAATAGCGGACGACTGACTGTAGCATCTTTTGACGGAACCTTATAGGGATGTTCAGAGTCTGATGAACCTTGGCCATGTCCGAGCAGAGGTTGAGCTTCTTGCTGATATCATCCTCTGAAAGCAGAAGACTAAAGTCAATCAGCCACACATCAAGGAATTCAAATGGAAGTAGATCAGCAGACCATGACCTATCTTGGTGTGCACGACAACTCCTCTTCTCGACAAGCAATACGACCCTCCAAGATCTCTCTCACAAACAGAAAGTAGAGGAAGCAAGTTTGCAATTTGGAAAGGAGAGAAGAGAAGCCCTGCACTTATAGCAATTGAGGCTCCTTGACTTGCAAGAAGTCACAAGCGTCCTTCAAACAGGAGCCCAAGTCAAAGAAGGAAACTCAGACACAGCTGGACAGCCTAACAATTAATTCACACCTCCTCCATGCCGCTAAGCACCACGCAGAAGCTGTGGGGCATTTGTGGAAACCAATTTATTCCCTTAATAATTTCCTAGGTCAAATGATTTCCTTCCATTTGGGGATTATTTGATTTAGGGATTTATTCGATTAATTGACCTAATTGGGAGTTACCAAACCTAATTGGGAGGTTATTTGATTCTTGCCTTAATTAGGGATTTGATTTAAATCCCTAATCACACCAACCTCACTAAATCACACCAACTTCACCAACCTCACCAACCCTACCAACCTCACCAACCTCGTCGAAGCCCCCTATAAATACTTGGCTACGCACAAAGGTGAAGGTACGTCTAAACTTCTCTCTCAAAATACTGCATAAATTCTATCTCTTAAACCCTAGTCGCCATACTCTTTCTCTCTCCCACGCAAGGCTCCGGCCACCACACACGGCTCCGGCTACTCGGTTCACACCATACATACATCTCCGTACCCTCTTGTTAGCTACTGTTTTTATACAAACACACGTACTAACTTAGGCATCGGAGGGGCTTTAGCCAACACCCCCCGGGTGTGGTCCTCTTATTCCTATTTGTTTTGCAGAGAGAAAAGAAGAAGAAGACGAGATCTTAGACGAATATTCTCGTGAGACGAAATTTGCTCCCACAAATTGGTGCTTTCATTGAGAGCACGAAATAATACTCAAAGCGTGCTCCAAATTCATTTTCACACACATTCAATCAACCGAAGCCTTCCAAACAACCATGGTTGGAAGCAAGCGCACTAGAAGCAAAACCGTTGCGACGACGCGCACCGGAATGGCCGAAACGTCGCTTCCACCACAAGGGGCAGCGGCTGTACCTGTTTTGCAACCCCTCCTCGCGGCTATCAGTGAGTCACAACCACCTCCGGTGGCTGCCCGCGCATCGCAATAGCCCCCGGTGGCTGCCCATGCCTTGCAATAGCCTCTGGAAGCCCTAGAACGGCCTCCAATGGCCTCCGGAATGGCCACACATGCAGCTGAAATTTATGCACCCATTGTGGCCTCAATAAACCAAGGCCTCGTGGCCTCCTCCACCTTGCCGCTGCAAGGACCAAGCAACGGCACTGTTTTGGAGCAAATCCGAACTTTCCCTCCTTTGCTGTCACACTTGGCGTATGTTGTCAGTGAAACCCTAGCCCGAATGCATTTGGGCCCAACACAATTCTCTCCTCCCGATCCACGCAGTCAAGCAGACCTCAACCTTAGAGTCGATCAACTCACGCAGCGGATGGACAACCAAAACAACCTGGTTGGTCAGCTCCTCAGGCAGATCGACTTAGCTCGAGACTTTGGCCTTGGATCTTAGCGCAAAGAGAGAAGAATGAACCAATAGACTGGCCCACAGTACGATAGATCCCGAGCCGGTCAGGCAGTGACAAGAAGACAAGGAGGAGAACGAGAGCGTGTTGTTCAACACTTGAACCAGACCCGAGCTGCTCAGCACCTGAACCAGACCCAGATATCTGCAAGCCATACTCTGAGTCGATCAACGATCCGTTCAAGGTTAGGTCCAAAGACCAACGTGCACGAGAGGCTAGGCCCGCAGTTCAATGTTCGCACCCACTTGGGCCCCAAAGAAGTATCCGCCCTAGATTGGGCCCGCAAAAAGTTCGAGGTCGAGAACATCCTCGCGATGAACGCGATGATCGATGCTCACCAGCCCGCTCAAGGCAGACCAACTCACAACAACGAGTCGACGAGAAATCCTCAAAAGCTCAATCCACCAACACGCTTTAGGAGCAGAGCACCTAAGGGGATCGACCCTTGGAAGCTGAGGAGGAAGTTAGCCAACTTCGCTTGACACGTAGAGGACGCCAGAGCAAGTTGCAGCCATACAGGCAGAGGATGTCGATATACTAGTGGATAATCGACTCCAAGTCTCCAACTTAAAGGAAGCACAGAGGAAGCCCTGCTTAGAGAATTTGATCGAGTCAACTCATCGCCCTTTACCGACGAGGTAGAGCAGGCTACACCTCCGAAGCAGTTCACGACGCCATCCATCACACCACTCAAAGGAGGCTCTGATCCTGATGGACACCTGAGGCACTTTAAAAGTGCAATAATCCTGTACAAGGCAGACGATGCCCTGATGTGCAAGGTGTTCGCAATGACCTTGCATGGAGCTACTCAAGATTGATTTTACACCCTTCCGTCCTGGTATATCAGCAGCTTCAGAGAGTTCGCCCTTATTTTCACTAAGGAGTATAACTCCTAACGGACGGTCAGAAAGCAAACTAACCACATGTTCAACTTACACAACAAGCCTGACGAATCTCTTCGAGATTACATCAAGAGATTCAAGGCGGAAAAGGCAACCATCATAGGATGCGATGATCGAATCGCATCCCCACCATTCAAGAAGGGCTAGCCAGCCGAGCACGTGTTATACCAGGCCCTGACTGTTGCTTCGAGCCAGACACTGGATGAAGTCTTTGCGACGGCAGAATGCTACGCACTTTGAGACGACGATCGTATAGCCACAAAGAAAGCAAGTAAACAAACTGATCAGGCAAGCCAAAGAAATGACAAGTTCAACAAGAACGGGGGCAAACGCAGACCGCAGCCCCGAGAGGGAGCTCCAGCTGCAAAGGAACCTCCACAAATGAAACGTCTTCTGGGAAACATAGGTCAAGCAGGCCACTACAAATGAAACGTCCTTCGGGAGACGCAGGTCAAGCCGACCAACACAAAGGAAGCGTCCTTCGGGAGACGCAGGTCAAGCCGACCAACACAAAGGAAGCGTCTTTCGGGAAACGCAGGTCAAGCCGACCAACACAAAGGAAACGTCTTTCGGAAGACGCGGGTCAAACCGACAACCACAAAGGAAGCGTCCTTCGGGAGACGCAGGTCAAGCCGACCACCAAGGAAGCGTCCTTCGAGAGACGCAGGTCAAGCCGACCACCACAACGGAAGCGTCCTTCGGGAGACGCAGGTCAAGCCGACCACCACAAAGGAAGCGTCTTTCGGGAGACGCAGGTCAAGCCGACCAACACAAAGGAAACGTCTTTCGGGAGACGCGGGTCAAACCGACAACCACAAAGGAAACGTCCTTCGGGAGACGCAGGTCAAGCCGACCACCAAGGAAGCGTCCTTCGGAAGACGCAGGTCAAACCGACCACCACAACGGAAGCGTCCTTCGGGAGACGCAGGTCAAACCGACCACTAATCACCACAAAGGAAGCGTCCTTCGGGAGACGCAGGTCAAGCCGACCACCACAAGGAAGCGTCATTCGGGAGACGCAGGTCAAACCGACCACCACAAAGGAAGTGTCCTACGGAGACGCAGGTCAAGCGAGACCACCAAAAAGGAAGCGTCCTTCGGGAGATGCAGGTCAAGCCGACCACCAAGGAAGCGTCCTTCGGGAGACGCAGGTCAAGCCGACCAACACAAATGAAGCGTCCTTCGGGAGATGCAGGTCAAGCCGACCACCACAAGGAAGCGTCCTTTGGGAGACGCAGGTCAAGCCGACCACAAGGAAGCGTCCTTCGGGAGACGCAGGTCAAACCGACCAACACAAAGGAAGCGTCCTTCGGGAGACGCAGGTCAAGCCGACCAACACCAAGGAAGCGTCTTTCGGAAGCGCCCTTAATAATTTCCTAGGTCAAATGATTTCCTTCCATTTGGGGATTATTTGATTTAGAGATTTATTCGATTAATTGACCTAATTGGGAGTTACCAAACCTAATTGGGAGGTTATTTGATTCTTGCCTTAATTAGGGATTTGATTTAAATCCCTAATCACACCAACCTCACTAAATCACACCAACCTCACCAACCTCACCAACCCTACCAACCTCACCAACCTCGTCGAAGCCCCCTATAAATACTTGGCTACGCACAAAGGTGAAGGTACATCTAAACTTCTCTCTCAAAATACTGCATAAATTCTATCTCTCAAACCCTAGTCGCCATACTCTTTCTCTCTCCCACGCAAGGCTCCGGCCACCACACACGGCTCCGGCTACCCGGTTCACACCATACATACATCTCCGTACCCTCTTGTTAGCTACCGTTTTTATATAAACACGCGTACTAACTTAGGCATCGGAGGGCCTTTGGCCAACACCCCCCGGGTGTGGTCCTATTATTCCTATTTGTTTTGCACAGAGAAAAGAAGAAGAAGACGGGATCTTAGACGAATATTCTCGTGAGACGAAATTTGCTCCCACAGAAATCATCATGAAAACAAGTCAGGATTCTCTCTTCTCTGAGGCATGGCTCCACTCCGTTCAAGACCGTTGGGTCTCTCTATGATGCCTTCAAGCATCCCAAACAGTAAGCAAGACCGTTGGGTCTCTCTATGATGCCTTCAAGCATCCCAAATAGCAAGCCAGACCATTGGGTCCCTCTATGATGCCTTCAAGCATCTCAAACACAAGTTCAATCCGTGGGGATTGTCACGATGATTTCAATCGTCACGAAACAAAACCAAATCTCGTCTCCTTGCTGTCAAAGAAGTCTCAAAAGTTCCCTGTTGTCAAAGAGATCTCAAGGAACTGCAGGCCAAAGAAATTGATCCTTCTCAAATTGGTGATGGGATGACTGCGCAACTTTTACACAAAGAGAGCCCCACTGTATTAAGTGCCTAGAACACCTTTCGAGTGTTTAAAGGCTCACAATGGATCTCCCGACAAGAATCAACGCAGCCTAAACAAACAGAAGTCAAACCAGTGTGTTCTCTGTCTTAAGAATCAAATGATTTATAACATGCCCTGGTCCAGAAGTTGGAATCCTCCATATTCCACTTGGCACTCAAATAAAGACCATGTATCGTTGGCATCTCATGCTTCTTGGAATTTGTTTCAGACACTTGAGAACGCTTTGATATTCCAAGTCAAGGTGCAGACCAAGCAAAGTTAAAAAAATAAACCAAGACAGACAAGCCTCGAACTTAGCTCGATCAACATCAAATTGATGCCAGGTTCATCTTTGAGGCAGCAACCTATTTGTTTTTCTTAAGCAACAAAATCAAAAGGGATGTTGAAGCATTTCAGATAGTTTCTTGTCCCCCTTTCGAAGTGAGAGCTTGTGTACTGCATAACAGTCCTGCCCAAGGCTACCTTAACAACATCATACAGGGCAGCAAAAACTGTTCCTAGAGCAGCCCCTCCAGCTAACTCAAGTGCCATGATTGTGTTCACAACAAAACTACCAACAACACCAAATTCCGAAAACTTAAATTCGTTTCAATCAATCTAAACTTTGCCAACCTGATTAGTGATCAATCAGATTCAGATGAGTTAGACTCAAACCCGGTGGCAGCTGGTGACTGATCATTAAGCAAATATGAGTGTTCTTGGGTCCATAGACCGCCAGCCTCCCTAGATCACTTCACGTCTTCTTTTTGTTGATGGCTCCCTTTCCCTCGTCCACAAGAAGCTCTGTTATTCAGTTGAGGCAGAAAAGACCAGGTGATGAGTAGCTGAACAGTCTCCGCTTTCTAGACTCGTAATTGTAAATTTCTCTACCTAATAACACTTATGGGAGCGAAGAAAAGTAGTTGGTGAGAGGGGTTTTCTCTCTCCCCCTTTCGAAGTGAGAGCTTGTGTACCAGGTAGCTGCTAGGTTTTGAGTCTTTCCCTTTTGTTTCTTCACAAGATCTGGTCTTCTCTTGTGTTTTTCATAAAGCTGAAATAAATACTACTTCAAACCCTAAAATTACTAGGAATCCTAATCTTAAAACGAAAAAAGGGGTGGCTACCCATTTGAATTAAAATAAAATAAAATGCCAGCCATAAACTTGTATTTGAATGGGATTGAAATATTCCTCCTGCAAGTTTATCCAAAAAAATATACGTGTTTGTCAAGTATCAAACACTAAAAGATAAGCGTCCCAACTAAGAAGTGGTTATTCACTTCAATTCAAATTCCTCACATAGAAGCCTATAAAAAGGGCTAGATGGCTGGGAGGAAAAAAGGGGGAAGAGCCACAGGAGGAGAGGAGTCACGCCACACAGAGAAAGCAAGCAACAACACCGGACAATGATGTGATGATTCCATCACGGAGTATAGAACTACAGAGGAATTCATGTAATTACTCAAAGGGTAATTGCAAGCTTCTGTGTGAAGCTCAACAAATCTAGAAGACCCCCATGGCAATTGAAATTGCCTTCCAGATCAAACCCCTGCGACCAGCAAGTCAGCCGCAGAAAAAAGAGGAAGAGAGGTTCATCAAGCATGCAGAGAAAGCAAGAGCCATCTCAGGTAAAATCATGGTTCTATCAACATGTTTTCTTTGCTTCTCAAGGCTCCGTGATTTGTGCAGCATCAAGTTTTTGATCAATCCGTGAGGATTCTTGATTTTTGATGATAGAAATCATCATGAAAACAAGTCAGGAATGATTGAAGTTCCTTCTTGGACGTCGGCGGAGGTGCGGCCATGATTGCCTTGGCCTTGTTCTTGTCTATCTCAATCCCTCGTTGATGGACCAAGAAGCCTAGAAAATTCCCTGTCGTAACCCCAAATGCACACTTCTGGGGATTCATCTTCAGACTATGTTTCTGCATCCGTTCAAACGCTTGTCGAAGATGACCCAAGTGATTGGCCTTGGAAGTAGACTTGATGACAATGTCATCAATATAAACCTCAATGGTTCGACCTATCAAATCATGGAAGATGAGGTTCATGGCCCGCTGATATGTCGCTCCAGCATTCTTAAGACCAAATGGCATGACCACCCACTAGTATGTTCTGATGGCTCCCGGGCACCTAAATGCCGTTTTGTGGACATCACTCACGGCAACCATGAAGGACAAAAGCTTGTGCTTCGCGGCTCCATCCACCAAGAGGTCAGCCATAGGCATGGGGTATTCATCCTTGGGGGTTGCCAAATTCAAATTTCTGTAGTCAATGCAGACCCTCATGGCTCCATTATTCTTCAGTACCGGGATAACATTAGCCAACCATTCGACATAGTGGGCAGTGCGAATGAAGCCGGCTTTAAGAAGCCTTTCAATTTCTTCCTTGATCTTCAGTTGTACCTCAGCGGAGAATCGTCGAGGTTGTTGCTAAAAAGGCTTGAACCCATCTTTGAACCTTAGCTCGTGCTCCACCAAATCCTTGGGTAATCCAGGCATCTCATGATAATCCCAAGCAAAGCAATCTTTGTATTCGCAAAGCAAGACGATCATCTTGGCGCTCAATTATGGGCTCAGAAGTTCACTAATAAATAAAGGCCGTGGGTCGGCCTCGGTTCCTACATTGATTTCCAACAAAGGATCTTGAACTTTAGGATGGCTATTTTCCATCTTCGCCGGTGCAGGATCCAAGTCGTCAATAGTTAGTATGTCGTCGTTGTCTAACTGGTGTAGGAATTCGATCAAATTTATCGGCGAGTTCGGCCGTATGGATAACTCGACCCAATGATCCAGCAGCCGTTCAGCTAGATCGGCTACGGCTGCTGCTCCCTCCTCCTTGGTTGTTGTGTCTGACATTAAAAAAGGTTTGATAGGTCGATCAGCACCTCATGCGCTGAGTCCTTATGGACATTCTCGGCACCTAACTCCAAGGCCTTTTTGGCCGAGGTCCTTGTAGGTCAGCCATTCGCGTCATGGCCACTCAAAGTGACCCATCCTACGTCGTCGTTGTATATCCTGGCTTGTACGGCATGTGCTTCAAATGGCTTCTCGTTGGCTGGGTGGATTGACACCTTCTGGTCGTCCCAAGAGAACAATAATTGGAAGAGAGAAGAAGGTATGCATCCGGACTGATGGATCCAATCTTGGCCTAACAGGATGTTATAGCAAACATTGGACTCTACCACATAAAAGGCCGCTACTCATGTCTGGTTGGCCACGGTTATCTTCAATGGCAATAGTCCAATGGTTTTGGATTTGTTACCAACAAAGTTGCTCATGACCACGTCGCTGGGGATGAGGTCCTCCTTGGTCTTGTTCAGCTTCTTCATGAGGGAATATGGAAGGACGTTGACCGTGGCTCCGCAGTCAACCAAAATTGTAAAAATAGGCACGCCTTCTACATGAGCCGAGATATAAAGAGGCTTGAGATGACGATACTTGTTTGGCTCGTCCCTGGGCATCACCTCGTTAAAAGCCATGGCCAATAATTCTTCTTTGGACCTTGGCCCAAAGTTGGGCCGTTCTTCAAAGACGTCACCTTCAAGGTTGCTGCTTTGGCCTTGTGGGGCTAAAAACTCCGATGGCAGGACCAAAACCATATTCATATTCAACTCGTTCAGCTTTAGAGTGCCTTCATATTTGGTTTCATCTTCGACCGTGTAGTCCTCGCCCTGTGCAAAATAGCCCCCATACTCGTCGTATGACAAGCCTACTATGGGTTCGTCCTTGGCCATGGTGCCCTCAGCTAAGGTTAGGATCAAGCGTTCGGTCGAATCAAAATTGCCACCACACTCGCCGTATGACAAACCTACTATGGGTTCGTCTTCGGCCATGGTGCCCCCGAGTAGGGTTGGGATCACATGTTCTACCGAATCATCTGGCAAGACCTAGGTCGAGCCTGAGGGGATATCCTTCTCGGCCGAGGTGTTTCTACTATGGAATTCGATTTTCCTTTTAAGAGACAACTTGGCTTATGCTAGGGAGTCTTTAGCTAAGATGTACTCTTCCAACTGTCTGATCCGGATCTTTTCCTCAAACATTTGGCAGAAATAGTGATCAACCGAGATGGCTGAGAAGTATTAGCGTAGGAAAGCCAAATCACTCTCGGTAAAAGGTTCCTTGGACTCTAACTCTTCTAAATTTGGTTGATATGTTGACAATCCCTTGGCCCGAGCTTCAAGGTTGGCTTGGAATAGTGTCTTGACTACTGGGTCTGATTCCTGGATGATGAGGATATCTTCGGCCTCAAGGGTGGAGAGAACTAAGTCCACGATCTCTTGATATTCGGGAACCATGCCATAAAGGTCAATGGCCGAGTGCCTCCTGTGGAATTCCTTGAGAAATGCAAATCCGACTAGTGAGAAGGGTGGATCTTTCCCTCGATAGACCTCGATCATATGGCCCTTTGGCTCCTCTTGTATTTGCACCTTAGTTCATATGGGCCAAGGATGACCTTAACAGGGCTTTTGCTTCTTGGCTTGGATTTCTCGGCCATAGATCTCTTGACTGAAGTTCCTTCCTTGGTTAGTCTGTGAAGTGGGGTGGAGGACCCTAAGGCCGAGGATGGACCATTGTAAGGGTTTCTGGATCCTTCGGCCCGAGTTGCTTTGGCCCTTGCTTGCTGCACCTGCCTCTGCATCCTTCGTAACTGCTTCTTGGTCAGAGGTTCGGCCTTGCCCCCAGGCTGAGCTCTATACCACTGATCTTGTTGTATGACAGTAGGTTTGAGCGTCCTGGGTTCTGGTCGTGCACTTGGCTTTTTGTAGCTTGGTTCTTCGCGCCCTGAAGGGTTGATCACTGCCTGGCACCGAACACAAAGCTCATTTTTTCCTTCTTGGGTCTCCCTTCTTCTCTTCTCTCCATCTGAGGTAATTGAGTCTGGAAGTGAGCATCGACCATATTGATGATGGGTGGAGGAAAGGTCTCGGTGTCGACCTGCATGGCTGAATATAATGCCTTCTTGGCCGATATCTTTATGGGTTGGCCATCTGCGTCATGATCGCTCAAAGTAACCCATCCTACGTCGTCATCATATATCCTGGCTTATAACATGGATTTCAAAGGGCTTCTTATCGGCCGGGTGGATTGTCACCATCTGGCCGTCCCAAAAGAACAATAGCTGGAATAGAGAAGAAAGGATGCATCCGAACTAATGGAACCAATCTCGGCCTAGCAGCATGTTGTAGTCGTCATTGGATTCCACCACATAGAAGGTCGCTACTCGCGCCTGGTTGACCACGATTATCTTCAATGATAGCACTCAAATGGTCTTGGACTTATCGCAATTAAAACTGCACATGACCAAGTCACTAGCGGTAAGGTCCTCCTTGGTCTTGTTCAGCTTCTTCATGAGGGAGTATGGGAGGACGTTGACTGTGGCTTCGCAGTCGACTAAAATTCTGGAGATGGTCATGCCTTTTACATGAGCCGAGATATAAAGAGGCTTGAGATGGTAGTACTTGTTCAATTCGTCCCTAGGCATCATCTCAGTGAAATCCATTGCCAACAATTCTTCTTTGGTCATGGGTTCTGACCGTGCACTTGGCTTTTCACAGCTTGGTTCTCCATACTCTGACGAAGATTTTTCTCCAAATCGATCGAAAACGGCACCGATCGGCCTATGCTTGGGCTGAATTGAACGTTGTTCTTCGGCCATCCGAGAGGATTTGGCCGACTCCCTCTTGTGCTCATTTGGCTCTGAGGGGTTGATCTCAGCCTGGCATCGGGCACAAAGCTCATGTATGGGCTCATTTTCTTTCTTCTCGTCCGTTTGGACTCCTCTGGATCTATTTCCTTTTCTTCTCTCCGTCTGTGGCGACTGAGTCTGGAAGTGAGCCTTGACCATGTTGATGCTTGGAAGAGGAAATGGCTCGGCATTGACCTTCATGGCTGGTTTCTCCGCAAACTCAAGCTTCTTTTCATCTATCAGTTTCTGTATGACGTCGCGTAAGACAACCCAATTGTTAGTATAATGAGACCAGGAGCTGTGATGCTTGCAGAACGTCTTTCCCTTGAGTTCTTCGGCCTTGGGGATTTTGTGGCCGAGTGATAACTTGATTTTCTTATTGGCCAAGAGCAAATCAAAAATGCCTTCAGCCCTGGTCAGCTCGAAGGTATAGCTCTTTGATTATTTGGCCGTGAACTTGCTATCTGGAAGCTTAGTTTTACTGTTGTCAACCCGGACAAGCTCCTTGCACATGAAAGGTGTGTCGATGTTGACTTTGGAAAAATTGATTTCTACCTTCGTATTGGCGGCTATGTCGTGGTTGTTCGTCTCCGCATAACTACTGAAAGGATTTTTGTGGTACGTCCCTTTTGAGGCTATCTTCCTCTTAGTTTCTTCTCTCAAAATGGACGCATATCTGTCAACTTTCTCGGTCAAGTCATGCATGTCCTGAAACTCGATGCCTTGGAACCTCTTTCGATACTCAAACTCCAAGCCTTCTTCCGCCATCTTGACGAACTCCCTCTCAGGCAGATTGGTCCGACACTAGTTCCTGTATGTCCTGAACCTTTGAAGGTAATCACGAGGGGATTTGCCTGGCGACTGACTCATCCATGCAAGTTCAGCAATGGTCATCTCTAGATTGGTATGGTAGAAGTGCTCATGAAGACTCTGTCCATGTCAGGCAAGCGGTAGTTTCGAGGAAGCGGTGTATGATCAATTTCTGGTGGATACGGCTTGACATATCTAGGTGCTTCTGGCCGTCGTTGAGCTAGGCCGTCTTTGATCATACACCGTACCTCCTCGGGTCGGAGTGCTTGAGGAGCTAGTTCTAATCTTGCAGGCTGGGGTTGTGGGGCTTGCACCTCTAGTTGATCATCATACCTATGCGGCCTTGGTGGCTAGCCAATCTGGGCTACAGGTTCGGGCATAGGGACAGGGGCAGCTTGCACTCGGATACCCACGGCCTAAGGTAGGTCGAGCTGTGCTGGTGGTACAGCTGTTTGTCCTAGGCCGAGCTGTAGCTGTGACCCAGGTGATTGTGCTGGTCCGAGCTGAGTCTAAGGTATGGTCGTGTGAGAAGGGCTAGCTTGAACTTGAGCACCTATGGAGGGTACTAATGCTTAATATGGCATGGCTGAGTAGGCTTGGCCAAACTGTTGGACTGAAGGTACTTGAATGGAGCCGAGTTGCTGCTGCGACATATCTATATAAATAGAGCCCGGAGGTTGGTGTGGTTGCATCATGGCCACATAACCTGAGCCGATCTGCGTTTGTACTGCAGCAGTGTGGACAGGACCAGATGGTGATTGTGATCCATGTCCCTAGGCGAATCCAAGTTGGGCATTGACAAAAGGTGTCAATGCTTGTTGCCTTTGAGGTATGGCCAAGTATGTTTAGCCAAAGGCTTGTGTTACGGGCACAAGTATTGAAACGAGCTGCTGCCGTGACGTGTCTATATACTCAGAGCCTGAAGGCTAGTGTTGTTGCGTCATGGCCGAGTGACTTGGGCTGATTTGCATTTGTACTGCAGCAGTATGTGCGGGGTCGACCTGTGACCGTGACCTCAATGCATACGTCGGACTGTATTGTGCCTGGGATGTGGCCATTTGATATTGGCCATGCAATGCTTCGGCCGAATATGTTGGGCCGAGACTGAACCAAGTCTGCTGGGGTTGCCCCTAAGTGCTGAACGTTGGTCTAGTGTTTTGATCGAGACTTTGGGCAGATGTTTGGCCGAAGGTGCTATAACTGCTACCCTTTTCATAGGGCTCGCCCCTGACTTCATGAGTTTTACCGCTCGATTCTAAGGTCTTGATGATGGGCTGAAGGCAATCTTTCTTGGAGCAGAGTCCGCAACTCTGAAGAGATCTCTTTCATCGCGGCCATGAAGGATGGTTCAATCCTATAGACCTGTTTAGCCATCAAGTCTTCCATTGGTGTGGCCAAAGGTTGTGATGCTTAGCCGTATGTACCGTAATCCCTTCACTCGTGGATCAATGATTGAGACATCGAGGACAATCCACTTCCAAAGAAAGGTGATTATGTGTGCACGAACTCGGCGGAGTAGGCCGTTGTCTGATGGTTGAAGGCCGATGTTGAAACAATAGTGGCTTCGGCCTCGGTCGTCACAATTAGTGAGATCGGCTCGGGAGTTCTGAAGGCTTCTCTACCTCTTTCTTCTTGAGCCTAGCTTGTGACCGAGTTTCCACCATGAACTTTCGACAATTATCCCACCGGTCGTGCCAAAATTGTTGGCTGCGCAAATCTCATGGCCTAGTGTTTGAGGCCGAGGGGATATGCGCCAACACATGTCGTCCTACTTTCTGTTGGATGGATGTACGCGGACATGCCAGCACGATCTACCGTGCATTCGAAGATGATTTGGATGGATGGATGGATTAACTGCGCCCGTTTGGGTCTGACTGCTCCTATTTGGATCCATACCTTACTCGACTGAATCGGTGGTCGGAGGAGAGAGATCAGAGCCGTGAAAAATCGAACGAAAACCGGCAAATTTTCTTCGATTTCCGGCGGCTGGAGCGGTGGTTGAGAGCGGCAAGTGACAGGACCCGTCCCAAATATCCTCGGAATCCGAGATAATTCCCGTCTAGTTTCTGACCTCACTCGATGTCGGGCCCACATTCTAATAACCTTGACTTCTGTCGGAATTTCGGCAGAGTCTCCTCTGTAATTTGATCAATCCCAAAACTTTCAACCTGCATAACAAACCACAACATATACCCAACCAGTAGCATACATACAACATTCACAGTTAACAGATGTATGGCCTCTGGTCTCACACTTACACCCTATTATGGGCGATAACATAGCATCTACAGAATGTTATTTACAATAGCAACAAGTTTGGTAAAAGAAAGAGTTCAAGAACTATACTACCGAAGTACACGACTCGGAGGCTGCGAACTCAGCTTTGCGACTCTTTCTGGGCAACTACTGTATGGGGGCGCAAAACAGAAAACGTGTGAGTGGACAAAAATAAAGTTTGAATTAAAATTGCAAAACAACATAATAACCCCACCATTTGAAAAATAATGCTCAAAACATGCATTGATTTCTAGATTTTATTTAATTTCACTAAACGCAGTATTTCCGCTTCCCAGAGATACTCGTAACTTCTCATATCCCAAAACTAACTAACTTCATCATGTCTTCATTTTACTCATAATGTATATAAATATATATATAATTGTAATTTTATTCGTAATGTATATAAATATATATATGATTATATATATATATATATATATGTATGTGTACGACCGTTATTAAAATGCAAATTTAAGGAAATAAGGATTTTGTTCATAGTATTTTATATCAATTATTCAATACCAGTATAAGTACTTTAAAACAGATTTATATGAATATATATATATATATATATATATATATATTTATCACACTACTTTATGTACCGGGAAAACAATCCAACCGGGGATTGTTTGACGGCACCTTCTATTAAATCCGCTGGGCGCATCGATGCGCCTAAAATTTTTAAAATTTGGTTACCGGTTATTCAAGTTGTCAAGTTTCCATTTTTTGTTTATATTTAACACAAATGCAATTGCCAAAGCGCAAGGGGGTATTTGCAGCTCAGTACGTACTTTCTGGCATACAATTGGCATACAATTGGTAGGCTTTTTGCATTTTCGTAATGCAATTACCAATGTAGTAGTATGTTATTATACAATTAATGTAATGAAAATGGCATGATATTTGTAAATATGGATGTTTAAAAGAGTAAGGTCTGAATTTACTAAGTTTATATTTAACACAAATGCAATTGCCAAAGCGTAAGGGGGTATTTGCAGCTCGAGTACGCATTTCTTGGCATACAATTGGCATACAATTGGTAGGCCTTTGCATTTTCGTAATGCAATTACCAATGTAGTAGTCTGTTATTATACAATTAACGTAATGAAAATGGCATGATATTTGTAAATATGGATGTTTACAAGAGTAAGGTCTGAATTTACTAAGTTTACGAGATCTATGTTCCATAACATTGTAAAACCCATCGTTAATGTTGTAATCTCATAATTTACAAAGATAACGACATGTTTTACAATATAAACGTAAGTAGGGACGTTGGGAAAGTAAATTGCTTCGTTGTAGTTGTAAACATGGATGTTTACGCACGAGTAAGGTCTGAATTTACAAAGTTTACAATAGCTATGTTCCTTAACATTGTAAAACCCATCGTTAATGTTGTAATCTCATAATTTACAAAGATAACGACATGTTTTACAATATCAACGTAAGTAGGGACGTTGGGAAAGTAAATTGCTTGTTGTAGTTGTAAACATGGATGTTTACGAGCGTAAGGTCTGAATTTACAAAGTTTACAATAGCTATGTTCTTAACATTGTAAAACCCATCGTTAATTTTGTAATCTCATAATTTACAAAGATAACGACATGTTTTACAATATAAACGTAAGTAGGACGTTGGGAAAGTAAACTCGTCGTTGTAGTTGTAAACATGGATGTTTACGAGAGTAAGGTCTGAATTTACAAATTTTACAATAGCTATGTTCCTTAACATTGTAAACCCATCGTTAATTTTGTAACTCATAATTTACAAAGATAACGGTTACATGTTTTACAATATAAACGTAAGTAGGGACATTGGGAAAGTAAATTGCTTGCGTTGTAGTTGTAAACATGGATGTTTACGAGAGTAAGGTCTGAATTTACAAAGTTTACAATAGCTATGTTCTTAACATTGTAAAACCCATCGTTAATTTTGTAATCTCACAATTTACAAAGATAACGACATGTTTTACAATATAAACGTATAGGGACGTTGGGAAAGTAAATTGCTTCGTTGTAGTTGTAAACATGGATGTTTACGAGAGTAAGGTCTGAATTTACAAAGTTTACAATAGCTATGTTCCTTAACATTTAAAACCCATCGTTAATTTTGTAATCTCATAATTTACAAAGATAACGACATGTTTTACAATATTAACGAAAGTAGGGACGTTGGGAAAGTAAATTCGTTCGTTGTAGTTGTAAACATGGATGTTTACAAGAGTAAGGTCTGAATTTACTAAGTTTACGAGCTATGTTCCATAACATTGTAAACCCATCGCTGAGATTGTAATCTCGTAATTTACAAAGATAATTTACATGTTTTACAATATCAACGTAAGTAGGGACGTTGGGAAAGTAAATTCGTTCGTTGTAGTTGTAAATATGGATGTTTACAAGAGTAATGTCTAAATTTACTAAGTTTACGAGAGCTATGTTCCATAACATTGTAAAACCCATCGTTAATGTTGTAATATCGTAATTTACAAAGTTAACGACATGTATTACACGAAGGTAAGTAGGGATGTTGAAAAGTAAATTGTTCGTTGTAGTTGTAAACATGGATGTTTACAAGAGTAAGGTTTGATTTTACTAAGTTTACGAGAGCTATGTTCCATAATATTGTAAACCCATCGTTGAGATTGTAATCTCGTAATTTACAAAGATAACGACATGTTTTACTATATCAACGTAAGTAGGGATGTTGGGAAACTAATTTACAAAGATAACGACATGTTTCTGAATTGCATTCTTTTTTTTGCAATTTCCAACGCATCGCTTTGACAATTGTATTCATCGTTTGCAATTTCATATATCTTTTTGTCGATTCTGCTTTCCTTATACATCATTTATGTGAACCATTTTCACAACATTATGGACATAGGCATTCAGCAAATGTGTGAACCATTTTTAGACCTTTACTATTGTAAACATCCATGTTTACACCTATAAGGAACGAATTTACTTTTCTAACGCCCCCACTTACATTCATATTGTAATAAATGTCGTTATCTTTGTAAATTACGAGATTACAATGTCAACGATGGGTTTTACAAATTTAATAACATACTCTCGTAAACAGCGTAATATCATACCTTACTATTGTAAACATCCATGTTTACAACTATAAGGAACGAATTTACTTGTCTAACGCCCCTACTTACATTCATATTGTAATACATGTCGTTATCTTTGTAAATTACGAGATTACAACATTAACGATGGGTTTTACAAATTTATCGAACATACCTCTCGTAACAGCGTAATATCATACCTTACTATTGTAAACATCCATTTTTACAACTATAAGGAACGAATTTACTTGTCTAACGTCCCTACTTACATTCATATTGTAATACATGTCGTTATCTTTGTAAATTAATAGATTACAACATTAACGATGGGTTTTACAAATTTACGAACGTTACCTCTCGTAAACAGCGTAATATCATACCTTACTCGTAAACATCCATGTTTACAACTATAAGGAACGAATTTACTTTCCTAATGTCCCTACTTACATTCATATTGTAATACATGTCGTTATCTTTGTAAATTACAAAATTACAAGATTAAGGATTGGTTTTACAACTGATTGTTTGTCAATTGCATGATTCGTTTGCAATTTGCAATTATTAGTTTGTCAGCTTGCATACGCCGCTTGCAATTTCCTACAAATCGCTGTTTGTCAATTTTTCCTTTCCTTTTCATGTTTGCTCGAGCCAATTTTCCCAACACCATTATACTTCTTCCCAAGGGGACAGTAATGTTGTATATCCACAAACCGATTCAAAGAACCATCCTTTCATCAACAGAGTAGTCACAAGTAAAGAAACATACCAACAATAAACTTCAACATTAAACAGTGGTCATCCATTGTATCACATGCATATTTAAGCTTACATTATATGCATGAAAAAATACATTCACTTTATATAACCAATAATTATAAATCTAAAATCTCAAGTCATTATGTATTTAAAAAATACTATCTCCAAATACAATGAAAATATTACAAATTCAAGTAGCCAAATAAATAGACTCCAAAATAGTATATTAGTCTTGTACTTGGCCTAATTCTTTACTCCAACCTGAAAAACAATCACAAAACCATTAATAAAATGAATGGAAAACATAAAGCAATATGCTAATATGAAAGCAATTACAAAGTCATCATTGTAAACAAAGGAACAAACCTACAACATAATTAGAAACCATGTCGATGTAGGTTTGACGCTCATTGTCGATGAGTTTTTATTTTTTATTTTTTTAAGGGTCAAAATTATATTTTTGTAGCATGAAAGCGTAGAGAATGTCACATCACAAGGAGTTTGTAGGAATTTTATGTGTATTTTTGAATTTATTTATTATGATTTTTAGAAGTTAAATCATAAAAAATAATAAGTTTTGGTTTAATTTTTTTTTCCGTAGTGTCAAAATTATATTTTTGGAGTATAGAGATTGCGAGAATGTCACAAGGAGTTCGTAGGACTTTACATTCTCAAAATTTAAAAGCCTTGCAATAAGAAAAAGAAAACAAATCAATGGTTTTTATGTGAAGAATATAATGCTTTGTAACTTTATTTATGTCAATGTATATAGCTTGTAATTGCACGATTAGAATGCAAATAGGATCGCTTTGTTTGTCAATTGCAAGACTAAATGCAAATGGTCTTTACTTGTTTGTCAATTGCATTGACAAATCACATACTATATATACATTCTCAAAATTGAAAAGGCTACCAATAACATAAAGAAGAGGGATTTTTGTAGAAATGTCACCTAAATTTATAGGTCATTCAATTTGTCACCTTAAATAACAAACTAAATGCCAAGTACAAGAAGGAAAAAAATTTGAACTACAATCAAGATCCGAAGCTTAAATACCAACATTAGAAATAGGAAAAAAAAATTTGAACTACAATTCACTACACTCTCATCTTCAATTCAGCCCATGCCTTACGTCACCAAGCTCATCCAAAATTCCTTTATTTTGCTACAAGATGCCTACGTCATGTTGGCAATTGACAAACAGGACTATGTAATTGTCATTCTAATTTGCGAAAGCCAATAGTTCAAATGGTAATTGCCAAACTAATCACATCATTTGAAATTTGTTGCCCATGCCCTGCAAGAAACATAATGCTAATAATCAATCAACAAATTTATCACGAGTACATGAAACTAGCAGCTCAATTAGAGATTTGCAATGAGATTCTAGTCTAACTTGAAAAACCAACTAAAAATATAACATCTAAACTTTTACCATATATCCAACACAAGAAAATGACTAAAAGAGACTAAAAAGTAATAAGAAATATTACCTAGAGCTACTTCCTTTGAGCTGGAAGGAAATTTCTGTCACTCTAGAGTAGTTGATAAGAGGTGCACCCCTAAAATTGAATTCTCCAAAATCATTCAGTATAAATATATAATATATAATATATATATATATATATACACATATATACACATATATACATACATAATAACTATACTTAAAAGCCAATTGCTTGAAATCATTGAAGGCATTATAGAGTTCTTAGAAGTTCGCTATGGAACAGTAGCGTTGCAAAGTAACATGGTTATTGGTTCCACAACTAAGCAAGGAGTGTCGCTTTCTAACTCTTTCGGTTCTTCAAAGTGGAAGTCCAGTATTCCCTGCTAAAAAATGGTGATTAATTAGTCTCTAATTTATATGATCATTCTTTGTATGTTAAAAAAGAAAAACTAGACTACCCAAATATTAACCCCATGATAAAGGTTGAAAATGATCTAAAACTGAAGAGAGATTAATCTTAAATTCCATCAATAAAAAACTTATTCACAGATTTCATAAATGGAAAAAAAGTCGCAACCATCTATAAAAAAACTTATTCACAGATTTTCATGTGTATCAATACATCAAGCAGTAACAAAGAGAGAAAGTTTATACTTTATACTTTGGCTCCAAGTCCAATTCCCGATCGAAGTGGCCGGATTTCCCATATAGACTTCCTATTTTGCTTCAGCACATACACATCTCGAAGGTAAAACAAGAAAATAAAAACCCAAAATAAACACAGGAAAAACAGACTTCAATTAAAAACAGAAACTTCAGTTTTGTTTTACAATTTAGTCAGGAACACTTTGCCTTTGGAAAATCACTAAAATCCATTTGGATTCCCAATGGTGTGAAAATTTCCAGATCACACGTAGAAATATACAACTTCAACATATCAAAATTTCATTGAATTCCGAGTTAAGAAAGCAAGTCAAAGACTAAATCCAAAACAGACTACGCTGCAGAGTTTTCTGTTTTCTGCGCAGAATTATTCCAACTTCGAAAATTTGCCAAAAATCCAATTTAACTCCAAATTGAATGAAATCAGTTTTGAAATACTCATCGAAATGTCTATTTTTTACACATAAAAAATCCAGTTTAAAACATAAATACGAAGTAGGTCATTTTGTCAAGAAAAGAACACATACTCAGATTTCTGCATAAATGCAGATTTCACCAACATTCACTTCTAATTAACTTTAAACACGAACACAGTCCCAAATTCAAGATAAAATGACTATTATCCTCATCAAACTCAGAATTATCTAACACACCCAACTACCAAGGCCACAAACTTGAAAGTAGAAACTTACCCAACTTCCACTTCTTCACCGACTCACCAAAATTCGACCAGAAAAGAAAAGAAAACAGATTGGGTATTACAAGAAAAAACAAACCTGGAACTTAGTCCGGAGCATGGGCTTGGGGTGGAAGATTCTCGACGAGGCGATCCTATTGTGGCTTGTGCAGCGAGAACTTGGCATTGGGGTTCATAAGGTCACATGTTAAAAAGATCAAAATTGGAATAGAGAGAAAGTGAGGGAGTGAAGTCCGAAACGAAGAGGAAAAATTGATTTAGATGAGAAAGAGAGAGTGAGGATTTGGGGTCGAGAGAACGAGATAGAAAGATGAAGGAAGTGAAGAGGGGGCTTAGGTTTTGACGGGTTGGAGATTTTCTCTCAACCTCACGAAAGGTGTTTTCAGGTTTTCTATTCAATGGTGTAGATTTACCTTTGAAATTCTGTCTAAATCTAATCTAATAACAAACCTGGCGCATCCATGCGCCAAAGCGGACTGTAGAATTTGCCATTGTTTGACTAGTCCGCAGGATTTCCAATTTCTATCCTGCATCTAGGGATGAGCAGTCCAGCCGGGGAACGAAACTCTATAGCACACACGCCGTAAGATTTCCAACGACACGTGTAGCTCAATACTAAGTCCTACGCGTGCAGACTACATCATCACACACCGGAATTTTCCAACGCCACGCGTGATGATTCGTACAAATAATAGGGTCTCACACGCCGGAATAATCCAACGCCACGTGTGAGACCTATAATCATATATCTTCCCACACGCCGGAAATTTCCAACGTCACGTGTGAGTAATCCTAGAATTGAGGGATGGTACTTAGCATAGTGTAAATATATATATAATATCCCAAATTTAATTCACAAATAACTTGGCAATCGACACCGTTCATCATCAAGTAATTTAGACTCTCAAATCTCAAATTTCAATCAAATTCCCGATTAAATATTTCAAAAAAATGATATATAATTAAAACATTTTCAATCATTATTCCAAAACTATATAAACGTATATCAATTATAAAGAAATTTAATAATCTAGGAACACAGAAAGAAATTACAAAAGCCCTAAGAAGGAACAACGCTGGACGCCAACATTGTTGAATATGATGAGGGAAAAAAAAGTAAAATGTAGTGCCCAACCGGGTTCGAACCAATGACCTCTTGATCTGCAGTCAAATGCGCTACCACTGAGCTATGGACCCTGATGTTAACAATGTTTAACCCCAAAGAACTATAAACGCTACACATACGGGTGATTTCAAAAAGTAGCTAGCTTTTTATTTTTTCTTTATAAATAATTTTATTTAAATGTTGCCCTATAATTATGAATTCCAATAATATTTCTATTTAAAAGATTCTCTATATATTTCATTCCCATATATTAATGGCTTAAATAATTTTATTTAAATGTTCCCCTATAATTATGAATTCCAATAATATTTCTATTTAAAAGATTCTCTATATATTTCATTCCCATATATTAATGGCTTCAATGGTGCCATGTTCATGTGACAAGATGTATCGCAAAAATGTTTCTTCCTTGGAAGCCATTACAATACTTGAGTGCAAACGTAGCAGTGAAATGGTCTAAAATAGCCTTTTTTTTTTCCACCATTCAAATTTTCTTGTCGACTTCTAGAATCAAATTGAAAGATTATTACGTTTTATAAATTACTCTTAGTATTACTTAATGAGTAAAGCCACAACTGTTAAAGTTTGTATAGGAAAAATAAACTTTCATTTAGTTTCACATGGGAAGGGAGTTGTTTCCTTTCATGATTTATAAGCACTAACACTTTAGAAATACTAAATAAGATATGGGCCTAGTGGAGACATATTTGGGCCTCATCTAGGTCAGAGTAATATATATATATATATATATATATATTTATTTATTTATTTAATTGCCAAAAGATGAGCATTGGGCCGAGGAGCTCTGTTGATTTCATTAATATTTATTTTTATTAATGAGAAATTCGTTTTCAGAAAGAATGAGGTTACCATTGAAGTCAGGAATTGTTTTTTGAAAAAAAAAATGAAAAAATCGTATAGCCGTGCGGCTATACTATTTTTAGTCTTATTTTTCACACAAAACAGTACAGCCGCACGGCTATACTCGGGTTTTGAAATTTTTTTCTATTTAAGGAGTATAGCCGACCGGCTATACTTTTAAAATTTCTATTTATAAGGTATAGCCGTGCGGCTATACTATTTTTATTCTTATTTTTCACGCAAAACAGTACCGCCGCACGGCTATACTCGGGTTTTAAATTTTTTTCTATTTAAGGAGTATAGCCGCCCGGCTATACTGTTAAAATTTCTATTTATAGGTGTAAGGTTTTTATTTGAACCTTTATTGTATTTTGGCTCTTCTCTTAAACCAACAAAACCCTTGTAATATTAATTAGATTCTAGGTTAGAATCGGTGTGGGTTGAAGGGCTTCCAAGTTTCCTCATTGCAGATCTAAAGGTAAAACTCATATGCATTCTCACTGGATTAATACATGTTCACGTGTATTGATCCAACTGTCAATTTTGCATGTTACATTCTTACTGGATTAATACAGGGTCATATGTATTAATCCAACTTTCGACTTTGCTTGCTTACGGCAATCTTTGACCTTAAAAAAAACAGCTTTGACAGTTTTGTAAAGATACTTCCCATCCTTAAAGCTGACAAACATGTGAGAATATTTTACTTACTCTCAAACGGTTTTGTTTTCTAAAGACTCAAGCTTTCATTTGTTTATTAGTTTTAAACCCATACCTCTTGGTTGTTGTCTTCTTGTCTACCACCTTCTCCAAGTGATGGGTTATAAGCTACTTTTTAATTCCACTCTTCAGACCATGATTCAAGGTGCGGCTCCTTTGGGTTTCTTTTTAAAAGACAACTCATGCTTTCTATTTATTCCCTTACCTTGCTGATTGTGTCTGGCATCGGACAGTAGCTTTAAAAATGTGTTTGTATTCTCTCTATATAAGCTACCTGTTGCACAGACTCGCAGCTAAGGCTTCAACTCATGCATTCTGAATAGATGCCACTTGCCTTCCTGCCAGTCATGCTTTTGAACTGAAAAAACTGAGCGGGAATAAAACTCTGAAAAGAGTTTCTTTCCTTTCAGCCTAAGTTCATATTCTTGAGGGTTATGAGAATGATTGCATTCACATAAGTGCTTCCCCAAGATAACTTTAAATCTTTAATGGCTGACTGCTTTTGTTTCTTACTTCAATCATTATAAATGTTTCAGCTAGTATATGTTACTTGAGAGTATACATATAAACCTCTCCAAGTATACATTTACAAGATTTCGGCTGTAAACTGCTTCTGTGTTGTTGTTATGTTGAATTAAACTTTGTGCTTCGAAAAAACATTACTTCTAGTTTATTCATCACAACACTTATGTTTCATTCGTCTAGCTCAAGCATGCTCTATGATTGAGATAGATGAATCTGTGAAACCATAACTCACTTCATACATCAAACTACATGCAACTAGAGCTTGGTGCTCTTGAGAGGATTTGCTGCTAAGAGATAAAGAAAAGGTGCTTCTTTGAAGGATTGGATTGTAGCTGCCTATAGGTGATAGATGAGCTAAGTCTTCTTTCGTTTTTCTTGTATTTCTTAATTGAGCATATTGGATCTCCTGGCTTGGTGCCCCAGTTTTTCCCCTTGTTGGGTTTCTCGGGTTAACAAATCTTTGTGTATGTTTATATTCTTGTTGTCATTAGTTGTAGTTGCTGCAGCTTGTTCAAATAACATCGATGCGCCATTTGTGGATCAATACGTAGTTTCATTGTATTGATCCAAAACCACAGGGGTTTCTTTTTGTATCAATACGTGGTGTTTCCCGTATCAATACGTGGTGTCATTTATTTCAATCCGGTTTCATGCAGTCAATTTCATTTACTCACTGCGTATGCTAAGTAATTAAACACCATGGTTGTGCATGTATTTATGTTTCCGCTTATTAATTCTTAGCTGGGCTTAAAATTTAAAAAGGTAGGTTATTACCATATAGCCTACTTCACCCCCCTCTGTAGGCTTTTAGAGCTTAGGGCTGGTTTTACAATAGGGTATAGCCGTGCAGCTATATGTTTTTTTATTTTTCACGCAAAACAGTATAGCCGTACGGCTATACTCGGGTTTTTAAATTTGTTTTCTATTTAAAGAGTTTCTATTTATAGGGTATAGCCGTGCGGCTATACTTTTAAAATATTTTACAGTACAAAGAAACAAATCATATATTTTTAAAATATTTAAAAAAGGCAAGCAAACCTGTTCCGACGAAACTTCGTCGGAAGAGATCAATGCTGGCAAATGTTTGTCGGAATAAGACCTGTCCCGACGCGTTTTATCTCTGCCGATGAATTTTCAAAGTTTCGCCGGGATAGACTTCCGCCGACGGTATTTTGTCGAGAGAGGATAAAAATAAATTTAAACTAAGTTTCTTTAAGTCAATAAAATTTTATTTTTAATTTTAGTTTTAGTAATTAAATAATATCTTAGCCTTATTTAATTACTTTCATTAGTAATTATGCTTTGTTTATTATTTATTTAGCGAATAATTAGTATTAAATATTTTAATTGACTTCATAAATTATATTACTTGATAAATAGTAATTTATTTATTTATATTTAATAAAATATTTGGGTTTAATTTAAGTTCGGTACTCTGAAATTGTACTCTTAAGGCAAGTTTGTCCCCATGTTTTCAATTTTAAAGATGAGGTAGCTCCACATTTAAAATTGGTTGCGATGTGGTTCTACCGTTTGAAGATCCGTTAAGTGATGACGTGTCATTTATGGGGTCCATATTTTTGTTTACGTGTAATAAATTATAAATAAAAAATTTGAAAAATTGAAAACTTACAAATAAAATCTCTATCTCCTCTCTCTCAAGCAGCCAAGATTCATCCCAAGTCGTAATATGGGCAAGCACTTTGTCGGCAAAATATATTTGGGTAATAAATATATATATTTAATTGTCAAAAGATGGGCCTCTGGCCTTGGGGCTCTTGGGCTCTGTTGATTTAATTCATATTTATTTTTATTAATGAGAAATTCGTTTTCAGAAAAAATCATTTCATATATTTCGTCTTGTTTTATTATGTTATTTGGTTATATTCTGATTGTTTGTCATAAACAACAATCCTTTAAACTAGTCTATTATGTTTATGAAACAATCTTATTTTTTCACATATCGAACCAACTTCATGTCATGAAAGGCCAAATGATGTAAGAATGGGGTTACCATTGAAGTCAGGAATTGTTTTTTTGAAAAAAAAAATGAAAAAAAAGTATAGCCGGGCGGCTATACTATTTTTATTCTTATTTTTCACGCAAAACAGTACAGCCGCACGGCTATACTCGGGTTTAAAATTTTTTTTAATATATTTATAGGGTATAGCCGTGCTGCTATACTTTTAAAAAATTCTACAGTACAAAGAAACAAATCATATATTTTTAAAATATTTTAAAAAGGCAGGCAAACCTGTCCCGACGAAACTTCGTCGGCAGAGATCAATGCCGACAAATTTTTGCCGGATAAGACTTGGCCCGACGCATTTTACCTCTGCCGACGAATTTTCAAAGTTTCGCCAGGATAGACTTGCGCTGACGGTATTTTGTCGGGAGAGGTTAAAAATAAATTTAAACTAAGTTTCTTTAAGTCAATAAAATTTTATTTTTAATTTTAGTTTTAGTTTTAGTAATTAAATAATATCTTATCCTGATTTAATTACTTTAATTAGTAATTATGTTTTATTTATTGTTTATTTAATAAATAATTAGTATTAAATATTTTAATTGACGTCATAAATTATGTTACTTGATAAATAGTAATTTATTTATTTATATTTAATAAAATATTTGGGTTTAATTTAAGTTCGGTACCCTAAAATTGTAATTTTAAGGGAAGTTTGTCCCCATGTTTTCAATTTTAAAGATGAGGTACCTCCACATTTAAAATTGGTTGCAATGTGGTTCTATCATTTGAAGATCCGTTAAGTGATGACGTGTTATTTATGGGGTCCATATTTTTGTTTACGTGTAATAAAATATAAAGAAAAAAAATTGAAAAATTGAAATAAAAAATAAAAAATCTCTCTCTCCTCTCTCTCAAGTAGCCCAGATTCATCCCAAGTCGTAATATGGGCAAGCACTTTGTCGGCAAAATATATTTGGGTAATAAATATATATATTTAATTGTCAAAAGATGGGCCTCTGGCCTTCGGGCTCTTGAGCCCTGTTGATTTAATTAATATTTCTTTTTATTAATTAGAAATTCATTTTTAGAAAAAAATTATTATCTGAAATTCGAATATGTTAAGCCTATGGAGACCGGTCCAATGGGATCTCCTGGGAGCATTCTGTAATGTGTTATTGGAGCATTTGTAGGCTTGACTTCTAGCGAATGCTTTGATGTTTGATACTCCGTTTCAGATTAAGTGGTTGGGGCCAGTTTTGTTATTGTTGCGTGGTGTTTTCTCAGTTATCCTCTCAACACATCTTTGACTCTTCATCTGTCTTAAGGACTATGGATTCATAGGAGTTTTCCTTGTCAGTGTTGGGATGATACAATGTGTCTTTGAGGACTTTTTTGTTTCTTTTTTTCCTGTCATGTTCGTTGTACTTTGTCTCTTCCTTGTGTTGCTCCCTGCAGACTTCTTTATTTTTAGCACCATTATTGGAGGTGGATAAAGCTGGTGTGCTTTGTAGGTTCTCTCTTTCTTTCTAGAGCTTTGGTGTGTTCTCTGTCGGATGCTCTCACTATTTTGTGGCTGTGCAAATGACTATGATTTCATAGCTGGACTCTTTTGACAGTTAGGTTGTGTTGAAGTGTCGTTGGAGGTCTTTGTGTTAGTGTTGTTTTGCTTTGCTTTTGTACTGGTCTAACGTGACTATATCGAACTCTCTTGCTAGTCCATGACATATGTGGTACTTTTTCCTACCTGGGGTTTGTTCCCTAAGAAGGTTTTAACGAGGCCACTGTATCGTGTTGTTCTATGTACGCTATTTTCGGTTCTATGAATGAATTCCATTTCTAAAAATCAAAAGACTCAATAATTATACTCAATATTGCAAAACTCATTTAACATTATTATGAAATAATTACAACAACAAATTAGACAGGGAATGCCTTACATAAATTACAACCATGAGTACATATTCACAAGAGGAAAATGACCACAAACCCCATGAGTGGCTTACCATAAGTATCTTATCAATAACAATAAAAGAAAAAAAATATATCAAGCACAAGCACAAATCATTGAACCTAATACATAATTCAATTCAAATTTCTTCCTTGCCAAGCATCCCAAAAAAAAAAAGTTCAGTTTTTTTTTCTGACCCCTCCATCTCAGTTCTCCACCTCTTCCTCCTCATACTCATCTCCCTCATCCTGTGCCACAGCATCCTGGTACTGCTGGTACTCAGAAACCAAGTCATTCATGTTGCTCTCTGCCTCAGTGAACTCCATCTCATCCATGCCTTCCCCTGTGTACCAATGCAAGAAGGCCTTCCTCCTAAACATGACCGTGAATTGCTCCGAAACACGGCGAAACATCTCCTGGATCGAGGTTGAGTTTCCCATGAATGTGGAGGACATTGCCAAACCAGTTGGTGGAATGTCACAAACACTTGATTTCACATTGTTTGGGATCCACTCGACAAAGAAGGAGGAGTTTTTGTTTTGTATATTGATCATTTGCTCATCCACTTCTTTTGTGCTCATTTTGCCACGGAAGACGGCGGATGCTGTGAGGTAGCGGCCGTGGCGGGGGTCGGCGGCGCACATCATGTTCTTGGCGTCCCACATTTGCTGTGTGAGCTCTGGGATTGTGAGGGCCCTATAGTATTGGGAGCCCCGAGAGGTTAATGGCGCGAAACCGACCATGAAGAAGTGGAGGCGGGGGAAGGGGATGAGGTTCACGGCTAGCTTTCGGAGGTCGGAGTTGAGTTGGCCCGGGAATCGGAGGCAGCATGTGACTCCACTCATGGTTGTGGAGATCAAATGGTTCAGATCACCAACTGTGACATGTGAAACATGCAAATGCAGGGTTTAGTTTTGGAAGTTGTAAAGTGTTTTCTCTTGCTTGTTTACAAGTTATGTTTTCAAACTCTCAATTTAAATCTGATTTGGTAATATTTGAGATTGATGGTCTAATAACATAATATGTTAGTAAGTCTAAATAAGAGAAAATGCATGTTTTAGTGGATATGTTGTATTGTTTTTCAATATATAAGGTAGTTTAGATTCATGGTTTAACAACATAACATGTCATTTAGTCTAATAAGAAAAAATGAGTACTTTAGTAGAAATGTTCTATTGTTTCTCAATATATAACATGTTATGTTGTCGTGCTCTTAATGTGAGGCATATATTTACACAGTTTCACTTATTTAACGATCTAGACTGAAAGTTTGGCAACATAATATGTTAGATCATCTGAAAACTTGCAATTGAATCGAACTGATGAACAATAAACATGCATATAAATGCTAAAAAGTAATTACTTACAGCTTGGATTTGTGAGCTTGAGAGTTCTGAAGCAGATATCATAGAGGGCTTCATTGTCAAGGACCATACACTCATCTGCATTTTCCACCAATTGGTGAACAGATAGGGTGGCATTGTAGGGTTCAACCACAGTGTCAGAAACTTTTGGTGAAGGGAAGACTGAGAAAGTCATCATCATTCTATCTGGATACTCCTCCCTGATCTTTGATATCAGTAGGGTCCCCATCCCAGACCCTGTTCCACCTCCCAGTGAATGGCAAATCTGGAACCCTACAACAAAATTAAACCCTCAATTAATTCAATTAACAACAAAAAAAAGTTTAATCAAAATCAAAATTAAGACCAAATCCAAATATACCTTGCAAACAATCGCAATTCTCTGCCTCTTTTCTAACCACATCAAGAACAGAATCAATCAACTCAGCTCCTTCTGTGTAATGCCCCTTAGCCCAGTTGTTTCCTGCTCCATTTTGGCCAAACACAAAGTTATCAGGCCTGAAAATTTGCCCATAAGGACCTGTTCTTAAGCTGTCCATGGTCCCTGGCTCAAGATCCATCAAGACTGCTCTAGGCACATATCTGCCACCATTTGCTTCATTGTAGTACACATTCACCCTCTCAAGCTGAAGGTGAGAATTTCCATTGTATTTTCCAGTGGGATCAATCCCATGCTCATCACACATAACCTCCCAGAATTTGCCTCCAATTTGGTTTCCACATTGCCCAGCTTGAATGTGCAAGATTTCTCTCATTTTCTAAATTGTACAAGTAATTAATTCAAAAAAGAAAAAAGAAAAAAAAAGGGTTTTTGCGGATGAAGATGAATGAAAGGTTGAGAGGTGGAAGAGAGGAAAGAACAATGGAAAAATTATGAAATGGTGATGGGTTTTTGTAGGCTTTTGTGTAAAGCCTTGTTCAAGCCTCTTCTTGATATTTTTGAGAATAATAAACTTCATTTAATAATTTCATGTGGGTTTGTTCAGAGAGGCATGTCAAACTTCCAACAGGAGTTGTGAGCTGGATAAGGAAAGCGACAACAAGATTCATGCTTGCTCTTCTGGCCACATTCAATCTCAACTATCAAAACCCATCCCCTTCCCAAGATTTGATTTCACTTCTGTCATCAATATTCCAAAAATACCCCATTTTCTTAACTTGGTGATTTTGTTTTTTTCTCTATCTAATTTGGGTTAATTATTTAGCACATTATGAGGACCATTGTCATTAATGCTGCCCTATCCTTTATTTTAATATATAATCAGGATATATTATCCGAGAGAGAAATGTTATATTCAAAACTAAAAAACGATAACAACACACATTCATATATAGAATGTACACGTAAATGATTGTCAGTCATTGATGAATGTGAATTTTATAGTAGATTTCTCATGTCAAGCAAAGCTCTTATTCTTTTTGTTGTTGTCACTTTATTCGAAATTTTATTTTTCTTATTTCATGATATGCCATGTACCAATACAAAGCTTGAGTTTTCATAAACAGAGTTTCATTTAGATATTGTGTAATGGTTTGATTTGATCTGCTACCCTGAGATTGTGAAACATGTGCTGAAGAAAACAAAGTAACTTAATAGATTTATGTTAGCTTTGATCTAATACCAATTAGAACAAGACATGTTATCTTTCATTCTGTTTTATTTCGTTGACCCTATGGTAACAAGAATTATACAAAATACATCATTCACATACCAATCCCAATACTTGGATGGGGCACATCATACGCATGAGCATGCTCAACACCTTTTATTTAAGAGCTTCTATTACACTGATATTTTCTAAGATTTTTC